>JAVIAB010000050.1:11526798-12241798 GCA_032433765.1 Megaustenia siamemsis
TCCCAACGTTGTGCTACCAATGCCAGACCTGGACCCTACAATACAATCTTCATCCCAACGTTGTGCTACCAATGCCAGACCTGGGCCCTACAATACAATCTTCATCCCAACGTTGTGCTACCAATGCCAGATCTGGGCCCTACAAATACAATCTTCATCCCAACGTTGTGCTACCAATGCCAGACCTGGGCCCTACAATACAATCTTCATCCCAACGTTGTGCTACCAATGCCAGATCTGGGCCCTACAAATACAATCTTCATCCCAACGTTGTGCTACCAATGCCAGACCTGGACCCTACAATACAATCTTCATCCCAACGTTTAGCTACCAATGCCAGACCTGGGCCCTACAATACAATCTTCATCCCAACGTTGTGCTACCAATGCCAGATCTGGGCCCTACAAATACAATCTTCATCCCAACGTTGTGCTACCAATGCCAGACCTGGGCCCTACAATACAATCTTCATCCCAACGTTGTGCTACCAATGCCAGATCTGGGCCCTACAAATACAATCTTCATCCCAACGTTGTGCTACCAATGCCAGACCTGGGCCCTACAATACAATCTTCATCCCAACGTTGTGCTACCAATGCCAGATCTGGACCCTACAATACAATCTTCATCCCAACGTTGTGCTACCAATGCCAGACCTGGACCCTACAATACAATCTTCATCCCAACGTTGTGCTACCAATGCCAGACCTGGACCCTACAATACAATCTTCATCCCAACGTTGTGCTACCAATGCCAGATCTGGACCCTACAATACAATCTTCATCCCAACGTTGTGCTACCAATGCCAGACCTGGACCCTACAATACAATCTTCATCCCAATGTTGTGCTACCAATGCCAGACCTGGACCCTACAATACAATCTTCATCCCAACGTTGTGCTACCAATGCCAGATCTGGGCCCTACAAATACAATCTTCATCCCAACGTTGTGCTACCAATGCCAGACCTGGGCCCTACAATACAATCTTCATCCCAACGTTGTGCTACCAATGCCAGATCTGGGCCCTACAAATACAATCTTCATCCCAACGTTGTGCTACCAATGCCAGACCTGGGCCCTACAATACAATCTTCATCCCAACGTTGTGCTACCAATGCCAGACCTGGGCCCTACAATACAATCTTCATCCCAACGTTGTGCTACCAATGCCAGACCTGGGCCCTACAATACAATCTTCATCCCAACGTTGTGCTACCAATGCCAGACCTGGACCCTACAATACAATCTTCATCCCAACGTTGTGCTACCAATGCCAGACCTGGGCCCTACAATACAATCTTCATCCCAACGTTGTGCTACCAATGCCAGATCTGGGCCCTACAAATACAATCTTCATCCCAACGTTGTGCTACCAATGCCAGACCTGGGCCCTACAATACAATCTTCATCCCAACGTTGTGCTACCAATGCCAGATCTGGGCCCTACAAATACAATCTTCATCCCAACGTTGTGCTACCAATGCCAGACCTGGGCCCTACAATACAATCTTCATCCCAACGTTGTGCTACCAATGCCAGATCTGGGCCCTACAAATACAATCTTCATCCCAACGTTGTGCTACCAATGCCAGACCTGGGCCCTACAAATACAATCTTCATCCCAACGTTGTGCTACCAATGCCAGACCTGGGCCCTACAATACAATCTTCATCCCAACGTTGTGCTACCAATGCCAGACCTGGGCCCTACAATACAATCTTCATCCCAACGTTGTGCTACCAATGCCAGACCTGGGCCCTACAATACAATCTAGAAATCAAGATTGTAAAATTCGATTCTTTCTCCTTTGTGTTTGCACACTGACCCCTGTGTTAACTCCTCTGGTTCTGTTTACATTTACGCACTTTTTGGCACGATTTTCGACGTTCACGACAGCCGCACTTGGTTACGATTTTATTTTGGATTTTACAGGATAGTTTTATTTATTTTTGTTGTTTTCTTTAACACATTTCGATTGTTTTTGTTTTGGTTGTTTCGTTATCAGTTTTGTGTGTGTGTGTGTTTTTTTTGTTCCTGATGAAGGCCTATTGAGCCGAAACGTTGTTTAGTCTGTGTCGTCCACTTGTCACGTAAAGCTTCTTATACATGTATACCATTTTTTATTTTTTTATTTTCACTTATGTTTCTTCCGTCGCTGAGTAATTGACGCTTCAAGCCGGGCCCCGCTGCTGAGACCAGGGGTGGTTGCCGCATAGAGAAATCACAAATAAAAATCCCAACTGGTGCAGTCGGGACTGGAACTCACAACCTCTCTATCTCGAGACCGGAGTCTTTGCCCCTAGAACAACCAGTCCCCATGAATAGATCTAAGTAAAAACAGGTGTCCAAAATCTGACAGCATTTCATCTCCATAGCTTGTGTTATCATCTGTAGAGGTTATGTTCCTCAAGCGTTTAGAAAAAAACTGATATAACAAGGGTGCATATAAGTCTGATTTTATAGACAAGAGCAATAAAATAGGTATGCTGGGTGTAGATAAGAGAGGTATGCTGGGTGTAGATAAGAGAGGTATGCTGGGTGTAGATAAGAGAGGTATGCTGGGTGTAGATAACAGGTATGTTGGATGTAGATAAGAGAGGTATGCTGGATGTAGATAACAGAGGTATGTTGTGTGTAGATAAGAGAGGTATGATGGAGGTAGATAACAGAGGTATGTTGTGTGTAGATAAGAGAGGTATGATGGATGTAGATAACAGAGGTATGTTGCGTGTAGATAAGAGAGGTATGCTGGATGTAGATAAGAGAGGTATGCTGGATGTAGATAATGGAGTTATGTTGGATGTTGATAAGAGAGGTATGCTTGGTGTAGATAAGAGAGGTATGCTGCATGTAGATAAGAGAGGTATGCTGCATGTAGATAAGAGAGTTATGTTGGATGTTGATAAGAGAGGTATGCTGGATGTTGATAAGAGAGGTATGTTGTGTGTAGATAAGAGAGGTATGATGGATGTAGATAACAGAGCTATGTTGTGTGTAGATAAGAGAGGTATGCTGGGTGTAGATAAGAGAATTATGTTGGATGTTGATAAGAGAGGTATGCTGGATGTAGATAATGGAGTTATGTTGGATGTTGATAAGAGAGGTATGCAGGGTGTAGATAAGAGAGGTATGCTGCATGTAGATAAGAGAGGTATGCTGCATGTAGATAACAGAGGTATGTTGGATGTTAAGAGAGGTATGCTGGATGTTAATAAGAGAGGTATGCTGGGTATAGATAAGAGAAGTATGCTGGATGTAGATAACAGAGGTATGCTGGATGTAGATAAGAGAGGTATGCTGGGTGTAGATAAGAGAAGTATGCTGGATGTAGATAAGAGAGGTATGCTGGATGTAGATAAGAGAGGTATGCTGGATGTAGATAAGAGAGGTATGCTGGATGTAGATAAGAGAGGTATGCTGGATGTAGATAAGAGAGGTATGCTGGATGTAGATAAGAGAGGTATGTTGGATGTAGATAAGAGAGGTATGTTGGATGTAGATAAGAGAGGTATGCTGGATGTAGATAAGAGAGGTATGCTGGATGTAGATAAGAGAGGTATGTTGGATGTAGATAAGAGAGGTATGCTGGATGTAGATAAGAGAGGTATGTTGGATGTAGATAAGAGAGTTATGTTGGATGTAGATAAGAGAGTTATGTTGGATGTAGATAAGAGAGGTATGTTGGATGTAGATAAGAGAGTTATGTTGGATGTAGATAAGAGAGGTATGTTGGATGTAGATAAGAGAGGTATGCTGGATGTAGATAAGAGAGGTATGTTGGATGTAGATAAGAGAGGTATGTTGGATGTAGATAAGAGAGGTATGCTGGGTGGAGATAAGAGAGGTATGCTGGATGTAGATAAGAGAGTTATGTTGGATGTAGATAAGAGAGGTATGCTGGGTGTAGATAAGAGAGGTATGCTGGGTGTAGATAAGAGAGGTATGCTGGATGTAGATAAGAGAGGTATGCTGGGTGTAGATAAGAGAGGTATGCTGGGTGTAGATAAGAGAGGTATGCTGGATGTAGATAAGAGAGTTATGTTGGATGTAGATAAGAGAGGTATGTTGGATGTAGATAAGAGAGGTATGTTGGATGTAGATAAGAGAGTTATTTTGGATGTAGATAAGAGAGGTATGTTGGATGTAGATAAGAGAGGTATGTTGGATGTAGATAAGAGAGGTATGTTGGATGTAGATAAGAGAGGTATGTTGGATGTAGATAAGAGAGTTATGTTGGATGTAGATAAGAGAGTTATGTTGGATGTAGATAAGAGAGGTAAGTTGGATGTAGATAAGAGAGGTATGCTGGATGTAGATAAGAGAGGTATGTTGGATGTAGATAAGAGAGGTATGCTGGATGTAGATAAGAGAGGTATGTTGGATGTAGATAAGAGAGGTATGTTGGATGTAGATAAGAGAGGTATGCTGGGTGTAGATAAGAGAGGTATGCTGGATGTAGATAAGAGAGTTATGTTGGATGTAGATAAGAGAGGTATGCTGGGTGTAGATAAGAGAGGTATGCTGGGTGTAGATAAGAGAGGTATGCTGGATGTAGATAAGAGAGGTATGCTGGATGTTGATAAGAGAGGTATGCTGGATGTTGATAAGAGAGGTATGCTGGATGTTGATAAGAGAGGTATGATGGGTGTAGATAAGAGAGGTATGCTGGGTGTAGATAAGAGAGGTATGCTGGGTGTAGATAAGAGAGGTATGTTGGATGTAGATAAGAGAGGTATGTTGGATGTAGATAACAGAGGTATGCTGGATGTAGATAAGAGAGGTATGTTGGATGTAGATAACAGAGGTATGCTGGATGTAGATAAGAGATGTATGTTGGATGTAGATAACAGAGGTATGTTGGATGTAGATAACAGAGGTATGTTGGATGTAGATAACAGAGGTATGTTGGATGTTGATATGAGAGGTATGTTGGACGTAGATAAGAGAGGTATGTTGGATGTAGATAACAGAGGTATGTTGGATGTAGATAAGAGAGGTATGTTGGATGTAGATAACAGAGAAATGCTGGATGTAGATAAGAGAGGTATGCTGGATGTAGGGACTTCCGGTCAATATGGTGGATAGGGAACCGTTGAATCACTGTTTTAAAAATGCTGCTTGTTGCAGTTTCCTCATATTCCATGTTCGGCCTGCTGCCGGAGCTACTGAGTAGTGTTCTGTGCACACCGTGAGCTGTGTGTTTTATCCAGATGGTGTTTCTATATTCAGATTGCTCACGATGAATGATGATATCTTATGACGAAGGACAGTTCAGATGCGTGAGTTAGGTGCGGAAACGGCTTATGTATTTTGACGTGTGCTGTAGCTGCTACGATGAAGACTGCAACAGCCTTTCTTTGTTTGAATATTTGATGAGATGTTAATTCGGATGATTCCACTGGCACAGCCGGTTAAGCAATTATGGATTTTCTTTCGTTTGCAGTGATACCGGGGCCTTCGAATAACTATAACCAACCATAACTGGATGCAGATAAGAGTGGTATACTTGATGTAGATAAGAGTGGTATACTGGATGCAGATAAGAGTGGTATACTGGATGTAGATAAGAGTGGTATACTGGATGCAGATAAGAGTGGTATACTTGATGTAGATAAGAGTGGTATACTGGATGCAGATAAGAGTGGTATACTGGATGTAGATAAGAGTGGTATACTGGATGTAGATAAGAGTGGTATACTGGATGCAGATAAGAGTGGTATACTGGATGTAGATAAGAGTGGTATTTATTTATATTCGAGCTATGGACCAAGCAATGTTTACATTGAACAACACGATAAATGTTATTGCTGCGAGTTGGCAGATTTTTAAAAATGTTTTCAAGGGTTTGAACATAAATGTTTGTTCACAGTTCGTTAACCTTCGCTGTAGATAAAGTCGTTAATTGGATGGCTTCGTTTCAGACATTTTTGACGTTGGTAGCTAAGGACCTAACTTGTGCAAACCGGGCATTGGCAAGGATCATTTTGAATCTATGAAGTGGGCTCATTGTGTGTTTAACTCAAACGCATATGTGCTTTTTAACCAAAGACCTTTTTTTGGGGACTCAATGCAGATATCCCCGATGGAAGAATAACTTGTATTATTAGTCCCATAAATGATTCGCTTCCAGAGGTTTATGATGTAAACAAAGCAGTTTTGTCATTGCAAGTGAATAATGTCCACACCTATAATTGGTCAGGATTGTGTAGCAGCAGCAGCTTTATAGCGAACACAGAAAACATCATAGGATTGTGCTGTTCTGAAACAGCTATGCCATGCTACCCTAGAATTGCCTTTAATGGGATTACTGTGACCACCAACCACTCTCCATGTGTGTGCCACATATTTACACCCCCCGAAAGAAATACTGAATATAACAACACCATGTGCCGTCTGTGATATTAATGACCACAGACCAGGAGCCTCCAGTATGATTGATACAACTGTTGCACCAAGCACTTCATCAGCAGAGCCATATCTATGGAATGTTAATCTGACATTGTTCTTGAATGATGTCCAAGTTAATGAGACATCAGAATCGTGTGGCAGCAGCTACAAAAAGGGAGCGGAGAACATCAAGTTCTGCTGCTATAAAGGAGACTTGCCTTGCTATCCCAGAATTGCCTTAAATGGAATCACTGTAGTTGAAAACTTCTCCTCTTGTGTAAACTACACATTCACATCTAAGAGTGAATCAGTGAAGGTCACAAAATCATATTCTCTCTGTGGTTTTACTAACTACAGGTCATGTGGCTTCTGTTGGATTGGAAATGACAAATTACCACCACTGTGTGTCTATATGTTTGGAATTGGAGTCATCAATGACGGCCTAACATCATCAAGTGCTATGACGATCATCATTTTCGGGAGGACGTGAACTCCCATGGTATATGGTGGATAGGCGGCAGGAACCATTGAAGGCTATGTCTGAAAGGTGTTCCTTCTTGCAGTTTCCTCATATTCCAAGTCCGGCTTGTTGCAGGAGCTACTGAGTTAAGTGCTCTGTGCACACCGTGAGCTGTGTGTCTCATCCGTTTTGATCCTGCTTCGATATCCCGCTTGTTTACGATGAATGATGATATCGTATGACAGGGAACAGTTGGCTGTGTTCACTTTCTGCGCGGTTTCGCCTTATGTCTTTTGGCGTGTGCTGAGACTGCTACGATGGGGACTACAGTTACCTTTCTTTGTTTGGGAGATGAGTTGGTAATTCGGATGATTCCACTGGCACGGGCGGTTGAGCAATTATGGATTTTAATTCGTTTGCTGTGAGACCGAGGCCTTCCATAACCAATAACAATAACAATAAGAGTGGTATACTGGATGTAGATAAGAGTGGTATACTGGATGTAGATAAGAGTGGTATACTTGATGTAAATAATACATATCCCAGGTCTTTCACAGCCTCTATCATTTGAGATTGCATAGTATCTTCCTCATTTTTTGGAAAGCTGCTTTTGCCTGATCCATTCATCTCACCTCTTGTGTACATCTTCCGTCTGAGGTTAACAAAGTTCCCTAATATTTAAATTCATTTACCTGTTTTAATAATGTTCCACTTGTCTTTATTTTGCACTGAGGTGATGTCCTTTTCTTTGTTGTTACCATTACTTTTTGCTATTGAGGCTGAGTCTAAATGGAATATATTGTAACAACTGGAAAAATTGAGGGACGAAGAGATAGAGGGAAGCAAAGAGAAAAAATACCAGACAGCTTAAGAGAATGGCTTGACAGAAGGTCAACAACAGAAATGATAAAGAACTGTCGAGATCGAAAGTTGTGGAGAGACACTTGGTCTCACGGTACTTGATAATGATGATCATTTGAGAATCTTCTATTCTGTTTCCAATACCTACATCCAGGCTTGGCTACAACATAGCGGGACTTCTGTCCAAATTACAAAAATGCGGGCCAGCTTGTTTCGCACTGGTAACTCCCGCTTCTGTTGCCCTTTTTAACAGAAAGTATTTTGTTTATTTTCCTACACATTTAGTCTTGTTTACAGAAAGTATTTTGTTCATTTTAAAACAGGAAATAATTCAAATATTGCCCTTTCTATAAAGTGTTCTATTTCTTTTAATTTAAGGATCCCACTTAAATGTCGCCCTTTTACTAAAAGTTTTAAGTTCCTCAAAATATATTAAATTTATTCAAATGTTTCACTTTTTGTTAATAGTTTAAAGTTCCTCAAAATATATTAAACTTATTCAAATGTTTCACTTGTTGTTGATAGTTTAAAGTTCCTCAAAATATATTAAACTTAATCAAATGTTTCACTTTTTGTTGATAGTTTAAAGTTCCTCAAAATATATTAAACTTAATCAAATGTTTCACTTTTTGTTGATAGTTTAAAGTTCCTCAAAATATATTAAACTTATTCAAATGTTTCACTTGTTGATAGTTTAAAGTTCCTCAAAATATATTAAACTTAATCAAATGTTTCACTTTTTGTTGATAGTTTAAAGTTCCTCAAAATATATTAAACTTATTCAAATGTTTCACTTTTTGTTGATAGTTTAAAGTTCCTCAAAATATATTCACACGCATTCAAATGTTTCACGTGTTCCTGAAAGTATTATAAAATTATAACTTCACATTAACTCTCATCACTCGAACACAAATGCGGTACATTATTTTTGATGTCGGAAACTCCAGCACAAGTTGCTCTTCCGGTGTAAATGTACGTCTCCCGTGCTGCAGCAATGCTCCATCCCTGTATAACCGGCTTTTCCAAATAAAACTTCAAAGACTGGCACTATCGATATTCGATATTCATGTCCACACCCATGTATGAAATAACATCACAGTCGATGAACTTCATTCTTAACATTAATATTTTCTGGGCGTGTTTTCAAACCGTGACACCGTAAAAAAAAATAAAAAATGCAAAGTTATTATTGAACTAATTTGCGTTGAAATCTATAATGTTCTTGGAAAAACAATAATGGCGGCTATATTTCCTGGAATGTTACGAGGGAGTCGACACAAAATACGATGGCACTAATGTCTTTAGTTTAGTTTAGTTTGTTTGGGTTTGGTTTAGTTTAGTTTAAATTAGTTTAGTTTAGTTTGTTTGGGTTTAGTTTAGTTTAGTTTAGTTTGGTTTGGTTTGGTTTGGTTTGGTTTGGTTTAGTTTAGTTTAGTTTAGTTTAGTTTAGTTTAGTTTAGTTTAGTTTAGTTTAGTTTAGTTTAGTTTAGTCGACAGGTTATCCGTCATTGTACAACGAATAAGTCCATAAATGTCTATTTCTCCACCAAAGTATATCCCTCAATGTGTAGCGACTAACGACACCGGTGTTGTGTTCGTTGACAAGTCTTCCTTGGCTTTCTGCGAAGCTCTCGAGAATGGCACCTCCGACCTTGGCATGATGTTCGTGCAGTCTGATCATGTTAGTGGACTCACGATTATTTCCCTCCTGACTCATAATGTCAACGACGTCCTATGCCATTCTACAGTTCCAAAAGCAACGTCCTACCGGCTACTTGGTGACGAGAGGAGACAAATAATAGTAAATGAATATTATTCTAGAGGGAAACCTCCGAGGCGATAATCACCGAATCAATTCAGAGGAAGAGGTATGTTTACAACACTCGGAAAAATTGACAAATAATCAACAACAGAAAAAATATGGACCAAAGCAGGATCGAACCCGTACTCAGTGGCACAGCGCCTTGCCACGAAAAGCCAAACGCTAGGGAACACTGCCACTCAGCTAACTAAAATAAATTAGCTTCGAAGGCAATGTCTTTCGCGCATGTGTTCTCATGACTATAGCATAAGGTTGCGATCACGGCTCGGAAATACATAGTGCATCTGTATTTTTTCCTGTTAAGACAAGTATCTTCCGTATAGGGTAAGGCTGAATGCCTGCGTTTCAGACACAAATTTAGGACGAAATAGCACGAATAGTAGTTTCCAGTGGTTTAGGCTGGAGACAAATAATAATAAATGAATATTATTATAGAAGGAAACTTGTCTTAACAAGAAAAAATACAGATACACTATGTATCTCCGAGCTGTGATCGGAACCTTATGCTATAGTCATGAGAACACCTGCGCGAAAGACATTGCCTACAAAGCTAATTTTTTAGTCAGCTGAGTGGCAGTGTTCCCTAGCGTTTGGCTTTTCGTGGCAAGGCGCTGTGCCACTGAGTACGGGTTCGATCCTGCTTTGCCTATATTTTTTCTGTTGTTGATTATTTGTCAATTTTTCCGAGTGCTGTAAACATACCTTTTCCTCTGAACTGTTTATTTGATGACGACTATGTTAGACGCATAATTCTAGAAACACTGTGGCGATATTTGAATCAAACATTCAGTTGCAAACAATAAAACAATAAACAGAATCGTTCAATATCACTGTTGACAATATCAAACATGGTCAATATCTACAGTGCAACAGAAGCAGAGTTTGGACGATAAGGTAATTAAGAAGAAGCGCGTAACTGTAAGGCTTTCCTCAGTTGAACTCTGTCAGGGGCAGACAATTTAGGACCAAAAAAGCGTTAATGTTCATGAACAGTGTTTTCAAAAATGTTTCATTTACGATTATCAGTTGAAAATTAACAATTAATGTCAAATTACAATGCAAACATCATAATCGTCATAGAATTTATTCGTCTTTTAAGCAGAACGCATGTTTACACAATTAGTACCGGCGAGACGGAAAGGATTTATATCTGAGTTCAGGTGTTTAAAATGTCTACCACCAGACACAATGAAGCCTCAGGTAGGGGGCGGAAAGTCTGTATCGTTAGGCCGGAAAGAGTTAAAGGCGTGTCTGACATAAGGGGCAGAAAATATGTTAATCACTGACGTCACAATCTATGGATGGTGTTATCGGTACCATGCCTGGCCACCTTACCTCCCCCCCCCTCTCATCTCCCCCCCCCCCCCTCCAAAACCCACAAAAAAATCTAGCCCCCATCTTTTTATAGACTGCATCGATTCGGAAAAAAGTGTTCCTCACTTCCGGGGATTGAACCAGGGCCAATCTAGTCTGTAGCGAGTGCACTAACTACTCAGCCAACGGGGCTTCGTGTCATCAGAAGAGTTGATGAGACGTGATGATAATATCAGCTTGCATCAACATAAGAAAATCAAAAAACGATTGGACCAACTCGTCTCGAGAATAAAGTCCATTCACGTACCGCCTCGGGAGACACATCTTAATCAGCTGAAACAGTCAACGTGACGCTTGGGTTAGGAGCTGCATCTCCCCACACATCTTGATCAGCTGAAACAGTCAACGTGACGCTTGGGTTAGGAACTGCATCTCCCCACACATCTTGATCAGCTGAAACATTCAACGTGACGCTTGGTTTAGGAGCTGCATCTCACCACACATCTTTATCAGCTGAAACAATCAACGTGACGCTTGGGTTAGGAACTGCATCTCCCCACACATCTTTATCAGCTGAAACAGTCAACGTGACGCTTGGGTTAGGAACTGCATCTCCCCACACATCTTGATCAGGTGAAACAGCAAACATGACGCTTGTGTTAGGAGCTGCATCTCCCCACACATCTTAATCAGCTGAAACAGTCAACGTGACGCTTGGGTTAGGAACTGCATCTCCCCACACATCTTAATCAGCTGAAACAGTCAAGGTGACGCTTGTGTTAGGAACTGCATCTCCCCACACATCTTAATCAGCTGAAACAGTCAACGTGACGCTTGTGTTAGGAACTGCATCTCCCCACACATCTTAATTAGCTGAAACAGTCAACATGACGCTTGGGTTAGGAGCTGCATCTCCCCACACATCTTAATTAGCTGAAACAGTCAGCATGACGCTTGTGTTAGGAGCTGCATCTCCCCACACATCTTGATCAGGT
The DNA here is from genome assembly GCA_032433765.1 of Megaustenia siamemsis. Classification (NCBI taxonomy): domain Eukaryota; kingdom Metazoa; phylum Mollusca; class Gastropoda; order Stylommatophora; family Ariophantidae; genus Megaustenia; species Megaustenia siamemsis. Next base: position 11,538,641 of record JAVIAB010000050.1, read on the forward strand.
GAAACAGCAAACATGACGCTTGTGTTAGGAGCTGCATCTCCCCACATATCTTCACTATATATGAAAATGTGCTTAAATTACACATAAAAAGAAGAAAACAATAAGCTATCCGAACCAGGGTGGGGGGGGGGGGGGGTGGAAAGACTAGTTGGTCTCGAGGCAAGACGCCTGTCTCGAGACAGAGTGGTTGTGAGTTCAAATCCCTGTTGCATCAGTTGGAATTTTTATTTGTGATTTCTCACCGTGGCAACCACCCCTGGTTTCAGGAGTCAGGCCCGGATCGACGGAAAAAAAGAGTACAGTAGAAGATTGTGTTATCTGCCTGTGAGGCGAGGGACACTTGTGCACACAGCTGCCAAGGAAAAACAGATTAACTCGCAAAATTCACAGACTTTGCATCTGAGAATGCTGCGCGGATCGCACTAGACAGGTCGTAATGTTTGAGACCAGTATTTTCCATGAATCTTTCCTTAATCATTGTAATTGAATAATTGGATCGATGGATGATGCACGTATGGGTGGATGAACAGATTAATGGCTGGATTGATGGATAGATGGCTTAATGGATGAATAGACGGATTATAGATAAGTGGATGAATTAATAGATACAGAGTTTGGTGAATGGATTATTTACAGATATATGAATTGGCAAGCTCAGTGGTTAGTGAACTGGGCTACAAAGGAAGAGAGATAGGGTTCGATCCCAACCGACGGCTCCGGTTTACCCAGCCTTTGGGTAACGGATTTTTTTTCTGTGAAAGTAAAGCAGCATGGGCGTAATACCGACCACATTACCCCAAAAATCATGTGCCGAGGATCTGTACAATTTACAGTCACTAACACCATATTTCCTATACGCCACTTGGCGTGACGGGGGTACTTTACTTTTTTTTTTTTATATGAACTGGCAGGATGGATAGATAGATTGAAGGATAGGTACCTGAGTGAAAAGATGGACGCTTGAATTGATAGATAGATGTGTGGATAAGATACCTGAGTGAATAGATGGACACTTGAATTGATAGATTGATGTGTGGATAGATACCTGAGTGAATAGATGGACGCTTGAATTGATAGATTGATGTGTGGATAGGTACCTGAGTGAATAGATGGACGCTTGAATTGATAGATTGCTGTGTGGATAGATACCTGAGTGAATAGATGGACGCTTGAATTGATAGATTGGTGTGTGGATAGATACCTGAGTGAATAGATGGACACTTGAATTGATAGATTGATGTGTGGATAGGTACCTGAGTGAATAGATGGACACTTGAATTGATAGATAGATGTGTGGGTTGATACCTGAGTGAATAGATGGATACTTGAATTGATAGATAGATGTGTGGATAGATACCTGAGTGAATAGATGGACGCTTGAATTGATAGATTGATGTGTGGATAGAAACCTGAGTGAATAGATGGACGCTTGAATTGATAGATAGATGTGTGGATTGAAACCTGAGTGAATAGATGGACACTTGAATTGATAGATAGATGTGTGGATAGAAACCTGAGTGAATAGATGGACGCTTGAATTGATAGATAGATGTGTGGATAGAAACCTGAGTGAATAGATGGACGCTTGAATTGATAGATAGATGTGTGGATAGATACCTGAGTGAATAGATGGACGCTTGAATTGATAGATAGATGTGTGGATAGATACCTGAGTGAATAGATGAGCGCTTGAATTGATAGATTGATGTGTGGATAGATACCTGAGTGAATAGATGGACGCTTGAATTGATAGATTGATGTGTGGATAGATACCTGAGTGAATAGATGGACGCTTGAATTGATAGATTGATGTGTGGATAGACACATTCGTTGAATGAATGAATTAATTAATTAATACGAAGATTGATACATGGATCAGGCAAATGAAGAAAGGTATATAAATAAATTATTCTGTCTAAGGAGAACAAACTATACAAATATTATAAATTGTATAATATTTTCCTATTGCAATCATAATCATGTATTTCTCTTGACCTGGTGAATATCTCATTAGCTGACACGTTGATATTTATTCATTGTGATTACGTAAAGCTCCACTTTGTATTTCTTTGCTGACTTTTATCCCCACACAAGATGGCCAGAGTTAATGCATTTCTGAGTGTTTTCTGAAAGGTTTCTCAATAAATATGTCCTCATCGAAGGAGTTTAGACCCTTCAGAGAGAGCTGGCCCATCGATCGACAGAGTCGGCCAGACGATCAGGGACTTGTGCGGCTCAATCTTTTTTATGAGTGAGTTTATTGCCCCCCACTCCCTCGCCAGAAAAGTAATAATAAAAAGGTAATAATAAAAAGTAATAATAAAAAAGTAATAATAAAAAGTAATAATAAAAAAGTAATAATAACAAGTAATAATAATAAGTAATAATAAAAAGTAATAATAAAAAAGTAAGAATAATACAGTAATAATAAAAAGTAATAATAAAAAGTAATAATAAAAAAGTAATAATAAAAAGTAATAATAAAAAGTAATAATAAAAAGCAATAATAAAAAAGTAATAATAAAAAAGTAATAATAAAAAGTAATAATAAAAAGTAATAATAAAAAGTAATAATAAAAAGTAATAATAAAAAGTAATAATAAAAAAGTAATAATAATAAAGTTATAATTAAAAGTAATAATAAAAAGTAATAATAAAAAAGTAATAATAAAAAAGTAATAATAAAAAGGAATAATAAAAAAGTAATAATAAAAAGTAATAATAAAAATGTAATAATAAAAAGTAATAATAAAAAAGTAATAATAAAAAGTAATAATAAAAAGTAATAATAAAAAGTAATAATAAAAAAGTAATAGTAAAAAGTAATAATAAAAAGTAATAATAATAAAGTAATAATAAAAAGTAATAATTAAAAAGTAATAATAAAAAGTAATAATAAAAAGGAATAATAAAAAAGTAATAATAAAAAGTAATAATAAAAAGTAATAATAAAAAGTAATAATAAAAAGTAATAATAAATAAGAAAGTGGTATTCATGACTGGATATTTATTAAAAAACCAGTAAAAGGTAGACAACCCAAAATAGAGGCACCAAGAGAGAAGAACTTGAAATGTTAACAAACTATTAATATCTGGGGTCTATAGTGAAGAACGGGAGTCGCGATAGCTCAGTGGTTAGTGAACTGGACTACAAAGGACAAGAGGTAGGGTTCGATCCCAACCGACGGCTTCCGAGTTCACCCAGCCTTAAATGGGTACCGGATTTTTTTCTGGGAAAGTGAAGCGGCACGGGCGTAATACCGACCACATTACCCCAAAAATCATGTGCTGAAGGTCTGTAAAATATATGGTCGCTAACACCATATTCCCTATACGCCACTTGGCGTGACGGGGGTACTTTACTTTACTATATTGAGATATAGTGGCAAACAAATACAGAAAATTTGGGATTATTTTGGGGGATAACAAACAATTGTAGTATAAAAAAAAAACTATGCTGTCCTTGGAGAAAACTAAGAAGCTGAACTAAACATTTATAAAATTATGGTTTCTTTGGAGAATGTCAAGAAAGTGGGATAAACATACAGAAATGATGGTATTTTTCGAGAATACCAAGAAAATGTGATAAACATACAGAAATGATGGTATTTTTCTAGAATACCACGAAAGTGTGATAAACATACAGAAATGATAGTATTTTTCTAGAATACCAAGAAAGTGTGATAAACATACAGAAATGATGGTATTTTTCTAGAATACCAAGAAAGTGTGATAAACATACAGAAATGATGGTATTTTTCTAGAATACCAAGAAAGTGTGATAAACATACAGAAATGATGGTATTTTTCTAGAATACCAAGAAAGTGTGATAAACATACAGAAATGATGGTATTTTTCTAGAATACCAAGAAAGTGTGATAAACATACAGAAATGATGGTATTTTTCTAGAATACCAAGAAAGTGTGATAAACATACAGAAATGATGGTATTTTTCTAGAATACCAAGAAAGTGTGATAAACATACAGAAATGATGGTATTTTTCTAGAATACCAAGAAAGTGTGATAAACATACAGAAATGATGGTATTTTTCTAGAATACCAAGAAAGTGTGATAAACATACAGAAATGATGGTATTTTTCTAGAATACCAAGAAAGTGTGATAAACATACAGAAATGATGGTATTTTTCTAGAATACCAAGAAAGTGTGATAAACATATTTTAAATACGTATCGTTTGTTATGGGAACAACAAAAAATGTTTTATGGACGGGTTTTGAAATGCATCCTGTTTAAGACATGCTGTCTTCAACAAATGAAAGAATATACGGTATGTTATGGTTATGATTAGTCGAAGGCCCCGGTATCACTGCAAGCGAATTAAAAATCCATAATTGCTCAACCGCCCGTGTCAGGGGAATCATCCGAATTAAAAACTCATCTCATTGAAGGATCCAAACAAAGAAAGACAGTTGCAGTCTCAATCATAGCAGCTACAGCACACGCTATAACACATAAGGCCAAGCGGCACCGAAAGTGAGCGTAGCTGAACTGTGCTTCGTCATACGATATCATCATTCGTCGTAAGCAATCGCAAAATCAAAATACGATCCGGATGAAAAAAAAAACCAGCCCACAGCGTGCACAGAGCACTAAACTCAGTAGCTCCGTCAGCAAGCCAGTATTTGCTACAAATATGGGGGGAATGCCATGAGAACATTACTTGAAATCAACACAACAGAATGCGGTTGCTGGTCTAGAGATAAGTCGGCCTCTGCAAAGAAAGATCTCCCCGCAAATTCCACCACATGGATTATTTGGGTTTTTTAATGAGGAAAATAGAATCTGTGCTTTCTTTGTGGCTTTACACTCCCCTGATCTTTGGGTAGTGAGATCCGATGTCTGGCCCTCTCTGGATAGTGAGATCCGATGTCTGGCCTTCTCTGGGTAGTGAGATCCGATGTCTGGCCTTCTCTGGGTAGTGAGATACAATGTCTGGCCCTCTCTGGGTAGTGAGATACAATGTCTGGCCCTCTCTGGGTAGTGAGATACAATGTCTGGCCCTCTCTGGGTAGTGAGATCCGATGTCTGATCTTCTCTGGGTAGTGAGATACAATGTCTAGCCCTCTCTAGGTAGTGAGATCCGACGTCTAGCCCTCTCTAGGTAGTGAGATCCGACGTCTAGCCCTCTCTGGGTAGTGAGATCCGATGTTTAGCCCTCTCTGGGTAGTGAGATACAATGTCTAGCCCTCTCTGGGTAGTGAGATCCGACGTCTAGCCCTCTCTAGGTAGTGAGATCCGACGTCTAGCCCTCTCTGGGTAGTGAGATCCGATGTTTAGCCCTCTCTGGGTAGTGAGATCTGATGTCTAGTCCTTTCTGGGTAGTGAGACCTGATGTTTAGCCCTCTCTGGGTAGTGAGATCCTATGTCTAGCCCTCTCTGGATAACAAGATCCGAAGTCTAGCCCTCTCGTATAAGGGAAAAAAAAATGACTTCCCGTGAGTACTCGCGCACGTTAAAGAACCCCTTTCAGTTCAAAATCGAGGAGAGTAGGGCATAAAATAGTCGCTGTCAGGGCAGAGCTGTCAGCAAAACCTACCCTCACAGAAGGATCGCACAACTAGCGTTTTGTCGTTAATTTACATCAAAGCTGCCATATCTGCGCCATTTGGTCCAACTTATCCATCCTTAGATCTCTCTATGTGCACTGACTCAATGATTCTCAAAAGTTCTCTCTGTGCACTGACTCAATGATTCTCAAAAGTTCTCTCTGTGCACTGACTCAATGATTCTCAAAAGTTCTCTCTGTGCACTGACTCGATACTTCTCAGAAGCTCTCCCTGTGCACTGACTCGATACTTCTCAGAAGCTCTCCCTGTGCACTGACTCGATACTTCTCAGAAGCTCTCCCAGAGCACTGACTCAGTGCTTCTCAAAGACTCTTTCTGTCCACCGACTCAATGCTTCTCAAAGGCTCTCTCTACCCACTGACTCAATGCTTCTCAAAGGCTCTCTCTATCCACTGACTCAATGCTTCTCATAGGCTCTCTCTACCCACTGACTCAATGCTTCTCAAAGGCTCTATCTATCCACTGACTCAATGCTTCTCATAGGCTCTCTCTACCCACTGACTCAATGCTTCTCAAAGGCTCTCTCTGCCCACTGATTCAATGCTTCTTAAAAGCTTTCTATGTGAATTATAACTCAATGATTCTCAAAGCTTCATCTGCCTACTGACTCAATGCTTCTCAAAGGCTCTCTCTACCCACTGACTCAATGCTTCTCAAAGGCTCTCTCCACCCACTGACTCAATGCTTCTCAAAGGCTCTCTCTACCCACTGACTCAATGCTTCTCAAAGGCTCTCTCTGCCCACTGACTCAATGCTTATCAAAGACTCTCTCTGCCCGCTGACTCAATGCTTATCAAAGACTCTCTCTGCCCGCTGACTCAATGCTTATCAAAGACTCTCTCTGCCCACTGACTCAATGCTTATCAAAGACTCTCTCTACCCACTGACTCAATGCTTATCAAAGACTCTCTCTGCCCGCTGACTCAATGCTTATCAAAAGCTCTCTCTCTCTATCTCACTCTTTCTCTCTCTTTCTCTCTCTTTCTCTCTGTTTCTCTCTGAACTGACTCCACGCCCCTCAAAAGCCTACCCTGTGCACAGATTTCAATAATGACGCCTTCATTACACCTTCAGCCTGCCCGCGATCGTCTCAGCCCATTTTTCTAGACAACATGCTTCTGATAATGTCAACGCTCTTCCAGGCTGTCCTTGACACGGCAGAATCTGTGTGGGTCTACCAAAGAAGAAGTTTCCTTGTATTAAACACTACATTACACAGAAGAAGTTTCCTTGTATTAAACACTACATTACACAGAAGAAGTTTCCTTGTATTAAACACTACATTACACAGAAGTTTCCTTGTATTAAACACTACATTACACAGAAGAAGTTTTCTTGTATTAAACACTAGTAGTATACCAGGAAGGATTTGGATATTATTGTGGCGCTAATTTAACAAAGATATATAGGGCGGCGCGCGGCGCGCATAAAGCGTGTGGCGCAGGGGGAGTTAACCGTGACATTTCGTGTCGAGGTGTTGACCTCTAGTCCCGGTGACCCCGGAAGTGACGTGTTTATGTCTGGTGTATGCTGACTTTGGAGTTCTTGCTGTACTTGCTCGATAGTGATAGGTTAGTAGATTATACAACATCAATGAAAAACAATCAAAATAAAACAAAAGATATATTTTATTCTTTTATTATCTCAATAGGTGTATAACATACAGTGGATATTATATATCATTACAAACATATTTAGTACACGAAGTAAATATATAGTACAAGGATAACATTTATTTATAGCTATGTAGTTGGGCGTCTGCTTAGCTTTGTGTCATAAATGAAGCATAATGGGTGAAACTGTTAGAGATTGCTGGTTAGTCTAAACTGGTAAAGTAAAGAATTAGATATCTAGAGGCGTAGTCGAGACGTTATCATCAGCTACCTTTCTTTTTATATAGAAATAGGAAAGAGCATTTCTTGTTTGACTGTAGGAAAATATGGAATTATTTAAGACTTTGAAACCTACATTTTTCCCACCCTTGGCCTTTTGCGTAGCGAGAACCTCTAAAAACATATCTTTATCTAATTTGTTGTGTTGCTTGCTTAGCCCTTTACAACTGATTTTATCGTAATCCCCACTACAATGGTACGTTTTACTACATAAGCTAACAAGACCCGTCCCTTCGTACTCTAGTTTAAAAAGCCCGGGTGTTCGTTTGGTGTACGCTTTAACACCCTTACAGTTTATACAGTCTGTCTTGCTAATATGCTCATCGCAAAACTCGGCGGGAAACCAGTCTTTATATACGCTATTAAACTCATCCCGCAGACCTGACTTAACTATATCCTCCAACTTAGGTGCACTTAAAGCCAAGTATAAACTATCAGTATCTGTTTCACATAACTGAAAGTCGGATCTAGCCACAAACTTATCTAAGAACTCGAAATAAAAATCTAACATACGAAGTTTTGCATATTGATACACGAAGAAACCGATTTGTAGGGGTAAGTCCCAAACAGTTTTCTTTTTCGCCATCTCAACTTCAAAAAGATCCACACCTATTTCAGTCATCTTTTTAAACCGGGAACTATTAATCATTTTCGATATCTCATCCCCCTGAACATATGAGACAGCGCTATGATTGGCCTTATTGGTTAGAGTCTTCCCGTAGGCTGAGTTTCCTAAGAGCTTCATCGTATCACTTACTATAGATTGATTTTCATCTAGATCACCAGCCCGCCTAGCGTCAGAAACCATTTCGCCAAACTTTTTAAAACAACTAGACGGTTGATATTCTATCACTTGATAAATTTTTGTCACCTCCAATCCGTGGTCTAAATACCATTTTAACAGCGGTGTTGCCAACAAAATTTTTTCCCCGATATAACTACCGATTAGGGTGCGACGAGGGGTTGACAACAAGTTATGTTTGAGGGCATATTCACCCATAAACGGTCCAATATCGTCACGCGTGACGTCAATATTTTTGAAAATTGGAGTCATCTCACTGAAATGTTCCTTCAGGCGGTCGGGAACATGTAGATCACATTCCACTAAACCAAAACATGTCCCATCTGAAACAGAAGTCAGAATCTGTTTATCACTGAGAGGGAGCCCTTCTTTAGAGTAAGAGGGTCTAGCTCGAGGGATGGCTTTAGAAAGGAAAGCCCTAATGGTTGGGTCTGTTTTACTCTCCTATGGCTGGCTAAAGATCTTCGACTCTTATATGAACGTTGACAAATAGGACACGTATGACGGATAAGAGAAACTGTTACGGTAGCCGGTACCGATAGTGAAACTGGTGATGTAGACGGTACCAAGGGTGAAGTTGATTCCTGTGCTGAATGTTTTAGTCTCCTATGGCTGGCTAAAGAACTTCGACTCGAATATGAACGTTGACAAATGTCACAAACATGGTGTATAAGACGATGAGCGGCCCGTATATGCTGAACCATATCTTGGCGCCGTTTAAACTGCTTCGAACATAATGCACACTGATGTTTACCAGAAGATGTTTCGTTATGAGAAAACATCTGTAGAAGATCAAATAGTCCTTTATCAATTATACTTAACATACCTAATTTAAATACATTAATATTTAATACCAAGCACATCAGAACTAAAAATATCCACTTTTAATCAACCAATAAGATAATCACATGAAAAACGAAGGAATAATACACTCAACAAGGCTTAACATACGTACTTTATACACATCACCAGTAATACAATCGAGTAGCCTTTTATTGATAACCTACCACATCGTTATGAGATAAGAGAAAAACAGAAAAAAAAATATTCAACTTACATCATAAAAATAGATCCACAACACAGACCGGTAGACTGAACAGTACTATGAAAATAAACTTCCGTGAATCAATCGCGCTTATAACAAGAAGTTTCACATGCAACTGGTAAATAAAAGTTGGACGACACTATTTCACTCTCGACTAACATCTAGGCTAACCAATCAGAGAAGAGGATTTCTATCGGACACCCATCAACGAAATGACTAACCTTTAGATTAACCAATCAGAGAAGAGGATTTCTATCGGACACCCATCAACGAAATGACTAACCTTTAGATTAACCAATCAGAGAAGAGGATTTCTATCGGACACCCATCAACGAAATGACTGACCTTTAGATTAACTAATCAGAGAAGAGGATTACTGTTATCGTGATAATTGACCTTATTTTCTACTTGAAGTGCTGTCGAGTCTGACGCATGGGTTACTTTAAATCGATTCGACCCCTGATACAATCCACCTGTCGGGTCAATGATGGGGGAAATAATACAGGTATGGGTTACTTGAACGCACTTTGACCCCTGATGCAATACCAGAGGAGTTGTATAAGACCCAAAAATTACGCCAAATCGCAAAAATTTTACTACCAGAACACACACAAATTTAAACTCATAAGCGAAAAAGTCGACCTCAAAACCATAAAAAGCTACTCACATAGTCATACTAGTTAGACACAACGAGCAGGAAGTTATATTCAAGGTCCAAAAAGAGTGGCCAAATCACTAACATTTTACCTCCAGAACACAAAAAAAATGTAGGCACATACTAAAAAAGTCGACCTAAAAAGCCCAAAAAAGCTACTCACATAGTCATAATAGTTAGACACAGCGAGCAGGAAGTTATATTCAAGGTCCAAAAAACGTTATTTTAGACATCCCCATTGCAAAGATTTACATAAAAAACCACTTTTGAAATTGTTACCCCCTTACCATTTTTTTAGGGATACACCCATAAAAGCGGTAAAAATCGTAAATTTTCACTCTAGGCATACTCCCAAACTTTATTTTAGACAGCCCCATTGCAAAGATTTACATAAAAAACCACTTTTAGGATTTTACCCCCTTAGCATTTTTGAGGGTTACGCCCATGAAATCGGTAAAAATCGTAAATTTTCACGCTAGGCATACCCTAAACTTTATTTTAGACATCCCCACACCAAAAATTAACTTAAAAATCAATTTTGAAATTGATACCCCCTTACCGTTTTTGAGGGTTACGCCCATGAAATCGGTAAAAATCGTAAATTTTCACTCTAGGCATACCCCAAACTTTATTTTAGACATCCCCATTGCAAAGATTTACTTAAAAATCACTTTTGAAATTGTTACCCCCCTTAAAATTTTTGGGGGTTACGCCCATGAAATCCGTAAAAATCGTTAATTTAGCACGTAGGCTTACCTAAAACTTTATTTTAGACATCCCCACACCAAAAAATTACTTAAAAATCACTTTTGAAATTGTAACCCCCCCCCCTTACCATTTTTGAGGGTTACGCCCCTGAAATCGATAAAAATCGTAAATTTAGCACGTAGGCTTACCTAAAACTTTATTTTAGACATCCCCACACCAAAAATTAACTTAAAAATCACTTTTGAAATTGTTACCCCCCTTAAAATTTTTTAGGGTTACGCCCCTGAAATCGATAAAAAATTGAAATATAACCTCAAGGCATACCTCCCACATAATTTTTGACACCCCTACATATCAAACTCCAACAAAAAAACAACAAAAAGCTAGTAGTAGTTGTTTTAGACAGCCCCATTGCAAAGATTTACATAAAAAACCACTTTTAGGATTTTACCCCCTTAGCATTTTTGAGGGTTACGCCCATGAAATCGGTAAAAATCGTAAATTTTCACGCTAGGCATACCCCAAACTTTATTTTAGACATCCCCACACCAAAAATTAACTTAAAAATCAATTTTGAAATTGATACCCCCTTACCGTTTTTGAGGGTTACGCCATGAAATCGGTAAAAATCGTAAATTTTCACTCTAGGCATACCCCAAACTTTATTTTAGACATCCCCATTGCAAAGATTTACTTAAAAATCACTTTTGAAATTGTTACCCCCCTTAAAATTTTTGGGGGTTACGCCCATGAAATCCGTAAAAATCGTTAATTTAGCACGTAGGCTTACCTAAAACTTTATTTTAGACATCCCCACACCAAAAAATTACTTAAAAATCACTTTTGAAATTGTAACCCCCCTTACCATTTTTGAGGGTTACGCCCCTGAAATCGATAAAAATCGTAAATTTAGCACGTAGGCTTACCTAAAACTTTATTTTAGACATCCCCACACCAAAAATTAACTTAAAAATCACTTTTGAAATTGTCACCCCCCTTAAAATTTTTTAGGGTTACGCCCCTGAAATCGATAAAAAATTGAAATATAACCTCAAGGCATACCTCCCACATAATTTTTGACACCCCTACATATCAAACTCCAACAAAAAAACAACAAAAAGCTAGTAACAAAAATTTTAAGGGGGGTAACAATTGACTAAAACATTCAGCACAGGAATCAACTTCACCCTTGGTACCGTCTACATCACCAGTTTCACTATCGGTACCGGCTACCGTAACAGTTTCTCTTATCCGTCATACGTGTCCTATTTGTCAACGTTCATATAAGAGTCGAAGATCTTTAGCCAGCCATAGGAGAGTAAAACAGACCCAACCATTAGGGCTTTCCTTTCTAAAGCCATCCCTCGAGCTAGACCCTCTTACTCTAAAGAAGGGCTCCCTCTCAGTGATAAACAGATTCTGACTTCTGTTTCAGATGGGACATGTTTTGGTTTAGTGGAATGTGATCTACATGTTCCCGACCGCCTGAAGGAACATTTCAGTGAGATGACTCCAATTTTCAAAAATATTGACGTCACGCGTGACGATATTGGACCGTTTATGGGTGAATATGCCCTCAAACATAACTTGTTGTCAACCCCTCGTCGCACCCTAATCGGTAGTTATATCGGGGAAAAAATTTTGTTGGCAACACCGCTGTTAAAATGGTATTTAGACCACGGATTGGAGGTGACAAAAATTTATCAAGTGATAGAATATCAACCGTCTAGTTGTTTTAAAAAGTTTGGCGAAATGGTTTCTGACGCTAGGCGGGCTGGTGATCTAGATGAAAATCAATCTATAGTAAGTGATACGATGAAGCTCTTAGGAAACTCAGCCTACGGGAAGACTCTAACCAATAAGGCCAATCATAGCGCTGTCTCATATGTTCAGGGGGATGAGATATCGAAAATGATTAATAGTTCCCGGTTTAAAAAGATGACTGAAATAGGTGTGGATCTTTTTGAAGTTGAGATGGCGAAAAAGAAAACTGTTTGGGACTTACCCCTACAAATCGGTTTCTTCGTGTATCAATATGCAAAACTTCGTATGTTAGATTTTTATTTCGAGTTCTTAGATAAGTTTGTGGCTAGATCCGACTTTCAGTTATGTGAAACAGATACTGATAGTTTATACTTGGCTTTAAGTGCACCTAAGTTGGAGGATATAGTTAAGTCAGGTCTGCGGGATGAGTTTAATAGCGTATATAAAGACTGGTTTCCCGCCGAGTTTTGCGATGAGCATATTAGCAAGACAGACTGTATAAACTGTAAGGGTGTTAAAGCGTACACCAAACGAACACCCGGGCTTTTTAAACTAGAGTACGAAGGGACGGGTCTTGTTAGCTTATGTAGTAAAACGTACCATTGTAGTGGGGATTACGATAAAATCAGTTGTAAAGGGCTAAGCAAGCAACACAACAAATTAGATAAAGATATGTTTTTAGAGGTTCTCGCTACGCAAAAGGCCAAGGGTGGGAAAAATGTAGGTTTCAAAGTCTTAAATAATTCCATATTTTCCTACAGTCAAACAAGAAATGCTCTTTCCTATTTCTATATAAAAAGAAAGGTAGCTGATGATAACGTCTCGACTACGCCTCTAGATATCTAATTCTTTACTTTACCAGTTTAGACTAACCAGCAATCTCTAACAGTTTCACCCATTATGCTTCATTTATGACACAAAGCTAAGCAGACGCCCAACTACATAGCTATAAATAAATGTTATCCTTGTACTATATATTTACTTCGTGTACTAAATATGTTTGTAATGATATATAATATCCACTGTATGTTATACACCTATTGAGATAATAAAAGAATAAAATATATCTTTTGTTTTATTTTGATTGTTTTTCATTGATGTTGTATAATCTACTAACCTATCACTATCGAGCAAGTACAGCAAGAACTCCAAAGTCAGCATACACCAGACATAAACACGTCACTTCCGGGGTCACCGGGACTAGAGGTCAACACCTCGACACGAAATGTCACGGTTAACTCCCCCTGCGCCACACGCTTTATGCGCGCCGCGCGCCGCCCTATATATCTTTGTTAAATTAGCGCCACAATAATATCCAAAATCCTTCCTGGTATACTACTAACACTACATTACACAGAAGAAGTTTCCTTGTATTAAACACTACATTACACAGAAGTTTCCTTGTATTAAACACTACATTACAGAGAAGAAGTTTCCTTGTATTAAACACTACATTACACAGAAGAAGTTTCCTTGTATTAAACACTACATTACACAGAAGTTTCCTTGTATTAAACACTACTTTACACAGAAGAAGTTTCCTTGTATTAAACACTACATTACACAGAAGTTTCCTTGTATTAAACACTACATTACACAGAAGAAGTTTCCTTGTACTAAACACTACATTGCACAGAAGAAGTTTCCTTGTATTAAACACTACATTACACAGAAGAAGTTTCCTTGTATTAAACACTACATTACACAGAAGAAGTTTCCTTATATTAAACACTACATTACACAGAAGAAGAAAATAACGATAACTTGTTGATAATGTAACAAGTGCAATCTTCGAAAATGAAAGTAAATGGGGGAGGGGGGAGGAGAGAGAGAAACAACGGTAATTTTTTTCAACAAAGAAGATGGAGGGAGAGAGAGCCTCGTTTGAAGTTTCAAATAATAGCAGGAACCGGAAATACGCACACAATATCTGAAGAAGTTACATTACCGGCAAAAATCACGATTACTGAGTTGATCAAAGAGAAAGTTGGCTCTTGACCTTTCTCTAATATTTGATTCTGATGTATTTTTCTCGTTCTCTCAGGTTTGCATCTGTCAAGTTTTTTTTGTGTTTTTTTTCCGATTAATTTTGTTATCTTTAACAAGAGGATGTATAGTTTTGAGTTGAGTGTAGCCATCTTTGGCTGGTAGGTCTTTCTCAGGTATTCTACTGACTACACGTCGTTTTCAAGTCAATGTATTATGATTATACTCTTTTTCAAGTCAATGTATTATGATTATACTCGTTTTCAAGTCAATGTATTATGATTATACTCGTTTTCAAGTCAATGTATTATGATTATACTCGTTTTCAAGTCAATGAATTATGACCCATTTCTAAACCACATCATGTAACTTGATACCTTCAGTTTGGTCCTTTGGTCATGACCTTAGCTATAATCCGGCCAAGGATAAGTTTGGTCCTGACAATGGCTATAATCCGGCCAAGGATAAGTTTGATCCTGACCTTGGCTATAATCCGGTCAACGTTAAGTTTGATCCTGACCTTGGCTATAATCCGGCCAAGGTTAAGTTTGGTCCTTTAGTCCTGACCTTGGTTATAATCCGGCCAACGTTAAGTTTGATCCTGACCTTGGCTATAATCCGGTCAACGTTAAGTTTGATCCTGACCTTGGCTATAATCCGGCCAAGGTTAAGTTTGGTCCTGACCTTGGCTATAATCCGGCCAACGTTAAGTTTGATCCTGACCTTGGCTATAATCCGGTCAACGTTAAGTTTGATCCTGACCTCGGCTATAATCTGGTCAACGATAAGTTTGATCCTGACCTTGGCTATAATCCAGTCAAGGTTAAGTTTGATCCTGACCTTGGCTATAATCCGGTCAACGTTAAGTTTGATCCTCACCTTGGCTATAATCCGGTCAACGTTAAGTTTGATCCTGACCTTGGCTATAATCCGGTCAAGGTTTTTGATCCTGACCTTGGCTATAATACGGCCAAGGTTAAGTTTGGTCCTTTGGTCCTAACCTTGGCTATAACCCGGTCAACATTAAGTTTGATCCTGACTTTGGCTATAATCCGGTCAACGTTAAGTTTGATCCTGACCTTGACTATAATCCGGTCAAGGTTAAGTTTGGTCCTTTGGTCCTGACCTTGGCTATAATCCGGCCAAGGTTGCGTTTGGTCATTTGGTCCTGACCTTGGCTATAATCCGGTCAGCGTTAAGTCTGTTCCTTTTGGTCCTAACCTTGGCTATAATCCGGTCAACGTTAAGTTTAGTCCTGACCTTGGCTATAATCTGGTCAACGTTAAGTTTGGTCCCGACCTTGACTATAATCTGGTCAACGTTAAGTTTGGTCCTGACATTGGCTATAATCTGGTCAACGTTAAGTTTGGTCCCGACCTTGACTATAATCTGGTCAACGTTAAGTTTGGTCCTGACTTTGGCTATAATCTGGTCAACGTTAAGTTTGGTCCTAACTTTGGCCTTAATCTGGTCAACGTTAAGTTTGGTCCTAACCTTGGCTATAATCTGGTCAACGTTAAGTTTGGTCCTAACCTTGGCTATAATCTGGCCAACGTTAAGTTTGGTCCCTACCTTGGCTGGTCAACGTTAAGTTTGGTCCCCCACCTTGGCTATAATCTAGTCAACGTTAAGTTTGGTCCTAACCTTGGCTATAATCTGGTCAACGTTAAGTTTGGTCCCCACCTTGGCTATAATCTGGTCAACGTTAAGTTTGGTCCCCACCTTGGCTATAATCTGGTCAACGTTAAGTTTGGTCCTGACATTGGCTATAATCTGGTCAACGTTAAGTTTGATCCTGACCTTGGCTATAATCTGGTCAACGTTAAGTTTAGTCCTGACCATGGCTATAATCTGGTCAACGTTAAGTTTGGTCCTGACCTTGGCTATAATCTGGTCAACGTTAAGTTTGGTCCCCACCTTGGCTATAATCTGGTCAACGTTAAGTTTGGTCCCCACCTTGGCTATAATCTGGTCAACGTTAAGTTTGGTCCCCACCTTGGCTATAATCTGGTCAACGTTAAGTTTGGTCCCCACCTTGGCTATAATCTGGTCAACGTTAAGTTTGGTCCCCACGTTGGCTATAATCTGGTCAACGTTAAGTTTGGTCCCCACCTTGGCTATAATCTGGTCAACGTTAAGTTTGGTCCCCACCTTGGCTATAATCTGGTCAACGTTAAGTTTGGTCCCCACCTTGGCTATAATCTGGTCAACGTTAAGTTTGGTCCCCACCTTGGCTATAATCTGGTCTACGTTAGGTTTGGCCATCACAGACCTAGCCTAATAATTGTGCATTTACATTGCCTTTATTACATTATATTACATTTCCATCCACCCACCCACCCACCTACCTACCTACCTACCTACCTAGCTACCTATCTACCTACCTATCTACCTATCTATCTAGATATCGTCCTTTCGGGCCGAAGACGGCACATAGAGCAGAACCACAATCTCAAAAACAAACCTTGCGTTCCAAAATGGCACATATTGCAGAGATTACTGCTTCTAAAATGTACATGTATTATACATTAAATATAACTTACATTATAAATATTACATTTACGTTACATTTATTAAGTTATATTACAATATTACGTTTACGTGACATTTATTAAATTATTACAGGATTACATTTACACTACATTTATTAAATTATATGACAATATTACATTTGCATTACATTTATTAAATTATATTACACTATCTCATTTGCAGCATATTTTAAAAAATACATTCTAATATTACATTTAGATGAAAGTAAAGGTAAAGTGCGAGACTTGAACCAGTGTCTTAGCACGCGAGTTTCCACCTATATGTGCTCGGTCGCCTATCCAGAAGTGTTCGGAGACTTCTGGATAGTGTCGCTTCAAGTATCTAAACTCACGATGCGAGGCGACATTTCCACTTTCCCTGAGTACTACCTTCGTACTCTTTTCTGCCAGCGGCTGGGTCGACCGCGGGGGTATTTTTTTTTTCCAACTACGAGTAGAACTCACAATACTTCCAGCGGAAATCGAACATGGATTCCTCGAACGTCGGTAGCCCAGTCGGGTGGTTTCCCCAATTAGGCTACCGATGCCCAGAGGTTCTTAAATCGATCTGATCGCTTTCCAGAAATTTCCGATCACAAAAGCCCTATCTTTATATTTGCTTGAGTAAAGTGAATTTTAACAGAGAAGACTTGTATTTGGATTAACTTTGATCATCATCATCATCAACGAGTGTCGTCTCCACAACGAAGGTTGGCTACCACGGAGCGTCATTCCACTCTGTCTCTAGTTTTGATGGTGAAGGTTGTCATAGATTGACTTGTCTATCCTTTGAAGTTCTCGTCCACGTTAGTCTTTGTCTGCCTCTGCCTCTTTTATCCTGCATTTGCCCTTCCAAGATTACTTTTAGTAGGCTGCTGTGTTGTTTAACATGACCCAAAAATCTCATTTGTCTTGTTTGAATTGTGTTTAGTAGTTCTCTTTTAAATTTTCAGTTGTTTTAAAACTTCATCGTTTGTTTTCTTTTCTTTCCCTCCAATTCTTTCTATTCTTCTATATATCCACATTTCAAAGGTTTCAATTTTCTGTTCTATTTTCTTGTCTAATGTCCACGTTTCTGCATCATCCAGGAATGTTGAAAATATATAACATTTCGCTATTCTTAGTTTTAGCCCTGGTGTTATTTGTTTTGATGTTAGTATATTTATCATGACTTTAAAATGACTTTTTGCCATTTCTATTCTTTTGTTTATTTCAGTTGTACATTTTCCATCATTAGTTATAGTATGTCCAAGGTAGTTATAGCTCTGAACTGTCTCTAGGTATATTCCTTCAACTTTGATAACCACTTGCAGGTTTAGAGTATTATCTTTGTTTATGATCATAGTTTTAGTCTTTTTGATATTCATATCTAGCCCATATTTTGTGCTTGTCATGTTTATCACATTAAGTAATTGTTGTAGATCTTTAGGATTTTCTGCTAGTACTACAGTATCGTCAGCATATCTTAGGTTATTGATTATCTTTCCATTAATTTGTAGGCCTGGCATCTCTGTGATGTTTTTAAAGATTTGCTCAGTGTATAGATTGAACAAGCTTGGTGATAGGATGCATCCCTGTCTTACTCCTCTTTTTATATCAATTGGTGTAGAGTTCTCTTTGTTATATGTTATTATTGCTGTTATTGTCTATAAGTTGTTTATAGTGATTATATCAAAAGCTTTGGTGTAATCTATGAAGCGGGCATATATTGGTTCGTTTACTTCTGTGCACTTTTTTTATAAATGTCCCCATGCTGAATTTGGCTTCTTTTGTCCACTGTTTATACTAAATCCAAATTGTCGTTCTTCTAATTAAATATTGATTTTATTCTGAATCCTTCCTTGTATAACTTTTAGCAAGATTTTTGTAACATGGCTCATTAGGCTTATTGTTCTAAAGTCACTGCATTCAACTGCACCATTCTTTATAGGCAATGCAATGAAAGTTGATGTTTTTAGTTCATTTGGTGTGTATCCTGTATGGTATATGTCGTTGCATATGTCAGTGATAATTTCAATGCCAAAATCTTCTAGTGCCTGTATCCTCTCTATCTGTATGTCGTCAGGTCCTGCTGCATTTATCTTTTTTCACTGGTTGTATAACTTTTTCCGCTTCCGATTAAAAAATTGTATAGTCTGATGTACATTTTATAGTTTCTAAATATCAGTCATGCACTGAGAATTAATGGGAGTCGCGACAGCTCAATGGTTAGTGAACTGGACTACAAAGGACAAGAGGTAGAGTTCGAGCCCAACCAACGGCTGCCGGGTTCACCCAGTCTTAAATGGGTACTGGATTTTTTTTTCTGGGAAAGTATTGCGGCACGGGCGTAATACCGAAGACATTACCCCAAAAATCATGTGCCGAAGGTCTGCAAAATGTATGGTCACTAACACCATATTCCCTATACGCCACTTGGCGTGACGATGGCTCTTAACTTGTTTTTTTTTTTTACTGAAAATTAATGAAGAAAGACTTCCCCGTCAGGTATTCAAGTGGAAATCATCTGATAAAAGAAAACAAGGCAGACCAAGCGATTCAATACGCAGAACATTTACTAGGGGAGGCTCAACCATTGGACTAAAGAACAACCAAGATCTAGCGGAACTTTCAGTAACTCAATCGTCGAGAACTATGACTTCCGCCCTATGTGCTGTCTTCGACCCAAGAGGAAAATGAAGGAATCCTTATATTTGTATGAGTAAAATGGTCATTGACAACAAATACAAACAAAAACCTAATTCAATCTGTGGAGATGTGATGCTATAGAACAATCAAGTATTTCTTAAAATTAAATACAGTTACCGACCAGCAAATATATAATGTTTGGGGGCCTCGGTAGCCGAGTTGGGAAAACCACCCGACTGGACTACCGACGTTCGGACAACCCGTGTTCGATTCCCACTGGGAGCAGTGTGAGTTGTACTCGTGGTTGGAAAAAAAAAAAATACCCCCACGGTCGACCCAGCTGTTGGCAGGAATGGGTGCCAGGGTATTACCCTGGGAAGGTGAGGAATGTTGCTTCGCATCTGAGATTCGATGCTTAAGGCGACACTATATAGAAATCTCCGAACATTTCTGGATAGGCGGCCGAGCACATATGGGTGTAAACTCGCGTGCTAAGACGTCGGTTCAAGTCTCGTACTTTACCTTGACCTTTAAATGTATAACATGACCATTTTCTTATAATCAGGTCTCATGTCCTCTGCCGCAAATTACATTCACCACAGCCCGTCTGAAAGAATCTCTGTCTCTAGCCAGATCTCTCACAGAACGTTACATTCACTACAGCCCGTCTGAAAGAATCTATGTCTCTAGCCAGATCTCTCACAGAACGTTACATTCACTACAGCCCGTCTGAAAGAATCTATGTCTCTAGCCAAATCTCCCACAGAACGTTACATTCAGTACAGCCCGTCTGAAAGAATCTCTGTCTCTAGCCAGATCTCTCACAGAACGTTACATTCACTACAGCCCGTCTGAAAGAATCTCTGTCTCTAGCCAGATCTCCCACAGAACGTTACATTCACCACAGCCCGTCTGAAAGAATCTCTGTCTCTAGCCAGATCTCTCACAGAACGTTACATTCACTACAGCCCGTCTGAAAGAATCTATGTCTCTAGCCAAATCTCCCACAGAACGTTACATTCAGTACAGCCCGTCTGAAAGAATCTCTGTCTCTAGCCAGATCTCTCACAGAACGTTACATTCACTACAGCCCGTCTGAAAGAATCTCTGTCTCTAGCCAGATCTCCCACAGAACGTTACATTCACTACAGCCCGTCTGAAAGAATCTCTGTCTCTAGCCAGATCTCTCACAGAACGTTACATTCACCACAGCCCGTCTGAAAGAATCTCTGTCTCTAGGAGGATCTCCCACAGAACGTTACATTCACCACAGCCCGACTGAAAGAATCTCTGTCTCTAGCCAGATCTTCCACAGAACGTTGCATTCACCACAGCCTGTCTGAAAGAATCTCTGTCTCTAGCCAGATCTCCCACAGAACGTTACATTCACCACAGCCCATCTAAAAGAATCTCTCTCTAGTCAGATCTCCCACAGAACGTTACATTCACAAAAGCCCATCTAAAAAAATCTCTCTCTAGTTAGATCTCCCACTGAACGTTACACTTACCACATCCCATCTAAAAGAATCTCTCTCTAGTCAGATCTCCCACAGAACGTTACATTTACCACAGCCTATCTAAAAGAATCTCTCTCTAGTCAGATCTCCCACAGAACGTTACATTTACCACAGCCTATCTAAAAGAATCTCTCTCTAGTTAGATCTCCCACAGAACGTTACATTTACCACAGCCTATCTAAAAGAATCTCTCTCTAGTCAGATCTCCCACAGAACGTTACATTCACAAAAGCCCATCTAAAAAAATCTCTCTCTAGTCAGATCTCCCACAGAACGTTACATTCACAAAAGCCCATCTAAAAGAATCTCTCTCTAGTTAGATCTCCCACTGAACGTTACACTCACCACATCCCATCTAAAAGAATCTCTCTCTAGTCAGATCTCCCACAGAACGTTACATTTACCACAGCCTATCTAAAAGAATCTCTCTCTAGTCAGATCTCACACTTCTTCTGTTGTTATGTTCAAGGTCTCCTTCATGTCTTGAAGCCACCTTCTTCTGTTGTCATATTCAAGGTCCCCTTCATGTCTTGAAACCACCTTCTTCTGTTGTTATGTTCAAGGTACCCTTCATGTCTTGAAACCACCTTCTTCTGTTGTCATATTCAAGGTCCCCTTCATGTCTTGAAACCACCTTCTTCTGTTGTTATGTTCAAGGTCCCCTTAATGTCTTGAAGCCACCTTCTTCTGTTGTCATGTTCAAGGTCCTCTTCATGTCTTGAAACCACCTTCTTCTGTTGTTATGTTCAAGGTCCCCTTAATGTCTTGAAACCACCTTCTTCTGTTGTTATGTTCAAGGTCTCCTTCATGTCTTGAAACCACCTTCTTCTGTTGTCATGTTCAAGGTCCCCTTCATGTCTTGAAACCACCTTCTTCTGTTGTTATGTTCAACGTCCCCTTAATGTCTTGAAACCACCTTCTTCTGTTCTTATGTTCAAGGTCTCCTTAATGTCTTGAAGCCACCTTCTTCTGTTGTTATGTTCAAGGTCTCCTTAATGTCTTGAAGCCACCTTCTTTTGTTGTTATGTTCAAGGTCTCCTTAATGTCTTGAAGCCACCTTCTTCTGTTGTTATGTTCAAGGTCTCCTTAATGTCTTGAAACCACCTTCTTCTGTTCAAGGTCTCCTTAATGTCTTGAAGCCACCTTCTTCTGTTGTAATGTTCAAGGTCTCCTTAATGTCTTGAAGCCACCATCTTCTGTTGTTATGTTCAGGTCTCCTTAATGTCTTGAAACCACCTTCTTCTATTGTTATGTTCAAGGTCTCCTTAATGTCTTGAAGCCACCTTCTTCTGTTGTTATGTTCAAGTTCTCCTTAATGTCTTAAAGCCACCTTCTTCTGTTGTTATGTTCAGGTCTCCTTAATGTCTTGAAACCACCTTCTTCTGTTGTCATGTTCAACGTCTCCTTCATGTCTTAAAGCCACCTTCTTCTGTTGTTATGTTCAGGTCTCCTTAATGTCTTGAAACCACATTCTTCTGTTGTCATGTTCAACGTTTCCTTCATGTCTTAAATCCACCTTCTTCTCTTGTTATGTTCAGGTCTCCTTAATGTCTTGAAACCACCTTCTTCTGTTGTCATGTTCAACGTCTCCTTCATGTCTTGAAACCACCTTCTTCTGTTATAATGATCAAGGTCTCCTTAATGTCTTGAAGCCACCTTCTTCTGTTGTTATGTTCAAGTTCTCCGTAATGCCTTGAAGCCACCTTCTTCTGTTGTCATGTTCAAGTTCTCCGTAATGTCTTGAAACCACCTTCTTCTGTTGTCATGTTCACGTCTCCTTAATGTCTTGAAACCACCTTCTTCTGTTGTCATGTTCAACGTTTCCTTAATGTCTTGAAACCACCTTCTTCTGTTGTCATGTTCAAGTTCTCCTTAATGTCTTGAAGCCACCTTCTTCTGTTGTCATGTTCAAGGTCTCCTTAATGTCTTGAAGCCACCTTCTTCTGTTGTCATGTTCAAGGTCTCCTTAATGTCTTGAAGCCACCTTCTTCTGTTGTCATGTTCAACGTCTCCTTAATGTCTTGAAACCACCTTCTTCTGTTGTCATGTTCAACGTCTCCTTAATGTCTTGAAGCCACCCTCTTCTGTTGTTATGTTCAAGGTCCCCTTAATGTCTTAAAACCACCTTCTTCTGTTGTTATGTTCAAGGTCTCCTTAATGTCTTGAAACCACCTTCTTCTGTTGTTATGTTCAAGGTCTCCTTAATGTCTTGAAACCACCTTTTTCTGTTGTCATGTTCAAGGTCTCCTTAATGTCTTGAAACCACCTTCTTCTGTTGTCATGTTCAAGGTCTCCTTAATGTCTTGAAACCACCTTCTTCTGTTGTTATGTTCAAGGTATCATTAATATCTTAAAACCACCTTCTTCTGTTGTTATGTTCAAGGTCTCCTTAATGTCTTAAAACCACCTTCTTCTGTTATCATGTTCAAGTTCTCCTTAATGTCTTGAAACCACCTTCTTCTGTTGTCATGTTCAAGTTCTCCTTAATGTCTTAAAACCACATTCTTCTGGCCTGTCTTTGATTCGTCACCCAGAAACCATGCCTTCCATTATTGTTCTTTCCAGCCCTCTGTTTTTTGACGTGACCTTAGTACTCGCACTTTAATGTTCTCTGTAAGATTCTCTGTGTAAGCCCAATCATTTTAGTGTTTAAATCTGTTTAATATATCTTCATTTCACTATTCAATTATCCAAAGTATCTTAAGGATTTTTCAATAAAATTTTGTTTGAAATGAACACATTTATTTTTTCCCTTGTTAGCGGGATTGTTCGTGATACACAAGCTTATGTTGCTATCAGGCACATACTAGCCCTCGACTGTTTTACTTTTACTGCTAGACCGGCTTTTACCCAATTCAACAAATTATGGGTTGCAGCAATTAAAAACACATACGAGCAAACACCAACCTTAAGGTCGCTTAATATAGAAGTAAAAATAGTCCTGTTATATAGCTCAGAAACATGGACATTGCGAAGTCCAGAAACAAAGGAAGGAGACATTTATAAACAGCTGACAGAAGACATCAATATATATCAGACCGAAGCCATTTATAAACAACTGACATCATCATCATCATCATGTGCCTTACCGGTTGGCGTAGGTGATCATGTCCCTCCACAATCTTCTATCCACAGTGCATCGTATCAGTTCTGTTGTTGACTGTTTTCCATGCCATGACACCAAGCTATCCAGTATTTTCTCTCTTTGTCGTCCGCGATCTCTTTTAAACAACTGACAGATGATATCAATAAACATCTGACCGAAGATATCTATAAACAAGTAACCGATAACATAGTAAACAAGTGACCGATGATATATATATAAATCTGACCGATGACATCGATAAACAACTGACCTAGGACATCAATAAACAACTGACCTAGGACATCTATAACAAAAATTGACCTAGGACATCTATAAACAACTGACCTAAAATATCTATAAACAACTGACCGACGACATCAATAAACAACTGACCGAGGACATCTATAAACAACTGACCTAGGACATCTATAAACAACTGACCGACGACATCAATAAACAACTGACCGAGGACATCTATAAACAACAAACCGAAGACGTCAATAAGCAACTGACCTAGGACATCTATAAACAACTGACCGACGACATCAATAAACAACTGACCTAGGACATCTATAAACAACTGACCGACGACATCAATAAACAACTGACCTAGGACATCTATAAACAACTGACCGACGACATCAATAAACAACTAACCGAGGACATCTATAAACAACTGATTGATGACATCTATAAACAACTGACCGAAGCCATCTATAAAAATGTGTATGCAAAGATCAAAAAACGAAAATAAACACTCGTATTTGGGAAAGAAGAGAACAAGAGTCAATTGAATAAGAAATTCTGAAATGGAGATGCAGATCATTGGACACAGTCTAATAAAACTTGATCTCAGCACGGCAAGGCAGGCTTTGTCATGGAAGCCACTAGAAAATAGAAATCTGGAAGGGAAGGGGGGAGGGAGGAAGGGAAGAAAAGAGGGAGGGAGATAGGGAGGGAGGAAGAGCGGGAGGGAGGGAGGGAGGAATGGAAGAAGGGAGGAAGGAAGGAAGGAAGGAAGGAAGGAAGGAAGGAAGGAAGGAAGGAAGGAAGGAAGGAAGGAAGGAAGGAAGGAAGGAAGGACCCCTTTTTATTTGCCCTCACCCCTGTCCGCACGACCACTTTTTATTTGCCCTGACCCCTGTCCGCACGACCCCTTTTTATTTGTCCTGACCCCTGTCCGCACGACCCCTTTTTATTTGCCCTGACCCCTGTCCGCACGACCCCTTTTTATTTGCCCTGACCCCTGTCCGCACGACCCCTTTTTATTTGCCCTGACCCCTGTACGCACGACCCCTTTTATTTGACCTGACATTGTTTAGAAATGTGTGCCAAGGAGATTAACAAAAAGACAAAAATCGACAAACGTAATTAATCAAGCCAGTTGCCTGTGCAGTGATAAACAAAAAACACAAGATAAAAATGTTTTTATTTTTTTTTAAACCAACATTTGATGACCTCAACATTAAAACAAGCATACACAACAAATGAATTCGATTTGAACAAATTAAAGGAGTCAGCAACATCTTAAAATTAGCTGAAATACGTTAAAATTAGCACAGATATCGAAGAGACAAAGAAAGGGTTATTGAACTTGTGTCACGGATTAAGGCAATCATTCCAATGAGGTCTGATACCATTACTGTATAATTAGGACTCATTTTCTGTAACAAAAAGTCATCGTTCTATACGAGGCAAGTATGTAGGTTGTCATAGTTCTATACAAGGCAAGTATGTAGGTTGTCATAGTTCTATACAAGGCAAGTATGTAGGTTGTCATAGTTCTATACAAGGCAAGTATGTAGGTTGTCATAGTTCTATACAAGGCAAGTATGTAGGTTGTCATCGTTCTATACAAGGCAAGTATGTAGGTTGTCATCGTTCTATACAAGGCAAGTATGTAGGTTGTCATCGTTCTATACAAGGCAAGTATGTAGGTTGTCATCGTTCTATACAAGGCAAGTATGTAGGTTGTCATCGTTCTATACAAGGCAAGTATGTAGGTTGTCATCGTTCTATACAAGGCAAGTATGTAGGTTGTCATCGTTCTATACAAGGCAAGTATGTAGGTTGTCATCGTTCTATACAAGGCAAGTATGTAGGTTGTCATTGTTCTATACAAGGCAAGTATGAAGGTTGTCATCGTTCTATACAAGGCAAGTATGTAGGTTGTCATCGTTCTATACAAGGCAAGTATGTAGGTTGTCATCGTTCTATACAAGGCAAGTATGTAGGTAGATATCGTTCTATACAAGGCAAGTATGTAGGTTGTCATCGTTCTATACAAGGCAAGTATGTAGGTTGTCATCGTTCTATACGAGGCAAGTATGTAGGTTGTCATCGTTCTATACAAGGCAAGTATGAAGGTTGTCATCGTTCTATACAAGGCAAGTATGTAGGTTGTCATCGTTCTATACAAGGCAAGTATGAAGGTTGTCATCGTTCTATACAAGGCAAGTATGTAGGTTGTCATCGTTCTATACAAGGCAAGTATGAAGGTTGTCATCGTTCTATACAAGGCAAGTATGTAGGTTGTCATCGTTCTATACAAGGCAAGTATGTAGGTTGTCATCGTTCTATACGAGGCAAGTATGTAGGTTGTCATCATTCTATACAAGGCAAGTATGAAGGTTCTCATCGTTCTATACAAGGCAAGTATGTAGGTTGTCATCGTTCTATACAAGGCAAGTATGTAGGTTGTCATCGTTCTATACAAGGCAAGTATGTAGGTTGTCATCGTTCTATACAAGGCAAGTATATAGGTTGTCATCGTTCTATACAAGGCAAGTATGTAGGTTGTCATCGTTCTATACGAGGCAAGTATGTAGGTTGTCATCATTCTATACAAGGCAAGTATGAAGGTTGTCATCGTTCTATACAAGGCAAGTATGTAGGTTGTCATCGTTCTATACAAGGCAAGTATGTAGGTTGTCATCGTTCTATACAAGGCAAGTATGTAGGTTGTCATCGTTCTATACAAGGCAAGTATATAGGTTGTCATCGTTCTATACAAGGCAAGTATGTAGGTTGTCATCGTTCTATACGAGGCAAGTATGTAGGTTGTCATCGTTCTATACAAGGCAAGTATGTAGGTTGTCATCGTTCTATACAAGGCAAGTATGTAGGTTCTCATCGTTCTATACAAGGCAAGTATGTAGGTTGTCATCGTTCTATACAAGGCAAGTATGTAGGTTGTCATCGTTCTATACAAGGCAAGTATATAGGTTGTCATCGTTCTATACAAGGCAAGTATGTAGGTTGTCATCGTTCTATACGAGGCAAGTATGTAGGTTGTCATCGTTCTATACAAGGCAAGTATGTAGGTTGTCATCGTTCTATACAAGGCAAGTATGTAGGTTGTC
Organism: Megaustenia siamemsis; assembly: GCA_032433765.1. Taxonomy (NCBI): domain Eukaryota; kingdom Metazoa; phylum Mollusca; class Gastropoda; order Stylommatophora; family Ariophantidae; genus Megaustenia; species Megaustenia siamemsis. The sequence continues at coordinate 11,566,208 of JAVIAB010000050.1, forward strand.
ATCGTTCTATACAAGGCAAGTATGTAGGTTGTCATCGTTCTATACAAGGCAAGTATGTAGGTTGTCATCGTTCTATACAAGGCAAGTATGTAGGTTTGAAAAAGGGTATAGAAGGGGTATGGTGGAAACAGGCTATAGCAATAGTAAGTTTGAAACAGGAGATAGCAGCGATAGGAAATTAGTGAGTGAAGGGCAGAATGTAAACAAAGGGGGGATAATTAGGAAGGAGAGCTGATAGGTGTTCAAGGGCTCGAGAAGGTAGTGAGTAAGCAAGAATCACGGGGGGCAGGAAAAAAGCCAGAGGTGAGTGAACAAAGGAGTAAGTTGAGAAGTTAGTGTTGAGGGATCAGGTGTGCGCAAGACAGAGTGGTTAGAGTAGAGTTGGTGATTCGATTCAGAAGTGTGTTCAGAGGCGGACGTCTGTAGAAGTACAGTAGGTACCGTGAACTAGAAAGGTCAGTGAGAAAGTTAGTAGCTATGTTAGTTGGAGGGCGACAGCCCCTCAAGTTAGTTGTGTGAGTTTCCTGGAGACTGGACAGTTAGATGTGATTAGTTGTGATGCTAGGGTAAGCTAGGCACAGTAGGGCTGTACTATGAATAACAGATAAATGTTCATGTTACAATTATCGCAAGGACTTGATTGTGAATCAGGTGGGTACAGCATTATGAGATTTAGGAGATCTGTGTGATCGCCTACATAGGAAGATTAAATATAAGTCGTTCCATAGAGACATTAGCAGAGCTTGGAGAGCTCACCACATGTGTAGAGACGTTATTCCGATCCTGTGTGATCGCCTACATAGGGAGATATAGTCATGCAGAGAATTGACTACGAAGCTGGTAGCTTCTGATAGCGCAGAGACTTTTGAATCATTGTGAGTACTCTAGTCATAGAGTACAGATGTGTGAATTATTGTGAGTGTTCTAATTAGCATAGAGCAGAGACATGTATATTAATTGTGAGTGTTCTCACCGAAAATTCAATGAATTAGAATAGAAATAGTCATGCAGAGAATTGACTACGAAGCTGGTAGCTTCTAATAGCGCAGAGACTTTTGAATCATTGTGAGTACTCTAGTCACATAGGACAGATGTGTGAATTAGTGTGAGTGTTCTAATTAGCATAGAACAGATACTTCGAATTATTATGAGTGTTCTACTTAGCATAGAACAGAGACTTTGAACTAATTGTGAGTGTTCTCACTAGCATAGAACAGAGACGGTTGAATTAACTGTGAGTGTTTTCACTAGCATAGTGCAGAGACGGTTGAATTAATTGTGAGTAGTCTCATTAGCACAAGACAGAGACGTTTGAATTAATGGTGAGTGCTAGCACTAACAAGTGCAGAGACTGTTGTATTATTGTGAAGGTCTCACTCATGTTGAGGAGACGAACAGTATTGTGCATTGAATGTGTTGTCAGTGCGAGAATCAAGCCGGAATGATAGGTCACCATGAGAGTGACAGTGGACATTTTGTAAATTTCTGGGGAGGGATTGTTGTGTTTAATAAACATTGAATTGTTGACTCCATGGTGTTGAAACATGCTTGGCAATGCTAGCTGTGTTCTTATTGTCTTGTCCTGACGACGAACGGATTAGGGTTGTCCTGACCCATAGATTGAACAGCGCGAAGTACTTCTAACGATCAACAGGCAGTCAAGTCGTTTTGGCCAGCGCAACCGGCTGGTGTCCAAGGAGCTGGTAGGATTCATAAGGGGCTCAGATCTCAACGAGCTTCTGTCCCGATATCCACAGAGGAAAGTCGAAGGAGAGTCAGACCGCCATTAGCGGTGTGACGTGTTCTAAAGGTCAAGCAGGGGATGGCTAAAAATGTAGTGAGCTGTCTGTGTGCATCTTCCGTGTAAGGTGTATAGGAGGCAAGGCTTGGCAAGTCCTTCCAACAGTGAAGCAGAGAACCAGTCAAGTCAATGCGGGCAAGGGGAACTTGCCTACGACACTTTCTACGGTCCATATCGGCAGTGAAGGAGCGTCACAGGCGAGGCAAGGCCTACGTCCACCACGTGTAGTGGTACATAGTGGGCATTGATGTGGTGTTCACCATGTCGCACTAGTGCATAAAGTACAAGGCAGGCTTCTGGGAGAAGTCTTTCCAAATCGTGTGATCACTCCTTACTGTGTTAATAAACCTGCTACATTATAGGTTAAAAACTGCTACAGGTTGTCATCGTTCTATACAAGGCAAGTATGTAGGTTGTCATCGTTCTATACAAGGCAAGTATGTAGGTTGTCATCGTTCTATACAAGGCAAGTATGTAGGTTGTCATCGTTCTATACAAGGCAAGTATGTAGGTTGTCATCGTTCTATACGAGGCAAGTATGTAGGTTGTCATCGTTCTATACAAGGCAAGTATGTAGGTTGTCATCGTCCTATACAAGGCAAGTATGTAGGTAGATATCGTTCTATACAAGGCAAGTATGTAGGTTGTCATCGTTCTATACAAGGCAAGTATGTAGGTTGTCATAGTTCTATACAAGGCAAGTATGTAGGTTGTCATCGTTCTATACAAGGCAAGTATGTAGGTTGTCATCGTTCTATACGAGGCAAGTATGTAGGTTGTCATCGTTCTATACAAGGCAAGTATGTAGGTTGTCATCGTTCTATACAAGGCAAGTATGTAGGTTGTCATCGCCCTAGACAAGGCAAGTATGTAGGTTGTCATCGTTCTATACGAGGCAAGTATGTAGGTTGTCATCGTTCTATACGAGGCAAGTATGTAGGCTGTCATCGTTCTATACAAGGCAAGTATGTAGGTTGTCATCGTTCTATACGAGGCAAGTATGAAGGTTGTCATCGTTCTATACGAGGCAAGTATGTAGGTTGTCATCGTTCTATACAAGGCAAGTATGTAGGTTGTCATCGTTCTATACAAGGCAAGTATATAGGTTCTCATCGTTCTATACAAGGCAAGTATGTAGGTTGTCATCATTCTATACAAGGCAAGTATGTAGGTTGTCATCGTTCTATACAAGGCAAGTATGTAGGTTGTCATCGTTCTATACAAGGCAAGTATGTAGGTTGTCATCGCCCTATACAAGGCAAGTATGTAGGTTGTCATCGTTCTATACGAGGCAAGTATGTAGGTTGTCATCGTTCTATACGAGGCAAGTATGTAGGTTGTCATCGTTCTATACAAGGCAAGTATGTAGGTTGTCATCGTTCTATACGAGGCAAGTATGTAGGTTGTCATCGTTCTATACAAGGCAAGTATGTAGGTTGTCATCGTTCTATACGAGGCAAGTATGAAGGTTGTCATCGTTCTATACGAGGCAAGTATGTAGGTTGTCATCGTTCTATACAAGGCAAGTATGTAGGTTGTCATCGTTCTACACAAGGCAAGTATATAGGTTCTCATCGTTCTATACAAGGCAAGTATGTAGGTTGTCATCGTTCTATACAAGGCAAGTATGTAGGTTGTCATCGTTCTATACAAGGCAAGTATGTAGGTTGTCATCGTTCTATACAAGGCAAGTATATAGGTTCTCGTCGTTCTATACAAGGCAAGTATGTAGGCTGTCATCGTTCTATATAAAGGCAAGTATATAGGTTCTCATCGTTCTATACAAGGCAAGTATGTAGGCTGTCATCGTTCTATACGAGGCAAGTATGTAGGTTGTCATCGTTCTATACAAGGCAAGTATGTAGGTTGTCATCGTTCTATACAAGGCAAGTATGTAGGTTCTCATCGTTCTATACAAGGCAAGTATGTAGGTTGTCATCGTTCTATACAAGGCAAGTATGTAGGTTGTCATCGTTCTATACAAGGCAAGTATGTAGGTTGTCATCGTTCTATACAAGGCAAGTATGTAGGTTCTCATCGTTCTATACAAGGCAAGTATGTAGGTTGTCATCGTTCTATACGAGGCAAGTATGTAGGTTGTCATCGTTCTATACAAGGCAAGTATGTAGCTTGGCATCGTTCTATACAAGGCAAGTATGTAGGTTGTCATCGTCCTATACAAGGCAAGTATGTAGGTTGTCATCGTCATATACAAGGCAAGTATGTAGGTTGTCATCGTCCTATACAAGGCAAGTATGTAGGTTGTCATCGTCCTATACAAGGCAAGTATGTAGGTTGTCATCGTCCTATACAATGCAAGTATGTAGGTTGTCATCGTCCTATACAAGGCAAGTATGTAGGTTGTCATCGTTCTATACAAGGCAAGTATGTAGGTTGTCATCGTTCTATACGAGGCAAGTATGTAGGTTGTCATCGTTCTATACAAGGCAAGTATGTAGGTTGTCATCGTTCTATACGAGGCAAGTACGTAGGTTGTCATCGTTCTATACGAGGCTAGTATGTAGGTTGTCATCGTTCTATACAAGGCAAGTATGTAGGTTGTCATCGTTCTATACAAGGCAAGTATGTAGGTTGTCATCGTTCTATACAAGGCAAGTATGTAGGTTGTCATCGTTCTATACAAGGCAAGTATGTAGGTTGTCATCGTTCTATACAAGGCTAGTATGTAGGTTGTCATCGTTCTATACAAGGCAAGTATGTAGGTTGTCATCGTTCTATACAAGGCAAGTATGTAGGTTGTCATCGTTCTATACAAGGCAAGTATATAGGTTGTCATCGTTCTATACAAGGCAAGTATGTAGGTTGTTATCGTTCTATACAAGGCAAGTATGTAGGTTGTCATCGTTCTATACAAGGCAAGTATATAGGTTCTCATCGTTCTATACAAGGCAAGTATGTAGGTTGTCATCGTTCTATACAAGGCAAGTATGTAGGTTGTCATCGTTCTATACAAGGCAAGTATGTAGGTTGTCATCGTTCTATACAAGGCAAGTATATAGGTTCTCGTCGTTCTATACAAGGCAAGTATGTAGGCTGTCATCGTTCTATACAAGGCAAGTATATAGGTTCTCATCGTTCTATACAAGGCAAGTATGTAGGCTGTCATCGTTCTATACAAGGCAAGTATGTAGGTTGTCATCGTTCTATACAAGGCAAGTATGTAGGTTGTCATCGTTCTATACAAGGCAAGTATGTAGGTTGTCATCGTTCTATACAAGGCAAGTATGTAGGTTCTCATCGTTCTATACAAGGCAAGTATGTAGGTTGTCATCGTTCTATACGAGGCAAGTATGTAGGTTGTCATCGTTCTATACAAGGCAAGTATGTAGCTTGGCATCGTCCTATACAAGGCAAGTATGTAGGTTGTCATCGTCCTATACAAGGCAAGTATGTAGGTTGTCATCGTCATATACAAGGCAAGTATGTAGGTTGTCATCGTCCTATACAAGGCAAGTATGTAGGTTGTCATCGTCCTATACAAGGCAAGTATGTAGGTTGTCATCGTCCTATACAATGCAAGTATGTAGGTTGTCATCGTCCTATACAAGGCAAGTATGTAGGTTGTCATCGTTCTATACAAGGCAAGTATGTAGGTTGTCATCGTTCTATACGAGGCAAGTATGTAGGTTGTCATCGTTCTATACAAGGCAAGTATGTAGGTTGTCATCGTTCTATACGAGGCAAGTACGTAGGTTGTCATCGTTCTATACGAGGCTAGTATGTAGGTTGTCATCGTTCTATACAAGGCAAGTATGTAGGTTGTCATCGTTCTATACAAGGCAAGTATGTAGGTTGTCATCGTTCTATACAAGGCAAGTATGTAGGTTGTCATCGTTCTATACAAGGCAAGTATGTAGGTTGTCATCGTTCTATACAAGGCTAGTATGTAGGTTGTCATCGTTCTATACAAGGCAAGTATGTAGGTTGTCATCGTTCTATACAAGGCAAGTATGTAGGTTGTCATCGTTCTATACAAGGCAAGTATATAGGTTGTCATCGTTCTATACAAGGCAAGTATGTAGGTTGTCATCGTTCTATACAAGGCAAGTATGTAGGTTGTCATCGTTCTATACAAGGCAAGTATGTAGGTTCTCATCGTTCTATACAAGGCAAGTATGTAGGTTGTCATCGTTCTATACAAGGCAAGTATGTAGGTTGTCATCGTTCTATACAAGGCTAGTATGTAGGTTGTCATCGTTCTATACAAGGCAAGTATGTAGATTGTTATCGTCCTATACAAGGCAAGTATGTAGGTTGTCATCGTTCTATACGAGGCAAGTACGTAGGTTGTCATCGTTCTATACGAGGCAAGTATGTAGGTTGTCATCGTTCTATACAAGGCAAGTAGGTAGGTTGTCATTGTTCTATACGAGGCTAGTATGTAGGTTGTCATCGTTCTATACGAGGCTAGTATGTAGGTTGTCATCGTCCTATACAAGGCAAGTATATAGGTTGTCATCGTTCTATACAAGGCAAGTATGTAGGTTGTCATCGTTCTATACGAGGCAAGTATGTAGCTTGGCATCGTTCTATACGAGGCTAGTATGTAGGTTGTCATCGTTCTATACGAGGCTAGTATGTAGCTTGGCATCGTTCTATACGAGGCTAGTATGTAGGTTGTCATCGTTCTATACAAGGCAAGTATGTAGGTTGTCATCGTTCTATACGAGGCAAGTATGTAGCTTGGCATCGTTCTATACGAGGCTAGTATGTAGGTTGTCATCGTTCTATACGAGGCAAGTATGTAGGTTGTCATCGTTCTATACAAGGCAAGTAGGTAGGTTGTCATCGTTCTATACAAGGCAAGTAGGTAGGTTGTCATTGTTCTATACGAGGCAAGTACGTAGGTTGTCATCGTTCTATACGAGGCTAGTATGTAGGTTGTCATCGTTCTATACGAGGCTAGTATGTAGGTTGCCAGCACCCGTGTTAAGATCTTTATTACGCCCTCTAGCATGCTAATTACCTATTGTTACTTTTTCTTTTGACATTTTTCACCACAAAAAATGTTGCATCAAAGACAATCGCCCCATCAGCTCCCCCCACCCCTCATGCATCGCCACTAAATATAATCACCAATTTCTATATGAATTCTATGCTCAACCTCTTTTCTTTAATCATGTGGTTTAAGTAATTATATGTCTTGAATCTGTTAAAAAGCATCTCAGCCTTAGTGATTCCCTTTCTTGTTGTCTTTCTGTTGTGTCAACTCGTCTTGCTATCTATTGCGAAACATGACCATTGAATCTACGGGATAAATAAACATTTCTTATAAAGAAATTTCTTGCTAATGTATTATATCATTAATGTTATGGGTATGGTTAGTCGAAGGCCCCGGTATCACTGCAAACGAATTAAAATCCATAATTGCTCAACCGCCTGTGCCAGTGGAATCATTCCAATTAAAACTCATCTCTTTGAAGGATCCAAGCAAAGAAAGGTAGCTGCAATCCCCATAATAGCAGCTACAGCACACGCCAAAGGACATAAGGCCAAGCGGCACCGAAAGTGAACGCGGTTGAACTGTCCATCCTTATATGATATCATAACTCATCGTAAGCAATCGGAATATCGAATTCGGATGAAAAACACAACTCGCGATGTGCACAGAGCACTAAACTCAGTAGCTCCGGCAGCTAGCCGGGCAAGGAATGAGGTAACTGCAACAAGGAACACTTTTTAGACAGAGCATCAAGAGTTCCTGCCGCCTATCTGATATTGACCGGAAGTTACTAATTAATAATTAATAATAATTAATTATTTTAATTAACTAATTTCCAAAGAGAATAATTGTGTTCAAATTTGTAAGAAAATAAAAACTGATTTAAAAAACAAAGAGCGTAGTAAGAGAACTGAGACATATTTTAGACAAGATTTGACAATTTAGACAAGATTTGACAATTTAGACAAGATTTGACAATTTAGACAAGATTTGACAATTTAGACAAGATTTGACAATTTAGACAAGATTTGACAATTTAGACAAGATTTGACAATTTAGACAAGATTTGACAATTAACATTTTCCAGGCTCTTTTTTTCCGGGAGTCGCGATAGCTCAGTGGGTAGTGAACTGGACTTCAAAGGACAAGAGGTAGGGTTCGATCCCAAAACGACGATTTCCGGGTTCACCCAGCCTTAAATGGGTCCCGGATTTTTTTCTGTGAAAGTAAAGCGGCACGGGCGTAATACCGACCACATTACCCCAAAAATTTTGTGCTGAAGGTCTGTAAAATATAGGGTCACTAACACCATATTCCCTATAATCCACTTGGCGTGACGGGGCTCTTTACTACCATACTCTTTTTTTTTTGCCAATATTTCGTAAATAGGAAGACCTAGAGAGACACTAAAAAGAACTCTTATAAGAGAAGCAAACTTGACAGGCATAAACTCATTAGATAAGATCGAACATCTCGTCGAGAATATAGAAGGTTGTTGAAAAACACTACCAGCCCTGTGTGACGTCTAGAGCGTAGGAAGAAGCAAGAATGAAGTATTGAGAACTTCATAGCAAACCATGTCATTGGTTGTAGTAAAACAGTATATGTTGGAGAAATAGAAGACCTACAAGAACACTTAAAAAGACTCAACAGGACAGGCACAAAATACAACATGGAAATCAACATCAACAAATCTGAAGTCGTGAAAATAGCAAAATAGAAAGAAAATATAAACATAACTATAGACTGTAGACAACTAAAACAAGTAGAGGAATTTAAATACCTAGGAAGTCTAATGACAAACAACAATTCACAAACAGCAGAAACAGACTCAAGAAGCAACAAAGCTTGTCAAATCATCGGACAGTTATCACCACTATTGTCCAACAAGGAAATAACTATAGAGGCAAAACGAGCACTCTACAATACAATCTTCAACCCAACGTTGTGCTACCAATGCCAGTCCTGGACCCTTGATGCAAGAACAATAAGAAAATAACCTCTACAGAGATGAAATGTGTTAGATGAATGACAGGAAACAGTCTGAGAGATAAGATTAGAAATGAAGAACTGAGAAAAAAGCTAGGAATAGCCCCCACCATAGAATATATAAAGAAACAACAGATAAAATGGTTTGGGCACGTGACAAGGCAGAGTGATCAAAACACAACACAACGAGCCTTCAATAAGCGTTGCTAGAACACCAGACCCAAAGGCCGACCACGAAAAAGATGGATCGATGGAATATTAAAAGCACTAGGAAATATAACAGCAGCAGAGGTGAACAGAAGAGCAAAAGACCGCAAATTATATCTCCCCTCGACGCTGAAAGGCAGATGAGGATGGAATGAAGAACTGTACATGTCGCCCCCATTGTTAAACCACCTTCTCCCCTTCTCTCCAGTCTACCCTTCATACAACTACATAAGTCCGTACCCCCCCCCCTCCCCCCCCCCAAAAAAAAAAAAAAAACATATTACTATTTCATCATTTGTTCATGCCATATTTTTGGAAAACTGTCTGATAAATGAAATCAACATCAACAAAACTGCAACAACCAAAAAAAGAAGACTTTCGCCTAGTCTGGCACCGCCTCGAGCTTGGATCAGCCTCTCCTAATCCACGCGGACGAACATTCCATCCAATTACGAACTTCCGCTCTAAGCAGGGAATTATGGGTGCTCAATTTAGGACACCATAGCGTTAAAATATTTTGCAACTTAATTCCACCCTCGCTCATGTCCTCGTTATCTGGGACAATCCAGTCTCCTTCATCTCCTGTATGTCTCATCCCTTTAACTATCTGTTGATTTATTTACTTCTCTTACGTGTTTAATTTAGAAAATCTGTTTTTCTGTGTAGATGTTAATACATTTGCCTCTTTATGTGTAGTTATGTTTATCTGTAGTTCTGCTTATCTGTAGTTCTGTTTTTACAAATTTATGTGTAATAATATGTCACATCTAAAATTTGTAACACATGCAGAACGTCAAATACTTGGGCACAATAATAACATCAGAAGGAACATGCACCATAGAAATAAAAAGAATAGCTCAGTATAAAAATAGCATTTCTGAAAATGAAAACCGTCTTATCCAACACGACAGTGTAAATAGAAGTGAGCTTGAGAGTTCATCGGTGTTAAATAGAGCCAATTCTGAAAGTCCAATGATTTGAAAAGCTTTGATGCATCTTGGGTCTATCTCTGTTGTTTGTGAATTGTCATTTGTCAATTGACTTCCTATGTATTTGATTTCCTCTACTTGTTTCAGTTGCCTGCCTTCTATAGTTATGTTGATGTTCTGTTTTAGCTGCCTTCCTTCTATAGTGATGTTGATGTTCTGTTTTGGTTACCTGCCTTCTATAGTGATGTTGATGTTCTGTTTTGGTTACCTGCCTTCTATAGTGATGTTGATGTTCTGTTTTAGTTACCTGCCTTCTATAGTGATGTTGATGTTCTGTTTTGGTTACCTGCCTTCTATAGTGATGTTGATGTTCTGTTTTAGTTACCTGCCTTCTATAGTGATGTTGATGTTCTGTATTGGTTACCTGCCTTCTATAGTGATGTTGATGTTCTGTATTGGTTACCTGCCTTCTATAGTGATGTTGATGTTCTGTTTTAATTGCCTGCCTTCTATAGTTATGTTGATGTTCTGTTTTAGTTGCCTGCCTTCTATAGTTATGTTGATGTTCTGTTTTAGTTGCCTGCCTTCTATAGTTATGTTGATGTTCTGTTTTAGTTACTTGCCTTCTATAGTTATGTTGATGTTCTGTTTTAGCTGCCTGCCTTCTATAGTTATGTTAATGTTCTGTTTTAGTTACCTCTCTTCTATAGTTATGTTGATGTTCTGTTTTAGCTGCCTGCCTTCTATAGTTATGTTGATGTTCTGTTTTAGCTGCCTGCCTTCTATAGTTATGTTGATGTTCTGTTTTAGTTGCCTGCCTTCTATAATTATGTTGATGTTCTGTTTTAGTTGCCTGCCTTCTATAATTATGTTGATGTTCTGTTTTAGTTGCCTGCCTTCCATAATTATGTTGATGTTCTGTTTTAGCTGCCTGCCTTCTATAGTTATGTTGATGTTCTGTTTTAGTTGCCTGCCTTCTATAATTATGTTGATGTTCTGTTTTAGTTGACTGTCTTCTATAATTATGTTGATGTTCTCTTTTAGTTGCCTGCCTTCCATAGTTATGTTGATGTTCTGTTTTAGTTGCCTGCCTTCTATAATTATGTTGATGTTCTGTTTTAGTTGCCCGTCTTCTATAATTATGTTGATGTTCTGTTTTAGCTGCCTGCCTTCCATAATTATGTTGATGTTCTGTTTTAGCTGCCTGCCTTCCATAATTATGTTGATGTTCTGTTTTAGTTGCCTGCCTTCTATAATTATGTTGATGTTCTGTTTTAGCTGCCTGCCTTCCATAATTATGTTGATGTTCTGTTTTAGCTGCCTGCCTTCCATAATTATGTTGATGTTCTGTTTTAGCTGCCTGCCTTCCATAATTATGTTGATGTTCTGTTTTAGCTGCCTGCCTTCCATAATTATGTTGATGTTCTGTTTTAGTTGCCTGCCTTCTATAATTATGTTGATATTCTGTTTTAGCTGCCTGCCTTCTATAGTTATGTTGATGTTCTGTTTTAGTTGCCTGCCTTCTATAATTACGTTGATTTTCTGTTTTAGTTGCCTGCCTTCTATAATTAAGTTGATGTTCTGTTTATTTTTGACGACATTCATGACTTGATGATTTGTTGTCTAGAGGATAACGCTCAAGTTAAACAAAACTTTTCTGTCTGTGTTTTAATAATGACGAACTCTAGTTGCGACTACACTCGGCATTTGTTCTTGTATTTTCTAAATGCAAAAAAAATGCCGACACTTCCATGGAAAGCCGTTGCAATATTTTATTTTGTGCCATCTTTTCTATTTTGTTTGTCCGGGGTACAGGCTGGGTCTCTTCTATCAGCTAAGGGTTATTCTATCAGCTTCTCGGGTTTCTATCAGCTAAGGGTTATTCTATCAGCTTCTCGGGTTTCAACTATCAGCTAAGGGTTATTCTGTCAGCTTCTCGTGTTTCTATCAGCTAAGGGTTATTCTATCAGCTTCTCGGGTTTCAACTATCAGCTAAGGGTTATTCTATCAGCTTCTCGGGTTTCTATCAGCTATGGGTTATTCTATCAGCTTCTCGGGTTTCAACTATCAGCTAAGGGTTTCAACTATCAGCTTCTCGGGTTTCAACTATCAGCTAAGGGTTATTCTATCAGCTTCTCGAGTTTCAACTATCAGCTAAGGGTTATTCTATCAGCTTCTCGAGTTTCAACTATCAGCTAATGGTTATTCTATCAGCTTCTCGAGTTTCAACTATCAGCTAAGGGTTATTCTATCAGCTTCTCGGGTTTCTATCAGCTAAGGGTTATTCTATCAGCTTCTCGGGTTTCAACTATCAGCTAAGATTTTTTTTTATAGGTGCTCAATTTGAAAAAGCGGACCGTGATTTCAAGTCTGTTTTCAATAGGGCTAGGAACATCATCATAGTTACCTTGAAGTCTGAGGCTATCGGAAGAACAATGGTTTGCGACCGGATAATTATCAACGTGACGTGAGCACAGTAATCTCTACGTCATCACATGTAGCTTCAAGTCTGGAGTTAACAATTATAAACGTGACGAGACTACAAGAGTATCTACGTCATCACATGTACCTTCAAGTCTGGAGTTAACAATTATAAACGTGACGAGACTACAAGAGTATCTACGTCATCACATGTACCTTCAAGTCTGTGATTTCAGACAGGATAAATATGGACAAAAGTAAAGAGCCCCGTCACGCCAAGTGACGTATAGGGAATATGGCGTTAGTGACCATAAATTGTACAGACCTTCAGCACATGATTTTTGGGGTAATGTGGTCGGTATTACGCCCGTGCCGCTTTACTGTCCCAGAAAAATAAATCCGGTACCCATTTAAGGCTGGGTGAACCTGGAAGCCGTCGGTTGGAATCGAACCCTAAACCCTAGTTCAGTTCACTAACCACTGGGCTATCGCGGCTCCCAAATATAAACATGACGTGTGCACAATAATCTCTACGTCATCACACATACCTTCAACGTGAACACAATAATCTATACGTCATCACACGTACCTTCAACGTGAACATTACGTCATCACACGTACCTTCAACGTGAACACTACGTCATCACACGTACCTTCTAGTCTGGAGTTTCCGACAGGATAAATATAAACATGACGTGTACACAACTATCTCTACGTCACAGCTGCCCATGCTATTCCCCGCCCCTCCCCACATCTCAGTCCCCGCCCAAGGAAACAAAAACAAACACATCTCAGAAGGGATTACCTCTGCCGACACATCTCTACGACGTGATTCTCGTTTCACGCCAACTGCAAGACATAAATGGATTTGGTTGAAGAAATTGCTTTTTGTTGAAGGGAAAATGCTTTGTCATCGTCCTTTTTCCCATTTCCGGCGGATGCGACTGCCAAAAACATATCTCAGAGACGCGGTTTGACTCGCAATTTATTTCCGTTGATTCTGCTTTTTAAATGTCTGTTCTGTGGTTTTTCTGGAGAATTTCCGGGTTCGATGATATATTTTACGGGCTCTTTGAAAAAGTTTGAGCACGAAAAGAGCGAATTAATCAATCTATACATTTGGGATGAGTAAAACTATTTAAAGAGGGAGAGAGAGAGAGAGAGAGAGAGAGAAAGATATAGAGAGAGATCGAGAACGATATAGAGAGAGATAGAGAAAGATATAGAGAGATATAGAGAGATATAGAGAAAGATATAGAGATATATAGAGAAAGATATAGAGAGAGATACAGAAAGATATAGAGAGGTATAGAGAAAGATATAGAGAGAGATAGAGAAAGATATAGAGATATATAGAGAAAGATATAGAGAGAGACAGAGAAAGATATAGAGAGGTATAGAGAAAGATATAGAGAGAGATAGAGAAAGATATAGAGATATATAGAGAAAGATATAGAGAGAGACAGAGAAAGATATAGAGAGATATAGAGAAAGATATAGAGATATATAGAGAAAGATATAGAGAGAGATAGAGAAAGATATAGAGAGATATAGAGAAAGATATAGAGAGAGATAGAGAATGATATAGAGGGAGATAGAGAAAGATATAGAGAGACATAGAGAAAGATACAGAGAGATATAGAAAAAGATATAGAGAGAGATAGAGAAAGAGATAGAGAGAGATATAGAGAAAGATATAGAAAGATAAAGAAAGATAAAGAAAGATGTAGAAAGATAAAGAAAGATGTAGAAAGATAAAGAAAGATGTAGAAAGAGATAGAGAAAGATGTAGAAAGATAAAGAAAGATGTAGAAAGATAAAGAAAGATGTAGAAAGATAAAGAAAGATGTAGAAAGATAAAGAAAGATATAGAGAGATAGAAAAAGACAGAGAGATAGAGAGAGATGGATACAGCGGGATAGAGAGAGGGAGAAAGGGAGAGAGGGAGAGGGGTATAGAGAAATAGAGAGAGATAGAGAAATATGGAGAGAGATACAGAATTAGAGAAAGATGGAGCGATAGAGAGAGATATAGTGATATATAAAGAGAAACATATAGAGATAGATAGAGAGGTATATGGAGAGAGACAGAGAGATAGAGGGAGAGAGACAGAGAGATAGAGGGAGGTAGACAGAGATAACGAGAAATATAGAGATAGGGAGAGAGACAGAGACAGAGAGAGATATCGTGAGAGCGAGAGAGATATAGAAAAATGTAGAGAGAGCTAGGGAGATATAGAAAAAAGATATAGAGAGAAAGAGACAGGGATTGTCCTATTTTCACTGTGTGCTGTCTCAACCTTTTAAGCCCCTTGATCAAATATGGAAACCAAATTTGCTAAACACAAAAACAAAGCTCAGGATTCTCAAATCAAATGTATTACCCCCCCCCCCCCTTACTTTATGCTTGCGAGAGAAAGAAAACAACTCAAGAAATAGAAAATAAACTGGATGAATTTGAAAAGAAATGCCTCAGGAAAATACTTTGTGTATCATGGAATGAGTTGAAGACTAGTGCTGAGATAAGAGAAATGACAAAGAATCCAGAAATATAAACTATAATCAAGAGAAAAAAAGTGGTCATATGTTGGCCATATGATGAGACGTGGCAACAAGAGAATCTCAAAGCAGGGCCTCGGATGGGAACCAGAGGATAAAAGAGAAAAAAAGGCTGACCTAGAGAAACATTAAAAAGAACACTATGGCGAAAGGCAACAACAAGAGACATCAGCTCCCTCGGCAAGATTGAAAGAACTCGAACAAAACAAGAGTCGTATGATGAGATACAATGGAGACATGTGTCGGAAACAAAGAGTAGAATTTCTGCAATGCTTTCAGCTTGAAAGGACAATAGATAGATAGTCGACAGGCAGAGATGTTGCAGAGCATTACTGCTAGATGGGATATCTGGCTTTTCGGTCCAGTACATTCGACTTTAGAAAAACATTGTAGGCATTCGACATACCTTCCCTTCTCGCTTGGCCTAGCTCGCTTGGCCTAACTCGCTTGAATCATCATGTGAAATACTAGCTGAGGAAAGCGATCATGTCCTTCCACAATCTACTGTCCACAGTTTAAAAAAAAAAAAAAAGGAAAGTACGCCAAGTGGCGTATAGGGAATATGGTGTTAGTGATCATACATTTTACAGACCTTCGGCACATGCCTTTTGGGGGTAATGTGGTCGGTATTACGCCCGTGCCGCTTTACTTTCCCAGAAAAAAAACCCGGTACCCATTAAAGGCTGGGTGAACCGGTGCCGTCGGTTGGGATCGAACCCTACCTCTTGTCCTTTGTAGTCCAGTTCACTAACCACTGAGCTATCGCGGCTCCCATACTGTCCACAGTGCATCGTATCAGTTCTGTTGTTGACAGTTTTCCATGCCATAACACCAAGCTATCCAGTATCTTTTCTCTTTGTCATCCTCGATCTCTCTTTCCCTGGATTTTGCCAGTTGTAACCAAGTATTCCAACTTTCCTGGTCTCATGATGTGCCTGAAAAACGTTGAGCGTTTCTTTCTGATGTTTCTTAGGAGCTCCCTTCCTGCGTTGGCCTCTTTGATGATGTCCTCGTTGGTCTTTCTAGCTGTCCAGGGAACTTTCAACATTCTTCTGAAAAATCCTATCTCTGTAGCCTCTAATCGTCTTTTTATTTGTTTGTCTACTGTCCATGATTCTCTTCCATCGGTTTTATATAGGTACCGGAATTTTGCTGTGAGTGAAAATAAAAGCGGCACGGGCGTAATGCTGACTACATTACTCCAAAAATAATGTGTCCAGGGTCTATACAAACTGTGGGAACTAATATCATGTTCCTTATAAGATACGATGCGTGACGGGGCTCTTTTATTTTTTACATCCACAGAACAGCATCTTCGACCTCCCATCCTAGCTCCTTGTGTAACACCACAGAAGCAGTAATATGTTGTTAAGTAGGACAGAGAGCTACCTTTTAGGCGTTGCGTGTTCCACTACGTTAAAACGGGCCGCTTCATTATCAACAGTTTCCTGCGACAGGATATTCCGTGATCGCAGCTTCCGGTCCCTTACTAGTTAGATTTGAGGTTCAGAATTTGGGGCTCTTGGCTTCTTCTTCTTCTTTTCAGCATCGTCTGGGTAGTTTGAGTCATACCCATCGTCTGGGTAGTTTGAGTCATACCCATCGTCTGGGTAGTTTGAGTCATACCATGAACTCTTGATAGAATTGGTGAATTTTACAGATTTCTTTGACAGACTTGTGAAGTCTGGAACCCTTTAGAAGTCTTATAAAGATGGATACCTTTTTTGTAGGTTATTTTTGTGAAGCATATATGATCTCCCTTTTTGACTGGTAAACAATATACAATTTTGTGAGAAGAATATATGGTCTCCCTTGATGGATAGTAAACAATATACAATTTTGTAGTAATTTTGTGAGAAGAATATATGGTCTCCCTTGATGGATATGTGAGCAATAAACACCGTTTTGATAAATTTGTGAAAAGAACATATAGTCTCCATTGATGAATTTGTGAAATGTATATAATCCCTTTGAAAGTGTTGTGACAACATTGACACGTTTGGTATTTTTCTAACACTACTTGGACCCCATTCATAATTTGGAACGGACAAGTTTGGTTGTCTTGATAAACGTACAGACATCCAGGCGGCTCTGTGAAGTCTACGGGCACCTTTTGTGATCTTGTAAAGTCTACGGACTCTGTAAGACGGACACTTGGGCGATCTTGTAAAGTCTACGGACTCTGTAAGACGGACACTTGGGCGATCTTGTAAAGTCTACGGACTCTTGTAAGACGGACACCTTTGCCGATCTTGTAAAGTCTACGGACTCTGTAAGACGGACACTTGGGCGATCTTGTAAAGTCTACGGACTCTGTAAGACGGACACTTGGGCGATCTTGTAAAGTCTACGGACTCTTGTAAGACGGACACCTTTGCCGATCTTGTAAAGTCTACGGACTCTGTAAGACGGACACTTGGGCGATCTTGTAAAGTCTACGGACTCTTGTAAGACGGACACTTGGGCGATCTTGTAAAGTTTACGGACTCTTGTAAGACGGACACTTGGGCGATCTTGTAAAGTCTACGGACTCTTGTAAGACGGACACTTGGGCGGTCTTGTAAAGTCTACGGACTCTTGTAAGACGGACACTTGGGCGATCTTGTAAAGTCTACGGACTCTTGTAAGACGGACACTTGGGCGATCTTGTAAAGTTTACGGACTCTTGTAAGACGGACACTTGGGCGATCTTGTAAAGTCTACGGACTCTTGTAAGACGGACACTTGGGCGGTCTTGTAAAGTCTACGGACTCTTGTAAGACGGACACTTGGGCGATCTTGTAAAGTCTACGGACTCTTGTAAGACGGACACTTGGGCGATCTTGTAAAGTCTACGGACTCTGTAAGACGGACACTTAGGCGATCTTGTAAAGTCTACGGACACTGTAAGACGGACACTTGGGCGATCTTGTAAAGTCTACGGACACTGTAAGACGGACACTTGGGCGATCTTGTAAAGTCTACGGACTCTTGTAAGACGGACACTTGGGCGGTCTTGTAAAGTCTACAGACACTGTAAGACGGACACTTGGGCGATCTTGTAAAGTCTACGGACTCTTGTAAGACGGACACTTGGGCGGTCTTGTAAAGTCTACGGACTCTGTAAGACGGACACCTTTGCCGATCTTGTAAAGTCTACGGACACTGTAAGACGGACACCTTTGCCGATCTTGTAAAGTCTACGGACTCTGTAAGACGGACACCTTTGCCGATCTTGTAAAGTCTACGGACTCTTGTAAGACGGACACTTGGGCGATCTTGTAAAGTTTACGGACTCTTGTAAGACGGACACTTGGGCGATCTTGTAAAGTCTACGGACACTGTAAGACGGACACCTTTGCCGATCTTGTAAAGTCTACGGACTCTGTAAGACGGACACTTGGGCGATCTTGTAAAGTTTACGGACTCTTGTAAGACGGACACTTGGGCGATCTTGTAAAGTTTACGGACTCTTGTAAGACGGACACTTGGGCGATCTTGTAAAGTCTACGGACTCTGTAAGACGGACACCTTTGCCGATCTTGTAAAGTCTACGGACACTGTAAGACGGACACTTGGACGATCTTGTAAAGTCTACGGACTCTTGTAAGACGGACACTTGGGCGGTCTTGTAAAGTCTACGGACTCTTGTAAGACGGACACTTGGGCGATCTTGTAAAGTCTACGGACTCTTGTAAGACGGACACTTGGGCGATCTTGTAAAGTCTACGGACTCTGTAAGACGGACACTTGGGCGATCTTGTAAAGTCTACGGACACTGTAAGACGGACACTTGGGCGATCTTGTAAAGTCTACGGACACTGTAAGACGGACACTTGGGCGATCTTGTAAAGTCTACGGACTCTTGTAAGACGGACACTTGGGCGGTCTTGTAAAGTCTACGGACACTGTAAGACGGACACTTGGGCGATCTTGTAAAGTCTACGGACTCTTGTAAGACGGACACTTGGGCGGTCTTGTAAAGTCTACGGACTCTTGTAAGACGGACACTTGGGCGATCTTGTAAAGTCTACGGACTCTTGTAAGACGGACACTTGGGCGGTCTTGTAAAGTCTACGGACTCTTGTAAGACGGACACTTGGGCGATCTTGTAAAGTCTACGGACTCTTGTAAGACGGACACTTGGGCGATCTTGTAAAGTCTACGGACACTGTAAGACGGACACTTGGGCGATCTTGTAAAGTCTACGGACTCTTGTAAGACGGACACTTGGGCGATCTTGTAAAGTCTACGGACTCTTGTAAGACGGACACTTGGGCGGTCTTGTAAAGTCAACGGACTCTTGTAAGACGAACACTTGGGCGGTCTTGTAAAGTCTACGGACTCTTGTAAGACGGACACTTGGGCGATCTTGTAAAGTCTACGGACTCTTGTAAGACGGACACTTGGGCGATCTTGTAAAGTCTACGGACACTGTAAGACGGACACTTGGGCGATCTTGTAAAGTCTACGGACTCTTGTAAGACGGACACTTGGGCGATCTTGTAAAGT
The DNA here is from genome assembly GCA_032433765.1 of Megaustenia siamemsis. Taxonomy (NCBI): domain Eukaryota; kingdom Metazoa; phylum Mollusca; class Gastropoda; order Stylommatophora; family Ariophantidae; genus Megaustenia; species Megaustenia siamemsis. Next base: position 11,585,567 of record JAVIAB010000050.1, read on the forward strand.
CTACGGACTCTTGTAAGACGGACACTTGGGCGATCTTGTAAAGTCTACGGACTCTTGTAAGACGGACACTTGGGCGATCTTGTAAAGTCTACGGACACTGTAAGACGGACACTTGGGCGATCTTGTAAAGTCTACGGACTCTTGTAAGACGGACACTTGGGCGATCTTGTAAAGTCTACGGACTCTTGTAAGACGGACACTTGGGCGATCTTGTAAAGTCTACGGACTCTTGTAAGACGGACACTTGGGCGATCTTGTAAAGTCTACGGACTCTTGTAAGACGGACACTTGGGCGATCTTGTAAAGTCTACGGACTCTTGTAAGACGGACACTTGGGCGATCTTGTAAAGTCTACGGACTCTTGTAAGACGGACACTTGGGCGATCTTGTAAAGTCTACGGACTCTTGTAAGACGGACACTTGGGCGGTCTTGTAAAGTCTACGGACTCTTGTAAGACGGACACTTGGGCGATCTTGTAAAGTCTACGGACTCTTGTAAGACGGACACTTGGGCGATCTTGTAAAGTCTACGGACTCTGTAAGACGGACACCTTTGCCGATCTTGTAAAGTCTACGGACTCTTGTAAGACGGACACTTGGGCGATCTTGTAAAGTCTACGGACTCTTGTAAGACGGACACTTGGGCGATCTTGTAAAGTCTACGGACTCTGTAAGACGGACACTTGGGCGGTCTTGTAAAGTCTACGGACTCTGTAAGACGGACACTTGGGCGATCTTGTAAAGTCTACGGACTCTTGTAAGACGGACACTTGGGCGATCTTGTAAAGTCTACGAACTCTTGTAAGACGGACACTTGGGCGATCTTGTAAAGTCTACGGACTCTTGTAAGACGGACACTTGGGCGATCTTGTAAAGTCTACGGACTCTTGTAAGACGGACACCTTTGCCGATCTTGTAAAGTCTACGGACTCTGTAAGACGGACACTTGGGCGATCTTGTAAAGTCTACGGACTCTGTAAGACGAACACTTGGGCGGTCTTGTAAAGTCTACGGACTCTTGTAAGACGGACACTTGGGCGATCTTGTAAAGTCTACGGACTCTGTAAGACGGACACTTGGGCGATCTTGTAAAGTCTACGGACTCTGTAAGACGGACACTTGGGCGATCTTGTAAAGTCTACGGACTCTGTAAGACGGACACTTGGGCGGTCTTGTAAAGTCTACGGACTCTTGTAAGACGGACACTTGGGCGATCTTGTAAAGTCTACGGACTCTTGTAAGACGGACACTTGGGCGATCTTGTAAAGTCTACGGACTCTGTAAGACGGACACTTGGGCGATCTTGTAAAGTCTACGGACTCTTGTAAGACGGACACTTGGGCGGTCTTGTAAAGTCTACGGACTCTTGTAAGACGGACACTTGGGCGATCTTGTAAAGTCTACAGACACTGTAAGACGGACACCTTTGCCGATCTTGTAAAGTCTACAGACACTGTAAGACGGACACCTTTGCCGATCTTGTAAAGTCTACAGACACTGTAAGACGGACACCTTTGCCGATCTTGTAAAGTCTACAGACACTGTAAGACGGACACCTTTGCCGATCTTGTAAAGTCTACGGACACTGTAAGACGGACACCTTTGCCGATCTTGTAAAGTCTACGGACACTGTAAGACGGACACCTTTGCCGATCTTAAGTCTACGGACTCTTGTAAGACGGACACTTGGGCGATCTTGTAAAGTCTACGGACTCTTGTAAGACGGACACCTTTGCCGATCTTAAGTCTACGGACTCTTGTAAGACGGACACTTGGGCGATCTTGTAAAGTCTACGGACTCTTGTAAGACGGACACCTTTGCCGATCTTAAGTCTACGGACTCTTGTAAGACGGACACTTGGGCGATCTTGTAAAGTCTACGGACTCTTGTAAGACGGACACCTTTGCCGATCTTGTAAAGTCTACGGACTCTTGTAAGACGGACACTTGGGCGATCTTGTAAAGTCTACGGACTCTGTAAGACGGACACCTTTGCCGATCTTGTAAAGTCTACGGACTCTTGTAAGACGGACACTTGGGCGATCTTGTAAAGTCTACGGACTCTTGTAAGACGGACACTTGGGCGATCTTGTAAAGTCTACGGACTCTGTAAGACGGACACCTTTGCCGATCTTGTCAAGTCTACGGACACTGTAAGACGGACACCTTTGCCGATCTTGTAAAGTCTACGGACATCTCTGATATTCTGCTGAAACAATTGCCCACTATTCTATACCTGTAAATAAAGTCCCTATGATATTTCAGTGAAGTATATCACTAGCTTTGCTAGTTTTGTGAAGTCGATGAATCCCTTTGTTAGTTCACTGACGTTGATGGATCCCTTTGTAAGTTCAATGAAGTTGATGGATCCCTTTTTAAGTTCACTGAAGTTGATGAATCTCTTTGAAAGTTCAGTGAAGTTGAGGAATCCCTTTGTTAGTTCACTGAAGTTGATGAATCAATCTGTTTCTTCACTGAAGTTGATGAATCCCTATTTAGTTCATTGAAGTTGATGAATCCCTTTGTTAGTTCATTGAAGTTGATGAATCCCTTTGTTAGTTCATTGAAGTTGATGAATCAATCTGTTACTTCACTGAAGTTGATGAATCCCTATTAAGTTCATTGAAGTTGATGAATCCCTTTGTTAGTTCATTGAAGTTGATGAATCCCTTTGTTAGTTCATTGAAGTTGATGAATCCCTTTGTTAGTTTATTAAAGTTGATGAATCCATATTTAGTTCATTGAAGTTGATGAATCCCTTTGTTAATACATTGATGTTGATGAATCCTTTTGTTAGTTTATTGAAGTTGATGAATTCCTTTGTTAGTTTTGTGAAGTTGATGAATCCCTTTGTTAGTTTTGTGAAGTTGATGAATCCCTTTGTTAGTTTTGTGAAGTTGATGAATCCCTTTGTTAGTTTTGTGAAGTTGATGAATCCCTTTGTTAGTTCACTGAAGATGATGAATCTCTTTGTTAGTTCATTGAAGTTGATGAATCCCTTTGTTAGTTTTGTGAAGTTGATGAATCCCTTTGTATGAATCTCTTTGTTAGTTCACTGAAGATGATGAATCTCTTTGTTAGTTCATTGAAGTTGATGAATCCCTTTGTTAGTTCACTGAAGATGATGAATCCCTTTGTTAGTTCATTGAATTTGATTAATCCCTTTGTTAGTTCACTGAAGATGATGAATCTCTTTGTTAGTTCATTGAAGTTGATAAATCCCTTTGTTAGTTTATTGAAGTTTATAAATCCCTTTGTTAGTTCACTGAAGATGATGAATCCCTTTGTTAGTTCACTGAAGATGATGAATCCCTTTGTTAGTTCATTGAATTTGATTAATCCCTTTGTTAGTTTATTGAAGTTAGTGAATTCCTTTGCTAGTTTTGTGAAGTTGATTAATCCATTTGCCAGTTTTATGAAGTTGATGAATCCCTTTGCTAGTTTTATGAAGTTGATGAATCCCTTTGCTAATTTTGTGAGGTTGATGAACCCCTTTGCTAGTTTTATGAAGTTGATGAATTCCTTTGCTAGTTTTGTAAAGTTGATGAATCCTTTTGTTAGTTCATTGAAGTGAATTAATCCCTTTGTTAGTTCACTGAAGATTATGAATCCCTTTGTTAGTTCATTGAATTTGATGAATCCCTTTGTTAGTTTTGTGAAGTTGGTGAATCCCTTTGCTAGTTTTGTGAAGTTGATGAGTCCCTTTGCTAGTTTTGTGAAGTTGATGAATCCCTTTGCTACTTTTATGAAGTTGATGAATTGAATCCCTTTGCTAGTTGTATGAAGCTGATGATTCCCTTTGCTTGTTTTATAAAGATGATGAATCCCTTTGCTAGTTTTATAAAGATGATGAATCCCTTTGCTAGTTTTGTGAAGTTTATTAATCCCTTTGTTAGTTTTGTGAAGTTGATGAATCCCTTTGCTAGTTTTGTGAAGTTGATGAATTCCTTTGCTACTTTTGTGAAGTTGATGAATCCCTTTGTTGGTTCATTGAAGTTGATGAATGCGTTTAATAATCTAATAATGGGCCGTTTAAGCCTGAAAATATCCTCACGTGACTTGAAGTCACTTCACGAGATCCCGCATTACGTTACTTGTTCCTGTTATGTCGTACCTTGTATGCTGTTTTTACCACTCTTTATGAGTCTTAAGGCCACAATGAAAGAATGAATCGAGAGTGTATGTAATCAGCGAGATACAGTAACTATAGCTGTGTTTGCTATTCCCATCTAAATCTTCTAGACTCTTCCAGCTTTAAATGGAAAGATATTTTTTTTCAGGGAAAGGAACACTGTATTGACGTAATGCTGACCACATTCTTAGAAAATGTGTGGATATTTTTAAAATACACTTGAATTTTCTAGGTTTTTAAATGTCTTTTCTTTCTTACTTTGCCTCATGTGTCTGGAAAGACTGATCACTCATGGGCCTCCCATGAGTGCAGTAAGGTCGGTTCTTGCAATCAATAATCATTAGATGAGTAACGACATTTGATTTTTATTAAATAAAAATGTGTGTGATAAAGGATGTCCTACAGTAGGTATTGTCGTAATGGAGCAACGCGTTAAAACTTTCAAACATTGAAAAATGTGGATGAAGAGTAAAATGGGGAGAACTGAGTGGAAGATAAAGAAGACAAAACAAAGAAGTTCTGAATCAGCTGAAAATGGCAAAAAAAAAAAAAAAGAACTGCTTAACACAATAAATAAGGGACAACTTAAGTTTTTTTTTGGCATGTGAAGAGACATAATATCGTTCTAAAAGTCTTTTTTGAGGGGAAAGTAGAAGGCAGACGAGGTAGAGGCAGACCTAGACTAAAGTTGACTAATAACATCAAAAGGTGGACTGATGAGCTTGTGATAACGTATAACATCAACACAGGAGACAGGATAAAGTGGCGCGCCAACCTTCGATGTTGAGACGGCATCCAATGAATGAATGGTGCTCCATGGTAGCAAACCTTTGATGTTGAGACGGCATCCAATGAATGAATGACGCTACATGGTAGCTAACCTTCGATGTTGAGACGGCACCCAATGAATGAATGGCGCTCCATGGTAGCCAACCTTCGATGTTGAGACGGCATCCAATGAATGAATGGCGCTCCATGGTAGCCAACCTTCGATGTTGAGACGGCATCCAATGAATGAATGGCGCTACATGGTAGCCAACCTTCGATGTTGAGACGCACCCAATGAATGAATGGCGCTCCATGGTAGCCAACCTTCGATGTTGAGACGCACCCAATGAATGAATGGCGCTCCATGGTAGCAAACCTTCGATGTTGAGACGCACCCAATGAATGAATGGTGCAACATGGTAGCCAACCTTCGATGTTGAGACGCACCAAATGAATGAATGGTGCTACATGGTAGCCAACCTTCGATGTTGAGACGGCACCCAATGAATGAATGGCGCTACATGGTAGCCACAACCTTCGATGTTGAGACGGCACCCAATGAATGAATGGCGCTCCATGGTAGCCAACCTTCGATGTTGAGACGGCACCCAATGAATGAATGGCGCTACATGGTAGCCAACCTTCGATGTTGAGACGGCACTCAATGAATGAATGGCGCTCCATGGTAGCCAACCTTCGATGTTGAGACGGCATCCAATGAATGAATGGCGCTACATGGTAGCCAACCTTCGATGTTGAGACGCACCCAATGAATGAATGGTGCTACATGGTAGCCAACCTTCGATGTTGAGACGGCACCCAATGAATGAATGGCGCTACATGGTAGCCACAACCTTCGATGTTGAGACGGCACCCAATGAATGAATGGCGCTCCATGGTAGCCAACCTTCGATGTTGAGACGGCACCCAATGAATGAGTGGCGCTCCATGGTAGCCAACCTTCGATGTTGAGACGGCACCCAATGAATGAATGGCGCTCCATGGTAGCCAACCTTCGATGTTGAGACGGCATCCAATGAATGAATGGTGCTACATGGTAGCCAACCTTCGATGTTGAGACGCACCCAATGAATGAATGGTGCTACATGGTAGCCAACCTTCGATGTTGAGACGGCACCCAATGAATGAATGGCGCTACATGGTAGCAAACCTTCGATGTTGAGACGGCACCCAATGAATGAATGGCGCTACATGGTAGCCAACCTTCGATGTTGAGACGGCACCCAATGAATGAATGGCGCTACATGGTAGCCAACCTTCGATGTTGAGACGGCACCCAATGAATGAATGGCGCTACATGGTAGCAAACCTTCGATGTTGAGACGGCACCCAATGAATGAATGGCGCTACATGGTAGCCACAACCTTCGATGTTAAGACAGCACCCAATGAATGAATGGCGCTCCATGGTAGCCAACCTTCGATGTTGAGACGGCATCCAATGAATGAATGGCGCTCCATGGTAGCCAACCTTCGATGTTGAGACGCACCCAATGAATGAATGGCGCTCCATGGTAGCCAACCTTCGATGTTGAGACGCACCCAATGAATGAATGGTGCTACATGGTAGCCAACCTTCGATGTTGAGACGGCACCCAATGAATGAATGGCGCTACATGGTAGCCACAACCTTCGATGTTGAGACGGCATCCAATGAATGAATGGCGCTCCATGGTAGCCAACCTTCGATGTTGAGACGGCACCCAATGAATGAGTGGCGCTCCATGGTAGCCAACCTTCGATGTTGAGACGGCACCCAATGAATGAATGGCGCTCCATGGTAGCCAACCTTCGATGTTGAGACGGCATCCAATGAATGAATGGTGCTACATGGTAGCCAACCTTCGATGTTGAGACGCACCCAATGAATGAATGGTGCTACATGGTAGCCAACCTTCGATGTTGAGACGGCACCCAATGAATGAATGGCGCTACATGGTAGCAAACCTTCGATGTTGAGACGGCACCCAATGAATGAATGGCGCTACATGGTAGCCAACCTTCGATGTTGAGACGGCACCCAATGAATGAATGGCGCTACATGGTAGCCAACCTTCGATGTTGAGACGGCACCCAATGAATGAATGGCGCTACATGGTAGCAAACCTTCGATGTTGAGACGGCACCCAATGAATGAATGGCGCTACATGGTAGCCACAATCTTCGATGTTAAGACGGCACCCAATGAATGAATGGCGCTCCATGGTAGCCAACCTTCGATGTTGAGACGGCATCCAATGAATGAATGGCGCTCCATGGTAGCCAACCTTCGATGTTGAGACGCACCCAATGAATGAATGGCGCTCCATGGTAGCCAACCTTCGATGTTGAGACGCACCCAATGAATGAATGGTGCTACATGGTAGCCAACCTTCGATGTTGAGACGGCACCCAATGAATGAATGGCGCTACATGGTAGCCACAACCTTCGATGTTGAGACGGCACCCATTGAATGAATGGCGCTCCATGGTAGCCAACCTTCGATGTTGAGACGGCACCCAATGAATGAGTGGCGCTCCATGGTAGCCAACCTTCGATGTTGAGACGGCACCCAATGAATGAATGGCGCTCCATGGTAGCCAACCTTCGATGTTGAGACGGCATCCAATGAATGAATGGTGCTACATGGTAGCCAACCTTCGATGTTGAGACGCACCCAATGAATGAATGGTGCTACATGGTAGCCAACCTTCGATGTTGAGACGGCACCCAATGAATGAATGGCGCTACATGGTAGCAAACCTTCGATGTTGAGACGGCACCCAATGAATGAATGGCGCTACATGGTAGCCAACCTTCGATGTTGAGACGGCACCCAATGAATGAATGGCGCTACATGGTAGCCAACCTTCGATGTTGAGACGGCACCCAATGAATGAATGGCGCTACATGGTAGCAAACCTTCGATGTTGAGACGGTACCCAATGAATGAATGGCGCTACATGGTAGCCACAACCTTCGATGTTAAGACGGCACCCAATGAATGAATGGCGCTCCATGGTAGCCAACCTTCGATGTTGAGACGGCATCCAATGAATGAATGGTGCTACATGGTAGCCAACCTTCGATGTTGAGACGGCACCCAATGAATGAATGGCGCTCCATGGTAGCAAACCTTCGATGTTGAGACGGCATCCAATGAATGAATGGTGCTACATGGTAGCCAACCTTCGATGTTGAGACGGCACCCAATGAATGAATGGCGCTCCATGGTAGCAAACCTTATGTACGAAAACATCACTTAATGTAAAATTGAAACTTGACCGCGTTGGACTCCAGTATCTGGAACTAAGGTGGACCAGACACTTTCCTCGATGTTAATACCCTCCACCCTCATTTCTGTGAGCCATGGCTTTTCGAGCTAAGATTATCTCCATAATTCTACAATCTAATTGTCTACAAGTACTCTCATCCATTCACATTGTGGCGTTTGTTGATATAGAAGACCTAGTAGTACAATACCTTCTGCGTGGAACAATACAACTGCTCCAGCATAACCCGGGAAATCAAGAACACAACTCCAGCCTCCACATAAACCTCCATGGTCTATGACCCAACAGATCGTGCTGACCGTGTGACACTCTGTCAATAAATGAATCGATCAATTAATAAATTCTATCTATCTATTGTCCTTTCGAGCCGAAGACGGCACATAGGGCAGAACCACAATCTCAAAAACAGAAACCTTGCGTGCCAAAATGGCACATATTGCAGAGATCACTGCTTATAAAATCTATGGAGCTGTTTCCATAACAATACTTTTTACAATGACAGCTTGTCAAGCCATCGATCAACCTCCTTAGTCGCCTCTTACGACATGACTGGAAGGTCACAGTGTCACTATTCTTTACCTCCCTCATAATGAGGCCCCGGTAACACACGGGATAATAAATACAATAAACCAATACTTAATCAGCCTGTAGGTGCTCCTGTCAATAAATTAATTGATCAATTAATAAATACAATAAACCAATAATTAATCAGCCTGTAGGTGCTCCTGTCAATAAATTAATTGATCAATTAATAAATACAATAAACCAATAATTAATCAGCCTGTTACATCTTTATGTTCTTACATTTCAGCAGACGCCTGTTACACAGTCCCTTTGCGGTTCTTTACGGAGAGATGGGCATTGGAAATGTCTGGGGTTGACTCTGATGATCACTGGTTGCCTGGCAACGGTTTTCTGGTGCCATTTTGACAGCACGGAAAAGGTACCACTGGTGCATCGTGATGGATTCAAAAGAACTGTGAATATATGTTTTGTCTTCTAATAACTTTAGAATTGATTCCTTATTTTTACTTTTCTTTTTTTTACATTCTTAGTGCGAACGTGTTGATAAGAATGTTTGCAGAAACAAATGCTGCGGACGAATTGACGAGCAATGGACCGTGATGATATTCTGTATGCCCTTGTGCTGTACCGTCGATCAATGAAAAAAGAGCTTGGAAAATAGAGAGAAATAGAGATCACGGGCGAGAAAAAGAAAATTCTAGATAGCGTCATGCCGTAGCCCGGCACACAGTCAACAACTGAACTGACATGGTGTAGTATGGATAGAGAATTGTGCAAGAACATGACGTGGAAGAACATGACCGCTTACGCCAACTAGTGCGGCACATAATGATGATGAACATAATATTCTCCATTTATCTAACATAGCGTAAGAGGAACGTTTATTCAATTAAATGCGGTAATAATTCTCAAATAATCTTACAACAGACTATAAGAACTGCTCTGAACTCGACAGAACTTGGAGCCAGGTAGCTCCGAAATACACACAATGCCTTTGTATTTGTAATCCGATATTTATTTTCTACAGCTATTTATCACAGATCTTCTAGTTTTCTTAGTTTCTTTGCTTCAAAAATATAATCACAATGGCACAAAACTACACGTTGTTAAACACAAATGCCTAAGAAAAATGCTATGTGCAATGTAATGAGTTCATGGCTAAAATTGAGATAAACGAAATGGCCATACTACCAAAGATCTCATCTACAATTAAGGAAGGAATATGGATATATGTCGGACATGCATTGAATCATCATCATCAAGTGCCAAGCCTGCTGGAGTAGGTGATCATGTCTCTCCACAACTTTCGATATTGACAGTTACTTATCAGTTCTGTTGTTGACCTTCTGCCAAGCCATTCTCTTAAACTGTCTGGTATTTTTCCACTTTGCTTCCCTCTATCTTTTCGTCCCTCAATGTTCACAGTTGTTACAATATATTCCAGCTTTCCCCTTCTCATTACATGGCCAAAAATTATTATTGTTTCTTCCTAATATTGGAAATTAGCTCTCTTTTTACTTTGGCCTCTTTCAGAACGTTTTCTCTCTCTCTCTCTCTATCTATCTCTCTTTCTCTCTCTCTGCGATCAGGACTCAATCAGAGTAGGACTCCAGACTCTCACACGAAGACAGCTGTCTGTTTAAGTCTGTTAGATCCACGCCGTTTCGCTTGAATACCTGTTGAAACGTTGCACTGTGTTCTGCGCCAGTGGCCCAGTGCATCCGATTTCAGCCAGCATTTTATTCAGGTTTGCTTTCCTTAGCCTTTGATTGTCCCCAATCTTCCTGCAAGGCAGCAGATGATCTTTTCTGTAGGGGGATTCTGCCCTTAGATAGTCGGCCCTCCCAGGTTTACGAGCACCATCTGCCCGAGTCACTAGAGGTGACTAACACAGCCATGCGACTTGGAATATGAGGAAACTGCAACAAGGAACACTTTTCATGCATAGCCTTCAATTGTTCCCGCCGCCTATCCCCATATACCGGTAATTCACGTCCTCTTGAAAATGATGATCGTCGTAGTACTTGATGATGTTAGGCCATCGTTGTTGACTCCAATTCCGAACATATAGACACACAGTTAGTCGTCAAATTATCCCCGTCGCACATCAAACAGCAGACCGTAAGATTAGCGCACGGCCGGTCTAAGGAGCCATTACGATGACGTAGCACACAACAATGTCGAAGACACAATCTCGCTCCCTTTAGATTTCTGATTACTCTAGTGGAAGCAACCCACGACGAACAAAACACGAAGCAAATTCCCCAAAGAGACAAAACTGCGGCTGACGAAGTAGTTTACATTAACGAGTAACATGGAGATAACTTGCGTCGAGGAATTCCAACAACGGTCATGAACAGCACCAATGTGACGTAAAGCGCAGATCAAGTCTAGACGGTGGAAGGTCTCATTCACAACACTTGATTTGTCAAAAACGGATTGTTGTCGGCCTACGACCTCGCTTTAGCGGCACAGATGTATTAAGTATATCATCATTTTGACTTTAACGCAGAAAAGTGCAACGGAGAACCGAAATTAATCAGACCCTGGATGCACTTTCTGCAGCGATCGAGAGGACGTGGACTATATCCGCCATCTTGGAGACGGAAGAACGTTTTCATTACTCTTCTTAGCTGCCCATGGTATTCTCAACATTCTTCTGTAAAACCACATTTCTACAGCCTCCAGCTATTTTCTTGTCCGTTGTCCTATTGTCCATGATTCACATCCATATGTTAAGACTGGTTCTACATAACATTTAAGAGCTCTTTTTCTTGTTCCTATTGTCAAAAATGTCTAGCACAGTATCTTCCTCATTATTTGGAAAGCTATTCCATCATAGGCGTAACATAATTCGAATATTAATAATAACACTTATTTCAATAAATGCCTGGAACATCCAACGATTTATACAACGCCAATGAATAGAAACAGAAGCTGTTTATAAACATCCAAGATTTACTTGTCATTCAAACAAGGAGCAAAAATGTGCGGAGAAACGACACAAATCACGGGAATTGCATGAAATATTAGCATACGAAATAGATCAGAAATATGAAGGGGTAAGTAAGTAAAGTACCCCCGTCACGCCAAGTGGCGTATAGGGAAATGTGGTGTTAGTGACCCTATATTTTAAAGACCTTCAGCACATGATTTTTGGGGTAATGTGGTCGGTATTACGCCCGTGCTGCTTTACTTTCCCAGAAAAAAAATCCGGTACCCATTTAAGGCTGGGTGAACCCGGAAGCCGTCGGTTGGGATCGAACCCTACCCCTTGTCCTTTGTAGTCCAGTTCACTAACCACTGAGCTATCGCGGCTCAATATGAAGGGGTAAACCATATAAAATAATGCTTAAAAATATATTCGTGGGGACATTGAGGTTATTATGTCACGTGCAAAATTTGAACAAAGTGGTTACAGAGATATTATTTATGAAATAGCGGCTAACCATTTTGAAACGGACTATAGCCGTAATTTCCCATACGCCTAGTAAGGTAAGGGAGGGACCTTTACTTTACTTAACCTTCATCGCAGCATAAGTTCTAACGTTAGAACTAAAATGTCACTTTATCATTAAATAAAGTTGCCGCGCTTCTCACTGTTGAATATCCATAATCTACAGTCTATTTGCACATTTTAAATTCTGCATTTAGCCACGGGTGTTAAAACCACATGTGGGAACAAATACGTCACGTTTTTAGCTGGATGGGTTCAAAGTTAGTTACATCGACACATGAAAAATGGCTGCCAAGATCACGTGCAGATACAGAATCGTCACGACTTTACCCAGATGGTTTTCATCATCATCATCATCATCATCATCGAGTGCCATCTCCGCGAAGGTTGGCTACCATGGAGCGCCATTCTACTCTGTCTCTTGCTTTGAAGGTGCAGGTTATCATAGGCTGATTTGTCCATCTTTTGATGTTACTCGTCCATGTTAGTCTTGGTCTGCCTCTTTTACCTTGTATTTTCCCCTCCAGGATTACTTTTAGTAGGCTGTTGTGTCTTTTAACATGGCCCAAAAATCGCATTTGTCTTGTTTGAATTGTGTTTAGTAGTTCTCTTGTCATTTTTAGTTGTTTTAAGACTTCATCGTTTGTTTTCTTTTCCTTCCATCCAATTCTCTGTTCTGTTTTCTTGTCTAATGTCCATGTTTCTGCATCATACAGAAATGTTGAGAAGACATAATACTTTGCTATTCTTAGTTTAAGCCCTGGTGTTATTTGTTTTGATGTTAGTATGTCCTTCATGACATTAAAATTACTTTTTGCCATTCTTATTCTTTTGTTTATTTCAGTTTCCATCACTTTCCATCACTGGTTATAGTATGTCCAATGTAGTTGTAGTTTTGATCTGTCTTCAGGTCTATTCCTTCAATTTTAATATCCACTTGTAGGTTTTGAGTATTTTCTTTGTTTATGATCATAGGATGGTTTTACAGCGATACTTTTGTTGTCGTTGACATCTAAGGCGTGTCCTTCCGATTGTCGTGCATTATACCCCATACCCAGTGACTGCTTCCCTTAAAGTGTTCTCCTTAAAACAGTGTAGGGCCTATATCGGCAAATTAAGAGATCTACAAACTGGGTATTTCAGAAAATTTAAGAGATTCACAGACTGGGCATTTCAGAAAATTTAAGAGATTCGCAGACTGGGTACTTCAGAAAATTTAAGAGATTCACAGACTGAGTATTTCAGAAAATTTAAGAGATTCACATACTGGGTATTTCAGAAAATTTAAGAGATTCGCAGACTGGGTATTTCAGAAAATTTAAGAGATTCACAGACTGGGTATTTCAGAAAATTTAAGAGATTCACAGACTGGGTATTTCAGAAAATTTAAGAGATTCACAGACTGGGTATTTAAGAAAATTTAAGAGATTCACAGACTGGGTATTTCAAAAAATTTAAGAGATTCGCAGACTGGGTATTTCAGAGAATTTAAGAGATTCGCAGACTGTGTATTTCAGAAAATTTAAGAGATTCACAGGCTGGGTATTTCAGAAAATTTAAGAGATTCACAGACTGGGCATTTCAGAGAATTTAAGAGATTCGCAGATATACATATATAAGCCGAAAAACAGCATTATTTTATTATACGACTAATTATTTAGCACAATCATAAAAGCGTGTTTGCTTTTTTCTGGGAAAGTTAAGCGGCACGGGCGTAATACCGACCACATTACCCCAAAAATCATTTGCCGAAGGTCTGTAACAATTATGGTCACTAACACCATATTCCCTATACGCCACTTGGTGTGACGGGGGTACTTTACTTTTTTATCTGTGTGTTACCGGGGCCTCGTTATGAGGGAAGTAAAGAATAGTGACACTGTGACCTTCCAGGCATGTCGTAAGAGGTGACTAAGGAGGTTGATTGATGGATTGACAAGCTGTCATTGTAAAAAAAAGTATTGTTATGGAAACAGAGCCAAAGATTTTAGATCAGTGATCTCTGCAATATGTGCCATTTTGGCACGTAAGGTTTCTGTTTTTGAGATTGTGGTTCTGCCCTATGTGCCGTATTCGGCTCGAAAGGATAATGGATAGATAGATAATCTGAAAGTATCACGGGAGGCAACTCATTTCTCTGTTGTATGATAATTAATTTTTCTTTTGTATAATCCGAAAGTATCATGGGAGATAATTAATTTCTTTGTTGTATAATCTGAAAGTATCAAGGGAGATAATTAAATTCTTTGTTGTATAATCTGAAAGTACCATGAGAGGTAATTAATTTCTTTGTTGTATAATCTGAAAGTATCAAGGGAGATCATTAATTTCTTTGTTGTATAATCTGAAAGTATCAAGGGAGATAATTAATTTCTTTGTTGTATAATCTGAAAGTATCAAGGGAGATAATTAATTTCTTTGTTGTATAATCTGAAAGTACCATGAGAGGTAATTAATTTCTCTGTTGTATAATCTGAAAGTATCAAGGGAGATAATTAATTTCTTTGTTGTATAATCTGAAAGTATCAAGGGAGATAATTAATTTCTTTGTTGTATAATATGAAAGTACCATGAGAGGTAATTAATTTCTCTGTTGTATGATTTGAAAGTATCATGAGAGGTAATTAATTTCTCTGTTGTATGATCTGAAAGTATCATGAGACGTAATTAATTTCTCTGTTGTATAATCTGAAAGTATCACGGGAGGTAACTAATTTCTCTGTTGTATAACCTGAAAGTATCATGGGAGATAATTAATTTCTCCGTTGTATAATCTAAAAGTATCAAGGGAGATGACTAATTTATGTTGTATAATATTCTGAACAAACTATGGGAGGTAAGTAATTTCTCTGTTGTATAATCTTAAAGTTTCATGGGAGGTAAGTAGTTTCTCTGTTGTACAATCTAAAAGTATCATGGGAGGTAACTAATTTCTCTGTATAATCTTATGGGCATAAGAAACTGAAAATAGCAGAAGAGGAAAGAATATCAAGTTAATCTCAGTTTTGGTAGCGTAGACCACGAGGTTAATCTCAGTTTTGGTAGCGTAGACCACGAGGTTAATCTCAGTTTTGGTAGCGTAGACTAAGAGATAAATCTCAGCTTTGGTAGCGTAGACCACGAGGTTAATCTCAGTTTTGGTAGCGTAGACTAAGAGATGAATCTCAGTTTTGGTAGCGTAGACCACGAGGTTAATCTCAGTTTTGGTAGCGTAGACTAAGTGATGAATCTTAATGTTGGTCGCATCGACTAAAAGGTGAATCTAAATTACTATTGGTTGCTTGCCAGGTCATGCTGACGTACATGGACGTGTCCTTCAGTAGCGCAGAGAGGTCTGGGCCGTGCCGTCGAGGCTACATTTACATCCCTGTTGCGTGTGCTGTGATGCTGTACCTCGTCTACCTGGTCGAGTGCTGGCACTCGCATGCATGGCTCGAGCTGAGATACAAGGTGGGTGGCGACTTGGGTCACTATCTTATTCCATTTCTCAATAAAGCAATTAATTTAATTTAATTAATTTAGGCACCTGGACCATATATGCAAGCTAGACAACCCATCAGAGACAGAGGAGATCAACGAGCTTCTATTTGCAGACGATCAGGCACTAATACATGAAACAATAGAAGACCTACAAGAACACTTAAACAAACTCAACATCTCAGGCACAAGATACAACATGAAAATCAACATCAACAAAACAGAAGTCATGAATGTCGCCAAAAATAAACAGAACATCAACATAACTATAGAAGGCAGACAACTAAAACAAGTAGAGGAATTCAAATACCTAGGAAGTCTAATGACAAACGATAATTCTCAAACAGCAGAGATAGAATCAAGATGCAACAAAGCTTGTCAAATCATCGGACAGTTATCACCACTATTTTCCAACGAGGAAATAACTCTGGAGGCAAAACGAGCACTCTACAATACAATCTTCATCCTAACGTTGTGCTACCAATGCCAGACCTGGACCCTAGATGTAAGAACAATAAGAAAAATAACCTCTACAGAGATGAAATGTGTTAGACGAATGACAGGAAATAGTCTGAGAGATAAGATCAGAAATAAAGAACTGAGAAAAAAGCTAGGAATAGCCCCCGCCATAGAATATATAAGGAAACAACAGATAAAATGGTTTGGCCACGTGACAAGACAGAAAGAACAAAACACAACACAACGAGCCTTCAACAAATGTTGTGAGAACACCACACCCAAGGGTCGACCACGAAAAATATGGGTCGATGGAATATTAGAAGCACTAGGAAACATAACAACAGCAGAGGCGAACAGAAGAGAAAAAGACCGCAAATTATATCTCCCCTCGACGCTGAAAGGCAGATGAGGAAGGAAAGAAGTAGAAGAAGAATTTAGGTACTTACCGTATTTATTTTATAATTGGTGAAGAGAACGGACAGTTGTGTCAGTTGAGATTGACTAATATGTTGCTTAGTGCATCCGAACATCATAACCATCAACATCATCATTATTATTATTCTCACCAACATCATAACCATCAACATCATCATTATTATTATTCTCACCAACATCATAACCATCAACATCATCATTATTATTATTCTCACCAACATCACTACGAACAACACCATCGTCATCATCACCACCAATATCATTGTCAACCTCACCATAACCATTGTTACGACCAACATCATCTTCATTATCACTACCACGATCGCCATCGTCACCAACATCACTACGAACAACATCATCCCCAACATCATCATCACCAAAATCATAACTAACTCACCATAACCATCACCATCATCATCACCAACTTCACCATAATCATTATCATCATCAACATCATTACGAACAACAATGTCATCATCATCATGAAGTGCCGTGCCTGCCACTATCATCTCCACAACATTCTGTCCCTTAAAAAAAAAGTAAAGTACCCCCGTCACGCCAAGTGGCGTGTAGGGAATATGGTGTTAGTGACCATAAATTGTACAGACCTTCGGTACATGATTTTTGGGGTAATGTGGTCGGTATTACGCCCGTGCCGCTTTACTTTCCCAGCAAAAAATCCGGCACCCATTTAAGGCTGGGTGAACCCGGAAGTCGTCGTTTGGGATCGAACCCTACCTCTTGACATTTGTAGTCCAGATCACTAACCACTGAGCTATCGCGGCTTCCAATGAGGATAGAATGCTACTCACAAAAAGTTAGGGCCTTGTTGGAGACGAACGTCTCCTATGACACAAACAGATCATGGTGACATGGATTCGCACCAGATGGTTAGAAACACGCTATCAGCGTCTTTGGGATAAGTACTCCCCGCGGACACAATCAGTTTTGATGATGTAGCTCGCACGATCAAGAACGCCACTGACAGCGCCCCAGGGTCGGATGGTATAAGATACAGTCTTATAAAGTACTCCCCGAGGCTCTTTGTTTTTTTTTCTGTTGTTGTTTATTTGTCATTGTGATGTAAAACATACCCCTTCCTCCTAAGATTCGCTGAATTATCGCCTCGTAAGGTTTCCTCTATATTAATATTCTTCTTCTATTTTTCAGCTCCCAGTGGAGCATAGGTCTTCAACAAACACTTTCCAAGTCGTTCTGTTTCTTGCCATTCTTTTAAGATCATTCCATGTCTTCCCCATCATCTTCATCTCTGCTTCTATCTGTCTTCTCCAACAATTATTTGTCATCCTCTTTGTCTTTTCCCCTGGGGATTTAAAAAAAAAGGGTCTGTTGAGTAATACTCTCAGTTGGCTTACGCAGTGTGTGTCCTATCCAACGCCATCGTCTTCACTGTATCTCTACATCCACCGGTATTTGACTGGTACATTTCCATAATTCTATGTTAGTAATTTTGTTTTATAAAGTACTCCCCAAGGTTCTTTGTTTTGTTTTTTTTCCTGTTGTTTGTTTGTCATTTTTTCTGAGTGCTGTAAACATGCCTCTTCCTCCTATGATTCCCTGAATTATCGCCTCGGAAGTTTCCCTCTAGATTAATATTCATTTATTATTATTGACGTCCAGTCTTACAATGGAGGACGATACTGCCATTGTAAAGAGAATTACTAGAGACTTCCATCAGAGCATCACGACCGGTGACGTCCCAGAAGAGTAGTGACATAGTTACATGGTCCCGCTCCCTAAGTCAGGCAAAGATAAGTCCACACTGAGTGGATATTCCTTTATTATCATGCAGAAAGTCTATGGAAAGGTTCTCGATAAAGTCATCACTAGAAGCTAGTGACGCATCTTGAGATAAAAGGATTGATGCGCTACATGGATAGAGGAAGGGGAGGGAAATACTGCTGCTAATGTTTCCATTCTTGCTTTTGCCGTCTACGAAATCTTCCAAAGGAAAGACGAGTCGGCATGGCTGCCCTCGATCTTGAGGATGCAAACAATCGAGTGGACGATGACACACTCGTACACCAACTTAGTGAGACAGACTTTGATTATGACACACTCGTACACCAACTTAGTGAGACAGACTTTGATTATGACACACTCGTACACCAACTTAGTGAGACAGACTTTGATTATGGCACACTCGTACACCAACTTAGTGAGACAGACTTTGATTATGGCACACTCGTACACCAACTTAGTGAGACAGACTTTGATTATGACACACTCGTTACACCAACTTAGTGAGACAGACTTTGATGACACACTCGTTAACCAACTTAGTGAGACAGACTTTGATTATGACACACTCGTAAACCAACTTAGTGAGACAGACTTTGACTATGACACACTCGTAAACCAACTTAGTGAGACAGACTTTGATTATGGCACACTCGTAAACAAACTTAGTGAGACAGACTTTAGTGAGACAGACTTTGACTATGACACACTCGTAAACAAACTTAGTGAGACAGACTTTGATTATGACACACGCGTACACCAACTTAGTGAGACAGACTTTGATTATGACACACTTGTACACCAACTTAGTGAGACAGACTTTGATTATGACACACGCGTACACCAACTTAGTGAGACAGACTTTGACTATGACACACTCATACACCAACTTAGTGAGACAGACTTTGATTATGGCACACTCGTACAACAACTTAGTGAGACAGACTTTGACTATGACACACTCGTACACCAACTTAGTGAGACAGACTTTGACTATGTTCAAAGTGGGATTTAGTTTGTGGACTTGTGTACTTCTGCTTTTATATTTCCTGATATCTCTAATATTACGCCAACCCATTCTTTCGTATTTTGGCTCTTGAATCTGGTCTTCTCATAGCGTTTGCTGGCGACTCGTTGTTATAATTTATTCTTTGTGACTTATCTTGTGAACAAAACTATTGTTATCTACTGATTCTTTATGCATTGAACTTGATAACTTTATATAGTCCCGAAATTCAAGTTAGATAAATGCTCAAACCAGCAAAACAAGTCCAGAGTTAAAGGGTTAAACTTATTTTTTTGTGTGTTTTGATTCAGAGCGATATAGCTTCCGTGTATAGCAACATTAAGAAGATGCAACACGCGCTGCCTGTCATCTGGTGGAAGGCCACGTGCTATCATTACGTCAGAAGGACCAGGCAGGTCACACGGTACAGAAACGGCGACGCCTTTACATCAACCCAGGTCATGGTTGTATTTCATTCCTTATTTAATAGCGACAACTTGTCAGAAACATCGATTATGTCTCTTATTGTCTTCATAAATAACATGTACGTAGTAGAAATGTAGAAATTAGTATGTAGAAAGTAGTATGTAGAAAGAAGCATGTAGAAATGTAGAAATTAATGGAAAGATAATCAATAACCTAAGATATGCTGACGATACTGTTCTACTAGCAGAAAATCCTAAAGATCTACAACAATTACTTAATGAAATAAACATGACAAGCAAAAACTCTACATTAAATCTAAACCCTAAACTCTACATTCAATCTAAACAATAAACTCTACATTCAATCTAAACAATAAACTCTACATTCAATCTAAACCCTAAACTCTACATTCAATCTAAACACTAAACTCTACATTCAATCTAAACACTAAACTCTACATTCAATCTAAACACTAAACTCTACATTCAATCTAAACCCTAAACTCTACATTCAATTTAGACACTAAACTCTACATTCTATTTAAACACTAAACTCTACATTAAATCTAAACACCAAGCTCTACATAAATCTAAACACTAAACTCTACATTCAGTCTAAACACTAAACTCTACATTTAATCTACATATTACTATATTAAACGGTACAGTGGTAGGATTTGAGTTGACTACGACTGTAAAGTTTACGCTTTAACTAATATGGACTGGTCGGTGAAATCTCCCGTTGTACAAGAGACCTTAACAATGACATGTACGACAATGCCAGAGATTTCAAGGAACACTTCTCACAGGATGGCGACAAAGAAGCTGAGGAAATTCCACTTGTCAAAAGAAACACTGCACCACGAGGAGTGAAAGTAAGAAAGGTATCCTAAACGGAAAGGAATGCAATAGGTTCAATCAATGTAGGGGAGGAACAATCAATAGACGAACACTTCGATGGTTGCTGGAACGAGCAGTGGAGCGGGTATGGTATTGCTTTGATTGTGGTGATGTCAATCAGAGCTTAAGACTAAAACATTACAATGTTCAGTCTGAACATTATAATAATAATTAAATGTAAATATTACTACTTTTAACCAATATAAATATTACAATTTTGATTACATTCGGTGATTGCGTTCTTCATGAAGTCTAGGCATTAAAATCTTTGACTTAAACATTACAGTTATCATTAAATCTAGACATTACAATCTTTGACTTAAACATTACAGTTATCATTAAATCTAGACATTACAATCTTTGACTTAAACATTACAGACATCACATCATTAAATCTAGACATTACAATCTTCAACTTAAACATTACAGACATCGCTTCATTAAATCAAGACATTACAATCTTCAACTTAAACATTACAGACATCACATCATTAAATCTAGACATTACAATCTTTGACTTAAACATTACAGACATCATATCATTAAATCTAGACATGACAATCTTCAACTTAAACATTACAGACATCACATCATTAAATCTAGACATTACAATCTTCAACTTAAACATTACAGACATCACATCATTAAATCTAGACATTACAATCTTCAACTTAAACATTACAGACATCACATCATTAAATCTAGACATTACAATCTTTGACTTAAACATTACAGACATCACATCATTAAATCTAGACATTACAATCTTCAACTTAAACATTACAGACATCGCTTCATTAAATCAAGACATTACAATCTTTGACTTAAACATTACAGACATCACATCAATAAATCAAGACATTACAATCTTTGACTTAAACATTACAGACATCACATCATTAAATCTAGACATTACAATCTTTGACTTAAACATTACAGACATCACATCATTAAATCTAGACATTACAATCTTTGACTTAAACATTACAGACATCACTTCATTAAATCTAGACATTACAATCTTTGACTTAAACATTACAGACATCACATCATTAAATCTAGACATTACAATCTTTGACTTAAACATTACAGACATCACATCATTAAATCTAGATATTACAATCTTCAACTTAAACATTACAGACATCACATCATTAAATCTAGACATTACAATCTTTGACTTAAACATTACAGACATCATATCATTAAATCTAGACATGACAATCTTCAACTTAAACATTACAGACATCACATCATTAAATCTAGACATTACAATCTTCAACTTAAACATTACAGACATCACATCATTAAATCACGACATTACAATCTTTGACTTAAACATTACAGTTATCATTAAATCTAGACATTACAATCTTTGACTTAAACATTACAGACATCATATCATTAAATCTAGACATGACAATCTTCAACTTAAACATTACAGACATCACATCATTAAATCTAGACATTACAATCTTTGACTTAAACATTACAGACATCACATCATTAAATCTAGACATTACAATCTTCAACTTAAACATTACAGACATCACATCATTAAATCTAGACATTACAATCTTTGACTTAAACATTACAGACATCACATCATTAAATCAAGACATTACAATCTTTGACTTAAACATTACAGACATCACTTCATTAAATCTAGACATTACAATCTTTGACTTAAACATTACAGACATCACATCATTAAATCTAGACATTACAATCTTTGTTAAAATGATCGTTCTTCAAATATTTTTTTTAACCGGTGTTCTTTATTATATATATTTTTTTAATTGTTATTTATTATTATTTTTTAATTGTTAATTATTATTTTTTATTGTTATTTATTATTTTTTTATTATTATTATTTTGTTTCCAGGTGTATTATGAAAGAGTGAATTCAAGCACAGCTGGTGCAGCCTTCAACTTCACCCGTTGTGGTGTCAAGGACATCTCACGACCTCTGTCCGACCTTGAAAAATATCCAGCCATCAAGATCAAAATTAGCAAGGGGTTTTCTTTCGCGAACTTGGACACGGAGTTCGAATTCGAGGAACAAAGGTCACAGTTTTTCCAAGAATATGAAACGAAAGACGATTACATGGAAGGACGAGAAGGTATGGATTTAATTAACGTGGATTTCAAGGAGTATACCATCGCCTTTAGAGACCCCAATAATCTACCATGGTACGTCTCCCATGTCGTCTTCTGGATCGCTTCGCTTATTCTTCTATCATGGCCTCTTCGGACAATTATTGAATTTAAGACAGCACATCTTCATTACCACATTCACAAACTATTTGGATCGAATTACTTAGATTTAGATAATTACCCGGGTCTAATTAGCCGTGTGAGTACCATGAATAGCTCTGAGTTCGAAATGAGTATACGGAACAATAACGTTATGGTTCCTAGTTATTCTGAAGCAATGATAACTGATATCAATGAACAAATACACAGGAGAGATTACGGAACTATTAAACTGTGCAAATTCCCGCGTAGTTTAACAAATGTTACGTTTGCTAGAAGAACTTCTAGTTCATGTACGCCTACAGTTACGATGAATCAAGTGAAGAAATTCAAAAGCTGTAACGTGTTTGGTAAATCTGAGTCCACAGATTCGTCTCTCAGTTCGCTACGTCGCCAAATTCATCACCTCGTCCGGGAACGAGGCAGAACACAAGCAAAACGTTCTTCAGCATCGCAGAACAGTATATCGGCTTTATCAATAGGTAATGGGTGTGTTAGATATCATAATGGTTCACCGGACGAGCCGACAGGTGTAGTCGATCTGCCGTACCATCGATCTGTGGCACCGAAGAGAAATAACGAAACTCCCTCACGTGAAGCTATAACTTCAGGGGTAGCTTATTCATTTTCGGAAGAACGTTATTCAAAGAACAACGCAGGATGTAAGAGAACAAAAGTGTTATTAGCAGGCAACGCCTCACCTGTAAGTGTTCTAAATAGGTCGAAAAGTATACCGGGAGCAAATATTCGTGATCAAGGTGACCCCGACCATCATTCTGATAATAGGTCATCGCTAGAATTCCTGTCAGCTGCTTTAGACCATGACCTTGCCATGATGACCTCTGTGCCGTCGTTTGCTCTGCGACCTGGCAATAATTTTATTTCAGCGACAATGTCCACCACTACAACCCCTTCAACTCCATCTTCTCCGCCAGACTACGAGGAGGCCATCAGAATGCGGCAGTTCACTTCTCTCATTACAAATACGGACTCTCATTCACTCCATCACTCCTCGGCAATTGGATTAACTGGGAACTCATCAGCGGTACAGACAAGAAGTACATTGTCAATCACTGGTGTGCGCGCACTTCCTGTCGGCAAAAGAAACACCAATTTAGCTTTGGAAGGCCTGCCAATCGATCTTGGAATCAATCTAAGAAATGCCAAGGATACCTCACACGTGAATTGCGATATCTCAGGTCTGGAATGTTCTGGTGTGCGGTCTACGACAAGATCAGATAAAGATAAATATTTATCCAGTGAAAACGAAAAATACGAAAAGCAGCGAATTACAATGCCAACTTTCAAACAACTTCCTAAAGTGTGCAAAATTAGCTGTAATGAATCTCAGGATTCTGATATTGGTTGTTTACATAGCACAAGTTCGAATGTGGGATATTTAGATGACGCGCAGAGTATAGATAGTAGCTTTCCAAACAGAACTACCCAACCTCGACCTTTCGGAATCGGATCGATTTCTCGTTTGGTTTCGACTGTAACTGCTGAAGATGGTGTAAGAAATCAATCGGTTTTGAACACCCGAACACCCAACATAAATACTCCACCAACAGCAATATCGACAGCCGCTGCTGCTGCTACTCGTTCCGACAGCAGTGGTGCCCCCGCCTCACCAAAAGGCCGCATGGAGACATCAGTGTAAACGAAACAGCACAGTTATTCAATCTTCAAGCCAAAAGTAAAACGTCAAATTAAATTACTTTTGGCTTCTTTGGTGCTAATGGCAACACTTATCTCTCAGCACTCCTATGAGATCAATATGTTCTCATTCCATTTAAAAGATATTGATGCAGTAACATCGCAGCAAGTAAATGAAAAACAACATATACAGCATCAGCGGTGAATATCCACACGACAATTCGTTTTTGTGTCGAAATATGGTCCCTCGGAGCGCCATTTTACCTTTTCTCACTCCCCTAAACGTACACCCACACTGTGATATGTTCCTCAGTTCATCGTAGACTTTTACCAATCCACTTTAATTCTGTCTCAAATTCTTTACACTATGTGTTGCTTTCCACCATGTGTTGTTTTCCTCTGGGATGACATTTATTTCCTTTTTGTTTTTCTATGTTTTATTTCTTTTTTTTTTTTCCTTCATTTTTCATCTCATCAAAGTCTCATTATTTGTTTTCTTCTCAATCCGTTTAATAATCCCCACTTTCTATCAAAATTATCATTTCTAGGGCCTCGTTTTGTTGTTGTATATAATGTTCTTGTTGTGTTCAACCTGATGTGTGGTTGTCATGGTAAGACAGCCACGTCGTAATAAGCAATGACATGACAACCAAATCTTAATAAGCAATGACATGACAACCGAATCTTAATAAGCAATGACATGACAACCGAATTTTAATAAGCATTGACATGACAACCTAATCTTAATAAGCAATGACAAGACAACCTAATCTTAATAAGCAATGTCATGACAACCAAATCATAATAACCAATGTCATGACAACCAAATCTTAATAAGCAATGACAACCAAATCTTAATTAGTAATGACAACCAAATTTTAATAAGCAATGACAATCAAATCTTAATTAGTAATGACAGCCAATTCTTACTTATTAATAAGCAATGACAGCCAATTCTTAATAAGCAAACTTCATTTTTCTTTCAATGAGAGAGAGAGAGATGGATTGCGATCTTCTGATCTTTCGAAAGTCTCTCTTCTGATGCATGTTTCCGAGCGTTTATTGTATTCTTCCAATCCATCTTCTTTGGGAACGCCATCTTGGTCTGTTGAGACGTCATTTAAATAGCAGTTCTCTGTTTCTGCCTCAGTTCACGTGACTAAACCATGTAAACAAACAGGACAAATCTGAAACAAGTGCAACGCGTCAAATACTTGGGCACAATAATAACATCAGATGGAAGATGCACCACGGAAATAAAAAGCAGAATAGCTCAGGCCAAAGTAGCATTTCAGAAAATGAAAAATATCTTATGCAACAAATGTCAATAGAAGTGAGAAAGAGACTTCATCCTTGCTATATAGAGCCAATTCTGACCTATGGAAGCGAATCATGGACAGCAGACAAACGAATGGAAAGACGATTAGAGGTCACAGAGATGGGATTTCTCAGAAGAATATTGAAAGTTCCCTGGATAGCTAAAAAGATCAATGAAGAAATTCTGAAAGAGGCCAACACAAAAAGGGAACTCCTAATAAAACATCGGAAAGAAACAATGAACATTTTTTGGGCACATCATGAGAAGAAGGAGGTTGGAATACTTGGTTACAACTAGCAAAATAAAAGGAAAAAAAGATCGCGGACGACAAGGAGAGAAAATACTGGATAACTTGGTGTCATGGCATGGAAAACATTCAACAACAGAACTGAAACGATGCACTGTAGATAGAAGATTGTGGAACGACATTATCGCCTACGCCAACCGGTATGGCACATGATGATGACTGCGGATAGATGATTGTGGAAGGACATGATCGCCAACGTCAACCGGTATAGCACATGATGATGATGATGCGGATAGATGATTGTGGAAGGACATGATCGCCAACGCCAACTGGTATGGCACATGATGATGACTGCGGATAGATGATTGTGGAAGGGCATGATCGCCAACGCCAACCGGTATAGCACATGATGATGACTGCGGATAGATGATTGTGGAAGGACATGATCGCCAACGCCAACCGGTATAGCACATGATGATGACTGCGGATAGATGATTGTGGAAGGGCATGATCGCCAACGCCAGCCGGTATGGCACACGATGATGACTGTGGAAGGACATGATCGCCAACGCCAACCGGTATGGCACATGATGATGATGAAACCATGTATTTGTTGTTTCTGTATATATTCTACAATGTGAGACAAAGCTGCCTGTTGTCTCCACTCTTGTTTATCACTTACATTAACAAAATATAAAGGGAGGTCAAAAAGTAATGCACACCAATTTTTTTCTTGGCTAATAATAAAGATAGGAAAATGAAATTTTGCACACTTGGAATATGACATGTTACAATTATGTGCACCAAATTGCACAGCATTTTGATAAATATTACGCAATCTATGAACCGTTAAAATGGAGCTTGTCAACAATGTCCGTTACAAACAGCGAATTGTCATAGAATTTCTGGTTGCGGAAAAAGAAACTGTGGCAAACATTCATAAACGACTGTGTGCAGTGTACAAATGTTCTGCAGTCGATAGGAGCACAGTTAGTCGCTGGGTTCAGAGAATTAAAGCTGCAGAAAGTGTACGAGTGGAGCTGCATGATTTACCGCGTTCTGGACGTGTTGCCTCGGCTACCGGCACAGACATGTTAAACCGGGCTGATGCCATTATTCGTAAGGATAGGCGTATCAGTAGTCAGCAATTGGCATTGCAGCTTACAGTCAGCAAGGGAAGTGCAATCGCAATTTTTAAAACTCTCGGATATTCAAAGATTTGCGCTCGATGGGTTCCTCGGTGCCTAACAAATGATCACAGAGTTAAAAGGAAAACATTCTGTTCTGAATTGTTGGAGCGTTTCGGTGTTGAAGGAGAAATGTTTTTGTCAAAAATTGTTACCGGTGACGAAACGTGGGCACATTATTATGAGCCTGAAACAAAAATGCAGTCAATGGAATGGCATCATCCGCAGTCACCAAAAAGAAAAAAATTCAAAACATCTCCATCAGCCGGAAAGGTGATGATCACTGTCTTCTGGGACATTGATGGTGTGATTCTTGTTGATGTAATGACAAGAGGTGAGACAATCAACTCGACAGCTTACATCAATACACTGACAAAACTAAAAAAATCGGTTCCACAGAGTTCGGCCTAATAAGCCATCTGCAGATTTGTTGCTTCAACATGACAATGCACGCCCTCACACAAGTCTGGTAACACGGGAAGCAATCAACAAATTTGGTTGGACTGTACTGCCCCATCCGCCTTACAGCCCTGATCTGGCTCCCTCAGATTTCCATCTGTTTGGACCACTCAAAAATATTCCTGCGTGGGACACACTTTGACAATAATGAGGGTGTGATCCGTGCAGTTAAAAAATGGCTACGCGAGCAGGACAAAACTTGGTACAAGCGAGGCATTCATGACCTAGTTTCGCGTTGGCGTAAGGCAATACGCTTGGACGGAGACTATGTTGAAAAATAGGTAGTGTAAAGGGGATGTTCAGCTACAATCTGTGAAAATTTCACACATTTTGCCCGAATAGTTTCCGAGAAAAAAATTGGTGTGCATTACTTTTTGACCTCCCTACGTACAAGGAAGCCAAATCACAGTGAGAAGTTATCAATGAACTACTTTTTTCTGACGACCAGGCACTAATAGCTTTCGTGGAAACTGAACATACGCTAGTCTCGAATCAAGAATGTAAAATGAATAACATGAAAATAGGTAATGGAAAAAAAAAGCAGAAGTTATATCAATAGAAAGACAAAAGCAGACATTAAACATAGCTATAGAACATCAAGTTATAAAACAAACTTTAAATATATGGGAACAACAAAATCTGAAGATGGTCAAATCGATAAAGAAATAGAGTTGCGATGCAGCAAAGCAAAACAGATATATTGGGACAGTAAGAAAAAAAAAGTAAAGAGCCCCGTCACGCCAAGTGGCGTATAGGGAATATGGTGTTAGTGCCATAATTTTTACAGACCTTCGGCACATGATTTTTGGGGGAATGGGGTAGGTATTACACCCGTGCCGCTTTACTTTCCCAGAAAACATCCGGTACTCATTTAAGGCTGGGTGAACCCGGAAGCTTTAGTCCTTTGTAGTCCAGTTCATTAACCACTGAGCTAATATTGGGACAGCTATCCCCTATACTTCAATAAAGAGCAATACCTATTACCACTATAAATCTTCTTTAACAGGGTGTATAAACTCCCACATTATGTTGTCAATGTCAAACATGGTCACTTAAGAGTCATCATCATCATCAAGTACCGTGCCTACTGGCGTAGACGATCATGTCTCTCCACAATTTTCGAGCTCGGCAGCTATTTATTATTTCTGTTGTTGACCTTCTGCCAAGCCATTCTCTTAAACTGTCTGGTATTTTTTTTCTCTGCTTCCCTCTATCTCTTCGTCCCTCAATTTTTCCAGTTGTCACAATATATTCCAGTTGTTCTCTTCTCATTACATGGCCAAAAAATGATGATTGTCTCTTAGCTCTCTTTTTGCTTTTACCTCTCTCAGAACATCTTCATTACTCTTCTTAGCTGCCCATGGTACTCTCAACATTCTTCTGTAAAACCACATTTCTACACACTCCAGTGATTTTCTTAAGACTAAGCATAAAATAAAACTATATGAGATGTCTGAGAAAAGCGATTGGAGCAACCAGA
The DNA here is from genome assembly GCA_032433765.1 of Megaustenia siamemsis. Classification (NCBI taxonomy): domain Eukaryota; kingdom Metazoa; phylum Mollusca; class Gastropoda; order Stylommatophora; family Ariophantidae; genus Megaustenia; species Megaustenia siamemsis. Next base: position 11,614,808 of record JAVIAB010000050.1, read on the forward strand.
AATAGACAGAATCAGAAATGAACACTATAAGATAAAGAGTAGGCACTGAACCAATCCTAAGCTACATACAGAAACAACAAATAAACTGGTTTCTCCATCTACGCGAGTCGTTATCATATAAAAGTAAAGTACCCCCGTCACGCCAAGTGGCGTATAGGAAATATGATGTTAGTGACCATAAATTTTACAGACTTTCGGCACATGATTTTTGGGGTAATGTGGTCGGCATTACGCCCGTGCCGCTTTACTTTCCCAGAAAAAAAATCCGGTACCCTTTAAAGCTGGGTGAACAGGAAGCTGTCGGTTGGGATCGAACCCTACCTCTTGTCCTTTGTAGCCCAGTTCACTAACCACTGAGCCAATTATCATATAAAACATATATTAAAAGAGGAGAAGGGAGAAGAGCAAGAGGCAGACCCAGATTAAGATGGACAGACAACATTAAAGAAACGCTTCAACAACAGTTGATGAGTTAAGCCGCCACAAAGGCGAGAACCAGAACTTGGTTATCTCCCTCGACACCGGAACAAGCACAATAGAAAGGAAGAAAGAAATATGTTCCGGGGATGACTTGTTGTATTTCATGATCGGCCCTAGTGTCTTTATTTTCGTAGCGTTTGTTTTAAGTCTCATCATCATCATCATCATCATCGAGTGCCGTCTCCACATCGAAGGTTGGCTACCATGGAGCGCCATTCCACTCTTTCTCTTGCTTTGATGGTGCAGATTGCCATAGGCTGACTTGTCCATCTTTTGATGTTACTCGTCCATGTTAGTCTTGGTCTGCCTCTTTTATCTTGTATTTTCCCTTCTAATATTACTTTTGTTAGACTGTTGTGTCTTTTAACATGACCAAACAATGTCATTTGTTTTGTTCTAATTGTGTTTAGTAGTTCCTTCTTCATTTTTAGTTGTTTTAAAACTTCCTCGTTTGTTTTCTTTTCTTTCCATCCAATTCTACCTATTCTTCTATAAATCCACATTTCAAAGGCCTCAATTTTCTGTTCTGTTTTCTAGTCTAATGTCCATGTTTCTGCACCATACAGGAATATTGAGAAGATATAACATTTTACAATTCTTAGTTTTAGCCCTGGTGTTATTTCTTTTGATGTTAGTATATTTTTCATGGCATTGAAATTACTTTTTGCCATTCCTATTCTTTTATTTATTTAAGTTGTACATTTTCCATCACTGGTTATAGTATGTCCCAGGTAGTTGTAGTTCTGGACTGTCTCCAGATGTATTCCTTCCACTTTGATATTTAATTGTAGGTCTGTAGGTTTTAAGTCTCGTTGTGTCATATTCTGATCTTTTGTCTTATCATGTGGTCAGAACATATTATCTGTTGTTTCTTTATGTATCCAATGGAGGGAATTACAGAGCTCTCTGTAAATAAATACCCGTATCTAGTCGCCACGTCATCGACGTATCAACAACCCCTAAACCCCGTTTATCTGGGACTTAACATTCAGTTATCAAGCTCAGGTAACTCGCTTTAAACAAAACATAAATCTCTCATTAAGAAAGTTCAATAATCTCCCTTGTCAAGTTTTAAACCCTTCATTAAATGTACTGTAGATTCAATCTGTCCTTTCATTATCTAAACATACCAGATTTAAGGCAGCTCAATCCTCTATCCGACGTACAATCTCACAAATAGACAAAGAAGGAGGAACAGAGAATGATACAAAAATAAAGATATCAAAAGCAAGAGGAGCATTTGTTGCACTGGGAAACATAAGGGAAGTACAAAGAAATTAGGTTAAATACTAAAATAAAAATGTTTAACTCCAATGTTAAGTCATTCATAGTATATGGCTGTGAAACATGGAGAACAATAAAAATGACAATCATGAAGATACAGACCTTCATTAATGGATGCTTGCGCAGAATAAAAGGATGGCAATGGCAGGACAAAATCACTAATATAGAATTATGGAAATGTACCAGTCAAATACCAGTGGATAAAGAGATACAGTGAAGATGATGGCGCTGGGTAGGACACACACTGCAGAAGTCAACTGAGAATATTACACAACATGCCCTTTTTTGCAACCCCCAAGAAAAAAGACAAAGAGGAAGATTAAGAGAATACACAATAAACTGCACAATAAACTATGGGGAACCAAGGAACTTGAAGTGTACTGGTCTATTTGTTATTCTTGTTGGTCTAAATTTATGGTAAATGTTGGTCTATGACGATGTGCATGAAACCTAATAATGACCTCATTGGAATCATTGTAAATATAGAAATGAAACAACCCTCGCTGTGACGTGTATTCTAACAGCTAGATAATTATACCGAAACATCTTAATGGGACTCATCATCATCAAGTACCGGGCCTACTGGCGTAGGTGATCATGTCTCTCCACATCTTTCGATCTTGACAGTTCTTTATCATTTCTGTTGTTGACCTTCTGCCAAGCCACTCTTAAGCTGTCTGGTATTTTCTCTCTTTGCTTCCCTCTATCTCTTCGTCCCTCAATTTTTCCAAGTGTTACAATATATTCCAGTTGTTCTCTTCTCATTACATGGCCAAAAAATGATGATTGTCTCTTCCTAATATTGGAAATTAGCTCTCTTTTTGCTTTGACCTCTTTCAGAACATTTTCATTACACTTCTTAGCTGTCCATGGTATTCTCAACATTCTTCTGTAAAACCACATTTCTACAGACCCCAGTGATTTTCTTGTCTGTTGTCCTATTGTCCATGATTCACATCCATATGTTAAGACTGGCTCTACATAACATTTAAGAACTCTTTTTCTTGTTTCTATTGTCAAAAATGGATTGCATAGTATCTTCCTCATTTTCTGGAAAGCTGCTTTTGCCTGAGCCATTCTGCATCTCACCTCTTTTGTACATCTTCCGTCTGAGGTTAAAAAAGTTCCCAAATATTTAAATTCATTTACCTGTTTAATGGGACTACACCAAGAAAAAAAGAAGTGTATAAAAATATCGTTATGCCCACATTGTGCTACCAGTGTCCGACATGGACAATCCTTGAAAGGCACTAACATAAGGTAAGAACATGCAAAATTAAATGAGAAAAAATTAAGTAGATACAAAATAGAAATAAAACCTATAAATATATAAAATAGAAAAAATGTGGGTATATTAGTAAAGGACATTAATGAACACGGAATTAAATGGTTTGGACAGTTGACCAGAATGATGCCCAACCAACCTGTATTATCATTATCACGTGCCATGACGGTAGCGTAGGCGATCATCCCTCAGTCCTTCGTGCATGTCATGTCAGTCGGTGATCTTTTATTATGCCATTTGGATAAGCTGTTCAATATTTTTTCTCTTGGTTTTTGTCTTCTCTTCTTTCCATTAATTCTGCCTGTTGTTATAATATTCCCAATGCCTTCGTTTCTCATGACATGCCTAATAAATGTAGATTGTCTCCTCCTTATTATATTGATGATATTTCTGGTTTCTCCAGCTTGTTTTAAACATTTTTTTATTTGTAATTTTTGCTATACATAGAATTCGTAGCATGGTAAAACACATATCAGCTGTCTCTAATGTTCTCTGTGTTGTCTTACTTATCGTCCATGACTCACTTCCATATAGTAGAACAGGTTCTATGTAGCCCTTTGGGACATGTTTTCTGACATTAATGGACAATGGTTCATTACATAGGATGCTTTTCATTCAACCGACCTGAATCTTGAGCATATTACACGAAAACAGCCGGTCACAGAGCAAAAGGGAAACCCAGAAAGAGATGGACAGATGGTATCAAAGAGATGTTAACTAAAATCAACATGACAACAACACAAACTACACGACAACGACCAGACATGTACACATTCCTCCTCTCTGCGGCGCTACACAGCGCAAGCAGTAAAGACAGAAAGTCGACATAACTATATGTGATGTAAGATCGATTGTAATCTTTTATAAAAAAGATGTATGTAAATGTTCTACAATTTTTTACAATAATAAACACACATTTCATGTGAAGGAAGTTATCGTTCTTGTGATCTTTCACTCAATGTGAGGTTCCATATGTGACAAAGTTTAAACAGCCAATCATTGTAATTTACAAGAAAAACTGTGAGTAACTGTTTTCAGCCAGACACCCCTAGTATTTAGAGCAGCCTCGATGGTTGGTTGGTTAGTATGCTCACTTCCTGATCAGCAGGGTACGGGTTCAAATCTCCAGAAGCAGCAGATTTTTTTTTCAGACCGACAAGGCTACCGGGTTCACCCAGCCTCTAAAAGTGGGTACAAGATATTTTTCTGGGAAGTAAAGGCAGCCTGGTCTGATGCCAACCATTTCACCCAAAAAATGCAGTGGTCATAGAGAAATCTGGTCACTGACACCATATTCCCCATATGCCTAACAAATCAGGGGGAGGGGACTTTTTCTCACTTTATCTATAATATAAGGCTTGCTGGCTGAAAGAAATCACCCAAAGGTTGTGACGTTTTCAGCATTGCGAGCCGAGGCAGTTGTGGGTAAAATGGTGTCAGCCGTCTATAGTTCCTTTAGATGAAAACGTTACAGGCTTTGGGTGATTGGAGTTAAGGCAAAGAAATACAAATGAATGCATAAAAATGTGAAGCTGCAGTAAAGCTAAAACGTGAGGGGGAATTGAAACAAAAAATAGAAAAAATGGAATGGTAAAAGCTTTATGTGATTGATAGACACAAATTTGAACAATGTTTCGGCTCAATAGGCCTTCAGCAGGAACAAACAAACACATACACACAGATATGTAAGTAAATAAAACTAATCCTACATAGCTAACTAGTAATGATACATTCAAAACAAAATAGCTTTGGGCGACTCCGGGATTTCCCTTTCAGCCCCCAGGTCTTAGTAAATTAAAAAGTGTAGATAGGTGTGGTAATCTAAACTGTGACGCAAAAACGATGGGCACATGCTAACTTAAGTCTACTGAGAAGTATTTTGTTGTTTTCTTGAGGGTTTTGTCCTACCTCAGCTGTTTCCTCCTATAACTGTTTGTCTGCAATGCAAGTATTCAGCCCTAGCCTATCCGGAAGATACTTGTCTTAACAGGAAAGATAGAGATATACAATTTATTCCAGAGTTGTGTTCGTCGTAACTCTATGCTATAGTCATGAGTACACCTGTGTGAAAACCATCACCAATGAAAACTATCTTTTTAGATAGTTGAGTTCGCCGTGTGCTCTAGTGTTTGGTTTCTCATGGCATGCGCTGTGCCGAGGAGTGCGGGTTCAATCCTGCTTCAGGCCAGCTTTTGTTCTTTATTTTTTCTTCTGTTGTCGATGTGATTTTTTTCGAGTGCTGTAAACATACCTTTTCCCCTGAAATGATTCACTAATCACCTCGGAAATTTCCCTCCATAATATTCATTTATTATTATTTGTCACCGAAGCTATCTTAGACTGCTGTAAAAGCACACATCGTTCTACGCCTATTTAACGTCCTTTTAAGAGCGAACTATGAGGGAGTTAAAACTGTGAACTCCATTGCTAAATCAGTCCTATTATATGGCTGTGAAACATGGAGCTGGAAAGGAAGAACAAAGATAACAACTGCGAAGATACAGACCTTCATTAATGGATGCTTGTGCAGAATAAAAGGATGGAAATGGCAGGACAAAATCACTAATATAGAACTATGGGAAAAGTAAAAAAAAAAATACCAGTGGACAGAGATACAACGTAGGAGATGGCGCTGGATTGGACATACACTGCGGAAGCAAACAGAGTATTACACGGCATGCCATTTTTTTGGAATCCCCAGGGAAAGAGAAAAAGAAGACCAGAATATTCTTGGAGAAGGAGATAAGCACGTTTAACAAATATTAAATACTATCTGGGACCTCGCGTGTAGCTACAGAACACATACAAGGTAAACATAAATTGATCTTGAGCAGTTAAACTAACAGAAAGACAAACGTTGTTGTTTATGAAAACTTGGTTTGTCTTGGCTTTCTGTTAGTTTAGTTACTCAAGACCATTTCTGTTTATTTTATTTATTCTTGGAGAAGATGGAGGCAGAGATGAAGATGATGGGAAAGACAAGGAACGATCTTAAAAAATTAGCAAGAAACAAGAACAGCTAGGGAAGTGTTTGTTGAAGACCTATGCTCCACAGGGAGCTGAAAGGTAGAAGAAGAAGAAACTCAGCCTTCTGATATTCTTGACAGTCTCTTCAATAGAGTCAAGATATTAAAAAAATGAAAAGTGTTTTTTTTAACTCAAAATTTGCCCATTGATATATATATTTATCACAAAGTACAACTACGACAAACGATAGAAGATTGGTTCAAAGCATATCATAGATGGTGGTGATATTGTTAAAATAGGAATAATTAATCCGTGGTTTCCTTGTGATGTTACCCTCCCCTGGGTCTCTGCGTAGTCTATCTATCTATCTTTCGTTCGCCTGAAGTATTGTCTATATCTGCAATGTCGTTTCCTGTATAAATTTTACTGTCTTTTGTAATTCTTGCAGTGGCCCATATAGTTTTGTCTGTAGTGTTGTATCTATGGGCCAATGGATTTTCCTCAGTCTACTATATTCAGTGCAGTCTTGAAGTATGTGTTCAGCAGTCTGGGGTGCCTGTCCACATGTACAAGTAGTTGATGTGCCGATCTTGAATTTTGTATACATGTGACTATGGAGTCGATTGTGTCCTGTTCTTAGGCGTATAATGATAACTTGTTCATATCTATTCATATTATGAAAGGCATCCTGATTTGGGGCTTGTGGTCCTCTGATTGATTTGATTATCTGTTTCTTATGATGGTATGTAACTGGTGTATCTAGTTGTGTGCCTGTTGAACCTTCCTTTGCCAACTGATCTGCTTTCTCATTTCCTGGTATTCCACAGTGAGACGGGATCCACTGCAGGGCAACCCTGTGGTGCTTGCAGAGTTCAGTCAATAAGGTCTGCAGATGTGGTAATTTTCTGGATTGTAGTGCCTGGAGTACTGATCTTGCATCTGTCAAAAACACTACAGGCTGTGGGCTAAGATTACTGTTCAGCAGTTTTTCTATTGCCAACTTTATTGCTTGTATTTCTGCATCATAATTGTGACAATATTTCCCTGTTGCTATTTTATCCATATCCCTAGTGTTATTTGGGTACTCTATATATGCACCTGCTCCCCCATTCTTTACTGCATTCTGTGCTGATCCATCTGTGTACACACGAATCCATAGGTCTTGTGGGTATTCTTCATCCAGGAAACTGAGAGCTATTGTTTTTCGCTGTAGACTATTTTGTTCCTCTTTGTCAACTATTCCTTTCACTTCTGTCCGTATTTGAACTGATAATCCTGATTCATCTGTCCAGGGAGTCTGTTCTGGTATGGGCAGAAGGGGTTTAACAACTCTTGGCATGTCTGGTGTTTGTCTACTAATACGCTTGGCTTGGTGGATAAAGCTGCTTCTCTTAAGTCGTCCCAATGCAAGATTTTGGAATCTGTCCTTCATTGGATGTCTCGGCATGCATACAAATTTTTCTGCCTGTATCAGCACCTTTGTGTCTCTCCGTTCTCTCAGTGCTGGTATCCTCCACAATTTCTCCATCTCCAATATTGGTGTTGATTTCATTGCTCCTGTGATGACCCTAAGTGCCTGGTTTTGTACTTTATCCAGTTCTTGCAATGTGGTGTTTGATGCTGAGCACCATGCGGATGATCCATATTCTAAATGTGGGCGTATACTCTGTTGGTAAACTTTACTGAGTATTTTCCCACTCGCACCCCATGTGGTTCCACACAACTTTCTTAGAATAGCCAATTTTCTCCTTGCTTTTTGGGTTGCCTTATTTATCTGCTGTTTCCAAGATAGTTTGTTATCAAATGTAACTCCGAGATATGTAGCTTGTATGTCTTCTTTCACAGGCTCATTGTTTATGTAGATGGCTCCTGCTTTTTGTTTTGGGGAGAGTGTGAAAAGTGTAGTACTGCATTTGTCTGTATTGATGCTGATACACCATCTATTTGTCCATGAATTCAGTGCATTCATAGCTCTTTGTAGCAATTTGGAGGCCACTGTTGCATACTCCTCTGTGCACCACATTACCAAGTCATCTGCATACATTGCCACTTTGATGCCATGTGGTAGTTCAGTAACTAGGTCATTGATGTAGATCAGAAAAAGTGTTGGAGATAGTACCCCTCCTTGTGGAACGCCCTGGCGCAATAAGACCTTCTTACTCTTAAGACCATCCAGTTGCACTCTGGCTCTCCTGTTATGCAGGTATGCTTTGACCCATTTGTACATCCTGCCATTTACTCCATAATTTCTCAGTTTCTTCAAAAGCCCTTCCTTCCATACCTTATCAAATGCTTTCTTTAGGTCTATCCATGCTGCTAGTACCAGTTTCTTTTCTTGAAACGCATCTTCAATTTCCTGGGAAAGATAGGTTGCTTGATCTTCGGTAGAGTAACACTGTCTAAAGCCTGCTTGTTGTGGGACAAGGAGATTTTCACTTTCCAGGTACCACTGCAGTCTGAGATTGATTATACGTTCCATTGTTTTACACAAACAGCTTGTAAGGCTGATTGGTCTATAGCTGGATGTCATTGAACTATCTTTTCCTGGCTTTAGTAATGGTATCATAATTGCTTCTCTCCATGCCTGTGGCACTCTACCTGTGATCAAGCAAATGTTGTAGATCTGCAGTAGTTTTGCTTTAGCTGCAGTTCCCAAGTTCTTAATCATTTCATTGGACACTCCATCATTGCCTGGTGACTTTTTCATTTTTAATTTGGATATTGCCAGCTCTAGCTCTCTTTGTGTAATGGGTGTTTCCATGACTTCATGTGTGGTCTCTTCTTGTCTTGCATTTTGTTGTTTTAGACGGGTCTCTTGTCGTTTTTCTAGGCTAATTTCAATATTATTGTCATTTGCAAAGGAGTCTGCAAAGTAATTTGCTGCATGTTTACCTGTTAGAATGTTTCCATCCTTCTTCAGTGTAATTTTGGTGTTCCTTTCTGTACCCTCATCATTCAGCTGTTTTACAAGCTTCCACACTTTTCTTGTGTCTCGTTCAAGATTCAAGGACTCTGTTTTCTCTTTCCAGCTTCTCCGTCTGGCTTGTAGTTTAGCCCGTTGAAATTTGGCTTTAGCATGCTGGTAGTTGTTGTGGTTTTCTTGGCAAGGGTTATTTTCTGCTTGCTTTCGAGATGTTTCCATGTCATTGTGCAGTTCCTCTAGTTCACTACTCCAGTATGGTTTGTAGTGTTTCCGTGCCCCTCTAGGTATTGTTTCACTGGCAGCTTGTATTATTAGTCTACTGAATTCATCAACTATTTTGTTGATGTCTCTATCTGTATTTATATCTTTAGTCAGTACACTGGTGTAGTGTTGATACATTTTCCAGTCTGCCTTTTTGTAATTCCATCTGGAGAGAGTGCTGCTCTCCCTGATGGCCTCATTTTGCACCACTAAAAAGACTGGTCGGTGGTCGCTGCCTCCAAGTTGTTTCCCAACAATTCGTGTGATATTCCAATCCAGGTCTGGTGAATGGAAAGCAAGGTCTGGTGTAGATGTGGTATGCCATGATCTGGAGTAGAATGTTGGTGGATCTGTTGCCTGGTTTAATAGTATAAGCCCATTGTCATCCTGCCAATTTTCAAGCTCTTCACCTCTCTTGTCCATATGTTCATAGCCCCAGCTCTGTGAGTGGCTGTTAAAGTCTCCACATACAATTATTCTTTCTTTTAATGTAATTGTGTCTAGTGCTAGTGGGCGGTCACTCGGACAGTAGTAGTTAAGTAGATGGAAGTCTGTATTTCCTGTCCTGAGGTGCAGTATTTGATATTCCGCCCCATCCATATACACTTCAATCTGACATGCATTAATGTTGTTCCTTACAAGAGTCAGTATTCCACCCTTTTGTCTATTTATTCTGTCAGATCGGTAGCACTGGTATCCCTAATCTTCAAGGCTATGTCGTTGTTTAGATGGGTTTCCTGCAAACAGCATATGCTTATTTGTTCTTCATGCAGGATATTTTCTAATTCTATCTTTTTACTGTACCCATCTCTTTTGCTGTTGATGCCTTCAGCATTCCATTGCATTATTTTTAGTGGTCTTATTTTGGATTGGCCAGTAGCTCTATTCTCTCGCCCCCTGACTCCACAGGGCGGTTGAGAAGGACATCCAGTAATAGAGGTTGGGCCCTTTCGAGGCTGAGGGCCCGGCGCTGCACCTGCCTGAGTGCCCATCACAGGGCGAGTGCCATATCGATTTGCAGTTATAGACATACTTCCATATGCGTTGAGTGCGTGGCATCCTGATTGTTGTGCGCCTTTTGGCTGGTTGCCTCCGACTTCAGCACTTGAACTTGCTAGAGCAGACTGTGGTCTTGCTCGGGTGTAGGAAGGCCTGGCCAGTCTTAGTTTTCAGTCCCTGGTGACTGTTAAGCCCCATCCCCACGACAAGGAGCTGGCCTTGATGAGGTCTCTGCGTAGTGAGATCCGATGTCTAGCCATTCTTAGAAAACGGCGAAAAACACGAGGTTTCGTGTGCACTCGCGTTCATGTGACAGCACCTGTCGTTTGTATCGTCAGCTGCCAAATGCCCAGACCTACTCATTTTTGTTGCAGAAAGTAGCTCAGTTGACTCTTGAAATTCAAGCTTTACCCATGACTTTTTTTTAGCACAAGCTCACCAAATCTCAGTATCCCTCAAGATCACTCTCAATTACTATTATCTTACGATCTTTTCTCTTTACTCTTTTAAAGGTAGCATTTTGTGCAGCACAGGTGATCAGAAAACCACATCCATTGTGTTTATCCTAGTCCCTTCTTCTTGTCAGCTTTGTCTATAACCTACTGATCAGCATCATGTGCCATACCGGTTTGCGTAGGCGGTCATGTCCTTCCACAATCTTCTATCTACAGTGCATCGTATCAGTTCTGTTGTTGACCATTTTACATGCCATGACACCAAACTCTTTGTCGTCCATGATCTCTCTTTCCTTGTATTTTGCCAGTTGTAACCAAGTATTCCAACTTTCTTCTTCTCTTGATGTGCCCGAAAAATGTTGATTGTTTCTTTCTTATGTTTTTTAGGAGTTCCCTTTTGTGTTGGCTTCTTTGAGAATGTGCTCAATGGTCTTTTTAGCTGTCCAGGGAACTTTCAACATTCTTCTGAGAAATCCCATCTCTGTGACCTCTAATCATCTTTTATTTCGTTTGTTTACGGTCCATGATTCATCTCCATAGGTCAGAATTGGTTCTATATAGTAGCACTGATGAACTCTCTTTCTCACTTCTAGTGACATTCTGCTTTTTATTTTTGTGGTGCATCTTCCATCTGATATTATTGTGTCCAAGTATTTGATGCGTTGTACTAGTTTCAGATTTGTCCTGTTTATTTTTATGCTGCATGCTGGTGATGATTGTTTCTTCCATATGACCATTACTTCTAAAATCTTACTATTCAGCCTGAGACTTTCTTGTTGCTTTCTTTTACTATTATGCCTATCATTTCTATTACGCACTTCTTAAATCAATTTTTCAATTCTATTTCTGTATTATTTCCTTCTGCTCTTGTTTCTATGAAGATTCCAAAACATAACCAGCCTTGCACAATTTTGAGTTTTTTGTTAATTTATGTTTAAATAACCAATGCAAAGTTTGGGTGGTCTAGAGGCAGGACTTTGGCCTCTAGACAAGAAGGTCCCAGGTTTAAATCCCATTACAGGTGGGGAATTTTTCCCTTTGAATCTGTGATTTCTTTGTAGCTTCACTCTTCCCTATCTCAAGGATAACAGTGAAAAACAGGAGACCCCAAGTCCACTCTGCACATGTTAAAGAACCCTTGGCAGTAGGAAATAGAAAAGAATAGGCCAAAGGCAGTCACTGCCCAGTCAAAATTTATAGGAAAATGTCAAAAATCTTGACCAATAAAAAAAGAGAGAGTACCTCTGAAGTGGGAGAATATCTACCTGCTTGACGGGAGATACCTGAGCACGAAACTGCCGGTTAGAGGCTAGGAGAAAATTATATTCATGCAAAATTGAGTATACCTGGTCTTTGACAGAGATATGGTTGCGTTCGCCCGATGACTAAAGTATTCTAGAGTATCGTGGTAGACTAGAATATTCCTCTTCATCATCCGCCCTTACAAGGACATAGTGGACGTGTCTGCGTTGTGTTGTGGTTTGCAGTATAACTGTTATATTTGCGCCTTTCAGCCCAACACATCCGACTTCAGCACGACATTTTTGAGTACCTGGTTGTCTTGCCTCTTCGATGCCTGCACGCTTGGCCAGACTAGACAGGTTAGTCTGTTACTGGAGGCACCGCGGAGAGGTGGAGCAGGGTCTGGATGGTCTTGGTTCACCGATCCTGGCGCAAGCCATCAGCTGTGGGTCGCTGACAACTTCCAGCTCTGGTGCTGGGAGGCACGCCTTCGCCTCCTGACAGAGATATAAAGCAGGTGCACACAAACAACAACATAATAACCAATGTTTCAACAACAAACATAACAACCAATATTTCAACAACATAATAACAAATATTTCAACAACAAACAAACAACATAATAACCAATGTTTCAACAACATACAAACAACATTATAACCAACATTTCAACAATATAATAACCAACATTTCAACAACATAATAACCAACATTTCAACAATATAATAACCAACATTTCAACAACATAATAACCAACATTTCAACAACATAATAACCAATGTTTCAACAACATAATAACCAACATTTCAACAACATAATAACCAACATTTCAACAACATTTCAACAACATAATAACCACCATTTCAACAACATAATAACCAACATTTCAACAACAAAATAACCAACATTTCAACAACATAATAACCAATGTTTCAAGAACATAATAACCAATGTTTCAAGAACATAATAACCAACGTTTCAACAACATAATAACCAACGTTTCAAGAACATAATAACCAACATTTCAACAACATAATAACCAATGTTTCAACAACAAACATAACAACCAATATTTCAACAACATAATAACAAATATTTCAACAACAAACAAACAACATAATAACCAATGTTTCAACAACAAACAAACAACATAATAACCAATATTTCAACAACATACAAACAACATTATAACCAACATTTCAACAATATAAAAATCAACATTTCAACAACATAATAACCAACATTTCAACAACATAATAACCAATGTTTCAACAACATAATAACCAACGTTTCAACAACATAATAACCAACGTTTCAACAACTTAATAACCAACATAATAACCAACATTTCAACAACATAATAACCACCATTTCAACAACATAATAACCAACATTTCAACAACAAAATAACCAACATTTCAACAACATAATAACCAATGTTTCAAGAACATAATAACCAACATTTCAACAACATAATAACCAACGTTTCAAGAACATAATAACCAACATTTCAACAACATAATAACCAACACTTCAACAACATAATAACCAATGTTTCAACAACATAATAACCAACATTTCAACAACATAATAACCAATGTTTCAAGAACATAATAACCAACATTTCAACAACATAATAACCAACATTTCAACAACATAATAACCAATGTTTCAAGAACATAATAACCAACATTTCAACAACATAATAACCAATGTTTCAAGAACATAAGAACCAACATTTCAACAACATAATAACCAACATTTCAAGAACATAAGAACCAATGTTTCAACAACAACAAACTGCAACTGAGGAAATCTCTCATAAACTCTGTTTTAATTGTCCTTCTTCTGTATTGGCACTTAGTTTACAAATATTGTACATGATTCCTTTATTGTAATTCCATGTTTATGGAACAAAAATGGCTGAGACGGGGACATTGTAAACTACACAACATTATTCTGACATTTATTGCTGCTTTTCTTCAGCGATAATCCTATCAAATGTTACTAATAATAACAGAAATAATTAAACTAGAGCATTCTAATTTCAATTAAAAAGAAAGAAATATTTAGCTATTTAGTTAGAAAGTGACAGTGACACATCATAGAATGTTATATTTTTTCTTAGAATTATAGAAATATAAAGCACTCAAATTTTATTATAAATCAGAGAAATTTTGAAAAATATAATTTTAATATGAAATATATGTTTAATATTTAAATTTTTACTGAAAATTAGAGAAATATAAAGCACTCAAATTTTATTATAAATCAGAGAAATTTTGAAAAATATAATTTTAATATGAAATATATGTATAATATTTAAATTTTTACTGAAAATTAGAGAAATATAAAGCACTCACAATTTTATTATAAATCAGAGAAATTTTGAAAAATATAATTTTAATATTAAATATATGTATAATATTTAAATTTTTACTGAAAATTAGAGAAATTTAAAAGCACTCAAATTTTAATATGAATGAAAGAAATTTTGAAAATTATAATTTTCTTGTGAAAATAAATGTACAACATTTAAATCTTTACTTAGAATAAGGGAAATTCAATACATCATTTTATACAAATGTCATCAGATTTCAAAAGTTTGAATAGTAAAGAATAAGCTGAGTAGAAGAGAAAGAACAAAGATGCGAGGAAAGCAAATGAGTTATTAGAATAGAGAGGAGGCAGAGTCATCTCCCAACAGTAGAGCTGGAAGCTGTCAGCGACCCACAGCTGATAGCGTGCAACAGGATCAGTGAACCAGAACCACCCAGACCCTACTCCACCTCTCCGTGGTGCCTCCAGAAACAAATTAACCTGTCTAGTCTGGCCAAGAAAGTAGAGACCGAAGAAGGAAGACAACCCGATACTCAAAAATAACACGCTGAAGTCTGATGTGCCGGGCCGAAAGGTGTGAATATCAATTGTACTGCAAACCACAACACAAAGCAGACACACCCACTTATCCTTTTAAGGGTGGATGATGACGAGGTGTATTCTTTTAGTCATTGGGAGAACGCAAGCAAGCATTAGATTAAAACCAAATCAGTCTTGTACTTTTAGCAAGCTGAAAGATTCAAGAGTTCATTAAATATGGGGGTCTTCCCCAACGCATACACACATCATAAGAATAGAAGGAGTTAATGTTTAAGTCACAGCATGAGGGGTCAAGTCGCATCGTGACACTGGTAAGTAAAAGAAAAAAAAAGTAAAGTGCCCCCGTCACGCCAAGTGGCATATAGGGAATATGGTGTTAGTGACCATAAATTTTACAGACCCTCGACACATGATTTTTGGGGTAGTGTGGTCGGTATTACGCCTGCACCACTTTACTTTCAAAGAAAAAAATCTGGTACCCATTAAAGACTGGGTGAACCGGAAGTCGTCGGTTGCGACAGAACCCTACCTCTTGTCATTTGTAGTCCAGTTCACTAACCACTGAGCTATCGTGGCTCCCATGCCACTGGTAGCAATAACATAATGTGTTCTGCTGCTTAGCAGGTAGTTCACCAGAACAGCCCAACTGATGTTACCTTCAGAACAAACATCTGTAGAGATGGTTCGTTCGTTCGCTTTCGCCAGCTTTGACCTCTGACGAAGTCCCACCCACTCAATTTGTGGGACTGAATTTTGCGTGTAAAGTCTGTTTTTATCCCATTACAGGATGCCCCTCGCCATGCAGGCAGATTTACTCCAACTTCAGAGGTACTAATTTTTAGGGAATTAGTAAAACCCAGGTGTCCTCGCCAGGGTACGAACCCCGGCTGTTGCCGTGGTAAGCCAACCGCCTATCGATTGCGCTAACCGGACACCCTGTAGAGATGGTGACATTCCAAGATATTCTTAGAGTGTGAGCTCTAGTCCCCATTTCTCTGGTGGCTGGGCAGACCACAGAAGCTATAGGCAAATCTTTAGTAACACCACTGTTGTGAGCATAAATCAAATTTGGATACCCAGTTAGTGGGCTGGCAATTTTCACAAAAAATACTAGTCTCACCAGAATGTTTTGCCCGTGCTGCTTGTATTAATATCCAAAACTATATATACATTTAGAACAACGAAAATTAAATCTAGGTCAGCTGCCTGAGAAAGAAATAATGTTCTTATAGAAACAGAAATCACATCTCACAAAAAGTTTCAAAACGTGAACTTCAAACTAAACATTTTTTTTTTAAACTGAAAAAAATAATAAGGGTCTCTTGAACAAACTTTGACTGACACTAATCTGAACACCAGCGTTTGAAGCTTCATCTCTCGACACAGTTCAGGCAGAAGGATCTTTCTGTTGGCAAGTCATAACTGGCGACATGATCAAAGAAACAAAAATGTGTTATTGCCTAATAATTACTAATCCCATTATTTGAGGATTTAATTTAAAAAAAAAAAAACACACACACACGCACAAAAAAACCACACATATTTCGGCTAACTATGTGACACAATGTTTCTGGTGTCCCAAGAAGACGGTGTTTAAATTTCGGAGCATGTATTATGTTATAAGAGTGATTCTAAAAAGCGATAAATAGAATTTTAAGTAAAATGCGATTTTTATGAAGATGGACAAGATCAGAGAAGTATTTTAAAATGTTGAGACATAGAAAGTTGATCAAATTAGATCGCAAGCTAGTCAGATACATTATGATCTAGTATTCTGCTGCCAAAGATACCAGACAGCTTAAGAGAATGGCTTGGCAGAAGGTCAACAACAGAAATGATAAATAAAATTCTGGAGTGAATGGGTTAAAAAAATTAAGTTTAAATAACTTTGCAACTTGGGGATTAATGAGTAAAAATTAGTAAAAAATACACTGAGTTTCTCCAAATTATGATATGATTTGACTAAATAAAACTCAGTGAGTTAGTAAACTTCTTAAAATCATGAAATGTGTGCTCAGCTGTCCCTTGCCATACAGGCAGGTATTCTCAGACTTCAGAGGTACTCTCATTTTTTAAAATCTTTGTGAGTACTGATATTTTTGGTTCATTTTTCCTATCAATTTTGGCAACCATTTTTGGCCTGCTCTTTTCTATTTAATGAAAAGACAATTAGAGGCCACAGAGATGGGATTTTTCAGAAGAATGCTGAAAGTTCCCTGGACAGGTAAAAAACAAACCAATGAGGACATTCTCAAAGAGGCCAATACAAAAAGGGAGCTCCTAAAAAACATCAGAAGGAAACATTTTTCGTGCACATCATGAGAAGAGGAAAGTTATTTCCATCTACCAAGGGTTATTTCAGGAGCCGCGATAGCTCAGTGGTTAGTGAACTGGACTACAAAGGACAAGAGGTAGGGTTCGATCCCAACCGACGGCTTCCGGTTCACCCAGCTTTTAATAGGTACTGGATTTTTTCTGGAAAGTAAAGCGGCACAGGCATAATACCGACCACATTACCCCCAAAAATCATGTGCCAAAGGTCTGTAAAATCTATGGTCACTAACACCAAATTCCCTATACACCACTTGGCATGAGGGGGGTACTTAAGGATTATTTCACAAGGAAGGGGATAATGCATCTAACTACTATGTAAGTGATAAGCCAGTGATTATAACTGATCTAACCACTGAGAGACCTGGGAAGGGTAGTAATAGGAGCCTCCATCAGTATTAGTTGACTATGGATTTTGCAGCGCTCCCTAAAAATGTTATTTTTTCTTTTCTTTTACCATGTATTCTCTTTTTCTATGAATACATGGGGAGGGTGGAATAGCTTAGGGTTAGTGAACTGAACTACAAAGGACAAGAGGTCGGGTTCAATCCCGATCGACGGCTTCCAGGTTCACCCAGCCTTAAATGGGTACTGGATTTTTTTGAGAAAGCAAAAGCACGGGGGTAATACCGACCACATTACCAAAAAAATGTGCCGAAGATCTATTGAAATTATGGTCACTAACACCATCTTTTTTTTTTTTATATGGGAAGGGTAACATCATCAATAAACCACGGAACCAAAGAGAAAAATGTCCATCCTCAGTGGATTCAAACCCAGGACATTTATTGTCCAGCACGTTTTAATATCAAATTAGTATTTTAGTTACAACCCTAAAATCGTTGCTGCATATATGAAGATACCTTGAGGAAACTACATTCCACTCATCCCTGAAATTGATATTTTATTGGAGTGTTTCAAATTTGTGACACTGAACAAAAATATGAATAGTTATAGTTAGTCGAAGGCCCCAGTATCACTGCCAATGAAAGAAAATCCATAGTTGCTCAAACGTCCGGGGCCAGTAAAATCATCCAACTGCAGCAAAAACACCTTTCAGACAGTGTTTCAACAATTCCTTGCCGACTATCCGCCATATTGACCAGAAGTTTTAAATATGAATATTCTAGAATAGTTAAATTTTATGCTATTAATATTTTAGTGTAGTGCTAGCCCTTTGGATCGCTCGGCTGTGTGGAGAGAAGAAACATGTTGCATGGGCAAGAGCTAGTCTCTTTCTTTTTCTGCCAAAGCTCATGCCCTGGAGAGAGGCTACTACTAATAGTTTAGACCAATAAAGTTTATGACAAGTATTATTTCAAAATTTGACAAATTTCACCCTTTCTGATGTAAAATAACCATATTTTAATCACAAATATTGTAAGAATGTATGTTTTAGCGTCTCTTATGATCAATTTTAATGTAGAATAGCAAATTTATACTCAAGTCATGTTTCAGAACTGAGAAAAGTTACCATTACAATTAAAACATCATCAACAAACTGCTATTTCGCAGACTAACGTTGTATATCTAGACCACCTAGTAACCCACCTGAGAAATTAAACAAAAATAAATAAATAAATAAATTGTGTGAGGCCTCACAAATTATAGAGTTACTCACATAAAATCAGAATAAGTTAGAAAGCTTTAACTCTTTCCGTACGTTTCGCTGCACTGTGTGCCATGCCGATTTCGGCAGCGTAAGTTTCTCCGCATAGTGCGCCACGCTCAATTTTATTAGTGAGAATGCCATAAAACCATATTCTTTTTACATGTCTTGTATCATCTTGATATTGGTGAAATCTAATGCCTTGTTCAATTATCTAAAATTCATTTATAATATGTTATATGTTAGATAAATATAAATATGTAGATTGATTCTTAAAACGGTGAAACATTTTGTCTCTAAAAACACTTCCATTGCGTCAATAAAAAGCTTCCGTACGGAAAGAGTTAATTAATAATGAAATTAAAATCTAAAGAACACTTACTTAATTACAGAGCACAGTTGGCAGAAATGGAGAAGACAACTTGAGCATTGCCTTATGCAAATGCTGCACACACAAGTCTCACAAAACTGGCACCGACTCATAGATAGAGGCTGGAGGACTTTCCTACAGCTATTGCAGGCTGCAAAGAGGAAAATGTTAATTATTTAGTACAAAAATAAAATATAAATATAGTTATCATAATAATGGAGATATTGCTAGGCCACTTATGCTGAAAACAAGATAAATGTCATAAATTTTAATGATGTTTCGGCTCAACGGGCCTTCAGCAGGAACAAACAACACACAAACAGATATGTTAGTGAATAAAAAGTGTGTGTTGTGTCGTCTATCAATTACGTAAAAGCTTGTCAAATCATCGGACAGTTATCACCACTATTGTCCAACAAGGAAATAACTCTGGAGGCAAAACGAGCACTATACAATACAATCTTCATCCCAACGTTGTGCTACCAATGCCAGACCTGGACCCTAGATGCAAGAACAATAAGAAAAATAACCTCTACAGAGATGAAATGTGTTAGACGAATGACAGGAAACAGTCTGAGAGATAAGATCAGAAATGAAGAACTGAGAAAAAAGCTTGGAATAGCCAATGCCATAGAATATATAAGGAAACAACAGATAAAATGGTTTGGCCACGTGACAAGGCAGAAAGAACAAAACACAACACAACGAGCCTTCAACAAACGTTGTGAGAACACCAGACCCAGGGTTGACCACGTAAAAGATGGGTCGATGGAATATTAGAAGCACTAGGAAACATAACAGCAGCAGAGGCGAACAGAAGAGCAAAAGACCGCAAATTATATCTCCCCTCGACGCTGAAAGGTAGATAAGGAAGGAAAGAAGAAGAATTACGTAAAGCTTTAACCATAACATTTTTTCTTTTAATTCTCTTTCACGTTCAGTTTTACTGCAGCTTCGTATTTTTATGCATTCATTTGCATTTCTTTGCCTTGACCCCAAGATAAATGTCAGTTATTCTTTATGGAGAGACATCCTATAGCAAAATTAACAAATGAAAACCCCTTCTACAATACAAGCACATTTGTAAACATGACTTAAAAGCACTTGATATGAATAAGTAAGGCTGACTAGGGAGCGCTCACTAAGACAGATCCAACTGGAGGCAAATTGTAAGCACTAGCCTGGAAGCAGACGTACACAATCTGAACCCAAAAAAATTTCAGTTGATGATAAAAGATGAAAAAGCTAATTTTGGGCAGATCGCTACATGGACACTAAATCCAGTCCGTCAAAACTAATAGGATACATCTACAGCTGCTACTGATGGAGATATTACCTGGACATAAGTGACACAATTTGTTTTGAACACAGATACGGTCATTTTGGGCAATGAAGCATTGTGTTTACTTTGTGGAAACCCACCTGCGTTCAGAAGTACTCAGTTGAAATGCCCTGTAGTGAACACCTGCTTTTACCAGCAACTCATGATCTCAGGATCAATGAGGTCAAGTCCTACAGCAGTCAAACAATAAAACATTGTCCTTGTGTTTAAGTTGAAATTGTAAAAGAACTCTCTACAGTTCAGAACCATAAAAAGAGAATGTCATAAGTCTCTACTAGGCAATTTGTTTATGTAACATTCCTATCTACCATTAACAAATTAACCACCACATGAAATTGCATGACTGCTGGTACTATGGATTTTGTGCTTTGTGCTGAGACTTTTCTGTGCAGTAACAGTTTTAATGAAAATATTTGCTTTCTCTACAGAAATAATAAAGAAATATTTAAACCTTGAGGAAATATTTTAGCTACATATTTGTGTAATAAAATTGTTACTTAAATTGTACTTCAGTGAATTCTTCCTTTCTCATCCCATACCACTTGGGGTCGTCTGGGCATTCATCAAACTCTTCCATTGTTCTCTCTGTGCCTAGTCACTCCTTGCAACTGTGAAGTGTTGAGATGTGTTGATTCTTTGATGTTCACAATATGAAAGGCTACAGTGAATACTAGAAAGAAAACCCTACAGGAGATGCATGAATATTGTATTTAGCTCAGTTTAGTTGGCAGATCATTTTCATTGCACAACGGACAACTCCACAGTGCTTAGATTCCATTCTCAGTTTAGTTTAGTCAACAGACCATCCACAGAGCTTAGCTCCCATTCTCGGCTTAGTTTAGTTTAGTCGATAGACCATCTTCAATGCACAACAGACAACACAGTGCTTAGCTCCCATTCTCAGTTTAGTTTAGTCGATAGACCATCTTCAATGCACAACAGACAACTCCACAGAGCTTAGCTCCCATTCTCAGTTTAGTTTAGTCGATAGACCATCTTCAATGCACAACAGACAACTCCACAGAGCTTAGCTCCCATTCTCAGTTTAGTTTAGTCGATAGACCATCTTCAATGCACAACAGACAACTCCACAGAGCTTAGCTCCCATTCTCAGTTTAGTTTAGTCGATAGACCATCTTCAATGCACAACAGACAACTCCACAGTGCTTAGCTCCCATTCTCAGTTTAGTTTAGTCGACAGACCATCTTCAATGCATAACAAACAACTTTACAGTGCTTAGCTCCCCTTCTCAACACATTTCCAAGTATGAAGTATGCCCACCACCAAAAGCATTGAAAATGGCTACATCTCAGATGCACAAACTCTAACACTGTAAAGACTTTGACCCATAACCTTTTAGTTAACTTTGACCCATGACCTTTCAGTTAACTTTAACCCATGACCTTTTAGTCAACTTTGTAGCCCCACGGGAAAAGTTGTATCAGACAATTGGCTGAACAGAAAGAAAACTTGGAGACACAAACATGGACGCATTATAGTCTGGTAAGACAAGAGGCAACTCTGATTACAAACAACTATTACCTTTCAGACTGTCACATAGGACATGTGTTACTGTATAATATACTCTTCAGGGGCCTTGGTGGCCTAGTTGGGAAAACCACCCGACCGGGCTACCAACGATCGGGCGACACGTGTTCATTCCCGCTGGAAGCAGTGTGAATTGTACTAGTGGTTAAAAAAAAATACCCCCGCAGTCGACCAAACCATTGGCAGAAATGGGTACCAGGGTATTACTTTGGGAAGGTGAGGAATGCCGCCTCGCATCATGAGTTTCGATGCTTGAAGCGATACTATCCAGAAGTCTCCAAACAATTCTGAATAGGCGACTGAGCACATATGGGTGAAAACGTGCGTGCTAAGACGCCGATTCAAGTTTCGTACTTTACCTTGAATGTACTCTTCATTCTATTTTTGTAAAGGAAAGAAGAACACAACAAATTGTATCTTACCTGCAAGTGAAATGTCAGGTTCTCTGGCTGGTGCGTTCTTTAACTGTGCTTGCTTCATGTGAGAAAAGGCATTACTGGTTGCAGAAGATGAGGACATACCACTGCAGTGAGGCACAGGACATGATGATGTAGCAGATATGGTAACACTTGGGTTTTGCTCACATTTAAATTCAAAGGAGGACAAAATAGTACAACCACTGGCACCAACCGATGAAACAACATCAGCTTCATGAGATGTCGTGAACAAATTACTGACCACTGTTTGGGTTGTTGGAAGGTCACCACAACTGTTTGAATCTGTCTCCATGTCAACTGAAACACTCTCTTCCTGTGACACCAGCTGACAATTCTTGTCTATATGCATTTGCTTCAAGTCTGATTTATCAGCTTTTGTTGTTTCCCATCTCTGTGATAGAAAATTGTCATTTGCATCTGCATTTATACCTCTCTCTTGAATCCCCTTCATTCCAGAGTATAATAATTTTTGTGTTTTCTCTGAAAATATCAAGAGTAAAATAAAGTTACAAACGTAGGTGATAAACAATTCAAATAATGAGTTTTGAGTCTCTTTCCGTACGTTTCGCAGCACTGTGCGTCAAGCTGAATTCTGCAGCATATGTTTCACAGCACTGTGCACCAAGCTGAATTCTGCAGCATACGTTTTGCCACCCTCAATTTGATTAGTGTGAACCATCATCGAACCATATTCTTTTTACATGTTTTGTATCATCTTGGCATTGGTTAAATCTAATACGTTGTTAAATTATCTACAAATTCATACATGTCATGTGTTAGATCAATATTTACATTGATTCTTAAAACCATAAAAAATGTTGTCTCTGAAATCTCTTCTGTTGCACTGATAAAAAGCTTCCGTACAGAACGAGTTAACATAAATACGATTTTCCTTTCTTTCTTTCATTACGCTTATATCACTTCAAATGTCAAGGGAGAAACAAAGTTATGGTTCTCACCATTCTTCTTCTAGCAGCTTCAACCATTGTCAATTGAATGTTAGTTTTTCTTTGTCCATCTTACTCTCAGTCTGCCTCTTGCTCTTCTCTCTATAATCATATGCTGTCAGTACATGGTCTGCATGGTAACGATGATGTTTTAATTCTTACTTTTCTTCTAGGTGGGCAAACCATTTTTTACAAATTCTATTTGTTTCTCAGAAATGTTTGTTTGTAGTTTTGGAATGGAATGAATGGCTCAGAAGTGTTATCAATCATCAATTTGGGGGACTGGTTGGTCTCGAGGCAAGACGTCGGCCTTGAGATAGAGAGGTTGTGGGTTCAAATCCCGGCTGCACGGGTTGGGATTTTTATTTTATGATTTCTCTCTGTGGCAACCATCCCAGGTCTCAGCAACGAGGCCCGGCTTGAAATGTCAATTACTCATGGACGAAAAAAATATGAGTACCTCTGAAGATGTAGCTATCTACCTGTGGGGCGTGGGACCCTGTGCACACGGCTGCCAGGGAAAAACGATTTAACATACAAAATTCAGTTTCTAGTCTCTAGGGACTTCATCAGAGGTAAAAAGCTGGCGAACAAGAATGAAACAAAATTATTAATTTTGATACTCACTGTCTTACTCACTTTCTTAACTCTTGATTTCTTGTCTATTGTCTAAACATTATACAAAATATTTTTAAAACACTACATCTCTTATTATTTCTGATTCTGCTACATACAATGATAGTAGCAATCTCAATCATACATTAAAAGATAATACTTACAATTAATTAAACAAAAACATTCATTCTACAAAATAACTTATAAATTTATAATTATTAGTCAAATTAATTCATTAGAAAATTAAATGTCTTTAGTGGTTAGTGAACTGGACTACAAAGGACAAGAGGTCGGGTTCGATCCTCATTGATGGCTTCCAGGTTCACCCAGCCTTAAATGGGTACCAGATTTTTTTCTGGGAAAGTAAAGCGGTACAGGCGTAACACTGACCACATTATCCCAAAAATCATGTGCCGAAGGTCTATAAAAATTATGGTCACTAACACGTTATTTCCTATATGCCACTTGGCATTGCGGGGGCGCTTTACTTTTTTTTTTACTAACTACTTCTACATTCTAAGTTGTCATACTAAACTACAAACACATTTAAGTAAAGGTATAGTATACTTCAGTAAATTATTTCAGTAAAAGAATTATCTTCCCTTAGTTGACATCAGAACAGTGATTCTCAAATTCAAATACTGTTGAATGCCACAAATTAGATTACTTCTTAGTAAAGTTCTAGTTTAGTCCAGTAAATTGAAGTTCACAAGATTAACATCCCCTTGAGTAACATTACATTTTATTCTGACCCCTAATTGTAGGATTTAGGGTTAGTTATATCAAAACTAACCCTAAATTATTTTTACTATTTCAAATCTACTGTTGTGATGGCAATTGAGGTGAGATCGTTTATTTCGCTTAAATAATTTACCAACCTAAACTAGGACTTTAAAAATGTACATGCTTCTCAACTCAATTCAGGTGCTATACACACACTATTATTTTTTTTATTAATTAAGCTTGTAAATTTTGCTGATGTAACTTTGTATGTTCCATTGCGCTTCCCTGATGAAATCCCTAATTTTTGTTGAGTTATCTCAAGTTATCTGACATGATTTCCACTCAAAAGCTTTTGACTTTTGTTTCTCCTCTCTCTAGAGCTGTGTGGAATTAGGGGTCTTCTAAGGACAGATGACTGTTATTAACCCAAAAATCATATTTCGAAGGTCTAAAGAAATTGAGATATTGAGTTATTTGCGAATCATCATCATTGCACTCCGATCATGTCCATAGGTGTTCAGATTCCCTCCCCAGCAAGTCTCGCAGTGTCCAGCAACTGACAACTCCAGTTCTGTGTTGGTTGATAAGTCTTCTTACATGCCCACTAAATTTCTCCTTTCTGGCTGTGCCCATCTTAAAACTCCCATCCACATAGCTTTCATCTGAAACTGAAGGAGTGACTTGGACTATATATTATAATATATGTCAACATTTGAAGGGATATAAGCAGAATAAAAGAAAGAAAAATCATGTTTTAACTCTCTTTTTTTCGGAAGCTTTTTATGACTATATAAAACTAGTCACTAGTAGTAGTAGTAGTAGTAACACCCTATTCAATTCCTACTATAATACATATACTCATACATCTATTATCTGTAACCGACTGTAACTTAGTGTAACGCCACTTGGCATCATAATGATAACAGGTCTCTAACTCAACTAACTGTCTTTACTAAAACTTTATTTTTACTCACTTTTACTTTTAACAACGAGAGCCACAAATTAATAAACTTTATAAAGTGCAATAGTCAATAGTAAAAGTTTACTAGTTTACTCAAGGAGGGAACACAACACAACCGTTCTGGTTCCGAACTGAAAAGTGAAATAATTTGCGGTTTGAACTAAACTAAAACTTGACCTTTGCCCATTTTTATGATTGATATTTATTTCATCGAAAACACAATAACTAATAACATTGATTATCATATTGGTCATATTGATATTGAACCAATAAACTAAAAATACTTGATAATATAATCAAATTCAAATTAATATATATATATATATATATATATAATTGATATTCTCTAATCTCTGTAGTCTGTCACAGTAGTGTTGTTAGTAATACAAATAAAATAAAGTCACAAATAATAAAGTTAATTAATTCAACTTTAAAAATTTTAATTGTTGCATACCATAAACTGACTGCATTCTGATCTGTTGACAGACTCCATTATTCACCTCTTTTTCACGCACATGAGTTTTGAGCTGAGGACTTGAATAATTACCAAAAGGACTAGACCGTTTTGGCATGATTGAGTATTTCTCGTCCTCCAGTCCAGAGACGGCAAGCCCGGTCTCCAATATTGACAAACATCGCGGGAAATGGTTGCAAGGAAATACGTCACTGCGCATGCGCACTGGGTATGAATTTTTGAAAGCGCCAGGAAGGTGGTGTGAAGACGCTGGCCTGTTATTGCTTACACTACAACCCTGGGGCATTTAAAGAATATAATGCTGTGGAGACACTGGTCTGTTATTGCTTACACTACAACCTAGGGGCATTTAAAGAATATAATGCTGTGGAGACACTGGTCTGTTATTGCTTACACTACAACCCAGGGGCATTTAAAGAATATAATGCTGTGGAGACACTGGTCTGTTATTGCTTACACTACAACCCAGGGGCATTTAAAGAATATAATGCTGTGGAGACACTGGTCTGTTATTGCTTACAACCCAGTGGCGTATCAAGAACAGGATTCTGTGGTGACACTGCACTATCTATCTATCTATTGACCTTTCGAGCCGTAGCCGGCCCATAGGGCGTAGAACAAGATACACCTTCTCCTATCTGAATTTTTGTTCTAGCAGTTTTCTTTTAAAGATATTTTATCAAATCTCGCCATCTGTCTCTGTTCTGTGCAAGCAGCTCTATCTCATTGAGGGAGCCGATTCCTGCTGCTCTTGCCTCTCTCATCAATGTATTTCTCAGTGTCTCCCTGGGTCTCACTGCACTGTCGTTGCTTAAAACCAAGCGGCGAATATAGTGGTCATTCCGCGCAGTCTCTTACTTTGATAGAGCAGGTTGTCATAGGATGATCTGTCTATCTTTTGATGTTACTCGTCCATGTTAGTCTTGGTCTGTCTGTCCCTGGCCTTGTATTTTCCCTTCCAAGATTACTTTTAGTAGGCTGCTGTGTCTTTTAACATGTCCCAGAAATTTCACTTGTCCTGTTTGAATTGTGTTTAGTAGTTCTCTTTTCATAATTTTTTTTTTTTTTTTGGTCTAATGGTCCATGTGTCTGCACCATACAGAAATGTTGAGAAGATATAACATTTTGCTATTTTTAGTCGTAATTTCAACGCATCCGAAAATAAATGTCTAAGGGAAATACTTGGTATAGCGTGGAACGAATTCAAAACAAACGAGGAAATTAGAGAAATCGCCAATCAACCACTAATATCTTCAGTAATAAAGAAAAGACGATGGTCATACGTTGGACATGTGATAAGAAGAGATAATAACCGAATAACAAAGCAAGCCCTCATATGGGAAAAAACAGGTAAGAGGCCGACCCAGAGAGACACTGAGAAGAACATTGATCAGAGAGGCAAGAGCAGCAGGAATCGGCTCCCTCAATGAGATAGAGTTGCTTGCACAGAACAGAAACAAATGGCGAGATTTGATAAAATATCTTTAGAAGGATTGAAAACTACTACAATAAAAATTTAGATAACAGAAAGTGTATTGGGTCTTTGCCCTATGGGCCGGCTACGGCTCGAAAGGTCAATAGATAGATACATTCTTAGTTTTAGCGCTGATGTTATTTGCTTTGATGTTATAATATTTGTTATGGCGTTCAGATTACTTTTTGTCATTCCTATTCTTTTATTTATTTCAGTTTTTTTTTTACATTTTCCATCACTGGTTATAGTATGTCCAAGGTATTTGTAACTTTAAACTGTCTTCGGGTCTATTCCTTCTACTTTGATATCCACTGTATATTTTGAGTATTTTCTTTGATTGGGATCATTGTTTTAGTCTTCTTGATATTCATATTTATTCCATTACCTACGCTAGCATGGGAGCCGCGATAGCTCAGTGGTTAGTGAACTGGACTACAAGGTACAAGAGGTCGGGTTCGATCCTGATCGACGGCTTCCGGGTTCATCCAGGCTTAAATGGGTACAAGAATTTTTGTTATGAGAAGTAAAGCGGCACGGGGGTTATATCCCCTTACCCCAAAAATCATGTGCCGGAGATCTGTAAAATTATGGTCACTACCACCATATTCCCTATACGCTACGTGGCGTGACGGAGGCTCTTTACTTTACTACGCCAGTAGGCATGGCATTTGATGATGATGATTTATTCCATATTTTATACAAATTTTAGATGTTTTAATTATATATTGGTTATGGAAGGCCTCGGTTTCACAGCAAACGAATTAAAATCCATAATTGCTCAACCGCCCGTGCCAGTGGAATCATCCGAATTACTAACTCATCTCCCAAACAAAGAAAGGTAACTGCAGTCCCCATCGTAGCAGTCTCAGCACACGCCAAAAGACATAAGGCGAAACCGCGCAAAAAATGAACACAGTCAATTGTTCCCTGTCATACGATATCATCCTTCATCGTAAACAATTGGGACATCGAAACATGATCAAAACGGATGAGACACACAGCTCACGGTGTGCACAGAGCACTTAACTCAGTAGCTCCTGCAACAAGCCGGACATGGAATATGAGGAAACTGCAACAAGGAACACCTTTCAGACATAGCCTTCAATGGTTCCTGCCGCCTATCCACCATATACCATGGAAGTTTACATCCTCCCGAAAATGATGATCGTCATATTGAGAACAATGCGTTTAAGCATGTAAATAACTTGCGTCAAAAATCCCAACGTCGGCCATTGAATAGCACTCACTGTGACGTAAACCGCATGTCAACACTAGACGGTGAAGGTCGCCGTTACAATACTTGACTTGTCAAAAGAAACATTGCTGTATATGCTCGCCGGTGCAGATTTGTCCATTTCGTCGCGCAGATTTGCTAAGTAGAACATAATTTTGATTTCAACACAGAAAATTACAATTAGAGAGCCGATATTAATCAAACCCCAGATGCATTGTCAGATGCATTGTTGTAGTTGATGGTAAAATTAATCTTTGATTGCATCTTCAGCATCATTTATATATATATATAAAATTTAACCATAATTTTTATTGACCATCGACACATGATTTTTGGGTAATGTGGTCGGTATTACGCCCGTGCCGCTTTACTCTCCCAGAAAAAATCCGGTACCCATTAAAAGATGGGTGAACCTGGAGGCCGTTGATCATGATTGTTGGTGCTTTACATTATCAAATACTTTGGTGTAATCTATGAAACATAGTTATAGGTCTGTTTTCACTTCTATGGCTCTCTCTACTAAAGATTTGATTATGTATATGGCATTTTTCGTTCCTTTATCTTCAACCAAAAACACACTGTTCATCACTATATGTATGGCCCTTTTCGTCTTGTCAGACGGTCTAGTGGAGGCTATTGTGTATTTTTTTGAGGGTTTGTTTTTGTCGAGCAGCTTCTCTCGTGGCTAATTCTACCAATGTTTGACAAACACACACGGCCACAGAATGAACAAGTCAGGCCCACTGATCTACAGAGTTTTCCATCCTTTTTCATGAGTCTTTTGTCTTCTAAGTTTTGCCATTAGCACAGTCTCAAATGATGTTATACCGTTCCTTATACATGCTCTCCATGATGTGCGATTACTTGCCAGATGTTCCCAGTCATTTTTACATACGGAGAAGTCTTTCAGAGATGATCTACAGATATCTCTATATCGTTGCTAGGTCTGCCGATTTGTCTTTTTCCGTGTATTAGTTCACCATATAGTATTTGCCTAGGAATGCGCTTTTGTTCCTTTCGTTGGACATGCCCCAGCCATCTTAATCTTCGACATCTGAGCATCGACATGATTGTTGAGGGTCTTAGCAATTTGCAGGACAGTTAAGTTGGTTATTTTGTCCTACCATTTATCACTAATCACTAATTTATTTAGTGTTCATCACTAATATATTGATTAATTTTGTTTCACACTCTCCGCATGATGATTCTTAGTAATATCTTAGTCATGTGACTCATAAGGCTTATTGTGCGATGTGTAGATGTATCTCTTTAAGACGCCTTCTATCTTCCTCTTGATATGTAAACGTCTTTCACACCCGCTCCTCTAAGTGCGAGTCCTGACACGTGACGTGTGGAATTGAGTTGCCTATAGGTTAAGACAACCTAGGCTGCTGAACACTGCAGCCACCTCCTGTGACTCACCCGTCACAGCTCCTGCTTGGCGCCTCACTGGAAGCCACCGTGGGTTGCACTCCTGGTCGGGTGCTGATCGCCATAGTACGCCGCGCTGTATTTCTGCTGACCCGTGTGCGAGTCTCTGCCAGGTGTCGTTCGTCGCTAGTCTAGGACAAGACAGTCAACATCGTTAAAGTACTCTCGGAACACCAAGTAATAAAATTACACTTGAGGTTTAATGTGCACAACTGACTTCCCCCATCAAAATCACAATTACAATGTCAATGGTAGGTTTGTAGCTTCTCCCTCGTATTTGCCACAATGACGTTGTCCCCAATATAATTCAGCCACTGGCGGCAACGCTGCCACCTTCTAATCAGCACCAAGCCCCAATATACTGCATGGTCTGATTGACTATCTCTGCCGCTACTGCCAGTTGCACTTTTACAGCGACCACTGATAAGGCGACCTGTCTGCCACTACTTCGCCGTAATGAATGACTTTGGGAGAGGCTTCCTCCTGCCGCATATCTCCAGCGAAACCTTCTTGAGAACTAATATAACAATTACTAGAACATTGATTGTCTCTAACACACAGCTCTACTCACTGTTTGTCTTAGGCGAGACTTGTTTGTTAGCTAAGCCACACTTAACTAAATTGTCCATGGTTGCTCATATAATTCTTCTCAGTGCCTAACTCTAATGACTAATGGCACCTTCTTGAGAACTAATATCACAATTATTATAACGTTCATTGTCTTTAACACACAGCTCTAATCACTGTTTGTCTTAGGCGAGACTTGTTGATGACGACTGTCACAAGTCGCTATAATATTCAATGCTACTAGAGCAAGCCAAGGTCCTGACTCTCTCACTGTCCTCTTCTAACTGTCCTTCTCTCAGCCCTGCTGCTCACCTCTAACTGTCCTCCTCTCAGCCCTGCTGCTCACCTCTAACTGTCCTTCTCTCAGCCCTGCTGCTCACCTCTAACTGTCCTTCTCTCAGCCCTGCTGCTCACCTCTAACTGTCCTTCTCTCAGCCCTGCTGCTCACCTCTAACTGTCCTTCTCTCAGCCCTGCTGCTCACCTCTAACTGTCCTTCTCTCAGCCCTGCTGCTCACCTCTAACTGTCCTTCTCTCAGCCCTGCTGCTCACCTCTAACTGTCCTTCTCTCAGCCCTGCTGCTCACCTCTAACTGTCCTTCTCTCAGCCCTGCTGCTCACCTCTAACTGTCCTTCTCTCAGCCCTGCTGCTCACCTCTAACTGTCCTTCTCTCAGCCCTGCTGCTCACCTCTAACTGTCCTTCTCTCAGCCCTGCTGCTCACCTCTAACTGTCCTTCTCTCAGCCCTGCTGCTCACCTCTAACTGTCCTTCTCTCAGCCCTGCTGATCACCTTTAACTGTCCTTCTCTCAGCCCTGCTGCTCACCTCTAACTGTCCTTCTCTCAGCCCTGCTGCTCACCTCTAACTGTCCTTCTCTCAGCCCTGCTGCTCACCTCTAACTGTCCTTCTCTCAGCCCTGCTGCTCACCTCTAACTGTCCTTCTCTCAGCCCTGCTGATCACCTTTAACTGTCCTTCTCTCAGCCCTGCTGCTCACCTCTAACTGTCCTTCTCTCAGCCCTGCTGCTCACCTCTAACTGTCCTTCTCTCAGCCCTGCTGCTCACCTCTAACTGTCCTTCTCTCAGCCCTGCTGCTCACCTCTAACTGTCCTCCTCTCAGCCCTGCTGCTCACCTCTAACTGTCCTTCTCTCAGCCCTGCTGCTCACCTCTAACTGTCCTTCTCTCAGCCCTGCTGCTCACCTCTAACTGTCCTTCTCTCAGCCCTGCTGCTCACCTCTAACTGTCCTTCTCTCAGCCCTGCTGCTCACCTCTAACTGTCCTTCTCTCAGCCCTGCTGCTCACCTCTAACTGTCCTTCTCTCAGCCCTGCTGCTCACCTCTAACTGTCCTTCTCTCAGCCCTGCTGCTCACCTCTAACTGTCCTTCTCTCAGCCCTGCTGCTCACCTCTAACTGTCCTTCTCTCAGCCCTGCTGCTCACCTCTAACTGTCCTTCTCTCAGCCCTGCTGCTCACCTCTAACTGTCCTTCTCTCAGCCCTGCTGCTCACCTCTAACTGTCCTTCTCTCAGCCCTGCTGCTCACCTCTAACTGTCCTTCTCTCAGCCCTGCTGCTCACCTCTAACTGTCCTTCTCTCAGCCCTGCTGCTCACCTCTAACTGTCCTTCTCTCAGCCCTGCTGCTCACCTCTAACTGTCCTTCTCTCAGCCCTGCTGCTCACCTCTAACTGTCCTTCTCTCAGCCCTGCTGCTCACCTCTAACTGTCCTTCTCTCAGCCCTGCTGATCACCTTTAACTGTCCTTCTCTCAGCCCTGCTGCTCACCTCTAACTGTCCTTCTCTCAGCCCTGCTGCTCACCTCTAACTGTCCTTCTCTCAGCCCTGCTGCTCACCTCTAACTGTCCTTCTCTCAGCCCTGCTGCTCACCTCTAACTGTCCTTCTCTCAGCCCTGCTGATCACCTTTAACTGTCCTTCTCTCAGCCCTGCTGCTCACCTCTAACTGTCCTTCTCTCAGCCCTGCTGCTCACCTCTAACTGTCCTTCTCTCAGCCCTGCTGCTCACCTCTAACTGTCCTTCTCTCAGCCCTGCTGCTCACCTCTAACTGTCCTCTCAGCCCTGCTGATCACCTTTAACTGTCCTTCTCTCAGCCCTGCTGCTCACCTCTAACTGTCCTTCTCCCAGCCCTGCTGCTCACCTCTAACTGTCCTTCTCTCAGCCCTGCTGCTCACCTCTAACTGTCCTTCTCTCAGCCCTGCTGCTCACCTCTAACTGTCCTTCTCTCAGCCCTGCTGCTCACCTCTAACTGTCCTCCTCTCAGCCCTGCTGCTCACCTCTAACTGTCCTTCTCTCAGCCCTGCTGCTCACCTCTAACTGTCCTTCTCTCAGCCCTGCTGCTCACCTCTAACTGTCCTCCTCTCAGCCCTGCTGCTCACCTCTAACTGTCCTTCTCTCAGCCCTGCTGCTCACCTCTAACTGTCCTCTCAGCCCTGCTGCTCACCTCTAACTGTCCTTCTCTCAGCCCTGCTGCTCACCTCTAACTGTCCTTCTCTCAGCCCTGCTGCTCACCTCTAACTGTCCTTCTCTCAGCCCTGCTGCTCACCTCTAACTGTCCTTCTCTCAGCCCTGCAGCTCACCTCTAACTGTCCTTCTCTCAGCCCTGCTGCTCACCTCTAACTGTCCTCCTCTCAGCCCTGCTGCTCACCTCTAACTGTCCTTCTCTCAGCCCTGCTGCTCACCTCTAACTGTCCTTCTCTCAGCCCTGCTGCTCACCTCTAACTGTCCTTCTCTCAGCCCTGCAGCTCACCTCTAACTGTCCTTCTCTCAGCCCTGCTGCTCACCTCTAACTGTCCTTCTCTCAGCCCTGCTGCTCACCTATAACTGTCCTTCTCTCAGCCCTGCTGCTCACCTCTAACTGTCCTTCTCTCAGCCCTGCTGCTCACCTCTAACTGTCCTTCTCTCAGCCCTGCAGCTCACCTCTAACTGTCTTTCTCTCAGCCCTGCTGCTCACCTCTAACTGTCCTTCTCTCAGCCCTGCTGCTCACCTCTGACTGTCGTTTTTCTCCTACCTCACCCCCCTGTCAACCCCCCGTTCCATTTGGTGTACCGTTTCTTTCGCTTTCCTCTCAATCGCTTTTGCTCGCTGCGCAACTATATTTCATTATGACTACTGAAATTATTTGGTCCACTGTTATACACATCCTGCTATATGCTCCCTGCTACCTCCCTGCTTCAGATGATTATCACATTTAATTGCACCAGATTTTGTTGGTAGGGCTATGAATAAAGATTTGAGCAGGTCTGATTGAATCCGCTGTTGTAGACATCATTCAATATTTTTGTTATTATTTCTATTCCATAATCAGCCATGGCATCAATCTCTTCTTTAGTTATATTATCTGGCCCAGGAGCTTTTCCTGCTTTCATATTTCGCGAGGCGTCTTCCACTTTTTCCTTGAGTATTTAGGCTCCTTCCCCATTATTCTTAATATTTACTTCTGTTCGGTCATCATTATAAAGATCTTTAATGTATTCTGTCTATCGTTCCCTTATGCCTTCTCGTTCAATAGTCAACAGTTCTCCTTCCTTTGATCTTAAACATTCAATTTCTTTTGGCGTTTTTCTTCCTGTTAATTCTTTGATTTGTTTGTATATAGTTTTGGTATATTCTTTTCGTTGCGTTTCGATTTCATTGCATCTCTCTTTTAGCCATGCTTCTTTTATTTCATTGCATTTTATTACGGTTTCTTTATTTAATCTCTTATACTCACCTTGTTATCCATATTTCTTCTTCTTGTATCCATTAGCTGTAAAATGTCATCTATTTCTTTCTTGACTTTGTCCTCACTGGTGATATTTACTCTTTTGATGTTTGCTTCATTGATTCTTGTAACATTTCCCACTGTTCATCAATGCTTTGTATCTTCTATATTCCATTGTACCTATTCTCAATTGTGATATTATATATGGCTTGTAACCACTTGTTTGGTTGGAGTAAATCTAAATTTAACTAGATATTAACTGAGGCTCGTTTTGCTGTTTTTAAGTTTACTCTAAGCTTCCCCACAACTGGTAGATGATCGCTATTGAAATCTGTCCTTGGTCTAGTTTTATACATACCAAACTGTTTCTAAACCTGTTGTTTATCATTATGTAATCAATTTGATTACGCACGTTGTCCTCTGGGGTTTTCAATGTCCACAAACGTCTTGGATATATAGATCATCATCATGTGCAAATACCGGTTGGCGTAGGCGTTCATGTCCTTCCACAATCTTCGATCTACAGTGCATCGTATCATTTCTATTGTTGAGTAGTTTTCCATGCCATGACACCAAGTTATCCTGCATTTTCTTTCTTTGTCCTCCACGATCTCTCTTTCCCTGTATGTCGCCAGTTATAAACAAATATTCTAACTTTCCTCTTCTCATGGTGTGCCGAAAAATGTTAATTGTTTCTTTCTGATGTTTCTTAGGTGCTCCCTTTTTGCTTTGGCCTCTTTGAGAATTTTCTCGTTGTTTTTTTTTAGTTGTACAGTGAATTTTCAACATTCTTCTGAGAAATCTCATCACTGTGGTCTCTAATCGTCTTTTCATTTGTTTGCTATTTGAAGTATTTGTCCATGATTCGCTTGCACAGGTCAGAATTGGCTGGATATATAGATCATCATCATGTGCCATACCGGTTGGCGTAGGTGATCATGTCCCTCCACAATCTTCTATCTACAGTGCATCGTATCAGTTCTGTTGGTGACTGTTTTCCATGCCATGACACCAATCTACCCAGTATTTTCTCTCTTTGTCGCCATATATAGATAGCCGAGGTAAAACGGACGCAAGTGAAGTGATTTGAGAACCGTTATGACGTAACTGAACTTAACTGCCATCTACTTCCGGCCTTCCCCAGAAATAATCATTTCGGAAAACCAGAGTAAACACAAATAGTTGGCGATCGTACGACGTTCGTTCTCTGATATGGTGGTAAGTTTGGGAAATTGTAATGTACCTGTAATTTATGTTATGATACAATTAACTTTGTTCATGTTCAATGTAAATGACATCACTATTTAAGTATATTCACTAACTTTTAAACAAATTCAATGTGTGTACTTTGTCACTTTGTTGTGTGTTGTAAATGTAAGTGTAGTCCAAACTTAAGTCTGTGACTGTAACTTGTTGTTTACTACGTCTGTCCCCTGAGCTCAAGTAGTCAGTGAGTGTCACAGTCTCAATTCTCAACTGTGTACTGTACTGTGTACAAAACAGGGCAGGAACAATATTGTTTGATAATTATAATAGGCCTATTAATTTTCGTACTTTAGTTTATTATGTTATTTTCAAATGTTAATGAAAATGGTAAACAAATAAAAAAAAATAAATAACATTTCTTGATTTCTCAACAGACTCAACTACACTACGATAGTCACGAGTTATGTCAGTTATTTGTTAATAATATTAATATAAGGATATCCGGCCGGCCTCTGCTAAGGCTAAGACCTAAGAAATCCCAAACCGAAACTATCCATCTTTTTCATTTCATTATATTATAATAATAATGTTTTACTAATAAATAATGGTTGACGTTATATGATGAAACTCAGCCAACGACTACATCATGCAATTTTTCACTAGGAAATAATAATGTGATGATTGCTTATATTGGTTAACTTGAAGTGAAGCTACTTAATAACTAAGCATATTTTAAATTTAAAGATTTGGAATAACTTTTTTTTTTAAGTTTAGCTGTTATGATTATGGTATATTAAAGAAAAATAACTATATTTGTAAATAAATCAGGAAAGTCTAGTTTAGTTTCAGATAAGAAAGTGATATTAACAAGTCTGTAAATATAGAGTGTAATATATTATATTTTTATTATCTAATTATCTGTCAAATGCACTTGAGGTGGAATTAACACCAAGTTATGGTTGGGATCAATTTGTTTGTTATAAATAAAAATAGTGTTCACTATAAATAGAAATAGACGTCATTTAATATTATTTTGAGACCTGACATTGAGTACTTGTGACAAGTTATATCAGTAAGTGATAACAAATTGTGCTTCAGTCCATCCTGCCAGTTTATCTTATTTTCTTATCAGAAAAGTTTATGAAGTTGTCCTATCCTGATAGTAACTCCCATGACATATTGTGGAAGTTGCAATTTTCTGTCCAGGGTCAACAGATAACACCTTTCCTCTTTACACCATACACTTAGACTTTGTGAGTTGAATTATTGATGTGGCTCTGTATAAGAGAGTGAACAAAGGAGAAGAAGAAAAATATAGTTTAGTGCAGGGATTGACTGGAGAAATTACACAGTGCAACATTTTAACAGGTATTCAATCAGGGTGGATCTAACAGTCTCTAACTATGTTGTTCTTTCTGTGGGGTCGATCAATTCACTTAAACAGACAGCTGTCTTCATGTGAGAGTCTGGAATCCTACTCTGATTGAGTTTTGATCGCAGAGAGAGAGAGAGAGAGAGACTGAGAAATAGAAGCTAATCTAATGAATCATGCACTGAACTTGTTTCATTTTCTGACTTAGTTAGATATCATCATCATCATTATCGTGTGCCTTCTCCGCAACGAAGGTTGGCTACGATGGATCGCCATTCTACTCTGTTTCTTGCTTTGATGGTGCAGGCTGACATAGATTGACTTGTCCATCTTTTGATGTTACTCATCCATGTTAGTCTTTGTCTGCCTCGCCTCTTTTACCTTGTATTTTTCCTTCCAATATTACTTTTAGTAGGCTGTTGTGTCTTTTAACATGCCCCAAAAATGTCATTTGTCTTGTCTTGATTGTATTTCGTAGTTCTCTTTTTTAGTTAGATATATGGCAACATAATACACAGCTGTTTTGTTGTTTGAGCCTTAAAGCCAGCAGTAGCTAATTTTCTCCTAAAGATATTGTCTGTGATTTTTTCATTCTCCATTATTGCCCTCCTGGAAGATGGTGTTTTTTAGGAGTGGCTCCATTTTGTGACACTATAAAAAGACTATTTCAGTTGAGTAAATTGTTGTTTTGCATCTTTCTTCTACCTTTCAGCTCCCTGTGGAGCATATGTCTTCAACAAACACTTTCCAAGCCATCTGTTTCTTGCCATTCTTTTAAGATCGTTCCATGTCTTCCCCGTCATCTTCATCTCTGCTTCCATCCGTCTCCTCCACGAATATATTGGTCTTCCTCCGTATCTTTTTCCTTGGGGAATTCCCAAAAACGGCCTGTTGTTTTATACTCTCAGTTGGTTCCTCAGTGTATGTTTGTCCTATCCAGCGCCATCATCTTCGCTGTATCTCTTAATCCACAGGTATTTGACTGGTACTTTTCCATAATTCTATGCTAATGATTTTGTTTTGCCATTTCTATTCTTTTATTATGCGCTAGCATCCATTAATGAAGGTCTGTATCTTTATGATTGTCATTTTTTGTTGTTCTGCATGCTTCACAGCCATATAATATAATAAGACTGACTTAACATTGGAGTTGAACATTTTTTATTTTTGTATTTAACCTAATTTCTTTGGATTTCCATATGTTTCCCAGTACAAGGAATACACCTCTTGCTTTTGGAATCATTCTCTGTTCCTCCCTCTTTGTCTATCTATATCACTTCCCAGATATAACAATATGTAATATTGTACGTCTCGTAGAGTAATTTCTCCAATTTTTATTTGGTTATTGCCAACTGCATTATTTCTCATAATTTTGTTATTTATTGTCAGTCCCAGCTGTTGTGATATCTTATCAAGTATGCTCATTTTATCTTGCATCTGTTGATGGTTGTGTGATAGGTGAGCTATTCAGCAAAGTCTAAGTGATTAAGTTGCTTGGTCAGTGACCACTGGATTCAATTTCTGTTGTTCTGAGTTATTTTCATAATCCAATCTATGGCCAGTAGAAAGAAAAATGGAGATAAAAAGCATCCCTGCCGGACTCCTGTTCTTATTTCAAATGCTTCTGTAAGCTGCCCTTCATGCACCACACTACATTTCATTCCTTCATACATTGTTCTTCTTTGCATCTTTTGGTACTTCAGTTTAGTCTTGATGTGAACAAAATCCTTTTTCAGCTGCTGTATTCTGTAATTTTCACACAATAGTACCTAGGTTTAGTTTTCTCCATTGATGATTACTGCTCTTCTTTTCAAGGGTTTCATTTTTGCCATACAGGTCCGCTTCAAAGATAGAGAATTGTTATGAATATTGACAAATTTGTCACTTTTCTGTGCTGATTATACAAGTTCTGTACTGCACATGTTGCCAAAATGTAAATATAATTAAATTGAATGTTTCATGAAAGGATGTAACTAATCAGTATATAAACAAAAAATAATAGAATAAGACAGAATAAAATGAGAAATAAAATAAGTGGCTAGGCTTTATGCCAGGAGATGTACATGTTTTCGTACATAAATATTTATTTAAGCAAATGTTAAATCTTTCTGAAGTTTCCAAGAATTGTTATTTAGACAATCTGAAACTTGACATCAGTATCTCAGACTTAGTTATATAGACAATCTGAAACTTGACATCAGTATCTCAGACTTAGTTATATAGACAATCTGAAACTTGACATCAGTATCTCAGACTTAGTTATATAGACAATCTGAAACTTTACACCACGTTGTCTCTGACTTAGTTATATAGACAATCTGAAACTTTACACCACGTTGTCTCTGACTTAGTTATATAGGCAATCTGAAACTTGACACCACAGTGTCTCTGATTTAGTTATATAGACAATCTGAAACTTGACACCACAGTGTTTCTGACTTAGTTATTTAGACAATCTGAAACTTTACACCACGTTGTCTCTGACTTAGTTATATAGACAATCTGAAACTTTACACCACAGTGTCTCTGACTTAGTTATTTAGACAATCTGAAACTTTACACCACAGTGTCTCTGACTTAGTTATATAGACAATCTGAAACTTGACACCACAGTGTCTCTGACTTAGTTATATAGACAATCTGAAACTTGACACCACAGTGTCTCTGACTTAGTTATTTAGACAATCTGAAACTTGACACCACAGTGTCTCTGACTTAGTTATTTAGACAATCTGAAACTTGACACCACAGTGTCTCTGACTTAGTTATATAGACAATCTGAAACTTGACACCACAGTGTCTCTGACTTAGTTATTTAGACCATCTGAAACTTTACACCACAGTGTCTCTGACTTAGTTATTTAGACAATCTGAAACTTGACATCACAGTGTCTCTGACTTAGTTATATAGACCATCTGAAACTTTACACCACAGTGTCTCTGACTTAGTTATTTAGACAATCTGAAACTTGACATCACAGTGTCTCTGACTTAGTTATATAGACAATCTGAAACTTTACACCACAGTGTCTCTGACTTAGTTATATAGACAATCTGAAACTTTACACCACAGTGTCTCTGACTTAGTTATATAGACCATCTGAAACTTTACACCACAGTGTTTCTGACTTAGTTATATAGACAATCTGAAACTTGACACCACAGTGTCTCTGACTTAGTTATATAGACCATCTGAAACTTTACACCACAGTGTCTCTGACTTAGTTATATAGACCATCTGAAACTTTACACCACAGTGTTTCTGACTTAGTTATATAGACAATCTGAAACTTTACACCACAGTGTTTCTGATTTAGTTATATAGACAAAATGAAACTTTACACCACAGTGTTTCTGATTTAGTTGTATAGACAATCTGAAACTTTACAATAAAAGGAGCTCCCTTTTTGTGTTGCCCTGTTTGAGAATTTCCTCATTGGTCTTTTTAGCTGTCCAGGGAACTTTCGACATTCTTCTGAGAAATCCCTTCTCTGTGGCCTCTAATCGTCTTTCCATCAGTTAAATCATTTGTTTGCACTTTTTCCACTACCCACTTTCTTGCTATCTTTTTTCTCTTCAAGTCATCTTTCATAAAAGTGCTTTGGTAATTTATGTTTTTATATTTCTTTATTCCACCTCCCCATGTTTTTTAATTATCATGGTATTTATGACAGTATCATACAGTAGAAGATAAATTCCATAGCAAGTTAAGAAACACTTATGTTACTGACAAAGTAATTATGTCATCTATCATAAAAAATAAAAAAAAATTATCCACTTGAGAAACAGGAAGTCCTATTTCATTTTGGAGCGGAGGTAAATTGAAATATGTTGTAACTTGATGTAAAACCTCATCACAGGGAAGATGGGATAACTAGAGTGACTCACAAACTACAATTATTCAGTGGGAGCAATTCAGGAAGTGGATTTCACCAAGAGATTTTTTTCTTTTTTTTGTGTGCTGTAGTTTACATTGAGGGTATTATAATATTTGTTCTCTCCAGCTTGATTTATCAGACCTCTTCTTTTTCTTTCCTTCCTCATCTGCCTTTCAGCGTCGAGGGGAGATATAATTTGCGATCTTTTGCTCTTCTGTTCACTTCTGCAGCTGTTATGTTTCCCAGTGCTTTTCATATTCCATCGACCCATCTTTTCGTGGTCGACCCTTGGGTCTGGTGTTCTCACAATGTTTGTTGAAGGCTTATTTTGTTGTGTTTTGTTCTTTCTGCCTTGTCACGTGGCCAAACCATTTTATCTGTTGTTTCCTTATATATTCTATGGCGTTGGCTATTCTAAGCTTTTTTTCTCAGTTCTTCATTTCTGATCTTATCTCTCAGACTGTTTCCTGTCATTCGTCTAACACATTTCATCTCTATAGAGCTTATTTTTCTTATTGTTCTTGCATCTAGGGTCCATGTCTGGCATTTGTAGCACAACGTTGGGATGAAGATTGTATTGTAGAGTGCTCGTTTTGCCTCCAGAGTTATTTCCTTGTTGGACAATAGTGATGATAACTGTCCAATGATTTGACAAGCTTTGTTGCATCTTGATTCTATCTCTGCCGTTTGAGAATTATCATTTGTCATTAGACTTCCTAGGTATTTGAATTCCTCTACTTGTTTTAGTTGTCTGCCTTCTATAGTTATGTTGATGTTCTGTTTATTTTTGGTGACATTCATGACTTCTGTTTTGTTGATGTTGATTTTCATGTTGTATTTTGTGCCTGAGATGTTGAGTTTAAGTGTTCTTGTAGGTCCTCTATTGTTTCATGTATTAGTACCTGATCATCTGCAAATAAAAGCTCGTTGATCTCCTCTGTCTCTGATGGGTTGTCTAGCTTGCATATATGGTCCATGTATGTAATAAACAGTATGGAGGATAGTGCGCACCCCTGTCTTACACCTGATCTAACTTTGAAACTTATCAGACCTTATCGTGGCCTATTTTAAAAAAATGATTTTTTTGATGAAAATATAATAACAACAAAACAAATATCAGCAGGGCTGAAACTAAGAATGGCAAAATGTTACGTCTTCTCAATATTCCTGTATGGTGCAGAAACATGGACATTAGACAAAAAAACAGAACAGAAAATTGAAGCCTTTGAAATGTGGATTTATAGAAGAATAGGTAGAATTGGATGGAAACAAAAGATAACAAACGATGAAGTTTTAAAACAGCTGAAAATAAAAAGGAACTACTAAATACAATTAAGACAAGACAAATGAAATTTTTGGGGCATGTTAAAAGACACAACAGCCTACTAAAAGTAATATTGGA
This sequence comes from Megaustenia siamemsis, assembly GCA_032433765.1. NCBI lineage: Eukaryota > Metazoa > Mollusca > Gastropoda > Stylommatophora > Ariophantidae > Megaustenia > Megaustenia siamemsis. Next base: position 11,657,216 of record JAVIAB010000050.1, read on the forward strand.
AGGAAAAATACAAGGTAAAAGAGGCAGAGGCAGACCAAGACTAACAGGACGAGTAACATCAGAAGATGGACAAGTCAATCTATGTCAGCCTGCACCATCAAAGCAAGAAACAGAGTAGAATGGCGATCCATGGTAGCCAACCTTCGTTGCGGAGAAGGCACGCAATGATGATGATGATGATGATGAATTTTTTTGAAGGCCAGTTATATGTTACCCATACACCATTTTGTTAAAGCTGCTACCTCCATCTCTAAAAACAAAACATAAAAAAAAGATGTTTGATAATATGTTGTAGTTATAAATGTAATAGTCTCAGTATTTAACATATTAACTCTTTCAATACGGAAGCCTTTTATCAATGCAACAGAAGAGATTTCAGACACAAAACCTTTCTTGATTTTAAGAATCAATCTACATATTTATATTTATCTAACATATAATGTCATTTTAACTAATTATACAGCTTATTATATGAATTTTGAGATAATTGAACAAGGTATTAGATTTCACCAATACCAAGATGATACAAGACATGTAAAAAAAAATATGGTTTGATGATGATTCACACTAATTAAGTTAAGATGGACGCAGGGTGCTGCGAAATGTACGTGACCGAAATTGGAATGGCGCACAGTGGATCGAAATGTACAGAACTAATAAAAATGAATATTTTGACAGTTATCTTACCCAATCCACATATGAATGCTTGCTCTTTTGAACATCCCTCTTAGTTTTATGCAGTCATGACGTCAAATACAATCCCCCCCCCCCCCCCCAAATCTGACCAGAATATTTGTCTAATCCGCTACTCCCATAAAAATTTCATCATGACTATATATTTTATATTATGATCCACCTAATTCACATTATTTTATCTCTCTTATAACATTGAACACCTATATTTGTTTATACAGAAATACAATTTCATTTCTGTGAGTAAAAGTGAAAGTCATAATGTTTTTTACCATTTATATTTTGTTAAATTCGTAACTGGAGTAGGTCTTAATGTTTTTCACCATTTATATTTTGTTAAATTCGTATCTGGAGTAGGTCTTAATGTTTTTCACCATTTATATTTTGTTAAATTCGTATCTGGAGTAGGTCTTAATGTTTTTCACCATTTCAATTTTGTTATATTCGTTTCTGGAGTAGTTCTTTGTTTTCGTGGTGACCATAAATGATTTAATATTTTACGATTCTCAACATTTAATCTCTCATATTAACTTTTAACTGACATAATATTTGTTAATATGTTAATATTTGTTTATACAATAATATAATTTTATCATTTCTGTGAGTGAAAGTGAAAGTAATAATTTTCTTGACGATTTCAATTTTGTGAAATGTGTCCTGGAAGTTCTTTCCTGTTCCTGCCAATTTTGATAATAAAAAAAGTAAAGTACCCCCGTCACGCCAAGTGGCGTATAGGGAAATATGTTGTTAGTGACCCTATATTTTACAGACCTTCAGCACATGATTTTTGGGGTAATGTGGTCGGTATTACGCCCATGCTGCTTTACTTTCCCAGAAAAAAATCTGGTACCCATTTAAGGTTGGGTGAACCCGAAAGCAGTCGGTTGGGATCGAACCCTACCCCTTGTCCTTTGTAGTCCAGTTCACTAACCACTGAGCTATCGCGGCTCCCTAATTTTGATAATGGTTCAGAAAAAATGATAAAGATCTTGATTACCAACAAGAGTCTGGGAAGATTTTGATCCACAAGAACTCAATTACTGACATGAAAAAAAAAAAGTAAAGTACCCCCGTCACGCCAAGTGGCGTATAGGGAAATATGGTGTTAGTGACCCTATATTTTACAGACCTTTAGCACATGATTTTTGGGGTAATGTGGTCGGTATTACGCCCGTGCTGCTTTACTTTCCCAGAAAAAATCCTGTACCCATTTAAGGCTGGGTGAACCCGGAAGCCGTCGGTTGGGATCGAACCCTACCCCTTGTCCGTGGTAGTCCAGTTCACTAACCACTGAGCTATCGCAGCTCCCATTACTGACATGAGTTTAGAAAGATTTAACTCCGAAAGAACTCAATTTCTATCACAATTCTAGGGAGAATTGAACTGCCATCTTGATATCTGCTGTATGACCAATGATACACTTATTCAGTAGGAAAGAAAAAGTAAAGAGCCCCCTGTCATGTCAAGTGGCGTATAGGGAATATGGTGTTAGTGACCATAAATTTTACAGACCTTCAGCACATGATTTTGTGGGGTATTGTGGTCAGTCTTACACCCGTGTCGCTTTACTTTCCCAGAAAAAATCTGGTACCCATTAAAGGCTGGATGAACCTGGAAGCCGTCAATTGGGATCGAACCCTACCTCAGGTCCTCTGTAGACCAGTTCACTAACCACTGAGCTATCGTGGCTCCCCACTTATTCAATTGCATGTGAAAAAATGTAGATTTCATCCATGAAAAGTTGGTTCACATATTTTCAGTAGTTTCATTTTGATATAATGTTGGAACTTTCATTTTAACCTTGGATTACAATACCGTAGTAAAAATTATTGCATCAAAATACAAATTCTTAAAAATTGACAATTTGCCATGGGCAAACATTTCCTTCTCCCCCCCCCCTTCCCATGTACCTTCATAATTATTACTTCCAGTAACCCCTGAGTGTTTAATTTGTTTTTTTTCTGATGTTGAAATTAATTTTTAACAACAGCGTAAGATATGATCTCATATAGGGGGGCTGGGTGGTCTAGAGGTAAGATGTTGGCCACTGGACAGGAAGGTCCTGGGTTTGATCACTGCCACAGGTAGTGAGAACCCATTGTATATTGTATCGTCATGGCTTCTCTTCTCTCTGGGTAATGAGATCCAATGTTTAGCCCTCTCAGAAAACATAGAGAAACTGGAGGTCCAGTGTGCACTTGCATATGTTAAAAAAACCCATGACAGATGGGCAGAAAAGTACAGATATAGTAGCCATGACATACATAAACTAGTGACACAACGCATCCACACCAACTTAACAGGTGAGCACTAAGAAGAGACCTCCTATAATATATATCTATAGATTTCTTAATTTTTTTTTTTAAGCTGGGACCAGAGAAATTTCCTTGGCTGTTGGCTGACATCAAACAACCCTTTTTAACACAGGGAATAACGCTATGAGGTAGCTGAACATACTGACAGCAGTATTAATAGACATTGTAACATGTCGGGTCCAAGCGGTCAAATTTCAGATAATAAATCAACCTGAACAAGGAAACCCGAGTCCCACTATCTCTCCTTCTGTAAATACACGGCTGTGTATCAAAAGTTAAAAAAAAATACTATTTTTATAGTTCCTAATGTTAGAATTAAAATGTAAGAAGAATAAAGAATATGTACTGGCAACAAACTGCACCATGAAAACTGGAAATCAATTGGGAATGTTTCAACAAATAAAACAGTGTTAGGCAGGGTGGTGTGGCTGTCACCAGATTTGTTTAGTATGTATTGTGAGGTTGTCTTAAGATCCATAATGGCCTGAAATAACAATAAGAAGTCATAATAAAATAGCCTCGGGTATGCTAATGATGCAGTCTATATCGCTAAAAGTGAAAATAATTAAAAAAAAAAAAAAAAAAAGTAAAGTGCCCCCTTCACGCCAAGAGGCATATAGGGAATATGGTGTTAGTGACCATATATTTTACAGACCTTCGGGACATGATTTTTGGGGTAATGTGGTCGGTATTATGCCCGTGCCGTTTTACTTTCCCAGAAAAAAATCTGTACCCGTTAAAGACTGGGTGAACCAGCAGCCGTCGGTTTGGATCGAACCCTACCTCTTGTCCTTTGTAGTCCAGTTCACTAACCACTGAGATATCACGGCTCCCAAAAGTGAAAATGAGTAACAAGAAATATTAGGCATTATAGTGAAGGAAGCAAAAATAAAGGATTCAGCGTCAATAGCAAAAAGACAAAAGTAATGGTAAAAACAAAGAAAAAGACATCACAATGCGCAATAAAGACAAGTGAAACAATATTAAAACAGGTAAATGATTTTAAATATCTGGGAACAATGTTAACCTCAGAACAGAGGTGAGATGCAGAATAGCTCAGGCAAAAGCAGCTTTCCAAAAAATGAAGAAGACACTGTGCAATCCATTTTTAACAATAGAAACAAAAAAAAAAAGAGTTCTTAAATGTTATGTAGACATAACATATGAGTGAGAATCATGGACAATAGGACAACAGACAAGAGAATCACTGGAGACTATAGAAATATTTTTTTGTAGAAGAATGTTTAGAATGCCATGGATAGCTAAAAAGATTAATGAAAGTATTCTGAAAGAGGCCCAACCAAAAGAGAGATAATTTCCAGTATTTTCAAGAAACAATCATCATTTTTTGGCCATGTAATGAGAAAGAAACAGCTGGAATATATTTTAACAACTGGGAAAATTGAGTGATGAAGAGATAGTGGGAAGCAAAGAGAAACGATACCAGACAGCTTAAGAGAATGGCTTGGCAGTAGGTCAACAACAGAAATGTTAAAGAACTGTTGAGATCAAAAGTTGTGGGGAGACATGGTCACCTACACCAGCAGGCATGGTGCTTGATGATGATGAATGTTACAATTGAGTGGTAGTAATTTTACTACAAAATGTAACGTCAGTCACACACAGGAATCATAATCTAGTGTTAATAAATGTGTTTGTTTAAGATCTAAAAGTACTCATCATTTCTCACTTTTGTTAAATTCATGTTGTTTATTTTTATTTTATTCTAATTTTTTTTTTCAGTTTTGCAATGGATAAGATTAATATAAATCAAGCTATTAATCAAACTGGTAATTCAGCTGTTATTCGAGCTGTTAATCGAGCGGGTGAAGGAATGCCTATGTTCCTACAACTCTTCAGTACACAAAGAAAGATGGTTGACAATGCAGATCTCCCTGCACATTCCAATAGTAGGATCGCACAGTGCTCCCAAACACCAGGAATGGAATGGGATGGAAATGGTAATAATGATATTGTTTGTTCATAACAGGCTTTTTAAAATTATGGATAATTTGTTTCCATTTTCAAGCTAATTAACTATATTGTCCATTGAATCATGACAGGAACACAGAACATCTTCAAAATCTCTCTCCATTTGTTCCTGGCATAGGCTAAACTGTTTGGTTTTTATTTCTTTTTTTTTTTTCCTGTTTAAAATCCCTTTCACATCTTTTTGCAAACACTGTTCTTTAAGTCTGTCTTCTCCTGTTTCTATTTTGTTTTGGAATCTACAGTGGCATTCACAAGATACCTTGAGTGGAAATCTCTTTTGACTTAATTGAATTCACACTTGAACCATCAAATCCACTTCACTATACTCTCCCTTATTCTTATTTTCCCTCCTTATCCACTTCACTATACTCTCCCTTATTCTTACTTTCCCTCCTTATCCACTTCACTATACTCTCCCTTATTCTTACTTTCCCTCCTTATCCACTTCACTATACTCTCCCTTATTCTTATTTTCCCTCCTTATCCACTTCACTATACTCTCCCTTATTCTTATTTTCCCTCCTTATCCACTTCACTATACTCTCCCTTATTCTTATTTTCCCTCCTTATCCACTTCACTACACTCTCCCTTATTCTTATTTTCCCTCCTTATCCACTTCACTATACTCTCCCTTATTCTTATTTTCCCTCCTTATCCACTTCACTATACTCTCCCTTATTCTTATTTTCCCTCCTTATCCACTTCACTATACTCTCCCTTATTCTTATTTTCCCTCCTTATCCACTTCACTATACTCTCCCTTATTCTTATTTTCCCTCCTTATCCACTTCACTATACTCTCCCTTATTCTTATTTTCCCTCCTTATCCACTTCACTATACTCTCCCTTATTCTTATTTTCCCTCCTTATCCACTTCACTATACTCTCCCTTATTCTTATTTTCCCTCCTTATCCACTTCACTATACTCTCCCTTATTCTTATTTTCCTTCCTTATCCACTTCACTATACTCTCCCTTATTCTTATTTTCCCTCCTTATCCACTTCACTATACTCTCCCTTATTCTTATTTTCCCTCCTTATCCACTTCACTATACTCTCCCTTATTCTCATTTTCCCTCCTTATCCACTTCACTATACTCTCCCTTATTCTCATTTTCCCTCCTTATCCACTTCACTATACTCTCCCTTATTCTCATTTTCCCTCCTTATCCACTTCACTATACTCTCCCTTATTCTTATTTTCCCTCCTTATCCACTTCACTATACTCTCCCTTATTCTTATTTTCCCTCCTTATCCACTTCACTATACTCTCCCTTATTCTTATTTTCCCTCCTTATCCACTTCACTATACTCTCCCTTATTCTTATTTTCCCTCCTTATCCACTTCACTATACTCTCCCTTATTCTTATTTTCCCTCCTTATCCACTTCACTATACTCTCCCTTATTCTTATTTTCCCTCCTTATCCACTTCACTATACTCTCCCTTATTCTTATTTTCCCTCCTTATCCACTTCACTATACTCTCCCTTATTCTTATTTTCCCTCCTTATCCACTTCACTATACTCTCCCTTATTCTTATTTTCCCTCCTTATCCACTTCACTATACTCTCCCTTATTCTTATTTTCCCTCCTTATCCACTTCACTATACTCTCCCTTATTCTTATTTTCCCTCCTTATCCACTTCACTATACTCTCCCTTATTCTTATTTTCCCTCCTTATCCACTTCACTATACTCTCCCTTATTCTTATTTTCCCTCCTTATCCACTTCACTATACTCTCCCTTATTCTTATTTTCCCTCCTTATCCACTTCACTATACTCTCCCTTATTCTCACTTTCCCTCCTTATCCACTTCACCATACTCTCCCTTATTCTCATTTTCCCTCCTTATCCACTTCACTATACTCTCCCTTATTCTCATTTTCCCTCCTTATCCACTTCACTATACTCTCCCTTATTCTCATTTTCCCTCCTTATCCACTTCACTATACTCTCCCTTATTCTCATTTTCCCTCCTTATCCACTTCACTATACTCTCCCTTATTCTCATTTTCCCTCCTTATCCACTTCACTATACTCTCCCTTATTCTCATTTTCCCTCCTTATCCACTTCACTATACTCTCCCTTATTCTCATTTTCCCTCCTTATCCACTTCACTATACTCTCCCTTATTCTTATTTTCCCTCCTTATCCACTTCACTATACTCTCCCTTATTCTTATTTTCCCTCCTTATCCACTTCACTATACTCTCCCTTATTCTTATTTTCCCTCCTTATCCACTTCACTATACTCTCCCTTACTCTTATTTTCCCTCCTTATCCACTTCACTATAATCTCCCTTATTCTTATTTTCCCTCCTTATCCACTTCACTATACTCTCCCTTATTCTCATTTTCCCTCCTTATCCACTTCACTATACTCTCCCTTATTCTCATTTTCCCTCCTTATCCACTTCACTATACTCTCCCTTATTCTTATTTTCCCTCCTTATCCACTTCACTATACTCTCCCTTATTCTTGTTTTCCCTCCTTATCCACTTCACTATACTCTCCCTTATTCTTATTTTCCCTCCTTATTCACTTCACTATACTCTCCCTTATTCTTATTTTCCCTCCTTATCCACTTCACTATACTCTCCCTTATTCTTATTTTCCCTCCTTATCCACTTCACTATACTCTCCCTTATTCTTATTTTCCCTCCTTATCCACTGCCAAAGCCGCCAGTGGCCAACTTTCCTCATGACCTCTTGTGTGGGCATCAACACAGTTTGTCCATTTCTCATGGAGATAATAAATATATTCAAAGAATAACACAGTAGCCAATTTATGTTGACGAAAGATGTTACAGGATAACTCAGTTGTGCTGCCCAATACATGTCTTTTAAACGAACATAGACAAATCACAGAAACTGACCAAAAAGAAAACTTGAGAAGTAATACCATAAAGCATTCTTTATAAATATATATTTAAGCGTCTTTGTCATCAATTTTACAGCATCCTCAGATTTGTATGCCTATACCAGTTCACATAGTCTGATAATAACAGTACACTTCCGATTGTCTTGCAGCATTTTATCCAGGAAACCTTAGTAAAAAAAATGGGGGCCTCGGTAGCCGAGTTGGGAAAACCACCCGACTGGACTACCGATGTTCGGACAACCTGTGTTCGATTCCCGCTGGGAGCAGTGTGAATTGTACTCGTGGTTGGAGAAAAAAAATAACCCCATGGCCGACCGACCCAGCCATTGGCAGAAATGAGTACCAGGGTATTACCCTGGGAAGGTGAGGAATGTCACCTCGCATCTGAGTTTCGATGCTTGAGGCGACACTATACAGAAATTTCTGAACATTTCTGGATAGGCGGCCGAGCACATATGGGTGTAAACTTGCGTGCTAAGACGCCGGTTCAAGTCTCGTACTTTACCTTAGTCAAAAACTAAAAAATTAACAAATAATAATCTGCTTGCATTTTAGAAGAATCTTGTGGATGTTATTTACGAATGTGTTTCTGCTTGGAAATCAACTTTCGTCAACTTTAAAAAAAAAATTCTGCCAGAAAATATTACCTGAAAGTGATGAGGAATTTCTTGATTTTGAAGACCATACTTAGAAGCAGTGGGTAGAGTATAGAATACCTTACAAGGCTTATATGGATGTGCAAATGATGATGAGGAAGCAGTTCATGATTGGTTAAACAGAGAACAAAATCTAGCCAGGCATGAAATATTGAATGACGATGAAATCATACAATTCATTACTGGGACTGGACAAAATGAAACAACCCCCGCAAAAGAAGAAAATGACCTCATACCGGAGCGGAGTGTAAGTCACAGTTCTGTGCTAACACACGTCAAAGCTCTTCTTGATTACTTAGAACACCAAGAAGACAGTAACTGTGTGGAAACATTAATCCAGAGAAATCTACACAGATGATGTAGAAGAGTTGACTGTCTTATTTCAAGCTGTAATAAATTAAGCGCTAACTTTTTTATACTGTACCTACTCTGTCAGTTTTGTATGTATAACGCTTTAACCAGAATTTTTGTTGTCTGGGATTTCCCATTCATTCTGAATAATTCAGAATTTAATGTATTCTCAGCGTACCCTATAACTGGTGCACACTTCTTTAATTTCACTGCACTTAACTTTCTTTAATTTCACTGCTCTTAACTTTACTTAATTTCATTGGACTTAACTTTCTTTAATTTCACTGCTCTTAACTTTACTTAATTTCATTGGACTTAACTTTCTTTAATTTCACTGCTCTTAACTTTACTTAATTTCATTGGACTTAACCTTCTTTAATTTCACTGCACTTAACTTTACTTAATTTCATTGGACTTAACTGTCTTTAATTTCACTGCACTTAACTTTACTTAATTTCATTGGTCTTAACTTTCTTTAATTTCATTGGACTTAACTTTCTTTAATTTCATTGGACTTAACTTTCTTTAATTTCACTGCACTAACTTTCTTTAATTTCACTGCTCTTAACTTTACTTAATTTCATTGGACTTAACCTTCTTTAATTTCACTGCACTTAACTTTACTTAATTTCATTGGACTTAACTTTCTTTAATTTCACTGCTCTTAACTTTACTTAATTTCATTGGACTTAACTGTCTTTAATTTCACTGCACTTAACTTTACTTAATTTAATTGGACTTAACTTTCTTTAATTTTACTGCACTAACTTTCTTTAATTTCATTGGACTTAACTTTCTTTAATTTCACTGCACTAACTTTCTTTAATTTCACTGCTCTTAACTTTACTTAATTTCATTGGACTTAACCTTCTTTAATTTCACTGCACTTAACTTTACTTAATTTCATTGGACTTAACTGTCTTTAATTTCACTGCACTTAACTTTACTTAATTTCATTGGACTTAACTTTCTTTAATTTCACTGCTCTTAACTTTACTTAATTTCATTGGACTTAACTTTCTTTAATTTCACTGCACTTAACTTTCTTTAATTTCACTGCACTTAACTTTTTTTAAATTTCACTGCACTTAACTTTCTTTAATTTCACTGCACTTAACTTTCTTTAATTTCACTGCTCTCAACTTTCTTTAATTTCACTGCACTTACTTTCTTTAATTTCACTGCACTCAACTTTCTTTAATTTCACTGCTCTCAACTTTCTTTAATTTCACTGCACTTAACTTTCTTTAATTTCACTGCACTCAACTTTCTTTAATTTCACTGCTCTCAACTTTCTTTAATTTCACTGCACTTAACTTTCTTTAATTTCACTGCTCTCAACTTTCTTTAATTTCACTGCACTTAACTTTCTTTAATTTCACTGCACTCAACTTTCTTTAATTTCACTGCTCTCAACTTTCTTTAATTTCACTGCACTTAACTTTCTTTAATTTCACTGCACTCAACTTTCTTTAATTTCACTGCTCTCAACTTTCTTTAATTTCACTGCACTTAACTTTCTTTAATTTCACTGCACTCAACTTTCTTTAATTTCACTGCACTTAACTTTCTTTAATTTCACTGCACTTAACTTTCTTTAATTTCACTGCACTTAACTTTCTTTAATTTCACTGCACTCAACTTTTTTTAGTTTCACTGCGCTAACTTTCTTTAATTTCACTGCTCTCAACTTTCTTTAATTTCACTGCACTTAACTTTCTTTAATTTCACTGCTCTCAACTTTCTTTAATTTCACTGCACTTAACTTTCTTTAATTTCACTGCACTTAACTTTCTTTAATTTCACTGCACTCAACTTTCTTTAATTTCACTGCTCTCAACTTTCTTTAATTTCACTGCACTTAACTTTCTTTAATTACACTGCACTCAACTTTCTTTAATTTCACTGCACTTAACTTTCTTTAATTTCACTGCACTTAACTTTCTTTAATTTCACTGCACTTAACTTTCTTTAATTTCACTGCACTCAACTTTTTTTAGTTTCACTGCGCTAACTTTCTTTAATTTCACTGCTCTTAACTTTACTTAATTTCATTGGACTTAACTTTCTTTAATTTCACTGCTCTTAACTTTATTTAATTTCACTGCACTTAACTTTCTTTAATTTCACTGCACTTAACTTTCTTTAATTTCACTGCACTTAACTTTCTTTAATTTCACTGCTCTCAACTTTCTTTAATTTCACTGCACTCAACTTTCTTTAATTTCACTGCACTCAACTTTCTTTAATTTCACTGCACTTAACTTTCTTTAATTTCACTGCACTTAACTTTCTTTAATTTCACTGCACTCAACTTTCTTTAATTTCACTGCACTTAACTTTCTTTAATTTCACTGCACTCAACTATCTTTAATTTCACTGCACTTAACTTTCTTTAATTTCACTGCACTTAACTTTCTTTAATTTCACTGCACTTAACTTTCTTTAATTTCACTGCACTTAACTTTCTTTAATTTCATTGCTCTCAACTTTCTTTAATTTCACTGCACTCAACTTTCTTTAATTTCACTGCACTTAACTTTCTTTAATTTCACTGCACTTAACTTTCTTTAATTTCACTGCTCTCAACTTTCTTTAATTTCACTGCACTTAACTTTCTTTAATTTCACTGCACTTAACTTTCTTTAATTTCACTGCACTCAACTTTCTTTAATTTCACTGCACTTAACTTTCTTTAATTTCACTGCACTTAACTTTCTTTAATTTCACTGCACTCAACTTTCTTTAATTTCACTGCACTTAACTTTCTTTAATTTCACTGCTCTCAACTTTCTTTAATTTCACTGCTCTCAACTTTCTTTAATTTCACTGCTCTCAACTTTCTTTAATTTCATTGAACTCAACTTTCTTTAATTTCACTGCACTCAACTTTCTTTAATTTCACTGCTCTCAACTTTCTTTAATTTCACTGCTCTCAACTTTCTTTAATTTCACTGCTCTCAACTTTCTTTAATTTCACTGCACTTAACTTTCTTTAATTTCACTGCACTTAACTTTCTTTAATTTCACTGCACTCAACTTTCTTTAATTTCACTGCACTTAACTTTCTTTAATTTCACTGCACTTAACTTTCTTTAATTTCACTGCACTCAACTTTCTTTAATTTCACTGCACTTAACTTTCTTTAATTTCACTGCTCTCAACTATCTTTAATTTCACTGCACTTAACTTTCTTTAATTTCACTGCACTTAACTTTCTTTAATTTCACTGCACTTAACTTTCTTTAATTTCACTGCACTTAACTTTCTTTAATTTCACTGCTCTCAACTTTCTTTAATTTCACTGCACTCAACTTTCTTTAATTTCACTGCACTTAACTTTCTTTAATTTCACTGCACTTAACTTTCTTTAATTTCACTGCTCTCAACTTTCTTTAATTTCACTGCACTTAACTTTCTTTAATTTCACTGCACTTAACTTTCTTTAATTTCACTGCACTCAACTTTCTTTAATTTCACTGCACTTAACTTTCTTTAATTTCACTGCTCTCAACTTTCTTTAATTTCACTGCTCTCAACTTTCTTTAATTTCACTGCTCTCAACTTTCTTTAATTTCATTGCACTCAACTTTCTTTAATTTCACTGCACTCAACTTTCTTTAATTTCACTGCTCTCAACTTTCTTTAATTTCACTGCACTCAACTTTCTTTAATTTCACTGCTCTCAACTTTCTTTAATTTCACTGCACTTAACTTTATTTAATTTCACTGCACTCAACTTTCTTTAATTTCACTGCACTTAACTTTCTTTAATTTCACTGCACTTAACTTTCTTTAATTTCACTGCACTTAACTTTCTTTAATTTCACTGCACTCAACTTTTTTTAGTTTCACTGCGCTAACTTTCTTTAATTTCACTGCTCTCAACTTTCTTTAATTTCACTGCACTTAACTTTCTTTAATTTCACTGCTCTCAACTTTCTTTAATTTCACTGCACTTAACTTTCTTTAATTTCACTGCACTCAACTTTCTTTAATTTCACTGCTCTCAACTTTCTTTAATTTCACTGCACTTAACTTTCTTTAATTTCACTGCACTCAACTTTCTTTAATTTCACTGCTCTCAACTTTCTTTAATTTCACTGCACTTAACTTTCTTTAATTACACTGCACTCAACTTTCTTTAATTTCACTGCACTTAACTTTCTTTAATTTCACTGCACTTAACTTTCTTTAATTTCACTGCACTTAACTTTCTTTAATTTCACTGCACTCAACTTTTTTTAGTTTCACTGCGCTAACTTTCTTTAATTTCACTGCTCTTAACTTTACTTCTCCCGTGTGTTACCGGGGCCTCATTATGTGGGAAGTAAAGAATAGTGACACTGTGACCTTCCAGGCATGTCGTAAGAGGCGACTAAGGAAGTTGATCGATGGCTTGACAAGCTGTCATTGTAAAAAAATATTGTTATGGAAACAGAGCCATAGATTTCAGAAGCAGTGATCTCTGCAATATGTGCCATTTTGGCATGCAAGGTTTCTGCTTTTGAGATTGTAGTTCTGCCCTATGTGCCGTCTTCGGCTCGAAAGGACAATAGATAGATAGATAACTTTACTTAATTTCATTGGACTTAACTTTCTTTAATTTCACTGCACTTAACTTTCTTTAATTTCACTGCACTTAACTTTCTTTAATTTCACTGCACTTAACTTTCTTTAATTTCACTGCTCTCAACTTTCTTTAATTTCACTGCACTCAACTTTCTTTAATTTCACTGCACTTAACTTTCTTTAATTTCACTGCACTTAACTTTCTTTAATTTCACTGCACTCAACTTTCTTTAATTTCACTGCTCTCAACTTTCTTTAATTTCACTGCACTTAACTTTCTTTAATTTCACTGCACTCAACTTTCTTTAATTTCACTGCACTTAACTTTCTTTAATTTCACTGCACTCAACTTTCTTTAATTTCACTGCTCTCAACTTTCTTTAATTTCACTGCTCTCAACTTTCTTTAATTTCACTGCTCTCAACTTTCTTTAATTTCACTGCTCTCAACTTCTTTAATTTCATTGCACTCAACTTTCTTTAATTTCACTGCACTCAACTTTCTTTAATTTCACTGCTCTCAACTTTCTTTAATTTCACTGCACTTAACTTTCTTTAATTTCACTGCACTTAACTTTCTTTAATTTCACTGCTCTCAACTTTCTTTAATTTCACTGCACTTAACTTTCTTTAATTTCACTGCACTTAACTTTCTTTAATTTCACTGCACTCAACTTTCTTTAATTTCACTGCACTTAACTTTCTTTAATTTCACTGCACTTAACTTTCTTTAATTTCACTGCACTCAACTTTCTTTAATTTCACTGCACTTAACTTTCTTTAATTTCACTGCACTCAACTATCATTAATTTCACTGCACTTAACTTTCTTTAATTTCACTGCACTTAACTTTCTTTAATTTCACTGCACTTAACTTTCTTTAATTTCACTGCACTTAACTTTCTTTAATTTCACTGCTCTCAACTTTCTTTAATTTCACTGCACTCAACTTTCTTTAATTTCACTGCACTTAACTTTCTTTAATTTCACTGCACTTAACTTTCTTTAATTTCACTGCTCTCAACTTTCTTTAATTTCACTGCACTTAACTTTCTTTAATTTCACTGCACTTAACTTTCTTTAATTTCACTGCACTCAACTTTCTTTAATTTCACTGCACTTAACTTTCTTTAATTTCACTGCACTTAACTTTCTTTAATTTCACTGCACTCAACTTTCTTTAATTTCACTGCACTTAACTTTCTTTAATTTCACTGCTCTCAACTTTCTTTAATTTCACTGCTCTCAACTTTCTTTAATTTCACTGCTCTCAACTTTCTTTAATTTCATTGCACTCAACTTTCTTTAATTTCACTGCACTCAACTTTCTTTAATTTCACTGCTCTCAACTTTCTTTAATTTCATTGCTCTCAACTTTCTTTAATTTCACTGCTCTCAACTTTCTTTAATTTCACTGCTCTCAACTTTCTTTAATTTCACTGCTCTCAACTTTCTTTAATTTCATTGCACTCAACTTTCTTTAATTTCACTGCACTCAACTTTCTTTAATTTCACTGCTCTCAACTTTCTTTAATTTCACTGCACTTAACTTTCTTTAATTTCACTGCTCTTAACTTTCTTTAATTTCACTGCACTAAACTTTCTTTAATTTCACTGCTCTTAACCAAACTGCCCTTGGTCAACCTCTCATTATATACCCTCTGTGGTCCTTGATGACTGTTCTTGTTGCTGTCTGAATCTCATTAGGCATGTGGCCTGTCTAACTTGATCACCTTCCCATATCATTGTATAGTTACACATCTTGAGCAGTTCTTGTTTGTTTGGCTGATAATTTTCTTAGACAAATTGTATGAAACATTGAAGCTTATGTTTTTATTTTCTGTTGATCTCCTACATTCTGATTATGAAAAAAAAAAAGCACTGAAAGTCTTATGCTGCTATATATATTGCTTTGTTTTTTCTGCAATTATTTTGACTCCTTTTCCTCAATTCTAAATAATTTTTTTGGCTTATGTTTTCCCTTCTCTCACTTCAAACTTTTGTTTTATTCTTTCCATGAGTTGCAGTCGAAGTTACGGATTTGTTAGTCGACTTATCAACTTAACAGATTCCATGTTTTTATAGTAAAACATTATTATTTCAACTATTACAGATTTAAGGTTTACTCTCTACTGTAATACATTATTATTTCAACTATTACAGATTTAAGATTTACTCTACAGTAATACATTATTATTTCATCTATTACAGATTTAAGGATTATTCTCTACAGTAATACATTATTATTTCAACTATTACAGATTTAAGGATTACTCTCTTCAGTAATACATTATTATTTCAACTATTACAGATTTAAGGTTTACTCTCTACAGTAATACATTATTATTTCAACTATTACAGATTTAAGGTTTACTCTCTACAGTAATACATTATTATTTCAACTATTACAGATTTAAGGTTTACTCTCTTCAGTAATACATTATTATTTCAGCTATTACAGATTTAAGGTTTACTCTCTACAGTAATACATTATTATTTCAACTATTACAGATTTAAGGTTTACTCTCTTCAGTAATACATTATTATTTCAGCTATTACAGATTTAAGGATTACTCTCCCTTTAAATATAACTAATATATATTTTCTCTGAGAATGTAGGACTAAGACCATATTTCCCATATGCCACAAGTTATAATATTGTGTTATGGTAGTATCATCACCATCACACCCCAGACACATCCATTGGTGCTCTGATCATCCACCCTAAATGTTCATTATCATGCTGTGACTAACAAATGATTACCCTTTTCTATGTTTATTTGTTTCAGTAATTTGCTAAATATTTTTGCTTGTTTCGTTCCATTCGTTTTATATTTAAAAACATAATGTTTTACTGGGACGTGATTTGATTCACATTCTTCATCATTTTCATTTTATCTCACTTGTTTATTCCAGTTGATATGCCAATGAGTCAAAACATGGACTGTTCTGAGAACAACACATTTATGACACCACCCAACAGGGAGAGGTTGAACACAGAGGTTTTTCGACTGAAGAATAATGTCTCCAAATTTGAAATGCCAGTGCCAGCGCCAGACATGAACGGGCCATTTGGAGATGGTACGTTTAAATGCTGTTTACATGTTTCCTTGTTGTTTTGAGGTTTCTTTTTTTTTAATAATATTATTTTTCAATTTTTGAGTGGCATAGAATGACTAATCTGCCCCATTGCACCTTGCAGGGCATCAGCGTAAATTCAGTCCCTCTGGACTTCACTAGAGATATAAAGCTGGTGTACATAGACAACTTTGTACATTTCTTATTGGTAGCAGTTGTTGAGCCTTTCCGTGTCTGATTTTACTCGGTAGAAACATTCAAATCGTTTCCATTAGTCATGAAAAGATAAGAGCCATGTTCGAAAAAGCGCACCTAACAACATGTTCTTATGCTCTGTTGCAGACATTGACAGGAAGCAGGCTGGGAAGAAAGTTGTGCCTCCTGTTGAGACCAAAACTGAGAGCACTGTCCTCCAGGAGAGCTTCCAGGTTGTTCAGTGTAAGAAGCGACCTTTGAAACGTACCATGACAGAAGAGATAGAAGAACAGCGGAATGCTCCAAACACTCTGTAAGTTCATTAATATCTTCTGAGAAAATATGAATAATCATATACATTATGGAGACTTTGAAAAATTAAATTAATTAAAAGTGACATACCAGACTAAGGTATGTTGAATTCAATCATGGAACTAAGACAAACTATTAAATCACATTCAAGTTGTCTGTCTCCTCATATGTAGTGTAACAACAAAGTTACTTTGTCTTCTCACATATAGTGTAACAACAAAGTTACTTTGTCTTCTCACATATAGTGTAACAACAAAGTCACTTTGTCTCCTCACATGTAGTGTAACAACTAAGTTACTTTGTTTCCTCACATATAGTGTAACAACAAAGTCACTTTGTCTCCTCACATGTAGTGTAACAACAAAGTCACTTTTTCTCCTCACATGTAGTGTAACAACAAAGTCACTTTGTCTTCTCACATATAGCGTAACAACAAAGTCACTTTGTCTCCTCACATATAGCGTAACAACAAAGTCACTTTGTCTTCTCACATGTAGTGTAACAACAAAGTCACTTTGTCTCCTCACATGTAGTGTAACAACTAAGTTACTTTGTTTCCTCACATATAGTGTAACAACAAAGTCACTTTGTCTCCTCACATATAGTGTAACAACAAAGTCATTTTGTCTCCTCACATGTAGTGTAACAACTAAGTTACTTTGTTTCCTCACATATAGTGTAACAACAAAGTCACTTTGTCTCCTCACATGTGGTGTAACAACAAAGTCACTTTGTCTTCTCACATATAGCGTAACAACAAAGTCACTTTGTCTCCTCACATATAGCGTAACAACAAAGTCACTTTGTCTCCTCACATGTAGTGTAACAACAAAGTCACTTTGTCTTCTCACATATAGCGTAACAACAAAGTCACTTTGTCTCCTCACATATAGCGTAACAACAAAGTCACTTTGTCTTCTCACATATAGCGTAACAACAAAGTCACTTTGTCTTCTCACATATAGCGTAACAACAAAGTCACTTTGTCTCCTCACATGTAGTGTAACAACAAAGTCACTTTGTCTTCTTACATATAGCGTAACAACAAAGTCACTTTGTCTCCTCACATATAGCGTAACAACAAAGTCACTTTGTCTTCTCACATGTAGTGTAACAACAAAGTCACTTTGTCTCCTCACATGTAGTGTAACAACTAAGTTACTTTGTTTCCTCACATATAGTGTAACAACAAAGTCACTTTGTCTCCTCACATATAGTGTAACAACAAAGTCATTTTGTCTCCTCACATGTAGTGTAACAACTAAGTTACTTTGTCTCCTCACATATAGCGTAACAACAAAGTCACTTTGTCTCCTCACATGTAGTGTAACAACAAAGTCACTTTGTCTTCTCACATATAGCGTAACAACAAAGTCACTTTGTCTCCTCACATATAGCGTAACAACAAAGTCACTTTGTCTCCTCACATATAGCGTAACAACAATCTCACTTTGTCTTCTCACATATAGCGTAACAACAAAGTCACTTTGTCTCCTCACATGTAGTGTAACAACAAAGTCACTTTGTCTCCTCACATGTAGTGTAACAACAAAGTCACTTTATCTTCTCACATATAGCGTAACAACAAAGTCACTTTGTCTTCTCACATGTAGTGTAACAACAAAGTCACTTTATCTCCTCACATGTAGTGTAACAACAAAGTCACTTTGTCTCCTCACATGTAGTGTAACAACAAAGTCACTTTATCTCCTCACATATAGTGTAACAACAAAGTCACTTTATCTCCTCACATATAGTGTAACAACAAAGTCACTTTATCTCCTCACATATAGTGTAACAACAAAGTCACTTTATCTCCTCACATATAGTGTAACAACAAAGTCACTTTATCTCCTCACATGTAGTGTAACAACAAAGTCACTTTGTCTCCTCACATGTAGTGTAACAACAAAGTCACTTTATCTTCTCACATGTAGTGTAACAACAAAGTCACTTTATCTTCTCACATGTAGTGTAACAACAAAGTCACTTTATCTTCTCACATGTAGTGTAACAACAAAGTCACTTTGTCTCCTCACATGTAGTGTAACAACAAAGTCACTTTATCTTCTCACATGTAGTGTAACAACAAAGTCACTTTGTCTCCTCACATGTAGTGTAACAACAAAGTCACTTTGTCTCCTCACATGTAGTGTAACAACAAAGTCACTTTGTCTCCTCACATGTAATGTAACAACAAAGTCACTTTATCTCCTCACATATAGTGTAACAACAAAGTCACTTTATCTTCTCACATGTAGTGTAACAACAAAGTCACTTTGTCTCCTCACATGTAGTGTAACAACAAAGTCACTTTGTCTCCTCACATGTAGTGTAACAACAAAGTCACTTTATCTCCTCACATGTAGTGTAACAACAAAGTCACTTTGTCTCCTCACATGTAATGTAACAACAAAGTCACTTTATCTCCTCACATATAGTGTAACAACAAAGTCACTTTATCTTCTCACATGTAGTGTAACAACAAAGTCACTTTGTCTCCTCACATGTAGTATAACAACTTCCCAAAACCAAATCTTCTCATACAACAAAAGTAATTGTCCGGACATCACAATCAGTGACCTATATTAATAGTTACAATTCCACATTTCTATCTAAATGTCTTTTATTTTGCTTATGTTTTAGGGACCCAGTCAAATTTAAGACTACAACTGACCTGATTCAAAAGATCAAGGACAACAATACTGTTGGGGAGAATGTTTGCATCATATACAACCCAAACGTAAGAACATGCATTTAGATACGTTTAGTGAATTCCAAGACTGTAGCATGTCATTGCTGAGCCACGTAGGCAAAATGTGTGCCAAAATTATAGAAACAAGATTAAGACCTGTTTTATAACACCAGTTGACATGTGAACAGATGGGGTTTAGAAAAATTAGATGTTGCACACATGCAATATCTTTACTCTGGTTTAGGGAATATCATTTCTTTCTTTCTTTCTTTCTTTCTTTCTTTCTTTCTTTCTTTCTTTCTTTCTTTCTTTCTTTCTTTCTTTCTTTCTTTCTTTCTTTCTTTCTTTCTTTCTTTCTTTCCTCCCTCCTACAAGTACTAAAATGAATAGGTAGACCTCTTTGTTGACCACTCTTAAATAAGGCATTAGGTGGGCACAGATGTGTTACGACAATGGCCCAAATCATCTGATTTTGACATTGAGCACTGGGTTGCCTTCCCTCTCGATCCCTGCTCCAGTGACCTGGTTACTCTGTTTCCAAGGACATTGTGAAGAGGTCAGGTAGAATCTGATTCACCAAATTTGCCACAAGCAGTCAGCTGTTGAGTCGCTGGTGCTGATGTATGCCCCCAGGAACTATCTGTTATATGAGCCAGCCACTTGTTTAGAACAATTCATACAAGTCACATATATGTGTAGATCTTTTTACTTATTTATCATAATTTACTTAAATTTAGTCAAATTATTAAATCTTGATGTGTTGAAATACCCAGAGTCCTACATAATTTATAAGATAAATATGCTTTACTTTTCTTTTATGTTATTGAGTGTTTTATGCACTTGCTATTCTGTTAAATTCAATTTATTGTGAAACTGTTCATTCACAGAAGTTTTCTGGCATTGACAACCTGAAGCCTGTACCAAACATCAGAATAAACAATGGATCTTTTGGCGAGGTTTTGAAAGTCAGGGATTCTCAAACTGGAGAGATTCTCATACAGAAAACGGTTAGTTCGGTTTGTGTGAAACATTGTATAGTTATTAAATATGCGTTGTTAATTTGCTTTTATCCTTGGATGAAACTGTTATATAGAGGTTTTGTCAATCTATGGGATCAGTGGTTTGTAAACTTGACTGCAAAGATTAACAGAGTGGGTTTGATCTTGATCAGTGGCTCTTAGTTTCACCCAGCCTTAAATTGGAACCTTACTTATCTGAGAAAGTAATTCACCCTGGTGTGATATCAGCCACATCACCAACAAGATGTGTTGCTTGGTCATTAACAAATTTCATGTTCAGTGTCAACTTCAGTGAACAATTTGAAGTATATGCTGGAGTGCAAACAAGGATTCCCCCCCAAACATTCATCCTCTTATTATCTTTTTATAGACTAGATTGAGACAAACAACAGAGGATGTATCTAGAAGAATATGATGGACAATGCTATTGGTATTGATAGATATATTAAAGAGAAATATTGTTAGCCATTTCCTAGCAGTGTATTCAAGGGAAAAAAAAAACAAGACTGCACTAATGCATTGGTAGCTGCTATAGCTCAGTGGTTAGTGACTTGGACTATTAAGGACAAGATGTCGAGATCAATCCTGACCGACGGCTTCCAAGTTCACCCAGCCTTAAATGGGTACCACCTTTTTTCTGGGAAAGTAAAGTGGTACAGGCGCAATACCAACCACATTACCCCAAAAAATCATGTGTCGAAGGTCTGTATAAACTATAGTCACTAACACCATATTCCCTATATGCCACTTGGCGTGACTGGGCTCTTTACTTTTGCTACTAATACATTAGGTTAAACATAATTCTCATTGTGGCGTGACTGGGCTCTTTACTTTTACTACTAATACATTAGGTTAAACATAATTCTCATTGTGGCGTGACAGTGGTGTTAAATTGTCACAATGTTGGAAATTAATAAACAAACGCTAGCAGCATCAGACTGCTGTAAGGTTAACAGCATAGAGGCATGTGGGCCTGTAAGGCTATCAGCATAGATGTTGATAATTCAGATAATTTTGATGTAGTTTGTTACGACATTTTAGGAAAACACCCCCCTCCCATTGCCACATGTCGCATAATAATCTCCATCACATAGTGCTAACAGAGATATTCTCGAAGGCAGAACTAAAGTAGTCATTGTTATATAAAAAAAACAAGGCCTCATGTGTGATAAATGTGACTGTGCACAGGCAAAATGACTGGTGAGCATCTGCTACAGTCATGCCCAACATATGATGAACAGAGAAGGCTTTTGTGGCCATCACTGGTACCACACCAGAACAAGCTGTATGGTGGTGCCACCAGCCTCAAGCTGGCAAATGCTTTCTTAAAAAAAAAAAATATCTTACGACACTTAGTACCATTGCTGGTGTATATTTAGGGGAGAGGGGTGGCTCACGATAGAACCAGAGGGATAAAAGCTGCTTGGTCAAACCAGCCATTACAACGTATGAACTTATTAATAATTACATCTATAGGTGTATGCAGTAAAATATACAGTTTCTGAAATGTGCTGAGCAACTAAAATATCATTGACACACACAGTTTTTCTTCAGACACTTTCAACATAATTTTGTTATACTCACTTCTGCCTTTGACCAGGTGAAGAAAAATAACAAAGGAGTAATTGAGTTGCAGAGAAATGAGATTGAAGTTCCACTTCAGTTCCTGGACGTAGAGAACATTGCCAAGTTCTATGGTCTAGCTTGGATTAATGACAAACTGATCTATGTCATGGAGGACGCAGGTAAGTGGATCTTAATAATTGGACCATCTGTCTGTCTGTCCGCCCGTCTGCACAGAGAGAGAGAGAGAGAGAGAGAGAGAGAGAGAGAGAGAGTGTGCAGAAGTTCTAGACTCTTGTGTCTGAAGATATTTGAATTGTCAGACTTTGCACAAGACCTGCATTGTGTCTTGCTATTTAGCTCTTTTCTGGGCAAGTTGTTCAATTTCATTGAAGGAGTTGATGCCTGCTGTTGTTGCCTCTCATTTTGACGTTGGAATTTGTCATCACTGTTTTTGATTCAAGATGTCTGTTTTGATGCTAACAATGGGTGTTTTATGATGATGATTTGTTAAACTTATTGATCAACCACCCATTGCATAATGAAGTAAAAATGTAAAAATGACAACCTGAATCAACAACAGAACTGATACGATACATTTTTGAAGGACATGATCGTCTATGCCAACCGGTATGGCACATGATGATGATGTAGAGAGAGGAGACTGCTACCATAGTAGCCACAATTTAATGAGACACCATCTGTATTAAAAGTATGTACCATCTGCCTATGCCACTGTATGCTCGAAGATATAAAAACCAAATTACATTTTTTCGATTGTTTCCAACATGGAGACTTGGAGAGAAGATTGTGGCCGACACCAACAACATGTGAAGAGAAACTATAAATCAAAACTGAAACAAACAGGAGAATAAATATTTTTAAAAATTTTGGATTCCGGTCTGAATGAGTCATGATCATAAAAAGGAGGAGCAGAATTAATTTAATTTATTTTACATAAAATAGTAATTTTAAACCCAAACTAGATGGCAAGCACATGTTAAAAATTAACTATCATTTCTTCCTTTTAGGCATATCCCTACGTCAAGTGGCCACTTCTTTTGAATATAGTACCATGTTGGATGTGCCAGGTAGAATTGAGAAAATCATGCTTTATATATTTACTGGGATTTCTCATTTGGCCCAATACAAGGTTACACACTGTGATATCAAGCGTAAGTGTCAGCTTTCTTCATTCACTTTGTTTTTGAATTACCATTCGTATCACCTTGGCAGTGGATCATGGAGTAGATCGTGGTGTTGGGAATAATTACTGATGAAAGATAGTTCATTTAGCTAGCCTGGTTTTAGTTTGGCACCCTGGTCATTCAAAAGAGTAGGTCATGGATGGCATGGGCAGAGGGCATTGTTCAACAGATTTGTCCACTAATGGACATTGTTTAACAGATTTGTTCACTTGGGGATATTGTTCAACAGATTTGTTCACTTGGGGATATTGTTCAACAGATTTGTTCACTAATGGACATTTTTCAACAGATTTGTTCACTTGGGGATATTGTTCAACAGATTTGTTCACTTGGGGACATTGTTCAATAGATTTGTTCACTAATGGACATTGTTCAACAGATTTGTTCACTTGGGGATATTGTTCAACAGATTTGTTCACTTGGGGATATTGTTCAACAGATTTGTTCACTAATGGACATTGTTCAACAGATTTGTTCACTAATGGACATTGTTCAACAGATTTGTTCACTAATGGACATTGTTCAACAGATTTGTTCACTTGGGGATATTGTTCAACAGATTTGTTCACTTGGAGATATTGTTCAACAGATTTGTTCACTTGGGGATATTGTTCAACAGATTTGTTCACTAATGGACATTGTTCAACAGATTTGTTCACTAATGGACATTGTTCAACAGATTTGTTCACTAATGGACATTGTTCAACAGATTTGTTCACTAATGGACATTGTTCAACAGATTTGTTCACTAATGGACATTGTTCAACAGATTTGTTCACTTGGGGATATTGTTCAACAGATTTGTTCACTTGGGGATATTGTTCAACAGATTTGTCCACTAATGGACATTGTTCAACAGATTTGTTCACTAATGGACATTGTTCAACAGATTTGTCCACTAATGGACATTGTTCAACAGATTTGTCCACTAATGGACATTGTTCAACAGATTTGTCCACTAATGGACATTGTTCAACAGATTTGTCCACTTAAGGACATTGTTCAACAGATTTGTCCACTTAAGGACATTGTTCAACAGATTTGTTCACTAATGGACATTCTTCAACAGATTTGTCCACTTAAGGACATTGTTCAACAGATTTGTCCACTTAAGGATATTGTTCAACAGATTTGTTTCCTTGGGGATATTGTTCAACAGATTTGTCCACTAATGGACATTGTTCAATAGATTTGTTCACTTGGGGATATTGTTCAACAGATTTGTTCACTTGGAGATATTGTTCAACAGATTTGTTCACTAATGGACATTGTTCAACAGATTTGTTCACTGGGGATATTGTTCAACAGATTTGTTCACTAATGGACATTGTTCAACAGATTTGTCCACTTAAGGATATTGTTCAACAGATTTGTTTCCTTGGGGATATTGTTCAACAGATTTGTCCACTAATGGACATTGTTCAACAGATTTGTTCACTTGGGGATATTGTTCAACAGATTTGTTCACTTGGAGATATTGTTCAACAGATTTGTTCACTAATGGACATTGTTCAACAGATTTGTTCACTTGGGGATATTGTTCAACAGATTTGTTCACTTGGGGATATTGTTCAACAGATTTGTTCACTAATGGACATTGTTCAACAGATTTGTTCACTTGGGGACATTGTTCAACAGATTTGTTCACTTGGAGATATTGTTCAACAGATTTGTTCACTTGGGGATATTGTTCAACAGATTTGTCCACTAATGGACATTGTTCAACAGATTTGTCCACTAATGGACATTGTTCAACAGATTTGTCCACTAATGGACATTGTTCAACAGATTTGTTCACTTAAGGACATTGTTCAACAGATGTGTCCACTAATGGACATTGTTCAAAAGATTTGTTCACTTAAGGACATTGTTCAACAGATTTGTCCACTAATGGACATTGTTCAACAGATTTGTCAACTTAAGGACATTGTTCAACAGATTTTTCCACTTAAGGACATTGTTCAACAGATTTGTCCACTAATGAACATTGTTCAACAGATTTGTCCACTTAAGAACAATGTTCAACAGATTTGTCCACTTAAGGACATTGTTCAATAGATTTGTTCCCCTGGGGACATTGTTCAACAGATTTGTCCACTTAAGGACATTGTTTAACAGATTTGTTCACTTGGGGATATTGTTCAACAGATTTGTTCACTTGGGGATATTGTTCAACAGATTTGTTCACTAATGGACATTTTTCAACAGATTTGTTCACTTGGGGATATTGTTCAACAGATTTGTTCACTTGGGGATATTGTTCAACAGATTTGTTCACTAATGGACATTGTTCAACAGATTTGTTCACTTGGGGATATTGTTCAACAGATTTGTTAACTTGGGGATATTGTTCAACAGATTTGTTCACTTGGGGATATTGTTCAACAGATTTGTTAACTTGGGGATATTGTTCAACAGATTTGTTCACTTGGGGATATTGTTCAACAGATTTGTTCACTAATGGACATTTTTCAACAGATTTGTTCACTTGGGGATATTGTTCAACAGATTTGTTCACTTGGGGACATTGTTCAATAGATTTGTTCACTAATGGACATTGTTCAACAGATTTGTTCACTTGGGGATATTGTTCAACAGATTTGTTCACTTGGGGATATTGTTCAACAGATTTGTTCACTAATGGACATTGTTCAACAGATTTGTTCACTAATGGACATTGTTCAACAGATTTGTTCACTAATGGACATTGTTCAACAGATTTGTTCACTTGGGGATATTGTTCAACAGATTTGTTCACTTGGAGATATTGTTCAACAGATTTGTTCACTTGGGGATATTGTTCAACAGATTTGTTCACTAATGGACATTGTTCAACAGATTTGTTCACTAATGGACATTGTTCAACAGATTTGTTCACTAATGGACATTGTTCAACAGATTTGTTCACTAATGGACATTGTTCAACAGATTTGTTCACTAATGGACATTGTTCAACAGATTTGTTCACTTGGGGATATTGTTCAACAGATTTGTTCACTTGGGGATATTGTTCAACAGATTTGTCCACTAATGGACATTGTTCAACAGATTTGTTCACTAATGGACATTGTTCAACAGATTTGTCCACTAATGGACATTGTTCAACAGATTTGTCCACTAATGGACATTGTTCAACAGATTTGTCCACTAATGGACATTGTTCAACAGATTTGTCCACTTAAGGACATTGTTCAACAGATTTGTCCACTTAAGGACATTGTTCAACAGATTTGTTCACTAATGGACATTCTTCAACAGATTTGTCCACTTAAGGACATTGTTCAACAGATTTGTCCACTTAAGGATATTGTTCAACAGATTTGTTTCCTTGGGGATATTGTTCAACAGATTTGTCCACTAATGGACATTGTTCAATAGATTTGTTCACTTGGGGATATTGTTCAACAGATTTGTTCACTTGGAGATATTGTTCAACAGATTTGTTCACTAATGGACATTGTTCAACAGATTTGTTCACTTGGGGATATTGTTCAACAGATTTGTTCACTAATGGACATTGTTCAACAGATTTGTCCACTTAAGGATATTGTTCAACAGATTTGTTTCCTTGGGGATATTGTTCAACAGATTTGTCCACTAATGGACATTGTTCAACAGATTTGTTCACTTGGGGATATTGTTCAACAGATTTGTTCACTTGGAGATATTGTTCAACAGATTTGTTCACTAATGGACATTGTTCAACAGATTTGTTCACTTGGGGATATTGTTCAACAGATTTGTTCACTTGGGGATATTGTTCAACAGATTTGTTCACTAATGGACATTGTTCAACAGATTTGTTCACTTGGGGACATTGTTCAACAGATTTGTTCACTTGGAGATATTGTTCAACAGATTTGTTCACTTGGGGATATTGTTCAACAGATTTGTCCACTAATGGACATTGTTCAACAGATTTGTCCACTAATGGACATTGTTCAACAGATTTGTCCACTAATGGACATTGTTCAACAGATTTGTTCACTTAAGGACATTGTTCAACAGATTTGTCCACTAATGGACATTGTTCAAAAGATTTGTTCACTTAAGGACATTGTTCAACAGATTTGTCCACTAATGGACATTGTTCAACAGATTTGTCAACTTAAGGACATTGTTCAACAGATTTTTCCACTTAAGGACATTGTTCAACAGATTTGTCCACTAATGAACATTGTTCAACAGATTTGTCCACTTAAGAACAATGTTCAACAGATTTGTCCACTTAAGGACATTGTTCAATAGATTTGTTCCCCTGGGGACATTGTTCAACAGATTTGTCCACTTAAGGACATTATTCAACAGATTTATCCACTTGAGGACATTGTTCAACAGGTTTGTCCACTTAAGGACATTGTTCAACAGATTTGTCCACTTGAGGACATTGTTCAACAGATTTGTCCACTTGGGGACTTTGAACCCGGTGAAGAATGGACAAAATGGGCCTTTATTCTTCTATCTATCTATCCATCCGTCCGTCCCGTCCCATCTGTCGTCCTTTCGAGCTGAAGACGGCACACAGGGCAGAACCACAATCTCAAAAACAGAAATCCTGCGTGCCAAAATGGCACATATTGCAGAGATCACTGCTCTAAAAACTATGGCGGTGTTTCCATAACAATACTTTTTACAACGACAGTTTGTCAAGCCATCTTTTAGTCTTCCCGCTAATTAAAAAAAAGTTCTTGTTTTTCCTTATGATGTAGGAATCTCCTCAGCTGTCCTTTGTAATATGGGATAGTCAGCCAATGATGATAAGAGGGAGCCTAACATAGTGCTGGATTGACGGACTTTCGGACACCGTGTCAGTAAACAATAACACCTCTAGTAGCCACAGCACAATGGAGTTGAATTTGAGGCCATGAATCGAACATACCCCAGGAAATGATTAGAGCATCCAATTCCCATGTCTCTGCTAGGGTAAACACAGCCGTGTAGCAAAAGTTCAAAGAAAAACTTGTTTTCCGAACTATGTAATAAATTAAGTAATAGTAATTTTTACCAGGGTATTGTAAAACCATCACTCGGGTATTGTAAAACTGTCACACGGGTATTGTAAAACCATCACTCGGGTATTGTAAAACTGTCACTCGGGTATTGTAAAGCCATCACTCGTGTATTGTAAAACCGTCACTCGAGTATTGTAAAACCGTCACTCTTGTATTGTAAAACCATCACTCGGGTATTGTAAAACCGTCACTTGTGTATTGTAAAACCATCACTCGGGTATTGTAAAACCGTCACTCGGGTATTGTAAAACCGTCACTCGGGTAATGTAAAACCGTCACTCGGGTATTGTTAAACCGTCACTCACAGATAGATATTGTAATCTTGATTTTAAAATGTCATTGTGTCTCTTATGTATCTGGAAAAAAAAAAAGTTCATTTTGACTTGTTTAAGAGGCCACTACATTACCTATTTGTTTCAATTGTTTTTTTAAAAAAAATCTTGCAATCTTTTCTACAGCGGAAAACATTTGTCTCAACGTGACAACAGGTGTAGCTAAACTAGTGGACTTTGGCTCTAGTAAGACTTCTCAAGATAAGATGACCTATTCAGGTATCACCCCCGAGTACCTGGACCCCCATTTCAATAAGTTTTATATTGAATTATCAGTGGTAGGTGCATTTTTTTCTTTCTTGACTTTTTATCATTTGCTTCCATGCAACTTCATCTTCTTCATTTTAATACATCATCATCATCTTTCACTTCCATGCAACAACATCATCTTTTACTTTCATACAATCACATCATATTTTACTTTCATACAATCACATCATCTTTTACTTTCATACAATCACATCATCTTTTACTTTCATGCAATCATATCATCTTTTACTTTCATACAATCACATCATCTTTCACTTTCATGCAACAACATCATCTTTTACTTTCATACAATCACATCATATTTTACTTTCATACAATCACATCATCTTTTACTTTCATACAATCACATCATCTTTCACTTTCATGCAATCACATCATCTTTTACTTTCATACAATCACATCATCTTTCACTTTCATGCAACAACATCATCTTTTACTTTCATACAATCACATCATCGTTCACTTTCTTACATCCATATTATCATTCACTTTTATACAACCCCATGATCATTCACTTTTATACAACCACATGATCATTCATTTTTATACATCCACATCATCATTCACTTTCTTACATCCACATCATCATTCACTTGTATACATCCATATTATCATTCACTTTTATACATCCACATCATCATTCATTTTTATACATCCACATCATCATTCACTTTTATACAACCACATGATCATTCACTTTTATACAACCACATGATCATTCACTTTCATACATCCACATGATCATTCACTTTCATACATCCACATCATCATTCACTTTTATACAAACATCAACTTTCACCTTCATACATCCACATCATCTTTCATCTTCATACATCCACATCATCTTTCACCTTCATACATCCACATCATCATTCACTTTTATACAAACATCATCTTTCACCTTCATACATCCACATCATCTTTCACCTTCATACATCCACATCATCTTTCACTTGTATACAAACACATCATCTTTCACTTGTATACATCCACATCATCTTTCACTTGTATACAAACACATCATCTTTCACTTGTATACAAACACATCATCTTTCACTTGTATACATCCACATCATCTTTCACTTGTATACAAACACATCATCTTTCACTTGTATACAAACACATCATCTTTCACTTGTATACAAACACATCATCTTTCACTTGTATACAAACACATCATCTTTCACTTGTATACAAACACATCATCTTTCACTTGTATACATCCACGTCATGTGGATCATGGGAGGGAGTAATTTCCCTTGAAAATGTGTCATTTATGGTCCATGTTTCACAACCATATAAGAATGTTGATATAAACCAACTTAACATGCCAATATGTTTTTCTGACTATTTGATGTGTCAGTCTACATGTTCCATATAAGTATCTTATCTTGTATTTAATCATAATTTCTCAGTTTTTTCTCTCTTATATATCAGTTGAGTCTCTGCTTACAGATGAAGACTGTAGATTGAAATATTTATTTTTGTCCTGCCTTATATCCATAAAGCTCTGCAGCAAACAATTTATTTGTGGCTATTTTTTGCTATCTGAGTCTGTCTTCTTGCCTGTTCACCTGAAGTATTGTCTTTATCTGCAATGTCGTTTCCTGTATAAATGTTATTGTTTTTTGTAATTTTTGCAGTGGCCCATATAGTTTTGTCTGTAGTGTTGTATCTATGGGCCAATGGGTTTTCCTCAGTTTACTATATTCAGTACAGTCTTGAAGTATGTGTACAGCAGTCTGGGGCACCTTTCCACATGTACATGTGGCTGTGGCTGAGGTGCCAATCTTGAATTTTGTATACATGTGATTGTGTAGTCGGTTGTGCCCTGTTCGAGGCGTATGATAACTTCACATCTATTCATTTATGAAAGACATCCTAATTTGGGGCTTGTGGTCTTCTGATTGATTTGATTATCTGTTTCTTATGATGGTGTGTAACTGGTGTATCTAGTTGTGTGCCTGTTGTGCCTTCCTTTGCCAGCTGATCTGCTTTCTCATTTTTTTTTCTGTGATACCCACCTATGTTATTGGGAGCAGCAATAGCTCAGCGGTTAGTGAACTGGACTACAAAGGACAAGAGGTAGGGTTCGATCCCAACCAACAGCTTCCGGTTCACCCAGCCTTTAATGGGTACCAGATTTTTTTCTGGGAAAGTAAAGCGGCACGGGCGTAATACCACATTACCCCAAAATTCATGTGCCAAAGGTCTATAAAATTTATGGTCACTAACACCATATTCCTTATACGCCACTTGGCGTGATGGGGGTACTTTATTTTATTTTTTTTTTTACCCATGTTTTTGCTCTACTTCTCTCTTGTGTTATTTGTTGCTTTGATAGCCATATTATTGCTCTACTTCTCTCTTGTGTTATTTGTTGCTTTGATAGCCATGCTATTGCTCTACTTCTCTCTTGTGTTATTTGTTGCTTTGATAGCCATATTATTGCTCTACTTCTCACTTGTGTTATTTGTTGCTTTGATAGCCATGCTATTGCTCTACTTCTCTCTTGTGTTATTTGTTGCTTTGATAGCCATGCTATTGCTCTACTTCTCTCTTGTGTTATTTGTTGCTTTGATAGCCATATTATTGCTCTACTTCTCACTGAACATCATCAGTTCTGCAGGACATGGACCTACTGCTTGTATTTCCTCACCACATGGTCACAAGTCTGTGTAATCAATTTTTTAAAAACGTATTGGACCTGTGACTAGTCATGGTGCCTCTCAAAGTCCAGTACAACTCCTCCACCCAAAAAACCTCACTTATATCATTTTGTTCCACTTTTAATTTTGTCTTATTCACAATTGTAATTCTGTTGCCCTTTTAGCCTTGTTTATTTTTTCTTCATTAATTTTTTTTGCTTTTGCACTCTTTATTATGCCCTTTTTCTCTTCATCTTTCGATCCAGTTATTTATTTTCATTTCATTGTTTTAATCCTTCTTGACTCTGTTTGGTTTCAGTGGAAAAACAAAAACTACCCAGTTCACATACTTGAGGAGAAAGATGATGTGTTTGGAGCTGCGCTTGTTGCTCTGTTTCTCGTAATGAAGGTCCACCCTATGATTTATCACTTCACTGGAGCTAGCGAGTACTCTAGAGATCCAGAGGAAGGTCTACAAGAGCGGCTGTGTGTGATAAAACAGGTAGGAGTATGTGATTCTGGTTGAGTTTATGTTCCTTTTTTGTTAGAGTTGACATCAGAGCACTCTTGGTGAACACTTAGGTACTTGAGTCTTCTTCAATAAGTGATGTGATGTGTTTATGATGAAGGTTCCATTAGCTTGCCAGTTGTGCATACGCCTAGCTTGTATGTTGACGTTACTACTTGATTAATGTTGTACGAGGCTTGTGTTCAAATGAAACTCGTCCCAGTGACTTTATCACAAACGTATGTAAGGAATATCAGCATGTGTGACAGAATTAAATAAAGTGACAGAAATTTTACAAAATTAAATAAAATTGTTATGAAGCAAGTACTCACCAGAGTTCTTTAGAAAAAGTCGCCATAGGCATTTAGACAAACATCCCACTGCTTGGGCTGTCTGAGAAAAAAATGACTTTGATTGCTCATTGAACCATTTTGTTACAGAGGCCATGATGTCTCTATTGGAGTGAAATTGTTTTCAAAATAGAGATGTCTTTTAAGAGTTCAAACAAATGAAAGTCACAAGGGTGCAGACTGAGGGTAGACTGATGGTTGCAGATCGAGGGTGTAGACTGAGGGTTGCAGAACTTCTCACCACGTCCTTGCTAACGCTTCCTGTACAATGTTCATGACATGTGGATGAGCATTGTCATGCAACAGAATCACACCAGGTGAAAGCATTGCAGGTCTTGTATTCCTGATGGCTGTATGCAGGTTGTCTAGTTGTGGCTGTGATGGGGCACACACAAGTTGGCTTATCACACAAGGAGGAGACTTCAGAAAGCAGCATCTCCGAGCACACTAGTCGTAGCATCAACCATGCAGACAGATCAGGTTCATGAAAACTTGCAACAATAGTAAACTCAAACAGGCATGGACACATTTGTACCAGCCACTTGGTTCAAATAGGGAGCTGTGATAGCTCAGTGGTTAGTGAACTGGACTACAAAGGACAAGAGGTAAATGGGTACCGGATTTTTTCTGGGAAAGTAAAGCAGCACGGGCGCAATACTGACCACATTATCCAAGTACTAAAGGTCTGTAAAATTTATGGTCACTAATACCATATTCCCTATACGCCACTTGGCGTGACGAGTCTCTTTACATTTTTTTACTTACTTGGTTCAAATGCTCACAGAATGAATAAGTTCTCACCGTCGATGAAATAAACTTTATTGATTCAGTCATCATCTTCTATTGTGTTGTCTCTAATTCATGATCTGGGCGACAGCCTGATGGACTATCATATCCAGGTTTTTTTCTACGAGCTTCTCTAAGAGAGTCATAGTTGTAGTCAAAGCTACAGCCTTGAGATCTGAAGGGTGATAAATCTATAACTCTCCCAGTTATTGTAGTAGATGTTGTAGTAAAAGTTACTACCACTTAAATGTTACATTAGGTGCTATAAAAATAGTAATTTCTCTGAACTCTTGACACAGTTCCGTGTGTTCACACTAGGCACAACACTAGGACTCAAAATTTCTGGCTCATGTTGATTTGTGATTTTAGTTTCACTTCGTGGAACGGATGTGTTACAATGTCTATTGGTACAGTTACTGTATGTCGGTCAGTATATTCAACAACCATACACATCACAAAATTTGATTACACAGAGATATATATATAATATATATAATATATATAAAAGCTTAGTGATTAGTGAACTGGGCTACAAAGGACAAGGGGTAGGGTTCGATCCCAACCGACGACTTACGGGTTCGCCCAGCCTTAAATGGGTGCCGGATTTTTTTCTGGGAAAGTAAAGCGGCACGGGCATAATAGTGACCACATTACCCCCAAAATGATGTCCTGAAGGTCTGTAAAATTGATGGTCACTAACACCATATTCCGTACACGCCACTTGACGTGACAGGTCTCTTTACTCTTTTTTATATATATATATATATAACCTGAACTCAAGTGCTACCACAGCCCACCTATTACATTTGTGAATGCAACTAAACTAAAGCATATAAGTAAAATACCCCCGTCACGCCAAGTGGCTTATAGGGAACATGGTGTTAGTGACCATAAATTTTACAGACCTTCAGCACATGATTTTTGGGTAATGTGGTCGGTATCATGACCGTGGTGCTTTACTTTCACAGAAAAAAATCCGGTACCCATTAGAGGTTGGGTGAACCGAAAGCCATCGGATGGGATTGAACCCTACCTCTTGCCCTTTGTAGTCCAGTTCACTAGCCACTGAGCTATCATGGCTCCCAAAGCGTATATCCTGTGTAAAATCTAAACTTCAATTTGTTGGTTTCTGCCTGTGCTCAACCGTCATCTTGTCATAAACAAACTTGTTTTCTCTTGAATCTTTAGATCAGTGAGATGAGTCAAGATGACCTGTTACAGCTCCTTAACAGACAAATGTCAGATATCTTGAAGGACTTACTCCTTGGTGTTCTTCATTTTGACAGGATACAGAGATGGACGTCCAAACAAGCTGCTTCCTTCTTGCAAGGTAGATCTTTGTTTTTTGGGGTGGTACTTTTGAAGATAAGATAAACCTATATCACTCAGAAAGGTACCAGTCAAACACCAGTGGATAAAGAGATACAGCGAAGATGATGGCGCTGGATGGATACACACTACGGAAGCCAACTGAGAGTATTACACAACAGGCCCTTTTTTAGAATCCCCAGGGGAAAAGACAAAGAGGAAGACCAAGGAATTCTTGGAGAAGACAGATGGAAGCAGAGATGAAGATGATGGGGAAGACATGGAATGATCTTAAAAGAATGGCAAAAGACAGAACGACTTGGAAAGTGTTTGTTGAAGACCTATGCTCCACTGGGCGCTAAAAAGGTAGAAGAAGAAGGTATCACTCAGAAAATTATTAGAAGTGAAGGCAATTCAAAACTTGTGTCCAGGAAACTGTGTTGGTGAGTGTAATACCTGGCTGTATGCTCTCACAAAGGAAAGAGCTCTTTGATAGTTGGACTGAGTAGTTTAGAGTAAGTAGTCAGCCTCTGAGGGAGCCGCAATAGCTCAGTGGTTAGTGAACTGGACTACAAAGGACAAGTGGTAGGGTTCGATCCCAACCGACGGCTTCCGGGTTCACCCAGTATTTAATGGGTACCTGATTTTTTTTCAGGGGAAAGTGAAGTGGCACGGGCGTAATACCGACCACATTACCCCAAAAATCATGTGCCGAAGGTCTGTAAAATATATGGCCACTAACTCCATATTCCCTATACGCCACTTGGCGTAAAGGGGGTACTTTACTTTTCTTTTTTTTTTAATCAGCCTCTGAACAAGAAGGTTCCGGGTTCGAATCCCATCAGTCTGTGGGTATTTTTCACTCCAAATCTATGGTTGGATATATTTTAGATGATTTATTGAAGATTAGATACATTTTTAATGATTTATTGAAGATTAGATACATTTTTAATGATTTATTGAGAATTAGATACATTTTTAATGATTTATTGAGGATTAGATATATTTTTAATGATTTATTGAGGATTAGATACATTTTTAATGATTTATTGAGGATTAGATATATTTTTAATGATTTATTGAAGACTAGATATATTTAAATAATTTTTTAAATGTTAGATTATTTAAAAGATTTATTATAGGTTAGATATTGTCTGTTTTAGCTTGTAGCAATTTTGACACATTTGTAATTATTCAAAGCAATGTTGAAAGTTGTAACTGTTTATAATGGTGCTGTTGATAGTTATAGTTGTTGTTTGAAACTGTGTTGAAAGTTGTAATTGTTTGTAACTTCATAGACATCTGTAATTGTTTGTAACCTCATATACATCTGTAATTGTTTGTAACCTAATATACATCTGTAAATGTTTGTAACCTAATATACATCTGTAATTGCCTGTAACTACATCATCATCATCGATCTCCGCATCAAAGGTTGGCTACCATGGAGCGCCATTCTTCTCTGTCTCTTGCTTTGATTGTGCAGGTTGTCATAGATTGGCATATCCATCTTTAGATGTTACTCGTCCATGTTAGTCTTGGTCTGCCTCTTTTACCTTGTATTTTCCCCTCCAGGATTACTTTTAGTAGGCTTTGTGTCTTTTAACATGGCCCAAAAATTTGCATTTGTCTTGTTTGAATTGCGTTTAGTAGTTCTCTTTTCATTTTTAGTTGTTTTAAGACTTCATCGTTTGTTTTCTTTTCTTTCCATCCAGTTCTACGTATTCTTCTATATATCCACATTTCAAAGGCTTCAATTCTCTGTTCTGTCTTCTTGTCTAGTGTCCATGTTTCTGCACCATATAGGAATGTTGAGAAGATATAACATTTTGCTATTCTTAGTTTTAGCCCTAGTGTTTTTTGTTTTGATGTTAGTATGTTCTTCATGGCATTAAAATTACTTTTTGCCATTCCTATTCTTTTGTTTATTTCAGTTGTACATTTTCCATCACTGGTTATAGTATGTCCAAAGTAGGTGTAGTTCTGAATTGTCTCCAGGTCTGTTCCTTCAATTTTGGTATCCACTTGTGGATTTTGAGTATTTTCTTCGATCATAGTTTCAGTCTTTTTGGTATTCATATCTAGTCCATATTTTTTGCTTGTCATGTTTATTTCATTAAGTAATTGTTGTAGATCTTTAGGATTTTCTGCTAGTAGTACAGTATCATCAGCATATCTTAGGTTATTGATTATCTTTTCATTAATGTTTAGGCCTGGCATCTCTGTGATGTTTTTACAGATTTGCTCAGTGTATAGATTGAACAAGCTTGGTGATAGGACGCATTTGAACCTTACAACAGTTTGTAACAACATTTGAACCTTACAACAGCTTGTAACAACATTTGAACCTTACAACAGTTTGTAACATTTGAACCTTACAACAGCTTGTAACAACATTTGAACCTTACAACAGCTTGTAACAACATTTGAACCTTACAACAGTTTGTAACAACAACGTCCTCAGCAAGCAGTAATTGATGGGAATCTTATTTCTTCACAGGAAAATTGAGTCCTGCCATTCAGCCTCCGAACAAGTTACCTAAACAAGAACAACAGTGCAACGTTTCTCAGGTAACTTTAGTTCTCTGTCTATAGAGATCACCGTCAAAATGTGCTGAAGGGGGAAGTGCGGGGGAGAGGGAGTTAAACTACTTCCTTCATAACTTAAGGTGCATGGAGAAAGTGGTGTTTATTCATAATTGTCAATGACAGCAGTTAATTTCTTTCTATCTCTACAGCTGTTTATCAGTTTTATTGTTTTCCTACTAAACCATTCTCTTCAACTTCCTTTAATCTTTCCTCTGTGTTTACCTCTATTTCTTCTTCTTCTCTCAGTTTGTCCAGCTGTCACAATTTATTCAAGTTTTACCCCCTTCTCATTGTGCAGCCAAAATGTTGTGATTGTTTTCTTCTGCTATTGATAGTAAGCTTTCTCTTTGCTTTGGTAGCTGCCCAAGGTATTCTCAACATTCTTCTGTAAAGTCATATTTTTAGTGACCTCCAGTGGTTTTCTTATTTGTTTTGCTGTTGTCCAGAATGCTATCTTTCATTTGCCTAAA
This sequence comes from Megaustenia siamemsis, assembly GCA_032433765.1. NCBI lineage: Eukaryota > Metazoa > Mollusca > Gastropoda > Stylommatophora > Ariophantidae > Megaustenia > Megaustenia siamemsis. Next base: position 11,695,028 of record JAVIAB010000050.1, read on the forward strand.
GTATTGTCTATATCTGCAATATCATTTATTGTATAAATTTGACTGCATTTATCCAGGCTACGCTTACATTCATCAAGACAGGCTTCACATGTAACGAACTTTTTTTTTTCATATTTCCTTTGACAAAAATGGATTGTAAATTTATTGCAAATATTACTGGAATCGATTCTAATGTTTGTAACAAATCATAGACAAATTTGTTATCTCATTGGATTATTGTTTAGTCTTAGGGACCCGCGATAGCTCAGTGGTTAGTGAACTGGACTACAAAGGACAAGGGGTTGGGTTCGATCCCAACCGATGGCTTCCGGGTTCACCCAGCTTTAAATGGGTACCGGATTTTTTTCTGGGAAAGTAAAGCAGCACGGGCGTAATACCGACCACATTTCCCCAAAAATCATGTGCTGAAGGTTTGTAAAATATAGGGTCATTAACACCATATTTCCCTAAAAGCTACTTGGCGTGACGGGGGTACTTTACTTTTTTACTTATTGTTTAGTCTCGGAGTAAATAAAATACCAGTTTTTTTTTTAACTCATTCCTAAAAGTCAAAATAGAGACTTTTGTTCTGGTTGTATAGCACATGACGTAAGAAACATACAAATATATGCTTTTGTTTTTAGCTTTTTTTTTTTTTTTTTTTTTTTTTTTTTTTTTTTTTTTTTTTGATGTGTGCTAATTGTGAAGAAAGATTGTTTGTGTCACCAAAATGATTAATTCTAAAAGGATTTAATTATAAAGACAACGCGAATATGATCGAGGGCAAGATCTGGTAAGTGAAATAAGAAAAATTGTATTTATCGCAGATTCTGAGACATTTTTCAGTAAATCTTCTTCTTTATTATAATTACTATATTATTTTAACATTTTGTTTTACTATATTCGTACTCTTACTTCAATCCCTTTTTTATTTGATGTGTAAAACATGTAGATTTTGTCAATAATTACATTGTTGGTGTCATTTTTAAGACAGTGGTGTCCTTAAATTTTGTTCTCTTTGGTCAGGGCAATTGTTTTCTGTTTACTTAAAGTGTTAAATGGTAGTAATATTTACTGTGGTATTGTAATTCGAGTTAAAAATGGGTATCGTAATTTAGGGTAATGGGGATTAATGGAAATAGTGGAACACCACTGGTGGGGACATTATGAACAATGTACAGAGATACTATATATAAATTGGTCTGCCCACTTGGAGGGATTTATGGCTCCATACATTGCAAGCTGTGTACAAGAAAGGAGAGGAGCACTGAATTTGAGGCAAATCCAGAATAAAGTGAAGTGACGATATCAGGGAAATTTTACAATAAATAATTGAGGTTGTCAAAGAAGGAAAAACTAGAACATTGTACAGTCACACCCAGACTCACGACGGGGTTATGTTCTAAAACAAGGAACTGTAAATTGTAAATATTGTAAATCGAAAATAGGTACTTCAATAAAATCTAGTAGATGTTTTGTTTTATTTCTTGTATTAGATTTAATGAAACAAACATGGCTAAGTACAGAAAATGGCATCTTAGTACTTAGACCATAACTGAAAAATCGTAACTCAAACACTTTTTAAGTCTGGGTATGTCTGTATCTCCTTTGGCACCTGGAAGGATACAGTCGAACCTGTCTAAGGCGACCATTCACGGGACTTTCAAAAACTGGTCCCATAGGACAGGTGGTCCTGCCTCACAGGTTTCACATAATAAATAGAGCGATAAAAAAAATTTGATCCTAAGCACTATGAAAACTAACCTGCAAATCAGCGTAATCCATGAGTAGAACATAGTGCACATGTCGGTCTACAATAGCCACTGGTTGGACACTTTTCATAAAACACGATAGTTAAACACACAAAAATATTTTGTCGAATCACTGATATTCGTTCTTCCAGCGTTAATGCTTTTGGTTTTACACTTTTGACACTGGCCATTTCCTATATTGTGTGTAACACTTTTAAAATCCACAAAAATAATTCACTGAGATACTCTAAGCGGGCAATAACTAATTCTTTAGTTAATTCCTGTAATTTATACGGGCCACGCAATGGTCTACTCTGGTCTAGACGGAACCGCGAAGTGATGTCACTTCACGAATCATAGATCTGTGTCTGCCGTTTTTCTCACACCAGTATTGACTGATAAACGTAACACGTCCCACTGTAATCTGGGACTCACTAAATACGGGAAAACCTCGACACCTGTAGACACCTGTGTCGATCGTTTATGGCTCCCATCGGATTACCCGCGTGTCGTAAACGGGATAAATAACATTGGCGGCGGTTAATTAGCCTGGTCTCTGGTCGCGTCATACGGTGAGCGCCGTAATCAGTGTTAGCATATAGTAAAAAACTCGGGGAAATTGTGGACCCGGTCCTATAACCAGGGAAACGCTTTAAACAGGTGGTCCTAAGACCAGGTTCGACTGTATAAGTTTTTTTTATTTCCACTCTTTTTTAAACTTCATTCCTGATTTGAGATAAGAATTGCACTGTTTTGGAGGCATTGAGGTCTTTAGACAAATGTGGGTACCATCAATGGATACAGTCTTGTTATAGCATGAAAGGATTCACATTCCTGAAGGATATGTTCTACTGTCATATCAGATTCTTTGATGTGTTCTACTGCCATATCAGAATCTTTGCTGAGACAAATTTGGGCTAGTTCCAATTTTACAGGGAGAGAAGTAGAACCTTGATATTTATTTTACTTTTTGTTGTATTGATTTAGGTGTTTCTCTATAATTACAGGATGTGTCCAGATTTGTGAACCTGCATGAGAAAAGCCTGGACAGAGTGTTGGCCCAACAACACAAAGTAATGCAACCACTGTCACCTGAAGTGTGTCAGAGTCATGATGTCAAAGAGACTCTCGGCATTGCTTTTAAAACGTCTCCATGTGAGTAACTATAAAATGTGCTCTTTCAACTTCTTATTCTTATCCACCGAGCAAAGTGAATTTGTAGACAAACACCAGACATACCAAGAGTTGTCAGCCCACTACTGTCCATAACAGAACAGACTCCCTGGACAGAGGAATCCAGACTGTCAATACAAATACAGACAGAAGTGAAAGGAATACTTGACAAGGAGGAACAGAATAGTATACAGCGTAAAACAATCACTCTCAGTTTCTTGAATGAAAAAGACCCAGGTGACCTATGGATTCTCGGATGTACACAGATGGATCAGCACAGAATGCAGTAAAGAATGGGGGAGCAGGAGCATACATAGAGATATCCCATATAACAATAGGGATATGAATAAAATAGCAACAGGGAAATATTGTCACAATCACAATGCATAAATCTAAGCAATAAAGTTGGCAATAGACAAAACTGCTGAACAGTAATCTTAGCCCACAGCCTGTAGTGTTTTTGACAGATGCAAGATCAGTACTCCAGGCACTACAATCTTAACCCACAGCCTGTAGTGTTTTTGACAGATGCAAGATCAGTACTCCAGGCACTACAATCCAGAAAATTACCACATCAGCAGACCTTATTGACTGAACTCTGCCAGCACCACAGGGTCGCCTTGGATCCCATCTCACTGTGGAATACCAGGAAACAAGAGAGCAGATCAGCTAGCAAAAGACGGTGCAACATGCACACAACCAGATGATCCGGTTACATACCATCAGAAGAAACAAATAATCAAATCAATCAGAGGACCACAAGCCCCAAATCAGGATGTCTTTCATAATATGAATAGTTGGGAACAAGTTGTTATTATACGCCTCAGAACAGGACACAACGGACTACACAGTCACATGTATACAAAATTCAAGATCAGCACCTCAACTGCATGTACATGTGGACAGGCGCCCCAGACTGTACTGAATATAGTAGACTAAGGAAAACCAATTGGCCCATAGATACAACACTACAAACAAAACTATATGGGCTACTGCAAGAATTACAAAAGACAGTAAAATTTATACAGGAAACGACATTGCAGATATAGACAATACTTCAGACAAACAAAAGATAGTTAGGTAGAACTTCTTACTCTATATTTAATTTGATATTATTACATATTACACACTGCATTTGTTCTTTATAAGCTTTGTATAATTTCAGTATTTATTTCCTTACGAAAAGTTAATTTATATTCTCTTATATTTATATATGTGAGTTATCAAGTAACCTTCACTATTTTTGACTGACAGAATGCAAGTATGAGACATGAATGAAATTGTTTCATCACTTTTTAGCATAATTCTCCCCATATCCAATGTTCAACATAATTCTCCCCATATCCAATGTTCAACATAATTCTCCCCACATAAAAAAAAAAAAAAAGAGTAGAGAGCACCGTCATGCCAAGTGGGATGTATAAGGAATATGGTGTTGGTGACCATCATTTTTATAGACCTTCGGCACATGATTTTTGGGGTAATGTGGTATTACACCCATGCCGCTTTACTGTCCCAGAAAAAAATCTAGTACCCATTTAAGGCTGGGTGAACCTGAAAGCTGTCGATCAGGATCGAACCCGACGTCCTTTGTAGCCCAGTTCACTAACCACTGAGTCATCCCCCACATCCAATATTCAGCACAATTCTCCCCACATTCAATGCTTGCTTGCCAAGTGCTTTTTTTTCCACAAGAACAAAATATTTTAATTGACTACACAGCAGTACATACACCACCATTTTCATGTCGTCTGTAGAAAATTTCTTGCCACCTTACAAGATCTTATCTCCAGAGATATGATAATGACTCGGTGCAAGATCAGGTGAATAAGTTGGATGTGGAAGACATTTGAAATGCAGATTCAAGAATTTTTCTACCATCGTGTAAGATGTTTGTAGCTGTACATTGTCATGCTGCAGTCTTACCCCAGAAGTGAGAAAACTGCAGCATTTTGACCTTATAGCTGGTTTCATCGGTGGCCTAATTGGGAAAACCACCCGACTATACTGACGTTCGGACAACCCGTGTTCGATTCCCGCTGGGAGCAGTGTGAATTGTACTCATGGTTGGAAAAAAAAAAAATACCCCCACGGTCGGCCCAGCCGTTGGCAGAAATGGGTACCAGGGTATTACCCTGAGAAGGTGAGGAATATTGCTTCGCATCAGAGTTTCGATGCTTGAGGAGACACTATACAGAAATCTCCAAACGTTTCTGGATAGGCGGCCGAGCACATATGGATGTAAATTCGTGTGCTAAGACGCTGGTTCAAGTCTCGTACTTTACTTTAGTTCACAAGCATGTTACAATATGACTCACTGGTCACCTCTCCCCTAGTGTCCTACCATCACTACAGCTCCATATAAAGATCTTTTATTTCAGAGCTTAACATCCTCAGTTCGAAGATGCACCACAGAAATAAAAAGCAGAATAGTTCAGGCCAAAATAGCATTTCAGAAAAACTAAAAACATCTTATGCAACAAATCTATGTCAATAGAAGTGAGAAAGAGAGTTCATTGATGGTATATAGAGCCAATTCTGATCTATGGAAATGAATCATGGACAGTAGACAAACAAATGAAAAGACGATTAGAGGCCACAGAGATGAAATTTCTCAGAAGGATGTTGAAACCTTCCTGGACAGCTAAAAAGACCAATGAGAAAATTTTCAAAGAAGCCAACACAAAAAGGGAGCTCCTAAGGAATATTAGAAAGAAACAATCAACATTTTTGGGCACATCATGAGAAGAGGAAATTTAGAATACTTGGTCACAACTGGCAAAATGCAGGGAAAGAGATTGTGAATGACTAAGAGAGAAAATACTAGATAGCTTGGTGTCATGGCATGGAAAACAGTCAACAACAGAACTGATACGATATACTGTGGATAGAAGATTGTGGAAGGACATGATCGCCTACGCCAACCGGTATGGCACATGATGATGATGAACTTCATCAGTGTCCATCTAGCAAAGACTATGTTAAACTGTAGCTGATATAGCTTAGGTTATTAAAGCAAATTTGTCTAAAAACAAATTGATATTTGACAATGTTGATATCAAAATAATATGATAAATTTATACTTTGTTTGCTCATTTATATTTTTTGTTTCAGTGTCTCCTCAGTCTGGAATGATCCTTATGCCTAATAAGCTGAAAGCTTCCTCACACCCTGTTCAAATTGGATCCAGTTTTCCTTCTGCCAGGTCCACAGTGATGCCAGCAGTGCTGGATAATGGGCTTCAGCTGTTGGTGAAACCAAAATTTCAGCCACAAATTGCACAAGATGTTGAGGAAACTAATGAGTATGCTGAGTTGGTGAAATCTTTCAATACAACACTCAGTCCATCATCATCCAAGAAGATCTTGCCATTTGAGCAGAGCCAGCCGGAGAAGTATGTTCCACATTATTCATATGCCAGGAGCCCACAGAGAATGTTTCCAGATGTAGACACTGGCCAATGTTATAATGCAGGGTTTGTCCTAAATGTGCAGCAGAGAGTTCCCAATGATAGATTTGCTGTTCAAGGCATCTTTGGGGCCTCCTATAACATAAAAGGTAACTCTTGTAATGAGCAACCTTTTGAAGTCAATGGAAACATCCCTGATATTTCAGCCATAATGCAGTCTGATGATGAGCGGGCTCGACGAAAGATTAAAGGTGTTCGCAGAAGCAGGGCGAGCCAAGAATAGGTAGCCTTGCAACAAACATGGCTACAGGCCTGCAAAATCTCATCACCCATCTTCTCTTGCCGATAAAAATATATGACAAACAAGCTTCTTTTTTAAAAAATATTATTGTAATGCAAATGACAGAAGACAGAATCAAAGTCCTTAGAATAATTGGTTTACAAATGAATGGGGCATCTCATAATAAAAGCCAAGAAATGCAAGATTTTAGAGAAAACTAGAAAACAGTGAACAAGAAATAGTGAAACATTCAACCTTTACACAAATATATTACTGCTAGCAAATAAAGAGACCATTTTGAAATGGTAATTTGAAGATAAAAATGAGGAGGATTATTGTACAGTATTATAGATGGGAGAGTAATATCGAGAGATGGACTAATAACTACCTGTCAAAATATACCAATAAGGCAGTTAGAGAGTAAGAATGTTATGTTGTGCTACAAGACCACAGAGTCAACATGAGCCATTAGTATACAGTATGGGTACATAACAGGATGGCACAGTTTTATTGATTTCTCCCTTTCATGAAAGAAATTTGATCTTGTTCATCCTAGCAGCACTGTAAGACTAGCTAGGTCTTCTGTATCAGCAGAGCTCCTCTACATGTGGACCATGATGTTGAGGCTGACATTATTTCAGATTTGTTGTAACCAACTTTTCAGAACTGACCAACAAAACAAAAAGCTGACATTATTTCAGATTTGTTGTAACCAACTTTTCAGAACTGACCAACAAAACAAGAGGCAGACATTATTTCAGATTTGTTGTTACCAACTTTTAAGAACTGACCAACAAAGCAAGGGGCAGACATTATTTAAGATTTGTTGTTACTAACTTTTAAGAACTGACCAACAAAGCAAGAGGCAGACATTATTTAAGATTTGTTGTTACCAACTTTTAAGAACTGACCAACAAAGCAAGGGGCAGACATTATTTCAGATTTGTTGTAACCAACTTTTTCAGAACTGACCAATAAAGCAAGGGGCAGACATTATTTCAGATTTGTTGTAACCAACTTTTGATATAAAATCAGCACCTGACTAATGCTTCCTGTCACATGTTGCTTTGTTGTAACTAAATTTAACCCGGTGATTATATATTAAATTATTTAAATAAAACTATCTGAAAACAATTGTCAAAGGACACCGAGTGCTGTCCTATTTAAATGACCCTTTTTATAAAATGGGAAGACTAATTTAGGTTACTTTTGATTTCTTCTGTTAAACTGTCGTTTAAAAAAAAAATAATTTAATAGATATTTATAGAAAGGAATTCATCGCTAATTAGGCTGGAATAGCAAGGAGATCATTAATTTTTTTTAGTTCTTGTATCTTTAATTTTTTTTTAGTTCTTGTATCCACCTTAATTTTTTGTAGTTCTTGTATCAGTTATTACCCCTTTTGTAATTTGTTTATTGTAATTAAAGGGCTATCATTTATAACACAAAACACATGGCGATGTCCAGTTTAATCTCTAAAATCTTGAAACATGGAAATGGCATATTTTAAAAATATTACTTTAAGAGTTTTAATGTTACCTGGGCAGGGATACAAATGTTAAATTTGTTAACTGTCAGAGGTTTTTTTTGTTCCGTGCGCATCATGCTTGCAGGCGGTCTCAGTGTATTTTTGGCCAATGATAAAACAAAGTGCTTGTTCTCACATATCCAGATGTGAAGAATTATTGCAAACAAAAATGCTTTCATCAGAAACCTATCCAGATGTGAAGAATCATTGCAAACATCAGAAACCTATCCAGATGTGAAGAATCATTGCAAACAAAAATGCTTTCATCAGAAACCTATTTCATACTCTTGTATTCAGGAGGTCAAAACCATACCTCCAAGCCAGTAAATCCCTGCTTTTGTTAAAGATCTATTGATGAAAACAGCAACTTCCTCTGCAGTATGTTTATGTCTAAAATTGCTGAACTTTCTGCCAGTTGGGCTCTTCAGTCTTGCTGATTGATCAGTACTATTTCCTGTTTGATATGTTCTTTTATTTGTCTTTCCAGTACTAGGATTATGTTTATTATTTCCCTTATTCGGTCCAGTTGAATTTATTGACTATCACTACTAGTTAAACTTCATAGTTATTTCACTGCCATATAAATGTCTAAATTTTGTTCTGTTCACTTGTGCCTTATATCATCGAGGGGAAACTAGTGTTCTTCACTCGGCTGTGTGGTTTTGTTGTTAAGTAAGGTTTTGTTTGACACTTTATATCTCTATATTCCTAATCCATTTTCTCATTTGTCTTCATTTTCCCATTTACATCTAATTGTTGATACTTGTAGTGGGGCTTGGTTGGATGATGGACTTGTAATATTTATCTCACAGTTCATGTTACCCCTACTCTTTTATTACCTTTATTGTGGATTTGATCTCTTCATGTTACATACCATCAATAATCATCATCATCAAGTACCGGGCCTGCTGGCGTAGGTGATCATGTCTCCACAACTTTTGATCTCAACAGTTATTTATCATTTCTGTTGTTGACCTTCTGCCAAACCATTCCCTTAAACTCTGGTATCTTTTCTCTTGGCTTCCCTCTATTTCTTCGTCCCTCAATCTTTGCCATTTGTTACAATATATTCCAGCTGTTCTCTTCTTATTACATGGCCAAAAAATGATGATTTTTTTTTCATAATGTTGGAAATTAGCTCTCTTTTTGCTTTGGCCTCTTTCAGAACATCTTCATTACTCTTCTTAGCTGTCCATGTTATTCTCAACATTCTTCTGTAAAACCACATTTATACAGACGCCAGTGATTTTCTTGTCTATTGTCCTATTGTCCATGATTCACATCATATGTTAAGACTGGCTCTACATAACATTTAAGAACTCTTTTTCTTGTTTCCATTGTCAAAAATGGATTGCGCAGTATCTTCCTCATTTTTTGGAAAGCTGCCTCTGCCTGAGCCATTCTGCATCTCACCTCTGTTGTACATCTCACCTTTGTTGTACATCTCACCTCTGTTGTACATACATCATACCATCAATACCCATTTGATATATCTCATTTCAGTAATTATGATCATTCTCGTATTTAGTAGTATCTTTTCTTAACTCTTTCTGGACTTTTAAAAATTTGGACCAGAATAATTTTTAGTTTCCAACAAATTTGATCAGGTGCCTTTTTTCATGTTACCATTTCACAATATAAAATAAATAGATATGATACATGTTACATATCACTATAAAGGTAAATGAATACAGAAAACTAAAATATCTGTAAAATAATATTTTATTGTTTAAAGGAATATATATATATATATATACGGGGGGCCTCGGTAGCCTAGTTGGGAAAACCACCCGACCGGGCTACCGGCGTTCGAACAACCCGTGTTCGATTCCCGTTGGGAGCAGTGTGAATTGTACTCGTGGTTGAAACAAAAAAAAAAAAAATACCCCCACGGTCGACCCAGCCGTTGGCAGAAATGGGTACCAGGGCATTACCCTGGGAAGGTAAGGAATGTTGCCTCGCATCTGAGTTTCGATGCTTGAGGCGACACTATCCAGAAATTTCCAAACATTTCTGGATAGGCGGCCGAGCACATATGGGTATAAACTCACGTGCTAAGACGCCGGTTCAAGTCTCGTACTTTACCTTTATATATTTATATATATATTATGAAAAAAATAATGAGATAATTCTCAATTCCAATACTGCGACTATTACTCCCCTTTTTTTCTAGAAGCTTTCCATCCATTTTTCTTGAAATTTTACACAAAAATATCCAGTTCTTCAAAATACAGTTTATTTGATACATTTTTGTTTTAAGAAATGTACAGTTTTGTCAATGATTTCAGGATTAAAACAAATATAAATTAATTGAGCTAAAAATACCAATTGATCAATATCAAAATTACAGACCATGTCAGCATTGACAGTAAGTCAAGACTTATTCTAGATTTAACAGTAAGTATTGGTTAACATCAAAGAATAGTGACACTGTGTCCTTCCAGGCATGTCGTAAGAGGCGACTAAGGAGTTTGATCGATAGCCTGACAGGCTGTCATTGTAAAAAAAGTATTGTTATGGAAACAGAGCCATAGATTTTAGAAGCAGCGATCTCTGCAATATGTGCCATTTTGGCACACAAGGTTTCTATTTTTGAGTTTGTGGTTCTGCCCTATGTGCCATCTTCGGCTCGAAAGGACAATAGATAGATAGGTAGATAGATAGATTGGTTAACATCAAACCCAAATTGCTGCTTTACAAAACAAATATTTAACTTTCACAAATTCCAATGTATCGGATAATGGTCTGATAGGATTTTGCCTGTACTCAGATATATCGGATAATGGTTGAGAAAGAGTTAATTATCCATCCATGTTTGACATTGATATCATGATGTTATCAGAAAGACTACTGTCTTTGTATAATGTGACATATTTATTTCTTATAATTGATACTAATTCCCCAGTTATTTCATTTGTCATGTTTCACCTGTTTTTTTAACCTCTATTTTCCTCTTCTAGAATATTCTATTTTGTTTTATTATGACATTTATCATTTTTCACTGGCTGGCTACTGGTTGTCACCTTTCAAAAAGATAAGTGGCCCAGAACTGCTGGCTAGTTGCCAGGTTGGATACATAGGCTTTTTGTTAAAAGTTATCACTGCAAACATTTGTAATTTTTGTATTTTTTGTCTTTTGAAATATGTTTCCTTATGGTTTTTTTATCAAATGGCATGTGAGTTCTCACATTTTGTGCGTGTCTTTTTAAAGTATCACAAATATTGACTTCTTGGTCAAATAGGACATGAACTGAAGTTCTCTGGCCCATTTACAAATAATTTGTCAACTAGGACATTGCCTTGGGCCCAGTTAAAAGTAATTTGTCAACTAGGACATTGTCTATAATTCTTTGGACTCAATCAAAAATAATTTATCAACTAGGACATTGCCTTGGGCCCAGTTAAAAGTAATTTGTCAACTAGGACATTATCTTGGGCCCAGTTAAAAGTAATTTGTCTACTAGAACATTGCCTTGGGCCCAGTTAAAAGTAATTTGTCTACTAGAACATTGCCTTGGGCCCAGTTAAAAGTAATTTGTCTACTAGAACATTGCCTTGGGCCCAGTTAAAAGTAATTTGTCTACTAGAACATTGCCTTGGGCCCAGTTAAAAGTAATTTGTCTACTAGAACATTGCCTTGGGCCCAGTTAAAAGTAATTTGTCTACTAGAACATTGCCTTGGGCCCAGTTAAAAGTAATTTGTCTACTAGAACATTGCCTTGGGCCCAGTTAAAAGTAATTTGTCTACTAGAACATTGTCTTGGGCCCAGTTAAAAGTAATTTGTCTACTAGAACATTGCCTTGGGCCCAGTTAAAAGTAATTGTTCTACTAAAACATTGCCTTGGGCCCAGTTAAAAGTAATTTGTCTACTAGAACATTGTCTTGGGCCCAGTTGAAAGTAATTACAACTAGGACATTGCCTTGCGCCCAGTTAAAAGTACTTTGTCTACTAGAACATTGCCTTGGGCCCAGTTAAAAGTAATTTGTCTACTAGAACATTGCCATGGGCCCAGTTAAAAGTAATTGTTCTACTAGAACAATGCCTTGGGCCCAGTTAAAAGTAATTGTTCTACTAGAACATTGCCTTGGGCCCAGTTAAAAGTAATTTGTCTACTAGAACATTGCCTTGGGCCCAGTTAAAAGTAATTGTTCCACTAGAACAATGCCTTGGGCCCAGTTAAAAGTAATTGTTCTACTAGAACATTGCCTATAATAAAAATAGTTGGCAAACTTCAATCCTCTTGATCCTATTCAGATCATCACTACCAGAATAGATGAAGACTAATTATTTAGTCATTTCTGACAGCCCCTCTCTCCCATGATTTAACACAAAACTCAATGTAGTGAGAGTGTGACATTTTATAGTGCAGTTGCATGCAGAGATTTTTCTAGGAAGCAAAGGTGGCCTGGTGTGACACCGACCACATCACCCAAAAATGGGCTGTGGTTGTGGAAAAATGTAGTCAGTAACACCATATTCTCAATATGTCTAGCAAGTCATGGAGGGAACCTTTATTTACATGCTCTGATTGTACCAGCAATCTTTTCTCTACAAATCTATGATCTTTTCAATCTTTTGTGTGAATGAGTCAGACCAATAATGAATGGGCCTCAGACAAGGATGTAAGCTGTGCTGAATTTTGATAATGAAAGTCCATTTCTGGTACAAATTTTGCGTGGACGTATCATTTCTTGAAGATACCACTAGTTGCCTGATCTAACAGACACATCAGTAATCAACCAACCACTTGGCAGATGTTGATGATATTGGTAAATATTGATGATATCAATTCTCTTGATCAGTTTCCATTTTGGTTAATCTGTTTAAGCACTTCATGTTATGGCTTTGATTCTTCTTCTCTTCCTTGATCATAAGTTAACAAAGCATTTGGTGACAGGGGAACCTTGAAAGGTAACAACAACAATTCCTACACTTCTCATAGCCTTTAACCATCCTTTGAAGAGTGTCCAGGTCTGGCTCACACTGTTCATCTTTGCTTCCACTCTCTGCAGGTTCTCCATAGTCTGCCTCTCTTTCACCTCCCATCTAATCTCCACAACATGTCAGTTATTTTATCTTGTTCTCTTGAGCACATGACCTATCCAACTCCAACACCAGCCTATTATCATTATATCCAAATCCCTAGTTACGTTGAACAATTTTTGGCTATAATTTTTATTTGACCAAAATATTTTGAGTTTTCCCTAGGGGGTAGAGTTGCATTAAGTGAATACAGTTTTGTTGCTACCTGTCCTGTTGCTCTCCTGCAAGCACATCCACAGAAGAAAGCACTGAAAGTACACAGCTCTCTCACATTTCCTTAGTTTGGTCTTCATCTTGTTCAGTGTATAGCTTCAAACATTGTTAAGATTGACAACATTTTTCTGGCTTTATTTCCCCTTTTCTTGAGTTCACCATCTAGTGTTACCATGCTTTCCCAAGTACTTGAATATGTAGTTTAAGTTTCTGTGTTTTATAATGTAATCGGTGTTGGGTTTCTTAAATTGAGAGTCTTGATTTCTGTTTTTATCTTCAGTTCAACTGCTTTTCTGTGTTTGTGGAGCCCATGTTTATGTTCAAACCAGTTTTTTTTTACTGCTTGTTCAATTCTAATGTTCAACCCATCTTGTTTACTGTTTATTGAATTCTTATGTTCAACCCAACTTGTTTACTGTTTATTCAATTCATATGTTCTACCCAACTTGTTTACTGTTTATTCAATTCATATGTTCAACCCAACTTGTTTACTGTTTATTCAATTCATATGTTCAACCCGACTAGTTTACCATATTTGATCATTCCATCTGGGTCTCCAATTGCTCTAGCTATTTCTATTCTGCTAACCCTACATTGTCATCCATTTTGTTTGCAGACACCCCTGACTGTGATGATTTTATTATAGAGCATATTTGGCTAAAGTACAAACAAGGAGAATCAAACATCAGTCTCATAGCAAGACTTGGTATCGTAGTGACGACAACCATGCTTCACTCCCTTTAATTCAGCACAGCTTGCAAACCTTGTATTGAGGCTCAAACACAAGAGGTGCTGCAAACCTTGATTTGTAGTTGCTGCTTATGGAGTGTTTTACTTTGCAAACTTCTGATTGTGTCCCTGTATGAGAGATGTTTTCCTCAAACCCTTTATTGCAATCTGTGCATGAGAGATGGGTCTTTTCTTCTTTTTTTTCCTTTCCTCGCAAACCATAAATCGTAGCCTGTGTTGTTTTATTTGTGCAAACTTTTGAGCCTGGTCTGTTCACTAGAGATGATTTTTCAATTTTCAAACCTTTAATAATAATAATAATATTTGTTTGTTTCCCTTTTTTTTTAACCTAGATTGTAATTCATGCGAGATGTTTTCTTTCTGTATATTCTTGTCAATCATGAGCCTTTCTCCGCAGTGTTTTTGTATTTTGTGTTTACCCCTACCTCTTTCTGAGGACCACTGAAGCACTGAGGTTATTTTACTTGTTCACAAGTGGTTCTAATCCAATCGAGAGATGATAATTGACTCTTGACCCCAGAGTAGCTATGACTAGAGCTCGGATGATAAAATAGAAATTCTTTGTTTAAGATTAGCATATAGAAAAAAAGTCTTATAGTATAAGTTTAGTTTCAAAAAGGTTGTATGCCATTACCAAGGCTTAGTTTAGTTTTTTAAAACCAATTGTCCCGGGGACATATCCCAGATTTGTATCTATTACAAAGAACAATGGAGTAGCGATGGTGGTTCTATGCACAAGAACTTCTTTCTATTCTTCCTTGCCCTTTGTTCTTATCGACCATGTGTTCTTATCTAATCAGTATCTCTTTGTATGTCTACTTGCCATATATGTGGATATCTTTGTGTTTGTCTACTAGCTGTGTTTACTTGATGTGTGTATCATTATCATCATCGGGTACCATCTCCACAACAAAGGTTAGCTACCATGGAGTGCCATTCTGCTCTGTCTCTTGCTTTGATGGTGCAGGTTGTCATAGGCTGATTTGTCCAACTTTTGATGTTACTCGTCCATGTTAGTCTTAGTCTGCCTCTTTTACCTTGTATTTTCTCCTCCAAGATTACTTTTAGTTGGCTGTTGTGTGTTTTAACATGACCCAAAAATCACATTTGTCTTGTTTGAATTGTATTTAGTAGTTCTCTTTTCATTTTTAGTTGTTTTAAGACTTCATCGTTTGTTTTCTTTTCTTTCCATCCAATTCTATGTATTCTTCTATATATCCACATTTCAAAGGCTTCAATTCTCTGTTCTGTTTTCTTGTCTAATGTCCATGTTTCTGCACCATACAGAAATAGTGAGAAGATATAACATTTTGCTATATTTAGTTTTAGCCCTGGTGTGATTTGTTTTGATGTTAGTATATTTTTCATGACATTAAAATTACTTTTTGCCATTCCTATTCTTTTGTTTATTTCAGTTGTACATTTTCCATCACTGGTTATAGTATGTCCAAGGTAGTTGTAGTTCTGAACTGTCTCAAGGTCTATTCCTTCAATTTTGATATCCACTTGTGAGTTTTGAGAATTTTCTTTGTATATGATCATAGTTTTAGTCTTTTTGATATTCATATCTAGTCCATATTTTTTGCTTGTCATGTTTATTTCATTAAGTAATTGTTGTAGATCTTTAGGATTTTCTGCTAGTAGAACAGTATCATCAGCATATCTTAGGTTATTGATTATCTTTCCATTAATTTGTAGGCCTGGCATCTCTGTGATGTTTTTAAAGATTTGCTCAGTGTATAGATTGAACAAGCTTGGTGATAGGATGCATCCCTGTCTTACTCCTCTTTTTATATCAATGGGTGTAGAGTTCTCTTTTTTATATTTTATTATTGCTGTTTGCTCCCAGTATAGACATACATATTTTATTATATGTGTATCTTTTGTGTTTTTACTAGATGTGTGTGTGTATATATATATATCTTTCTGCTTACTACCTTCTTTGTATTTTTATATTCTCATCACTCCTTTATTATTTCATCTTTGCAACTTTATGTATTTATTATCTTCTTTGTAATTATATCAAGTTTTTACATGCTGTTATGATCTTATATGTACTTTTGCCTTTTTTTGTATTTTTTACCTGCTCTGTGAAGTGTTCCTTTTAAAATTAACATAGATCTGATATAGGACTGTTATAACAATAATCTGTTATAACAATAATCTGTTATAACAATAATCTTTCATCTAAATGTTTAATCTGAACTTTAGGTATTTGAAATATGTTTTCCTTCTTCCTATATTGTCTTGAAGCAGACCTGTTAACTTCTATCATTCCTGTACCTCTGACTAATTAAAAGCAACCAGTGGCAAGGGAAAAGAAACATTACTCACAAATGTTTGTTTTGAAAGATAAATTGATAGGTCATAGGTCACTCAAGAGCAAACACAGTTAACTTTTTCTGTACACTAGGACTGACTATGCATCATGCTGGTTTCGGCCGTGTACATTGAGCTGTAGAGTGTGTCACTCTCAATTTGATTAGTGTAAGCCATCATCAAACCATATTTTTTTACAGGACTTGTATCATCTTGGTATTGGTGAAATCTAATTCCTTGTTCAATTATCTAAAAATTCATATATATTATTTTATGTGTTAGATCAATAATAAACATGTCGATTTTTTTTAAATCATGAAAAAATTTTGTCTCTGAAATCTCTTCCGTTGCATTGATAAAAAGCTTGGAAGTTAAGGGATGACCTTTCCATGAAACAACCCAGTGCAAGGTGTTTAGAGATTATGTGTAAACAAAAAATAATTCAGTTTTAAATGGCAGGTGTTATGTCTTAATAACATATTCTTCACAATCTTTGTGTACCTACCAGCCTGTGGGCAAAAATTAATCACATAACATTCACACATTTAGAATTATCTATCTATCAGCATGTGTACAAAACCACAGACAGTCACACATAACATTCATCTCATATTTTTAGAACCATAGTTCTTAGTAATAACTGTGTCAAGCATAATTTTATTTTATTATATTTTTTTTAAATGAAAAGTTACATTCAATAAATAAGTAAAATTTGAACTCAGTATTTGTTGTATGTTGTGAGAAGTATCAACGTATCTGTTGTATGTTGTGAAAAGCGTCAAAGTAAACTACAAATAAAGTGGTTTGGCCATGTGATGAGACAGAAAGAACAAAACACAACAAAATGAATCTTTAATAAATATGAGAACAAGTCTCCAGGGACTGACCAAAAAAAGGATGGATTGATAGAATATTAGAAACACTAGGAAACATAACAGTAGCAGAGGCCAACAGAAGAGAAAAAAACCACAAATGACATCTCCCCTTGAAGCTAAAAGGCAAATGAGGAAAGAAGAACCTTCCGTTTACTGTAATATTTGTTGGCCATCTTTATTGTGGATTGATTTTCCTTTCACCGGACTGTGTACAATTTGTTCCTAAAGTTTAACGTCTTTAAAGGGGAGATCATGCTGGGCAACATGGATCATCATGGCAGAGTCAGCTGATCAAAACTTGACTTCTTGAAAAGTACCATGTGATAGTTGGTCGTCCTGGTAACAGTTTATATTAAAACAAACTAACGAGAGAAAAATTACCGTAGTCCCTTTACTGGTAAAATATGTTGATATAGAAGACATAGTATTGCTGTAAATGGATATCAAAATTGAAGGAATAGACCTGGAGACAGTTCAGAACCACAACTACCTTGGACATACTATAACCAGTGATGGAACATGTACAACTGAAATAAACAAAAGAATAGGAATGGCAAAAAGTAATTTTAATGCCATGAAGAACATACTAATATCAAAACAAATAACACCAGGGCTAAAACTAAGAATAGCAAAATGTAACATCTTCTCAATATTCCTATATGGTGCAGAAACATGGACATTAGACAAGAAAACAGAAAAGAGAATTGAAGCCTTTGAAATGTGGATATATAGAAGAATACTTAGAATTGGATGGAAAAAAAAAGAAAACAAACGACGAAGTCTTATAACAACTAAAAATGAAAAGAGAACTACTAAACACAATTCAAACAAGACAAATGCGATTTTTGGGCCATGTTAAAAGACACAACAGCCTACTAAAAGTAATCCTGGAGGGGAAAATACAAGGTAAAAGAGGCAGAGGCAGACCAAGACTAACATGGACGAGTAACATCAAAAGATGGACAAATCAGCCTATGACAACCTGCACCATCAAAGCAAGAGACAGAGCAGAATGGCGCTCCATGGTAGCCAACCTTCTTTGCGGAGACGGCACTCGATGATGATGATGAGTATTGCTGTATCTCCAGAAGTGACAAGGTCCAACTATTGTTGCAGAACTTGGAGACAAAACAAGGTCTGGGATAATTATAGAAATGAAAAACAAAATATATGACATAAAGTTGAGAAAGGGAGGAAAGCTCTTGGTCAATCTTCATTGCAAAAGAAGCAACCCCACAGTGCTCAGATCCCTTCCCCAGCAACAGATCCCTTCCTCAGCAACAGATCCCTTCCTCAGCAACAGATCCCTTCCTCAGCAACATATCCCTTCCCTTCCTCAGCAACAGATCCCTTCCTCAGCAACAGATCCCTTCCTCAGCAACAGATCCCTTCCTCAGCAACAGATCCATTACTCAGCAACAGATCCCTTCCTCAGCAACAAATCCATTCCTCAGCAAGGGCTCCAGTGTGAGGCACACCTGCCACACACCAGTGAAAGCACTGATGATGGCCTCAACTCACATCCACAAACTCTGTAACATATTCAAGATCTTGACTCCAATCTTCTTAGTCACATGCATGACAGCTGACAGTGGGTGTATTCTTTTCTCCCCCAAACTGATGTCAGGGACCCAGTAGCCATATGGGTGTGGCAGCTGACAGTGGATGTATTCTTTTCTTCCCCAAACTGATGTCAGGGACCCAGTAGCCACATGGGTGTGGCTGCAGACAGTGGGTGTATTCTTTACTTCCCCAAACTGATGTCAGGGACCCAGTAGCCACATGGGTGTGGCAGCTGACAGTGGATGTATTCTTTTCTTCCCCAAACTGATGTCAGGGACCCAGTAGCTACATGGGTGTGGCTGCTGACAGTGGGTGTATTCTTTACTTCCCCAAACTGATGTCAGGGACCCAGTAGCCACATGGGTGTGGCTGCTGACAGTGGGTGTATTCTTTACTTCCCCAAACTGATGTCAGGGACCCAGTAGCCACATGGGTGTGGCAGCTGACAGTGGGTGTATTCTTTACTTCCCCAAATCGATGTCAGGGACCCAGTAGCCACATGGGTGTGGCTGCAGACAGTGGGTGTATTCTTTTCTCCCCCAAACTGATCTCAGGGACCCAGTAGCCACATGGGTGTGGCTGCTGACAGTGGGTGTATTCTTTTCTCCCCCAAACCGATGTCAGGGACCCAATAGCTATACAATATGGGCATCTTCCAGTGTACCTCACTTCAAGTCCCTCTTCCGGACAAGCCTCTCTATCCTTTTAAATGAAACAATACCCATTATCCTTGCTTCTACCTAGTGTCTCTCAAGGTGTCCACTTTTTTCTATTATTTCCCGCATAAGTCTAGCTTTACAATTCTTTTGTCACTTCTATCTATCTATCTATCTATCTATCTATCTATCTATTGACCTTTCGAGCCGTAGCCGGCCCATAGGGCGTAGACCGAGATACCCCTTCTCTTATCTGAATTTTTGTTCTAGCAGTTTTCAATTCTTTTAAAAATATTTTATCAAATCTCACCATTTGTCTCTGTTCTGTGCAAGCAGTTCTATCTCATTGAGGAAGCCGAATCCTGCTGCTCTTGCCTCTCTCATCAATGTTCTTCTCAGTGTCTCTCTGGGTCTTCCTCTTTTTCTCTTACCTGTTGTTTCCCATATGAGGGCTTGCTTTGCTATTTGGTTATTATCTCTTCTCATCACATGTCCAACATATGACCATCGTCTTTTCTTTATTACTGAAGATATTAGTGGTTGATTGTCAATTTCTCTAATTTCCTCGTTTGTTTTGAATTCGTTCCATGCTATACCAAGTTTTTTTCTCTAAGACATTTATTTTCAAATGCGTTCAACTTTGTTTCTATATCTCTTGTTGTTTTCCAGCTTTTACACGCATACGTAAGGGTTGATAGTACATTTGATTTGAATAGTCTAGGTTTTGTGTTTGTGCTGATGAGTTTTGATTTCCACAACTTTTCAAGGCTTCTGAAAGACATTGCTGCTATTCTGATTCTAATTTCTTTGCTTGTATCCCCTTCTCGACCAATGTGACTTCCAAGATAGATAAAGTGATTGATCTCTTCTACTGGTTTGTTTTTCATGTATATTTTGTCGTCTGTTTTGTCACTTCTACTCAACAAATATCTGCCTTCTGTTCTTTATTACAGAAAGATAAGTCTAATGGGGAAAAAAGCACAAATTTCTTTGTTTAAAACATCCTTCAGATATATATTTATTTTCCGCATACAGAGAATACTACAACAATCCGTGTATAGAGAAAACAAAAGTATTCTTTGCATCATAATTATAATAATTAATATAATAATAAATAATAATCAAGTAATTAAAATAGTTTATCCTAATAAAGACATGAATTAGCTGTACCATCAAGTTATCTTAGAGACACTTTGATGATCAAAAATCAGCTGAAGCTATCAGTGTTTTGAGCATTTCAATACTTCAGAATGTTTTCTGATCAAAAAAAGTTCTCTCTCTCTTTTTCTCTCACTGTCTCTCATTTTCATTTGTAATAAATTTTTTTTTTAATGTCATGTGATTATCCGGGACTTTGTTTCTATGTTTGTGTCAACAACTTGATAAACCTTGGTTATTCATAGTTCATGTTGAGCTCTTCATGTTTTGTTTTCTTGCAATATTTTAAATTTAATTTCTTTCCAACTCATAATGCAGTTTCTGTTTTCTAATCATTACATAGTTTAGTGTCTGTGTTGTGACTGTCTGTAGATTCTGTTGCTTCTTGTGCCAATGTGGGTCACAATCTGATGCAATTTTGTTGATTTTTCAAACCAACATTTACAG
The DNA here is from genome assembly GCA_032433765.1 of Megaustenia siamemsis. Taxonomy (NCBI): domain Eukaryota; kingdom Metazoa; phylum Mollusca; class Gastropoda; order Stylommatophora; family Ariophantidae; genus Megaustenia; species Megaustenia siamemsis. The sequence continues at coordinate 11,716,174 of JAVIAB010000050.1, forward strand.
CTCAGATCTACTATTTCACATTTTCTTTGTCAAAGAGCTCTTTCGTTTATTTCTTCCAATGGAGTAAACAAAAGCATTACAAATGCTAATAAAAGTGTCAAATGTCATGAAAAAAAAACAGCAAAACATGAAATGGCATAGAACACTTGAAAAAAAAACCCCAGATGTAAAGCATGAAGAGACATACTCTTCTTCTTCTTCTCCACACCATAACCCTGTGGGTCATTGGTCTACTTCTCCTTCTTTTCAAAGTTCTTGGCAGAATGGTCTTTGCTCGGTGGAGATGCATAGGACAGAATAAAATAGTTCAGGCAAGGGCAGGTAACTTCAAATGTGAATTATCAGATTAAGGCTGTGTCTTCTACATGTTACATCTTTAAATTTATAAAAGAAAAAGTTTAAATAAATGTCACCAATCAGGCATTTGGCGTTGGTGTTAAAACCCATAATTTGTACCGTGATCACTGACACATTAAAGGCCATTGTGACCCAAAGAAAATCTCTGGTATCCATTTCCAGAGATTGGGTTAACCACAAAATCAGAACTTCAGGATAAGCAATCAAGACTAAAAAATACAAAATTTCAAGAAAAGCTTTACACGGTTATAAATCAGATTCCAAAAATCTATCTATTCTATATATTATCTATTCCATCTATATATCTCTATCTATATATTCTATCTATCATCTATTCCATCTATATATATCTATATATCATCTATTCTATCTATATATTCTATATATCATCTATTATTCTATCTATATATTCTATCTATATATCTATTCTCTATCTATCTATATCTATATATCATCTATTCTATCTATCTATTCTATATATCATCTATTCTATCTATCTATTCTATATATATTCTATATATATATATATATATATATAGATGGCACATCGGGCAGAAATTCTAGACTATCCATGTGTCATGATCTATGATATAAAGAAGTGTCAAACTTTGCACAAGCCCCCTAATGTATCTCACCACACCTCCCTGTTTGGGGTATAATGGATTACTCAAGAATGTTTGGCTTCTTTTCTAAAAATGGAGTAGTGGGCCCCAAATGCCTGACCTTCATAACTTGTAACATATGGCGAGCTTTGTTATAATATTACTATTATGTGTTACCTTTATTATACCTCCATATATGTTGCAAAAAATAGCATTTCAGAAAATGAAAAATGTCTTGTGAAACAAGTCAATATCAATGGAAGTCAAAAAAAGAGTTCAGCGGTGCTATATAGAGCCATTCTGACCTATGAGAGCAAATCATGGACAGTAGACAAACAAATGAAAAGAGATTAGACGCCACAGAGATGGGATTTCTCAAAGAATGTTGAGAGTTCCCTGGACAGCTAAAAATACCAACAAAGAAATTCCCAAAGAGGCCAACACAAAAAGGGAGCTCCTAAGAAACCTCAGAAAGAAACAATCAATATTTTTTGGGCACCTCATGAGAAGAGGTAAGTTGGAACTTGGTTACAACTGGCAAAATAGAGGGAAAGAGATATCATGGACTACAAAGTGAGAAGATACAGGATAACCTGGCGTCATTTCAAGGAAAACAGTCAACAACAGAATTGATATGATGCACTGTGGATAGAAAATTATGTAAGGACATGATTGCCTGCGCCAACCAGTATGGCACATGATGATGATATGTTGAAAATTATGACAAAGAATGATAGTAAGCCCACATAAAACAACCAGCAACAATAAACAACATGTTAAATAACATAGACAAAACCTATCAGGTAAAACGGGCAACCGCAAGCAATCTTATCATGCACAAATTACAACCTCATACAAAAAGGGTAATCTTTTGTATAAAACAAGCAACCTATTTATTTAAAACCGTCAACATGTAATATCAGGTAACTTCATGTAAGACAGGTGGATCTACTCAAGTCAAACTAGTAACCCTATTGTGTAAAATAGGAAACTTCATGAATAAACACAGGCAACTTCACTGTGTAAAACAATAAACTTAATCATGTAAAACTGACAATTTCATTTTGTTCAACAAAAGGTGTTGTCATGAAAGCAAGCAGTCTCATCTAAACAGGCTAATTCATCTTGTAAAATAAGCAATCTCATCTAAACAGGCTATTTCATCTTGTAAAATAAGCAATCTCATCTAAACAGGCTAATTCATTTTGTAAAATAAGCAATATCATCTAAACAGGCTATTTCATCTTGTAAAATAAGCAATCTCATCTAAACAGGCTATTTCATCTTGTAAAACAAGCAATCTCATCTAAACAGGCTATTTCATCTTGTAAAACAAGCAATATTATCTAAACAGGCTCTTGAGAGCTGATAACACAAAACTCATTTTCCATAAATTGGTGAATTAATTTGACATATTAAAAAAAAATTTACACATCCTCCCACACCCTCAAAAGTGAGTTCAACTAGCATACTTCCTCAAACTCCTGTTCACAGCAGCTATGAGTACAAAGGTTATTTCAGTCTACAATATATAATTTCCCCAAACTTCTATTATTTACTGCAGATTTTGACAAACAGTTGAGAAAAGTACCTGGCAAGTCAAATTATGGCAAGACTGATGCACAACAATGAACAAAGGTTGATTATAAAGTAACAAACAATTAATAATACAACTTCAAATAGGCCTACTTGGGCTGCAGAATTTCCTATCACCAAAATGATGCCAGGTTTTGTTCACAAGTTAAGTTACAATCTTCATCTACACCAGACTGGAAAAGTAGAAAATCCACAGTCCTTCTATTGTATACATGGCATTGGGGAAGGGGCAAAATTCACAGTCCTTCTGTTGTATACATGGCATTGGGGAAGGGACAAAATCCACAGTCCTTCTGTTGTATACATGACATTGGGGAAGGGGCAAAATTCACAGTCCTTCTGTTGTATACATGACATTGGGGAAGGGGCAAAATTCACAGTCCTTCTGTTGTATACATGACATTGGGGAAGGGGCAAAATTCACAGTCCTTCTGGGCAAGGGACAAAATCACAGTCCTTCTATTGTATACATGACATTGGGGAAGGGACAAAATCCACAGTCCTTCTATCATATACATGGCATTGGGGAAGGGACAAAATCCACAGTCCTTCTATCATATACATGGCATTGGGGAAGGGACAAAATCCACAGTCCTTCTATCATATACATGGCATTGGGGAAGGGACAAAATCCACAGTCCTTCTATCATATACATGGCATTGGGGAAGGGACAAAATCCACAGTCCTATCATATACATGGCATTGGGGAAGGGACAAAATCCACAGACCTTCCATTCTATCATATACATGGCATTGGGGAAATGGACAAAATCTATTACTTCTGTTGGATAAGTAAACAGCCAATTAGCAATAGAGTGTGAGGACCGGAACAAATCATTAAAAGATGGCACAAATAATTGATACTGTAAACAATTTACTACTGGATAGAGACACAAAACAACATTGTGAATAGCAACAAAAAAACAGAGGAGTTAGTACACATTGAAGATACATGTTCTGTTGCTATTTTAAAAAATAAGTTAAAATAAAAAGGAAAACTATAGGTATTGCGTTCAATCCCATCACATGCTGTGGGAATTTTAAACTTCAAATCTGTGACGTCTTCATGGCTTTACCCTTCCCTAGTCTCTGGGTAGTGAAATTTGATGTCTAGTCCTCTCAGTAAAAAGTAAGTAAAGAGCCCCATCACGCCAAGTGGCATATAGGGAATATGGTGGTAGTGACCATAATTTAGATAGACCTTCGGCACATGATTTTTGGGGTAATGTGGTCGGTATCACGCCCGTGCCGCTTTACTTTCCCAGAAAAACATCCGGTACCCATTTAAGCCTGGGTGAACCCAGAAGCTGTCAATCAGGATCGAACCCAACCTTTTGTCCTTTGTAGACCAGTTCACCAACCACTGAGCTATTGTGGCTCCCAGCCCAATCAGATAACTTTGAAAAATAGGAGGTCCCATCACACTTGCACACATTAAAGAACGTTTGGCAATTAAAAGTCTAAAATAGTAGAACAAAAATGGCCACTGCACAGGCAAAAATTGTTAACCAAATATACCCATGCTGAAAGCGGATGTGTCAGATCAAAGGTTGCTGATATTAAGGCTTTGCTGTAAAACTAGTGAAACAAAAGACACAGCCTCTCTAAATATATGAACAATAAGGACAAGAAGAATTGTTCATATATTTCAATGGTCAGCTGTCCAATTATTGTGTGATAACTACAAAAATTAAACCTGGCTATCAAAATATGTGTTCGCTAATTTGAATAAAATATGCAGTAACAAAGGTGGGTGAAAGTTGTAGATACATCCTTTTTATCTTTTTGTAAGAACAAACCGGTACACCAGACCAAAAAACATCTAACAAATGAAAAGAACAAAAATGTACGTGTGAATTTAATTTACTACTTCTTGGCGAGGCATGATCCGTTCAATATCAGACTACGTCTTTTAGGATCATAATTGTCACAAAAATTTTTTATGAAAATGACATTTTTATCAGTTATGTGTATCCATGTAGCGTGGCTGAGTGACTTCAGTATTTATCATTTATTTCAAATATAAGCACATTTTGATGGCAATCACACCAAAAGCAAAAAATCAAAAAACTTTCAAAACAAGCCAAAAACAAACCAAAACTTTTAAAACAAAGCACAATTTGATGGCAAGCACACATATAACCAAAACTTTTAAAACAAAGCACAATTTGATGGAAAGCACAAATATAACCAAAACTTTTAAAACAAAGCACAATTTGATGGCAAGCACAAATATAACCAAAACTTTTAAAACAAAGCACAATTTGATGGCAAGCACAAATATAACCAAAACTTTTAAAACAAAGCACAATTTGATGGAAAGCACACGTATAACCAAAACTTTTAAAACAAAGCACAATTTGATGGCAAGCACACGTATAACCAAAACTTTCAAAACAAAGCACAATTTGATGGCAAGCACACGTATAACCAAAACTTTTAAAACAAAGCACAATTTGATGGCAAGCACACGTATAACCAAAACTTTCAAAACAAAGCACAATTTGATGGCAAGCACACGTATAACCAAAACTTTCAAAACAAAGCACAATTTGATGACAAGCACAAATATAACCAAAACTTTCAAAACAAAGCACAATTTGATGGCAAGCACACGTATAACCAAAACTTTCAAAACAAAGCACAATTTGATGGCAAGCACACGTATAACCAAAACTTTCAAAACAAGATGTTATGTGCTGGTTTATTTCTATTTTTTGCATGTCGAAAGTTTCTGTTTCTCTTATAAATTGCCTTGTAAGGCTTACAAGTTCATTTATAAGAAAATCCCTTGCAAATTAAGGGAAATCCTTACACGATGTAAGATATGTAAATATCGCCAGCTTTACTACAAACTATGATGTAATGCGTCAAACATATTTTGCAAGGTAAATGAAGAAAATGAAACATTTCAGATATAATTTTAGTATGTAATTATGTTTATAATTCATCACGTTTTATTGAAGGTATTTGTGCCTTCATCTTACATATATTTACAGTGGACAAAATACGTGCCAGAAAGTGATAATAAATAAATATTTTGAGCAAGAGTTAAACTGAATTAAGTAACTGCAACATAATGTTTGGAAATCCATAAGAACAAACAGCATTTGTGCATGTGAAAAAAATGAAATAACTCACAATTTTTTTTAACCAAAACTGGAAGTTTGTAAAAAATTATTCACAATAACAATAATAGATTGAGTTGTAATAAAGCTTTATTAAGTGGTGTTTCGAATATTACAGTACAAGTTGCTATTAGAGTCACAATTTTATCTATGAATTTGTTAAAATAGTGATACAGTCTGAAAATGCAAACTGTATCTGTTGGTCGTAAAGAAAAATATAATCTATTATTGTCTCTCTCTCTGGATGGTGAACCACATCGGTTGTCGAGGGAGATAAAAAGTGTTAGTTCTTGGAGCCTCAACCATTGTCTCTTGATGTCGCAGAATTTCTTGAGTGTTAACAGTCCATCATACTCTGGGTCTACTGATGGCTCTTCTTAGCCCATCCTACTCTGGGTCTACCGATGGCTCTTCTTAGCCCATCTTACTCTAGGTCTACCGATGGCTCTTCTTAGCCCATCTTACTCTGTGTCTACCGATGGCTCTTCTTAGCCCATCTTACTCTAGGTCTACCGATGGCTCTTCTTAGCCCATCTTACTCTGGGTCTACCGATGGCTCTTCTTAGCCCATCTTACTCTGGGTCTACCGATGGCTCATCTTAGCCCATCTTACTCTGGGTCTACCGATGGCTCTTCTTAGCCCATCTTACTCTGGGTCTACCGATGGCTCTTCTTAGCCCATCTTACTCTAGGTCTACCGATGGCTCTTCTTCTATCTCCACTGGCAACATGTTTTGTTTGGTCTAGAATATCTTGGTGTTGTTTCCAGGTTAGCAAGCCATTTCATTTATTGTTCCTGTATATAGTTTCATCATCATCATCATGTGTCATACCAGTTGGCGTAGGCGATCATGTCCTTCCACAATCTTCTATCTACAGTGCATCGTATCAATTCTGTTGTTGACTGTTTTCCATGCCATGACACCAAACTATCCTGTATTTTCTCTCTTCGTCGTCCGCGATCTCTCTTTACTTTTGTTGTAACCAAGTATTCCAACTTTCCTCTTCTCATGATGTGCCCAAAAAATGTTGATTGCTTCTTTCTGGTGTTTTTTTTGGAATTCCCTTTTTGTGTTGGCCTTTTTGAGAATTTCTTCATTGGTCTTTTTCATTTTTCATTAACAGCTTGTCCAGGGAACTTTCAACATTCTTCTGAGAAATCCCATCTCTATGGCCTCTAATCGTCTTTTCATTTGTTTGGGCACATAAATGTCATTTAGTCTCACCTCTTCCATCTCTCATCTTCTAACTTTGACTTCAATTCATTTTTGAATGCTCTTGTGTCATTTCTCTGTGTATTATAATATTCACTAAAAGATAGGCTTCTCAGAGAGAATGTCTCCGTTTGCCAGGTTGGTCTCAACTATAATATATTTGACACAAATATTCAAATCTTTTTTTATTATTAGCATCAGGGGTCTGGCTGATCTAGAGGGTAAGAAGTCGGTGGGAACTCTCCTCTTTGATTTGTTTTCCCTGGGTAGTGAGATTTGATGTCTAGCCCGCCTGGAAAAAATGTAAAAAAACAGGAGGTCCATTCACACACTATACGCATTAAAGAACTCTTATTAGTTAAAAGTTAAAAAGAGTAGGCCAAAATGGCCGCTGCCCAAGCAAAAATTATTAAGCAATTATAAATCTTTACATGCCGAAGGATGTTTCGTGCCGAAAGACACAGATATCACGGTTTGCAGTAAACTAACACATTTCATCCATGCCTACTAAATGGGTCATCGTTTATGAAGAAAATTAACAACAAAAAAGTAGCTCAAACTGAATTTGGTTTGAAAAAACAAAAAAATGGAAACCTTTCTCACAGAGACAGCTGCTGGCACCCTGGGCAAGCTGAACTTTGGCATCCTTTTTCATATTTTATTTATTATTTTCACCTTTTCTGTTTTTGGAAGATCCTTGAAGGTGCCCCTAAGCACAGGGTGAGCCCCGAGCAACTGCCAGAGTTACTGGTATCTTGAGCTGGCCCTGCCTCATCAGTATTACATACATGATAGGATGCAACAGAGTCTTGTTATATACAAAATATTGAAGAACTGGCCAATAACCTTAATATAATAAGGAGATTCTGGGACATCACTAAATAGTGCCCCATCACAAGGTTTTAACTTTTTATAGATACAAAGGGGTAACCCTGATTACAAACAACTGCTGCCTCGCAAAAAGGGCACTGCAAAAAAAAAAAAAAAAAGCTAGAGAAACAAATGCACGCTGAATGCAGTGCAAAACACAGTGCAATGCTGTCCCCTAACAAACAAATGAGATGAAAAAAGATTTAAACAAAAGTTATAATAAAATAATTGTGCATATTGGATAAATACATATGTTAATATATATCTATCTATTGACCTTTCGAGCCGTAACCGGCCCATAGGGCGTAGACCAAGATACACCTTCTCCTACATGAATTTTTGTTCTAGCAGTTTTCTTTTAAAGATATTTTATCAAATCTCGCCATCTGTCTCTGTTCTGTGCAAGCAGTTCTATCTCATTGAGGGAGCCGATTCCTGCTGCTCTTGCCTCTCTCATCAATGTTCTTCTCAGTGTCTCCCTGGGTCTTCCTCTTTTTCTTTTACCTGTTGTTTCCCATATGAGGGCTTGCTTTGCTATTCGATTATTATCTCTTCTCATCACATGTCCAACGTATGACCATCGTCTTTTCTTTATTACTGAAGATATTAGTGGTTGATTGGCGATTTCTCTAATTTCCTCGTTTGTTTTGAATTCGTTCCATTCTATACCAAGTATTTTCCTTAGACATTTATTTTCGAATGCGTTCAACTTTGTTTCTATATCTCTTGTTGTTTTCCAGCTTTCACACGCATACGTAAGGGTTGATAGTACATTTGATTTGAATAGCCTAAGTTTTGTGTTTGTGCTAATGAGTTTTGATTTCCACAACTTTTCAAGGCTTCTGAAAGACATTGCTGCTTTAGCCAGTCTGATTCTAATTTCTTTGCTCGTATCCCCTTCTCGATCAATGTGACTTCCAAGATAGATGAAGTGATCGATCTCTTCTACTGGTTTGTTTTCCATGTATATTTTGTCACTTGTTGGAATTAAACTTTTCATGACTTTAGTCTTTTCATGATTGACCTCAAGCCCAATTTTGCTGGCTATTGATGATAGTTCATTTGTGTTTTCCTGCATCGTTTTTATCTGACTGCTGATGAGAACTATGTCATCAGCAAAGTCGAGGTCCTCCAAATGGTCTCCTTGTATCCATTCGATGCCTTTATTACCAGTGCAGCATTTCTTCATTATGAAGTCCATAACAATTCCAAATAACAAGGGCGATAAAATACATCCTTGTTTAACCCCAGTTTCTATTGGGAAACATTCGCTCAGTCCTTCCTCTGTTCGAACTGCACATGTGTAACCATCATACATGTCTTTGATAATATTTATGATTTTTGATGGTAAGCCATATTGCTTCAGAATTTTCCACAAAGAATCTCTATGAATACTATCAAATGCTTTTTTGAAGTCGATGAAGTTAAGTACAAAAGGTTTTTGCTTTTCAATGTGTTCCTCCAATATAAGTCGTAGAGTGAAAATGTGGTCAAGACAGCTTCTCCCTTTTCTAAACCCAGCCTGTTCTTCACGCATCACTGTATCTATTGAATCCTTTATTCTATTTAGGATGATTTTACAGAATAACTTTGAGGCAACTGACAAAAGTGTCACGCCTCTCCAGTTGTTACAATCTCTAAGATTGCCCTTTTTTGGGATCTTAACAATGATTCCTTTTTTCCATTTATGAGGCGTCTTCTCTGTTTTCCAAATGATGTTGAACATTTTTTGGAGATGTATTAAATTATGGCTATCAATTGCCTTGAGGATCTCAGCTGTTAACTTATCCTCTCCAGCAGCCTTGTTATTGGTCATTAGCTTTAAGGTGGTTTCTATTTCACTCAAGGTGAAGTCATCTAAATTTACATCTAATTCTGCTGCTGGTGTTTCAGCTTCAAAATCTATTAAACTGTGAGGTAGTGGACGGTTAAGAATTTCTTTGAAGTGTTCCGCCCAACGAGCTTTTATGTCTGCGCTTGTTGTTAGCATTAATCCAGATTTGTCTAGAATTGGTGTTCCACTGGATGTATAGGTGTTTGTCAGCATCTTTTGTACAGTATAAAGAGTTCTGCTGTCTCCTGTAATTGCAGCTGTCTCTGCTTTCTCTGCCAAGTTGTCTATATAAGCTCTTGTATCTCTTCTTGCCGAACTTTTCACTTTGTTGTCTAATTCTTTGTATGTTGCTTTTGCCAGAACCTTTCCAAGATCTGTCTTTACATTAGTCATGGCTCTCTTTGCTTCTCTTCTTTCTTTGATGTATTTCCATGTGGTGTCTGAGATCCAAGCTCGTTTTTCCATTTTCTTCAGTCCAGCACTTGCTTCTGCTGCTGTCATTAGTATTTTGCTCTGTGAGTCCCACATTTCATTGATATCTAAGTCTATTTCACCAAGTGCTGAATAACAATTACTTAGCTCTATGTTAAACTTTTCCTTTATGGCTTCATCTTTCAGTTTATGACTATCAATTTTATGTGTAATTGACCTCTTCTGTTGGTTTCTAAATTTTAATCTTATTTTCCCAATGCACAGGTTGTGGTCACTATTAACATCAGCACCTCTGTATGCTCTTACATCTATTAATGATGATCTGAATTGTTGTTTAATACATAGGTGGTCAATTTGATTTGATGTTCTATCATCAGGAGATATCCATGTTGTTTTGTGGATATTTTTGTGTGGAAATAATGTCCCACCTATAACTAAATCTTCTATTAAACATAATTCTATTAATCTTTCTCCATTCTGACTTGTTGTATTACAGCCTTCTCTCCCCATCACATGTTCCACTCCTGCGTTATCTTGTCCTACTTTGGCGTTGAAGTCTCCCATTACAATTAAAAGATCGTGTTTTGGTATTTTGTTTATAAGTTGTTGCAGTTGGTTATAAAAATCATCCTTAACTTCATCATCAGCTTCGTTAGTAGGCGCATAACATTGAATAATTGAAAGTCTTCCATGTTTTGTTTTGTATCGTGTTCGTATCAGACGGCTATTTACTGGTTCCCATTCTAATAAACTTCTTGCAGCTTTGTCTGTCATCATTATGCCTACTCCTTCACGGTGTTTTCCATCTTCCCTTCCAGAAAAAACTACTATTTTATTATCAATAGATCTCCTACCTGTTCCAGGCCAGCGCATTTCGCTTAATCCTAAAATATCTAGATCGTATCTGTCCATCTCGCTCGCGACCTGTGCATGTTTCGTCGGAGCGGCCATTGTTCGCACATTCCAGAATCCTATTTTTGTTGTTGTTTTAGGGCCGAAAAAACTATCACTACTATCTACTGCTAATTTACACATTCTGTATCAGGTCTACGTTTCATTAACAACATCGTTTTTACGATAGCGGCTTGTTAAACCTCTGATCAACGGTTAATATATATACATATGTATATTATATATTAGATATATACTAGACTATATGACAACACACAAATACATACATATTTTTTTTTGTGTTCGCCAGTTTCCACCTCTGGCGAAGTCCCTAGAGACTAAGAACAGAATTTTGCGTGTTAATCTGTTTTTCCCTGGCAGCCACATGCACATGGGTCCCTCGCCACACAGGCAGATAACTCCATCTTCGGAGGTACTCATATTTTTTCCATCAGTGAGTAATTGATATTTCAAGCCAGGCCTCACTGCTGAGACCAGGGGTGGTTGCCACAGAGAGAAATTATAAATAAAAATCCCAAATGGTGCAGCCGGGATTTGAACTCACAACCTCTCTGTCTCAAGGCAGGCATCTTGCTACAAAACCAACCAATTCCCCACATACATATATGTTAACACATATTCTAAACTACAAGGCTTCACAGAAAAACGTACATACATTTATCATCATCATCATTGTGTGCCTTCTCCGCAACGAAGTTTGGCTACCATGGATTGCCATTCCACTCTGTTTCTTGCTTTGATGGTGCAGGCTGACATAGATTGACTTGTCCATCTTTTGATGTCACTCATCAATGTTAGTCTTGGTCTGCCTCTACCTCTTTTACCTTGTATTTTTCCTTCCAATATTACTTTTAGTAGGCTGTTGTGTCTTTTAACATGCCCCCAAAATTTAATTTGTCTTGTCTTAATTGTATTTAGTAGTTCTCTTTTTATTTTCAGTTGTTTTAAAACTTCATCGTTTGTTATCTTTTGTTTCCATCCAATTCTACCTACATACATTTATATATATATATATATATATAAGGTTAGAAAATATCCACAATTAAGCAAAGTAAAGTTATATGTGAGCTATACAAAGGTTGTACATAAAGTTCTGGAACAGTTTGCTTTTTCCAGGAAACTATAATAGTCAACAAATTGGTGCCAAGGCATAAGTTGTAGTAACCATTTCTGAGTGTACATGTAAAATACAAACTCATATTTGTAGGTTGGATTGATTTCACTATGAATGAAAAAATTCAATAGCGTGTACAGATATCTGCGTTCACCTTGGGAAAAAATTGCTGTGGAAACTTATGAAATGCTACAATCGACTTTTGGTGAATCCTGTGTAAGTCAATCAATGATTTTTTGTGTGGTTTTCACACTTCAAAAATGAGTGTTGATTGTATGAAAATGACCACCACTCTACCAACCAGTTCACTTCCTATACTGATAAACACCATAGCATGTGTGCAAGAAATCAATTGCACTAACCAAAGTCTGATGTCAAAGAGGTAACAGAGGATGTAGGAATAGCAGTTGCTACATGCCACAAAGTGCTAAGTGAAGATTTGGATATGAAGCATGTGTCAATGAAGCTCATCTCTTATTTCTCCTGACTGCAAAGCAAAGGGAAAAATCACATGCCAATTTGAACTCATTTCTTAAGTGAACCCACGACAATCCCAACTTAAAGCCATCAATTGTGACTGGTGTAAAAGTTTGGTGTACTGACATGAACTGTAAACAAAGCTAATGTCATTCAAATGGAGGATAACCTAATCTATTTGACTGAAGAAGGCACAGCACATGAAGTCCAATGACAAAACCATGTTGATTGTGTCCATCAACATTGATGAACTAATTCATCATGAACACATTCCTAGAGGACATACAGACTTCTAAACAGCTGCAGTAGAATGGCTCTGTGATGTTGTGTGTAGGTAGCTTCCCTCACCATGACAATGGCTCTGTAATGTTGTGTGTAGGTAGCTTCCCTCACCATGACAATGGCTCTGTGATGTGTGTAGGTAGCTTCCTTCACCATGACAATGGCTCTGTGATGTTGTGTGTAGGTAGCTTCCCTCACCATGACAATGGCTCTGTGATGCTGTGTGTAGGTAGCTTCCTTCACCATGACAATGGCTCTGTGATGCTGTGTGTAGGTAGCTTCCCTCACCATGACAATGGCTCTGTGATGTTGTGTGTAGGTAGCTTCCCTCATCATGACAATGGCTGTGATGCTGTGTGTAGGTAGCTTCCTTCACCATGACAATGTCTCTGTGATGTTGTGTGTAGGTAGCTTCCTTCACCATGACAATGGCTCTGTGATGTTGTGTGTAGGTAGCTTCCTTCACCATGACAATGGCTCTGTGATGTTGTGTGTAGGTAGCTTCCTTCACCATAACAATGGCTCTGTGATGTTGTGTGTAGGTAGTTTCCTTCACCATGACAATGGCTCTGTGTTGTTGTGTGTAGGTAGCTTCCTTCACCATGACAATGGCTCTGTGATGCTGTGTGTAGGTAGCTTCCTTCACCATGACAATGTCTCTGTGATGTTGTGTGTAGGTAGCTTCCTTCACCATGACAATGGCTCTGTGATGTTGTGTGTAGGTAGCTTCCCTCACCATGACAATGGCTCTGTGATGCTGTGTGTAGGTAGCTTCCTTCACCATGACAATGGCTCTGTGATGTTGTGTGTAGGTAGCTTCCCTCACCATGACAATGGCTCTGTGATGCTGTGTGTAGGTAGCTTCCTTCACCATGACAATGGCTCTGTGATGTTGTGTGTAGGTAGTTTCCTTCACCATGACAATGGCTCTATGATGCGGTGTGTGGCAACCTTCCTCCACACTGACAATGCCACTGCCCACACGTCTGCCACAGCAAATATTTTTTTATGAAACACAACATTTCCTTGCTTCAATACCTCCACATTGATCTGACCTCGGTCTCTACAACTTCTCGTACCTACGTCTGAACCCACATCAGCAATTCTGGCCAATAACCTTAATATAATAAGTGTCGTACAGACGTACAAAGCTACGTCTGAAGGAAATATGAAAGGTCACAGATTCACGGCCATTGAGGAAATTTAAACGAACGCAATGAGACAGATGATGGTCATCTCACAGCATGACTTCCATAAATGGAATTAGTCAACTCAATCACAGAGATACTACTTTGAAGGAAACTAGGCTAAAAAGCAGGAAGGTTTACTCATTTTTTAGAAAAAAACAAATAAATTCAGTTCTGGAAATTTATGAACAACCTTCCTACATGAATAACTTAAAAAATCATTATTTTCTCAAAATGTCTGGTATTATGGCATCATTGTCTGAGATTATACATTTTATCAAAATAAAACTGATTTTATATATCTGAAATAATGACTTTTATTTGGTGTCTGCGTAGAACTTGTAAATGTTTATTGTTACTTCCCCTGACCTTAAGTGTTTTTATTTTATGTTTTATATATAAAGTAAAGTCCTCATATAATATAAGACCCCAACAAACTGTTTCAAATTTAATTTATTGATTAAAAAAAGAAACCCAAAACCTGTGAAAGTAGCTAAAAGTTTAAATAAAATGAATTCAGAGTCACATGACCCCTTGTGTGTTGGTTTTCTTACTGTCCCAGTCTAACCCATCAACCTTCTGCTATTAATATAATCTTTGCTTCCTTGAGCCAGTAAGTTTCACACTGATATCATGTGCACAAAAGTTCCCCACATTGATGGGGAGCATGGTGTTAGTGCCCACTATTTTCCATGACCAACAGCACATTTTTAGTTGACATCACACTACACTGCATTACAAACTCACTTTTAATTATTATGTAAAATGATCCCAAATGAAGCTAGAAACCATTATATAGTAAAGTTGTGGATTTCCATCAAACCTCTTAGTAAATAGGGAAATGGCATTCATGCCTGTTTGTTTGCCATGACCATCAACAAATTTATAAACACGTTCGTCTATTGACTACGTCAATCAATGTTCACTTTCTAAATGTGGCAAACAACTTCTCCATACAACTTGTCCTGGTATGGTACCAGTGATGGTCACAATTCCAAATGTCAATATTAATAAGTTTAATAAAGAAAGTGTTCGTCAGCTCAAGGCTGATGACATCTCCATACAACTTGTCCTGGTATGGTACCAGTGATGGCCACAATTCCAAATGTCAATATTAATAAGTTTATAGAAAGTGTTTGTCAGCTCAAGGCTGGTGGCATCTCCATACAACTTGTCCTGGTATGGTACCAGTGATGGCCAAAAGAACTTTCTCTGTTCACCATATGTTGGGCATGATTGCAGCAGATGTTCTGCAGTCATTTTGCTTGTGCCACAGTCTCATTCATGAGAGGTTCCTATCCTTAGGATGTTGAAAAGATGGTACTTCAGTCTATGTGGCCTGTTAACTCTTACTTGTTTTTTTCTGTTGAGCTGATAATAGGCATCATTATTTTGGTAGCCCTGGTGTTCTGTATTCCACTTATTTATGTATATATTTCTGATAAACCTCTTTGATTCCTCATAAATTGTACTTGTATCTGGCTAGTGTAATTTGTCACCTTCCTTTGCCAACCAGTCTGCCTCATCATTTTCTAGAATATTGTAGTGAGATGGAATCCACTGAATCACAGTTGTGTACCTCTGATAGAGCTTGTATGTAGAGTGTTTCTCTTAAATCATTCAGGTCTTCATTTCTATGACTATTCAGTGCTGTAACTACTGACAGAGCTTGTAGAGTGTTTCTCTTAGATCATTTAGGCCTTCATTTCTATGACTATTCAGTGCTGTAACTACTGACAGAGCTTGTAAAGTGTTTCTCTTAGATCATTCAGGTCTTCATTTCTATGACTATTCAGTGCTGTAACTACTGACAGAGCTTGTAAAGTGTTTCTCTTAGATCATTCAGGTCTTCATTTCTATGACTATTCAGTGCTGTAACTACTGACAGAGCTTGTAAAGTGTTTCTCTTAGATCATTCAGGCCTTCATTTCTATGACTATTCAGTGCTGTAACTACTGACAGAGCTTGTAAAGTGTTTCTCTTAGATCATTCAGGTCTTCATTTCTATGACTATTCAGTGCTGTAACTACTGACAGAGCTTGTAGAGTGTTTCTCTTAGATCATTCAGGCCTTCATTTCTATGACTATTCAGTGCTGTAACTACTGACAGAGCTTGTAGAGTGTTTCTCTTAGATCATTCAGGTCTTCATTTCTATGACTATTCAGTGCTGTAACTACTGACAGAGCTTGTAAAGTGTTTCTCTTAGATCATTCAGGCCTTCATTTCTATGACTATTCAGTGCTGTAACTACTGACAGAGCTTGTAAAGTGTTTCTCTTAGATCATTCAGGTCTTCATTTCTATGACTATTCAGTGCTGTAACTACTGACAGAGCTTGTAAAGTGTTTCTCTTAGATCATTCAGGCCTTCATTTCTATGACTATTCAGTGCTGTAACTACTGACAGAGCTTGTAAAGTGTTTCTCTTAGATCATTCAGGTCTTCATTTCTATGACTATTCAGTGCTGTAACTACTGACAGAGCTTGTAAAGTGTTTCTCTTAGATCATTCAGGTCTTCATTTCTATGACTATTCAGTGCTGTAACTACTGACAGAGCTTGTAGAGTGTTTCTCTTAGATCATTCAGGTCTTCATTTCTATGACTATTCAGTGCTGTAACTACTGACAGAGCTTGTAAAGTGTTTCTCTTAGATCATTCAGGTCTTCATTTCTATGACTATTCAGTGCTGTAACTACTGACAGAGCTTGTAGAGTGTTTCTCTTAGATCATTCAGGTCTTCATTTCTATGACTATTCAGTGCTGTAACTACTGACAGAGCTTGTAAAGTGTTTTTCTTAGATCATTCAGGTCTTCATTTCTATGACTATTCAGTGCTGTAACTACTGACAGAGCTTGTAAAGTGTTTCTCTTAGATCATTCAGGTCTTCATTTCTATGACTATTCAGTGCTGTAACTACTGACAGAGCTTGTAAACTGTTTTTCTTAGATCATTCAGGTCTTCATTTCTATGACTATTCAGTGCTGTAACTACTGACAGAGCTTGTAAACTGTTTTTCTTAGATTGGACTTCTGGTTTCAAAATGGCATGGTCATGTTTGCGTCAACGTTCACTGTTACGTTTTTTGCAAGAAAGATGGTTAATTCTATCTTTTCAATGCCGATAAGTGTATAGATCGGAAGTTCCACTGTTGCGATCTTTGCCAGTGCAGCAGAGTACGGTGCAGTATAGTACATGCATGTGTGCTGAAATTCTCCACAGTGTGTGCAATAGTGTGTTCTGTGTTGATTGCAATATATGTCATCATTGGAATACCGGTCAATATGGTGGATAGGTGGCAGGAACCATTGAGGCTCAGTTTGAAAAGTGTTCCTTGTTACAGTTTCCTCATATTCCAAGTCCGGCTTGCTGCCGGAGCTACTGAGTTAGTGTTTTGTGCACACAATAACCAACTTCTCTTAGATCATTCAGGTCGTCATTTCCATGACTCCTTAGTGCTGTAACTACTGATAGAGCCTGTATAGTATTTCTTTTTGATCATTCAGGTCTTCATTTCCATGACTCTTCAGTGCTGTAACTACTGATAGAGCCTGTAGAGTATTTCTTTTTGATCATTCAGGTCTTCATTTCCATGACTCTTCAGTGCTGTAACTACTTATAGAGCCTGTAGAGTATTTCTTTTTGATCATTCAGGTTTTCATTTCCATGACTCTTCAGTGCTGTAACTACTGACAGAGCATTTGTGAGCAATACAACATTTTCTTGTCCTGGTGTTATGCTGACCACTTCATCCACAAATACTGATGGTTGGGGAAAAATATGAGCACTAACATCAAATTATTCTCCATGTGTGACAAGGCATGATGGTATTTTTTTTTCTTTAATGTGATTGTTTTAAAAAAAAAACAGAAATGAAGGTATGCAAAAAAAAAAAAAAAAAAGAAAGAAATGAAGGGATGAAAAAAAAAAAAAAAAATTGGGTAAAAGAAACTGGTGCCAATGCAGAAATTTAAAAAAAACCCCACTATTCCTTCCCTTCCTCACATAACAAATATGACATTTTCACGTATGGGATATTTAGTTGTAAATCACAAATTTGTTTAAAATTGTACAACTTCTTAAAATCAACTTCGGAACGTACCAAAAATTAATCATCTACAAGTTATTTTTCTAAAAAGAATACTTCCCAAAGCAACAAAAACATCTGTGATAAGTAGCTGTGTCTTGCATATTGTGTTCACATTTTAAAGCAATAATTATAAGGCTTGTAAACAATAGAGTAATTAAAGAAAATCTGTTAACAATGATCTTGTATGAGTTAACTACAATAAACAAGCTAACAATGGAACAATAAATGTTAAGAATTTACACGTGCTATTTACAATAATCCAGCTACCTACAGTTCTGCAGATATTAATTACAGTAATCCATTTAACAATTAGGTCGCAGATGTTAATTACAGTTCAGCTAAAACCAGTTAACAATAGGGTTATAGATATCAATCAAATAAACCGTTTAATAATGTTCTTGTAGATGTTAACCCCAGTAAAGAAGAGCTTTTGGATGTTAATTACAGTAATGTTAACCCCAGTAAACCAAGAGCTTTTGGATGTTAATTACAGTAATGTTAACCCCAGTAAACCAAGAGCTTTTGGATGTTAATTACAGTAAACCAGTTAACAGTGGAGGGGGGTTACAGATGTCTATAATGATGAACAAGCTAATATTGGTCTTGTAGATGTCCAATGAAATTAACAGGCTACTGATTAGCTTGTGGATTTTAACTACAGTTGACAAAATTATGTGCAAATTATTATATAAATTCTATATGTTAAATAAAAACTATCTTTACAGCATGATCCCATTACTGAGGTCTGCTGGGGAAGCATATAGGACCAGGGAACAAAGATCGCTTGTCCTGAGTAGACGCCATGAGGTACTCAGGTCTGAGTTTTTATTTTACCTCCGATAGAAAAAACTTATGACCCATCCGGCATTCAAACCTGCATTCTTTTCTATATGTGAAGTTATTAAAATAAACCACGACTTTACAATGAGCTTATAAATTTTGGCAGCAATCATACTAATTTAAACAACAATAATTAACTATCATCATCATCAAGTACCGGGCCTACTGGCATAGGTGATCATGTCTCTCCACAACTTTCGATCTCAACAGTTATTTATCATTTCTGTTGTTGACCTTCTGCCAAGCCATTCTCTTAAGCTGTCTGTTATTTTCTCTCTTTGCTTCCCTCTATCTCTTCGTCCCTCAATTTTTCCAGGTGTTATAATATATTCCAGTTGTTCTCTTCTCATTACATGGCCAAAAAATGATGATTGAAATTAACTATCATAAGAAGTAGAGTCATTAAGATAAATTTGGGTTGGAAATATATGGATTCAATAACAATTACAAAATGGCTGCATGTTTATGAATTATCATAAAATGGATAATAATATGCATAGACAGGAGAACTAATGGCCTTCAAAGGTTGTATATTAATGTAACACAGTTAATAAAAGGCTTAAATATGTTAAAATTATAGTAAAAAGTTAACAGTCTTGTATATTATGTTACTAACAATAATCAAGGTTAAGAATATGTCTATAAAATATAATATTTATAATTAATTATTAAAAAGGACTTGCATAAATTCATAATTAATATGACAGTTAACAATGAGTTTAAATATTATCACAATCATAGTGCATTCAATTAACAATAGTTATGGTTAAGTTAACAATTATACAATCAATTAGCGATAACCCAACCTAGTATGGCACTAATAGTAATCTAAAATGGGACTCTGCCCATTATGGTAATCCCATTTCATTTCTTTCATCTCACAATAATTTTCACCCTCAAAAAATAATAAAATATGAAATGTTATCTGATTCGAAAATATGAAATGTTATCTGATTCGAAAATATGAAATGTTATCTGATTCGAAAATATGAAATGTTATCTGATTCATTCTGAAAAGTTGAATAACCTATTGAGTAGTTCTCATATTTTGAAGCAAAATTATATATCTGTTTGGTTAGGGTATTAACTAGCCAACAACAAAAGTTCAAGAAGAAATGCACACAGAGATAACAGGCTGAATTTGCAGTTGGATAGGTCAAGTGCTCAGATGAGACTGAAATAGTCAAGTGCTCAGATGAGACTAAAACAATCACAAGAACTGTCATTCTGTGGACTCTGGAGAGACGATGAAAGAGAGACTAAGGACAAACTAGCAGAGAACAGTTGAAGCAGAGATGAACTGTGTCGGCCAGACCTCGGGTACCCAGTAAAGTATGACTCCAGGTCATACAAAATGGAGGAGCTTTACAAGACACCACATAGTGTAGGAGTCACTTAATGCTTTGACAGTCTAATGGCCCAGAGAAAAAAAGAAGAAGAAGATAAAAGGTATAGTATGAAGTCTTCCATGTTCCAGGTGTTTGATCAATCTTTAAATCAAAAGTTTACAAATAATTCTTGCCATTTTAGAAATAAAATTATTTGCCACAGCAATGGATATTGTTATCTATCTTTATATTTGTGTTTTACTATAGCTGGTAAACATCGTGAGGATTTCATAAAGGACATGTTTTTAATTAAAATTGAGCATTATAAAAACTCCTACAACTTATTAAATTAAAACTTTTTCAACGCTTCCCTGGATAAATTATCCTCTTTAAAAATCAAATCAGGCGGAAATTCTTTTTTCAATTTTATGAAGATAATTAAAAAAAGAAAATTGTGCATGTTTGTTTTAAAAAAACAAATTTGAAAAAAAACATGTCACATTAATTCCAGTATACATAAATATATTTCGCTCAATATATCAATAATTACATTTAGAAAACTTCGATGTAAGATGCATAACGAAATGTGGCTCTTAAGAAGGTTAAGAATGCCTTAGACAGCTAAAACTGAGCAGTATAAAAGTCTTAAATGGGGCTAGAGCACAATTAAATGCATTAGAAAAAATGGTCTACCTACTTTTGTCATATCATCGTGTGAAGATAAAAGCTTGAAAAAGTAAAAGCTTGAAAAAGTAACAGCAGAAAAACAATATGGGAAAAAGAAGTAGAGAAAGACAAGGACAGAAAAAGGAAGACAGTCTGGCTTGGAAAGAGATCAACAGAACAGATAAGTAAAATTTAGATGAGAAATACACGGAGGCACATGTTCATCTATGATCATGGGGTACAGCACCAAAGGATGATGTTAATAAAACATATCATTTCAGTGAAAACAAACCAAAGATAGGTTTAACATCCAACAATGAAATATTCCAAAGTGCCAAAATAATTTTGCTTTGGCTCAGAAAACTTGTTGTGGGTTATTTAAGCTATAACTGAAATCATAAATACAACTAATTGCCAGCTTGCGCAAAGTTAGTTCAACACTATTTTTTATTTTTCTTCAACTCTGCTATAAGTTTTTTGTGCTTGTTGATAATATAGTCAACAATCTCTGGTTCGTTGAGAGTCGTTATATCGCCCAGCTCATCAAATTTATCAGAGGCAACTTTGCGAAGGATTCGTCTCATAATTTTTCCAGACCGAGTCCTTGGAAGACCTGGAGTAAACTGGAAAAGCAAATCAACAAAGAAAATTAGGTCAAGGTAAAGTTCGAAACTTGAATCGGAATCTTAACACGCGAGTTTTTACCCATATGTGCTCAGCCACCTATCAAGAAGTGTTCTGAGACTTCTGAATAGTGTCACTTCAAGCAAAGAAAATTATGATATGAGGCGGCATTCCTCACCTTCCCAGAGTACAACCCGGTACCCATTTTTGCCAGTGGTTGGGTCAACCATGAGTACAATTCACACTGCTTCCAGCGGGAATTGAACACAGGTTGTCTGAATGTTGGTAGCCCAGTCGGGTGGTTTTTCCAGTTAGGCTACAGAGGCCCCCAGAAAATTAGGTACAGCCACTGACTTAAATACAGGTTGTTGCATTATAAGTTGCATAATGTAACATAATATAACCATCATCATTATCATCACCTAGCTTGTTCCTTTTGTATCTTTGATTCCACCGTTTGCTGCCATCCTTCAAGAGATAAAGAGGAAAAATAAAAAAATAAAAAAAATGGTATGTAAGAAGCTTTACGTGATAAGTGGACGACACAGACTAAACAATGTTTCGGCCCAATAGGCCTTCATCAGGAACAAACAAAAAGACACACACACAAAACTAATAACGAAACAACCAAAACAAAAACAATCGAAATGTGTTAAAGAAAACAAAATTAACTATCCTGTGTGTAAACAGAGGTCAAAACTAAAAGGAAATAGCAACCAAGTGCGGCTGTTGTGAACGTAGAGAAACGTGCAGAAATGCCTTAACCCTTTAAGAGATAACCAGCATCTGCTAGTCATTCCCCATTTGTCTGTGATAACTTGCACTCTTTATGGCCTGCCTTTTTCTCATCTATTTGGTACAATGCCCTCCATTCCATAATGATCTTCTTAAGTCCTGTTGTTGTTATCTGTACAAGCAAAATATTGTATTTTTCTTCTTTCTAAAATATTAAATTGTTGCAATATGGTTTTGTATGATCTTCTCTGTCCATAATATTCTTGTTTTCACTTATTGATTTCTCAAAGGTCTGTTGGTAGTCCATATTTCACAGCCATGTTTTGTTTGTTCTATTCTATTCTATTCTATTCTATTCTATTCTATTCTATTCTATTCTATTCTATTGGGACTGGTTTGTCTCAAGGCAAGACGCCGGCCTCGAGACAGAGAGGTTGTGGGTTAAAATCCCAGCTGCATGGGTTAGGATTTTTATTTATAATTTCTTTTAAAAAACTGATTAACACGCAAAATTCAGTTCCTAGTCTCTAGGGACTTCGTCAGAGATAAAAGCTGGCAAACGAAAAAAAATTCTATTCTATCCATTGGAACCAGTTTAACTGCAGTCAGGAAGTTCCCACATTCGCACTCCACCCCCTGGACAGCATTTCCCAAAATGCATCAGTAAATTCTGTTGACAAGGTTGCTCCATGCACATCCTACTCGACTGCACAGCCAATGATACTAAACCTCCTTAGATGCTTTTTACGACATGCATGCCAAGTATTCTTCTCTCCCCTCACTGCAGGAGCCCCGGTATTCATACGGATAACAGCTGTATGTTGCTTTGGGAAAATACAGGCTCATTAAAATCTCTTTTTTTGCCATACCTATTTCTTGTGATATGCTGTGCAGATGTTTTCTTTTATTCATAGTTGCATTCAGTCCGGTAATATGAAAGTGATATGTGGACTTTGACAGCATTACTACTAGCAATAGAACAAGTAATGAGTTTTTCATCTCACAGCTGCATTACCACTAGGAATGAGTTGTTCGTCCCACAGCTGTATTACCACTAGTAATCAGTTTCTGATTTTCATCATCATCATGTGCCATACTGGTCGGCGCAGGCGATCATGTCCTTCCACAATCTTCTATCTACAGTGCATCGTATCAGTTCTGTTGTTGACTGTTTTCCATGCCATGACACCAAGCTATCCAGTATTTTCTCACTTTATCATCCACGATCTCTCTTTCCTTTTATTTTACCAGTTGTAACCAAGTATTCCAACTTTCCTCTTCTCATGATGTGCCCGAAAAATGTTGATTGTTTTTTTCTGATGTTTTTTAGGAGCTCCCTTTTTGTGTTGGCCTCTTTGAGAATTTCCTCACTAGTCTCTTTATCTGTCCAGGGAACTTTCAACATTCTTCTGAGAAATCCCATCTCTGTGGCCTCTAATCGTCTTTTCATTTGATTTCATCTTTTCATTTCTGAATTACTACTAATAATGAGTTTTGTAATTGCACAGCTTAGTTTACACTTAGACTTTAGAATGGATTGACGTCATTGCAGGTGAGACATTCTCAAATCTGCTATGCCCCCATTCCAACAACCAATCTGATCGTTCATATTATTCTATTGAATACGTGTTTTGAAAAATGGAGCATCTTGAAATTTGACAGTTTGCTGTGAGGAATACAAGTAGAGAAATTTAAGTATTTAGGCACAATGTTCACAGAAGATGGAAAACTAGACAGAGAAATTGACATGAGAATACAAAAAGAATATGCTGTCACATACCAGCTTTCACCATTGCTAAGACATCCAAACATTTCTATACCAGCTACACAACAAATAATAAATAGCATTTTCATACCAACTTTGTGCTATGAAAGTCAAACATGGACCCTTCCTAAATCCATTTAAGAAAGATCAATACATGTGAGATGAGATCCTTGAGAAAAGTAACAAACAACACAAGAAGAGATAGAATACCAAATGAAACCATAAGAAAAATGGTAGGAACTAAACCCTGCCAAGAATATATAGAACAACAACAACTTAAATGGTTTGGCTACCTGGTCAGAATGAATCCTTACCAATCACCATCAAGGGCGTTCTTCTCGAGAATGCATGGAAAAAAGACCAAGAGGACCCAGAAGAAGATGGATAGATGCAGTGACAGAGACATGTAACAACAAAGGAAAATCACTAATTCAGACAGTTCGAGCAGCTCAAGAACAACAAATGATATAAACCCCGACACTTTTACAAAGGACAAGAGGTAGGGTTCGATCCCAACCGATGGCTTCTGGGTTCACCCAGCCTTTAATGGGCACCTGATTTTTTTTTCAGGGAAAGTGAAGCGGCATGGGCATAATACCGACCACATTACCCTAAAAGTCATGTGCTGAAGGTCTGTAAAATATATGGTCACTAACACCATATTCCCTATACGCCACTTGACGTGACGGGGGTACTTTACTTTTTTTTTTACTTATGACACCTTTTAGGTATCGGTGAAAAGAGAAAAGAAGAAGAGAGGGAAAGCTGTGAGGAAACATTCCCCACCTTCGCCCTATACCTTCGCCCTATACCTTCGCCCTATACCTTCACCCTATACCTTCGCCCTATACCTTCGCCCTATACCTTCGCCCTATACCTTCGCCCTATACCTTCGCCCTATACCTTCGCCCTATACCTTCACCCTATATCTTCACCCTATACCTTCACCCTATACCTTCACCCTATACCTTCACCCGATACCTTCACCCTATACCTTCGCCCTATACCTTCGCCCTATACCTTCGCCCTATACCTTCGCCCTATACCTTCACCCTATACCTTCACCCTATACCTTCACCCTATACCTTCACCCTATACCTTCACCCTATACCTTCGCCCTATACCTTCACCCTATACCTTCGCCCTATACCTTCCTAATTACAACTTCCTGTGTCCACTGACTGTTGGATTTGTTTCCTTTGAGACAGAATGTTGGATCAGACATAAATTTACACACTGGAAAAAGTACTATGCTATTGCACAAAAGGGTTTTTTATTAATTTAACTAATTTTCAAGAAATTTGTGTTTTTTCTCATTTTTTTTTTCTTTATGACGGGGGAGTACAATGCTTGGGAACAATAATAACATCAGATGGAAAATGCACCACAGAAATAAAAAGCAGAATAGCTCAGGCCAAAATAGCATTTCGGAAAATGAAAAATATCTTATGCAACAAATCTATGTCAATAGAAATAAGAAAGAAAGTTCATCGGTGCTATATAGAACCAATTCTGACCTATGGAAGCGAATCATGGACAGTAGACAAACATATGAAAAGATGATTAAAGGCCACAGAGATGGGATTTCTTAGAAGAATGTTGAAAGTTCCCTGGACAAACTAAAAAGACCAATGAGGAAGTTCTCAAAGAGGCCAATACAAAAAGGGAGCTCATAAAAAACATCAGAAAGATACGATCAACATTTTTTGGGCACATCATGAGAGGAGGAAAGTTGGAACACTTGGTTACAACTGGCAAAATAAAAGGAAAGAGAGATCGCAGGTGACAAAGAGAGAAAATACTGGATAGCTTGGTGTCATGGCATGGAAAACAGTCAACAACAGAATTAATACGATGCACTGTAGATAGAAGATTGTGGAAGGACATGATAGCCAACCCCAAATGGTGGGGCACATGATGATGATGATGATGATGGGGGGAAATCTTCTCAGTTGTCAGCGAAGTGAACAAACCTTTGTAACACGTGATGGTCAGCGAACAATGCATAGAGCGAGTTGAACATATGGCTGGATTGATGAACTGATTGATGAACTGATTGATGACTGTCGTGTCAATAGACAATGTAACACCTTCGATAGCCAGAGCATGATTGGGTAGAATCTCAGACCACAAATCTAACCTAATCCAGGAAATAGAACAACAAAATTGACAATCACGAAGATACAGAGTTTCATTAATGGATGCTTATGCAGAATAAAAGGATGGAAATGGCAGGACAAAATCACTAACATAGAATTATGGAAATGTACCAGTCAAACACCAGTGGATAAAGAGATACAGCGAAGACAATGGCGCTGGATAGGACACACACTACGGAAGCCAACTGAGAGTATTACACAACAGGCCCTTTTTTGGAATCCCCAGGGGAAAAGACAAAGAGGAAGACCAAGGAATTCTTGGAGAAGACAGATAGAAGCAGAGATGAAGATGATGGGGAAGACATGGAATGATCTTAAAAGAATGGCAAAAAACAGAACAACTTGGAAAGTGTTTGTTGAAGACCTATGCTCCACTGGGAGCTAGAAAGGTAGAAGAAGAAGATGAAGAGAATCCAGGAAATGATTACAGCATCTGATTCCCATGTCTCTGCTTGGGTAAACACATGGTTGTGTAACAAAAGTTCAAAGAAAATCTATTTTCCAAACTCCAAATGTAACAATTAAGTGGTAGTAATTTTTACTACCGTCTTGTAAAA
This sequence comes from Megaustenia siamemsis, assembly GCA_032433765.1. Taxonomy (NCBI): domain Eukaryota; kingdom Metazoa; phylum Mollusca; class Gastropoda; order Stylommatophora; family Ariophantidae; genus Megaustenia; species Megaustenia siamemsis. The sequence goes on from JAVIAB010000050.1 coordinate 11,742,942, forward strand.
TACTCACAGATAGGTAATTAAATTTAGAGCTTATAAAGGCCGAGAATTATAAACAGACAGAGAGATAAATAAAGATCTATTTGACTCAACTTACCAATATAACTTCAGGCAAAGCTAGGCCTCCGATTCTGTCCTTGACGGCTTTCCTTAACTGTGATTCTAGCTCCTTCTTGCTCAGTTTTATATTGTCCTTTAATACAACATAAGCATAGATCCCTGACAAAAAAAAAAATATTTATTGGAATACAAATGGGAAAATTATTGAAATAACTTTCTTCATCTTCAGCGTATACTTTATGAATTTAAATGTCTAGACTGGCATGGGCCATGAGGAGGATTGAGGTCTTTACTTGTTTTCCATAGATTGTTAAAGATATACTCTATGGACAACTAGCAGATGGCGAAAGGATTAGGGGCGCCCAAAGCTTTACTTTGTAGATGTATGTAAATGCTTCATAAAGACTCTGAACATAAACCCTGCTGCCTGGGAAGAAATAGCTGTAGACCGTAATCTTTTGAAACATACTCTAAAGCTCCAACTCAAACAAGAAGCAGACAGATTCATAGAAAAAGAGAAAACACAGCGAACAAAAAGAAAAAATAAAATTTCTAGGGGCGCTGAAAAATTCATAGTCAAATAGAACTGATGGAGGCTACTAGTCAACTATGATTGACGGAGCCAACTATAGTCAACTATGACAGACGGAGGCTACTATAGTCAACTATAACTGACGGAGGCTACTAGTCAACTATAACTGACGGAGGCTACTAGTCAACTATGACAGACGGAGGCTACTAGTCAACTATGACAGACGGAGGCTACTAGTCAACTATAACTGACGGAGGCTACTACTACTATAGATTGTTGAAATAAGGTGTAGATTTAAATAAGTTGTTGAAATAAGGTGTTGATATAAATAAGTTATTGAAATGTTTGTGACATAAATAAGTTGTTGAAGTAAGTTGTTGATATAAATAAGTTGTTGAAATAAGGTTTTGACATAAATAAGGTGTTGACATAAATAAGTTGTTGACATAAATAAGTTGCTGACATACATAAGTTGTTGAAATAAAGTGTTGACATAAGTAAGTTGTTGAAATAAGGTGTTGATATAAATAAGTTGTTGAAATAAGTTGTTGACATAAATAAGTTGTTCAAATAAGGTGTTGACATAAATGAATTGTTGAAATAAGGTGTTGATACAAATAAGGTGTTGAAATAAGGTGTTGACATAAGTAAGTTGTTGAAATAAGGTGTTGATATAAATAAGTTGTAATAAAGTGTTGACATAAATAAGTTGTTGAAATAAGTTGTTGGCATAAATAAGTTGTTGAAATAAGTTGTTGACATAAATAATTTGTTGAAATAAGTTGTTGACATCGGTTGGCTTACCACGGCAACAGCTGGGGTTCGTACCCTGGCGAGGACACCTGGGTTTTACTAATTCCCTAAAAATTAGTGGGAGCCGCGATAGCTCAGTGGTTAGTGAACTGGACTACTACGGACAAGAGGTAGGGTTCGATCCCAACCGACGGCTCCGGGTTCACCCAGCCTTAAATGGGTACCGGATTTTTTCTGGGAAAGTAAAGCAGCACGGGCGTAATACCGACCACATTACCCCAAAAATCATGTGCTGAAGGTCTGTAAAATATAGGGTCACTAACACCATATTTCCCTATACGCCGCCACTTGGCGTGACGGGGGGTACTACTACTTTTAAGTTGTTGACATAAATAAGTTGTTGACATAAATAAGTTGTTGAAATAAGTTGTTGACAAAAATAAGGTATTGAAATAAGGTGTTGATATAAATAAGTTATTAAAATTAGCAGACACATGGAGATAGGGGCTGTGACAGAAGCTAACTTATGACTGACTTTTGGTTAAGAAACTAAAAACACCAATCAACTTGACTGATGCTGATGACAAGAACACACTCTGCAGGGACTGGGTGCATCTACTCAACATGTAAACAGCCTAAATTGGATACATTGCCCTGGGCACGTGGGAGTTCATAGAAATGAGATTACCAACAGGTTGGCTGGGTCTGCCACTGCCTATAAACCTTAAAAATAGACATGTATGACATGGCGAAGGCTTTAAAAGTTTAGTGCAGACAAATTTATACCAGACCAGTTTAGACAAGACCACCAGGTGACGTGTCCACCAGACAAGTATAAACCAGTTTAAAGCAGATTAGCTTAGACAGGAACAGACCACCAAACCACGATGCAACAAAACCCCCAAATCAGATCATCAGACAACCAAACTACCAGACGAACTGACCACAAAATGATCAGATGAGATCACCAGACTAGTTTAAACCAGCTCAGAGCAGAAAAACTAGTTTAGATCAGGTTTGAAAAAGAAAATACCATTTTTGGAACTCCCAACGCAACATTTAGTTCTCATAATGTTTACGAGGGTATCTTGAAAACGTGGCTCATGGACAGACCTTGTAATCTAGGGTTAGCCCTTTAAAACTTGTGGTGATCTGTTTGAACCAGTTTTGTCCAGTTAGAACCAGTTACCCAGTTTAAACTAGTTTTAATCAGTTTCAATGAGCTGAAGCAAGTTTTAACCAGTTTAAACAAGTTTTAACAAGTTTCAAACCAGTTTGGACCAGTTTAAAGTAGTTTTAATCAGTTTAAACCAGTTGTAACCTTCAATTGTAGAATATGATGACCCTTTGACTATTGTGAAGATACACATGAAAAGAAATGGTTTGGCCAAGTATCTCAATCTTCTGTCCTGGCAAAGACCATTCTGCAAGGAACTGTGAAGGAGGAGAGGGAAACAGAGAAAGAGAAGGAAAGATATCAAAGAACGGACAGGCTTCAACTTTGCAGAATCCCAAAGAATGACTGAGGACAAATAGGACAATTAATCTTATATCCCTAGACCGGCCATACTCTAATCTTACGGTCTGTTGTTTGATGTGCGACGGGGATAGTCTGATGACTAACTGTGTGTTTATATGTTCAGAATTGGAGTCAACAATGATGGCCTAACATCATCAAGCGCTATACATTTTTAGAAAGTATGACAATCATCATTTTCAGGAGGATGTGAACTTCCGGTATATGGTGGATAGGTGGCAGGAACCATTGCAGGCTATGCATGAAAAGTGTTCCTTGTTGCAGTTTCCTCATATTCCAAGTCCATGGGGGACTCGTTGGTCTCGAGGCAAGATGACGGCCTCCCCACTCTACATAAGACACTACTTAGTTTCTGCATTATACAGAAAAGATATGAAAGTCTCCCCACTCTACGTAAGACACTACTTTGTTTCTGTATTATACACAAAAGATATGAAAGTCTCCCAACTGTACATAAGACACTACTTTGTTTCTGTATTATACAGAAAAGATCTGAAAGTCTCCCCACTCTACATAAGACACTACTTTGTTTCAGTATTATACAGAAATGCAAACGGCATGCACTAAACATATGTATCTCATAATGCAATATTTACCTTCTCCTTTGATTTCATGAGGAAATCCAACGACCGCAGTCTCGGCAACATCAGGGTGATCATCCTTGGTGATGAAAAAAAACCACCAATTTACTCAAGTGAATAATTGAAATATGTACCTTAACTGTACTTACTTTGACGTTATGTTACAATTCCGTCGTAAAAATTACCACCTCAAAATACAAATTCGTGAAATTTGACAATTTGCCACGGGCAAACATCTCCCACCCCCCTCTCTATACCTTCCTAATTACTACTTTTGGTGACCCCTGAGTGTTGAATTTGTTTCCATTGATGTTGGATTGTTTTATTTTCAAGTGCGTTGCAAAAACTATGACAGTATCATAAGAAGGGGGGCTTTTTTTTTTTTTTTTTATTTTGCCAATTTTAAAGAAATTAATTTTTTTTCCCATTTTTCCCCTCGTCATGAGAGAAATCTCCTCGGCCATCGGCAAGACATCAAAGAAACCTTTGTAACACGGCAAGACATCAAAGAAACCTTTGTAACACGGCAAGACATCAAAGAAACCTTTGTAACATGGCAAGACATCAAAGAAACCTTTGTAACACGGCAAGGCATCAAAAAAACCTTTGTAACATGGCAAGACATCAAAGAAACCTTTGTAACACGGCAAGACATCAAAAAAACCTTTGTAACACGGCAAGACATCAAAGAAACCTTTGTAACACGGCAAGACATCAAAGAAACCTTTGTAACATGGCAAGACATCAAAGAAACCTTTGTAACACGGCAAGACATCAAAAAAACCTTTGTAACATGGCAAGACATCAAAGAAAGGAAATCTGCTTAGTAATATAAAGGAACAAATGGAGAGATGGAAGGAGCACTTTGAAGAACTTTTGAACAGACCTGGCTCAAATAATCCTCCAGATATACTACCAGCAGAAGAAGAATTACACGTTAACTGCGGAAAACCAAGCAAAGAAGAAATAATGAAAGCCATCAAACTGTTAAAAGATGGTAAAGCCACAGGACCAGATGAAATTCCTTCGGAAGCCATCAAAGCAGATATTATCACCTCTACCAAGATGTTACATAATCTATTGGATAAAATTTGGGAGAGGGAAGAAATACCTAAAGACTGGAGAGAAGGTTATATGATCAAACTACCAAAGAAAGGAAGTTTACAGGAGTGCACAAATTATAGGGGAATTATGCTACTATCAGTGCCAGGAAAAATATTAGGCAGAATCATTCTGGAGAGACTAAAAGAGGCTATAGAGAAACACTTGAGAGATGAACAAGCAGGTTTTAGGAAGAACAGATCATGTGCTGATCAAATAACTACTCTACGTATAATAGTTGAACAAAGTTTAGAACTAAAATCCCCACTTTATATTGGATTCATAGATTACGAAAAGGCATTTGATAGTTTAGACAGAAGAATGCTTTGGAAGTTGCTGAGTCATTATGGAATCCCCATAAAGTTTATTAACCTGATAAAAACAATGTATGAAGGAACAAAATGTAGTGTAGTGCATGAAGGACAGCTTACAGAAGCATTTGAAATAAGAACAGGAGTAAGGCAAGGATGCCTTCTGTCTCCATTTCTCTTTCTACTGGCCATAGATTGGATTATGAAAATAACTCAAAACAACAGAAATGGGATCCAGTGGTCACTGACCAAACAACTTGATGATTTAGACTTTGCTGATGACATAGCTCTCCTATCACACAGCCACCAACAGATGCAAGATAAAATGAGTATATTAGATGAGAGATCACAACAGCTAGGACTAAAGATTAATAGAGATAAGACCAACATTATGAGAATTAATGCAGTTGGCAATAACCAAATAAAACTAGGAGAAATACCTCTACTAGACGTACAATCTTATATATATCTGGGCAGTAATATAGATAAAGAGGGAGGAACAGAAAACGATACCAAAATAAGGATATCAAAAGCAAGAGGAGCTTTCATTGCACTGGGAAACATATGGAAATCCAAAGAAATTAGGCTAAATACAAAAATACAAATTTTCAACTCCAATGTTAAGTCGGTTCTATTATATGGCTGTGAAACATGGAGAATAACAAAATTGACAATCACGAAGGTACAGACTTTCATTAATGGATGCTTGCGCAGAATAAAGGGATGGAAATGGCAGGACAAAGTCACAAACGTGGAATTATGGAAATGTACCGGTCAAATACCAGTGGATAAAGAAATACAGCGAAGACGATGGCGATGGATAGGACACACACTACGGAAACCAACTGAGAGTATTACACAACAGGCCCTTTTTTGGAATCCCCAGGGGAAAAGACAAAGAGGAAGACCAAGGAATTCTTGGAGAAGACAGATTGAAGCAGAGATGAAGATGATGGGGAAGACATGGAATGATCTTAAAAGAATTGCAAAAAACAGAACGACTTGGAAAGTGTTTGTTGAAGACCTATGCTCCACTGGGAGCTAAAAGGTAGAAGAAGACATCAAAGAAACCTTTGTAACACGGCAAGGCATCAAAGAAACCTTTGTAACACAGGTCAGCCAGCGAACGACACTTTGAAGTAGCCAAATAGAGAGCTGAATTGATGGACTTACAGCGGTCATATAAATAGACAATGTAACAACTTTGGTAGCCACAGCGCAATGTGTTCAAATTTTAAACCATAAATCAAATGTAACTCAGGAAATTATTACAGCATTCCCATGTTGCTGATTACAGCATTCCCATGTTGCTGCTTGGGTAAACACACAGTTGTGTAGCAAAAGTTCAAAGAAAATACTCTTTTTGGGAACCCAAATGTAACATTTAAGTGGTAGTAAATTTTACAATAGTACGTGAAAACGTCACCACATATATGTATTGTAATCTCGGGTTAACACATTTCTTACCAAGGTGTTTAACATACGATATATGGCCCTTTCCATTTTGTCAGACGGTCTAGTGGAGGCTATTGTGTATTTTTTATTTAGGTTTTGTTTTTGCCGAACAGCTTCTCGCGTGGCTAATTCTACCAATGTTTGACAAACACACACAGCCACAGAATGAACAAGCTAGGCTCACTGATCCACAGGATTTTCCATCCTTTTTCATGAGTCTTTTCTCGTCTAAGTTTTGCCTTAGCACAGTCTCAAATGATGTTATACCATTCCTTACACATGCTCCATGATGTGCGATCACTTGCCAGATGTTCCCAGTCATTTTCACAGATGGAGAAGTCATTCAGAGATGATTTACAGATATCTCTATATCGTAGCTTAGGTCTGCCGATTTAAACTGTACCCAAAAAATGCTTCTACTTTGCATTTCAATAGATTAGAAGAAGTTGCAGCTTATATTTTACATCTCCACAGAGAACTGAATATTTCACACCAGAAGGTGACAAATTAGGCCATCTTTTCAACGTTTATCTTCTCACTAGCATTAACCTACATAAATATAGCTAACACAGGAATTCATTCAGTTTTATAAATAGGAGCTGCTCCCAAAAAAAAAAATTATTTTAGATGTGAGAAGAATAAAACTAACACATGAGAGAAGAATAGAACTAACATATGAGTAGTATAAAACAAACATATGAGAAGAATAAAACTAACATATGAGAGAAGAATAGAACTAACATAAGAGAAAAATAAAACTAACACATGAGAGAAGAATAGAACTAACATAAGAGAAAAATAAAACTAACACATGAGAGAAGAATAGAACTAACATAAGAGAAAAATAAAACTAACACATGAAAGAAGAATAGAACTAACATATGAAAGAAGAATAGAACTAACATAAGAGAAAAATAAAACTAACATATGAGAGAAGAATAAAACTAACATATGAAAGAAGAATAGAACTAACATAAGAGAAAAATTAAACTAACACATGAGAGAAGAATAGAACTAACATATGAGAGAAGAATAAAATTAACATATGAGAGAAGAATAAAATTAACATATGAGAGAAGAATAAAACTAACATATGAGAGAAGAATAAAATTAACATATGAGAGAAGAATAAAACTAACATATGAGAGAAGAATAAAACTAACATATGAGAGAAGAATAAAATTAACATATGAGAGAAGAATAAAACTAACATATGAGAGAAGAATAAAACTAACATATGAGAGAAGAATAAAACTAACATAGAGAAGAATAAAACTAACATATGAGAGAAGAATAAAATTAACATATGAGAGAAGAATAAAACTAACATATGAGAGAAGAATAAAACTAACATATGAGAGAAGAATAAAACTAACATATGAGAGAAGAATAAAACTAACATATGAGAGAAGAATAAAACTAACATATGAGAGAAGAATAAAATTAACATATGAGAGAAGAATAAAACTAACATATGAGAGAAGAATAAAACTAACATATGAGAGAAGAATAAAACTAACATAGAGAAGAATAAAACTAACATATGAGAGAAGAATAAAATTAACATATGAGAGAAGAATAAAACTAACATATGAGAGAAGAATAAAACTAACATATGAGAGAAGAATAAAATTAACATATGAGAGAAGAATAAAACTAACATATGAGAGAAGAATAAAATTAACATATGAGAGAAGAATAAAATTAACATATGAGAGAAGAATAAAACTAACATATGAGAGAAGAATAAAAATGACATCAATTCAATACTCACCATAACATCTTCGATTTCCGCTGTTCCGAGTCTGTGACCGCTGACATTTAAAACATCGTCCATACGTCCAGTTATTTGGTAATACCCCCCTGGATGGCGATGAGCTCCATCACCCGTGTAATACATACCTTTTTAAAATGTTGAAGAAATAAAAAAAAACAAAAGATATAAATAAACACTTTACGACTGCATTTTTCGACTGAGGAATGAAAGTACGATTTCTAATGTTTCTGCAAAAAAGCTTTCAATGAGGAACACACGAACAAAAACCAATCAAATGTTAATATGCTTTAACATGGCTGATGTGAGCTGTTAGATATTAGATACAATTTGGTGATCTTCAAGGGAGTCCAAGATGCTCCACAGTGTCTAGTCTGAAAGCGATCAGCAACTCATAGCTGACTGGTTACATCAGGGTCAGTGAACCAAAACTGACAAAGAACCTCAGTTTATTAAGCCTGGAAACAAACAAGCCTGTCTGGTCTAACCAACAGGGACTGGTAAAGGAAGCAATCCAGTTCTCAAAGATGTTTTCTTGAAGTTGTGGTAAAATTGACAAAAAAATATTACAGCTTGCCGTTAATAACAACACAGTCAATTTAACATTCCTACACAGTCAATTTAACATTCCTACACAGTCAATTTAACATTCCTACACAGTCAATTTAACATCCCAACACAGTCAATTTAACATTCCAACACAGTCAATTTAACATTTCAACAGTCAATTTAACATCCCAACACAGTCAATTTAACATTCCTACACAGTCAATTTAACATTCCAACACAGTCAATATAACATCCCAACACAGTCAATTTAACATCCCAACACAGTTAATTTAACATTCCAACACAGTCAATTTAACATTCCAACACAGTCAATTTAACATCCCAACACAGTCAATTTAACATCCCAACACAGTCAATTTAACATCCCAACACAGTCAATTTAACATTCCAACACAGTCAATTTAACATTCCAACACAGTCAATTTAACATCCCAACACAGTCAATTTAACATCCCAACACAGTCAATTTAACATCCCAACAGTCAATTTAACATTCCTACACAGTCAATTTAACATCCCAACACAGTCAATTTAACATCCCAACACAGTCAATTTAACATTCCTACACAGTCAATTTAACATTCTTACACAGTCAATTTAACATTCTTACACAGTCAATTTAACATCCCAACACAGTCAATTTAACATTCCAAAACAGTCAATTTAACATTTCAACAGTCAATTTAACATCCCAACACAGTCAATTTAACATTCCTACACAGTCAATTTAACATTCCAACACAGTCAATATAACATCCCAACACAGTCAATTTAACATCCCAACACAGTCAATTTAACATTCCTACACAGTCAATTTAACATCCCAACACAGTCAATTTAACATTCCAACACAGTCAATTTAACATTCCAACACAGTCAATTTAACATCCCAACACAGTCAATTTAACATCCCAACACAGTCAATTTAACATCCCAACAGTCAATTTAACATTCCTACACAGTCAATTTAACATCCCAACACAGTCAATTTAACATTCCTACACAGTCAATTTAACATCCCAACACAGTCAATTTAACATCCCAACACAGTCAATTTAACATTCCTACACAGTCAATTTAACATTCCAACACAGTCAATTTAACATTACAACACAGTCAAATTAACATCCCAACACAGTCAATTTAACATCCCAACACAGTCAATTTAACATCCCAACACAGTCAATTTAACATCTCAACACAGTCAATTTAACATCCCAACACAGTCAATTTAACATTCCTACACAGTCAATTTAACATCCCAACACAGTCAATTTAACATCCCAACACAGTCAATTTAACATTCCTACACAGTCAATTTAACATTCCAACACAGTCAATTTAACATTACAACACAGTCAAATTAACATCCCAACACAGTCAATTTAACATCTCAACACAGTCAATTTAACATCCCAACACAGTCAATTTAACATCCCAACACAGTCAATTTAACATTCCTACACAGTCAATTTAACATTCCTACACAGTCAATTTAACATCCCAACACAGTCAATTTAACATCCCAACACAGTCAATTTAACATCTCAACACAGTCAATTTAACATCCCAACACAGTCAATTTAACATCCCAACACAGTCAATTTAACATCTCAACACAGTCAATTTAACATCCCAACACAGTCAATTTAACATCCCAACACAGTCAATTTAACATTCCAACACAGTCAATTTAACATCCCAACACAGTCAATTTAACATCCCAACACAGTCAATTTAACATCCCAACACAGTCAATTTAACATTCCAACACAGTCAATTTAACATCCCAACACAGTCAATTTAACATCCCAACACAGTCAATTTAACATCCCAACACAGTCAATTTAACATCCCAACAGTCAATTTAACATTCCTACACAGTCAATTTAACATCCCAACACAGTCAATTTAACATTCCAACACAGTCAATTTAACATCCCAACACAGTCAATTTAACATTCCAACACAGTCAATTTAACATCCCAACACAGTCAATTTAACATCCCAACACAGTCAATTTAACATCCCAACACAGTCAATTTAACATTCCTACACAGTCAATTTAACATCCCAACACAGTCAATTTAACATCCCAACACAGTCAATTTAACATCCCAACAGTCAATTTAACATTCCTACACAGTCAATTTAACATCCCAACACAGTCAATTTAACATTCTTACACAGTCAATTTAACATTCCTACACAGTCAATTTAACATCCCAACACAGTCAATTTAACATTCCAACACAGTCAATTTAACATCCCAACACAGTCAATTTAACATTCCAAAACAGTCAGTTTAACATTTCAACAGTCAATTTAACATCCCAACACAGTCAATTTAACATTCCTACACAGTCAATTTAACATTCCAACACAGTCAATATAACATCCCAACACAGTCAATTTAACATCCCAACACAGTTAATTTAACATTCCAACACAGTCAATTTAACATTCCAACACAGTCAATTTAAGATTCCAACACAGTCAATTTAACATCCCAACACAGTCAATTTAACATCCCAACACAGTCAATTTAACATCCCAACACAGTCAATTTAACATTCCAACACAGTCAATTTAACATTCCAACACAGTCAATTTAACATCCCAACACAGTCAATTTAACATCCCAACACAGTCAATTTAACATCCCAACAGTCAATTTAACATTCCTACACAGTCAATTTAACATCCCAACACAGTCAATTTAACATTCCTACACAGTCAATTTAACATCCCAACACAGTCAATTTAACATTCCTACACAGTCAATTTAACATTCCAACACAGTCAATTTAACATTACAACACAGTCAAATTAACATCCCAACACAGTCAATTTAACATCCCAACACAGTCAATTTAACATCCCAACACAGTCAATTTAACATCTCAACACAGTCAATTTAACATCCCAACACAGTCAATTTAACATTCCTACACAGTCAATTTAACATCCCAACACAGTCAATTTAACATCCCAACACAGTCAATTTAACATTCCTACACAGTCAATTTAACATTCCAACACAGTCAATTTAACATTACAACACAGTCAAATTAACATCCCAACACAGTCAATTTAACATCTCAACACAGTCAATTTAACATCCCAACACAGTCAATTTAACATCCCAACACAGTCAATTTAACATTCCTACACAGTCAATTTAACATTCCTACACAGTCAATTTAACATCCCAACACAGTCAATTTAACATCCCAACACAGTCAATTTAACATCTCAACACAGTCAATTTAACATCCCAACACAGTCAATTTAACATCCCAACACAGTCAATTTAACATCTCAACACAGTCAATTTAACATCCCAACACAGTCAATTTAACATCTCAACACAGTCAATTTAACATTCCTACACAGTCAATTTAACATCTCAACACAGTCAATTTAACATCCCAACACAGTCAATTTAACATCTCAACACAGTCAATTTAACATTCTTACACAGTCAATTTAACATTCTTACACAGTCAATTTAACATTCCTACACAGTCAATTTAACATTCCTACACAGTCAATTTAACATCCCAACACAGTCAATTTAACATCCCAACACAGTCAATTTAACATTCCAACAAAGTCAATTTAACATTCCTACACAGTCAATTTAACATTCCTACACAGTCAATTTAACATCCCAACACAGTCAATTTAACATCCCAACACAGTCAATTTAACATTCTTACACAGTCAATTTAACATCCCAACACAGTCAATTTAACATTCCAATACAGTCAATTTAACATTCCAACACAGTCAATTTAACATACCTACACAGTCAATTTAACATCCCAACACAGTCAATTTAACATTCTTACACAGTCAATTTAACATCCCAACACAGTCAATTTAACATCCCAACACAGTCAATTTAACATCCCAACACAGTCAATTTAACATTCCAACAAAGTCAATTTAACATCCCAACACAGTCAATTTAACATTCTTACACAGTCAATTTAACATCCCAACACAGTCAATTTAACATTCTTACACAGTCAATTTAACATTCCTACACAGTCAATTTAACATCCTACACAGTCAATTTAACATCCCAACACAGTCAATTTAACATTCCAACACAGTCAATTTAACATTCCAACACAGTCAATTTAACATACCTACACAGTCAATTTAACATCCCAACAAAGTCAATTTAACATTCTTACTCAGTCAATTTAACATCCCAACACAGTCAATTTAACATCCCAACACAGTCAATTTAACATTCCAACACAGTCAATTTAACATTCCAACACAGTCAATTTAACATACCTACACAGTCAATTTAACATCCCAACACAGTCAATTTAACATTCTTACACAGTCAATTTAACATCCCAACACAGTCAATTTAACATCCCAACACAGTCAATTTAACATCCCAACACAGTCAATTTAACATTCCAACAAAGTCAATTTAACATCCCAACACAGTCAATTTAACATTCTTACACAGTCAATTTAACATCCCAACACAGTCAATTTAACATTCTTACACAGTCAATTTAACATTCCTACACAGTCAATTTAACATCCTACACAGTCAATTTAACATCCCAACACAGTCAATTTAACATTCCAACACAGTCAATTTAACATTCCAACACAGTCAATTTAACATACCTACACAGTCAATTTAACATCCCAACAAAGTCAATTTAACATTCTTACTCAGTCAATTTAACATCCCAACACAGTCAATTTAACATCCCAACACAGTCAATTTAACATTCTTACACAGTCAATTTAACATCCCAACACAGTCAATTTAACATTCTTACACAGTCAATTTAACATTCCTACACAGTCAATTTAACATCCTACACAGTCAATTTAACATTCCTACACAGTCAATTTAACATTCTTACACAGTCAATTTAATATCCCAACACAGTCAATGTAACATTCCATCACAGTCAATTTAACATTCCTACACAGTCAATTTAACATCCCAACACAATCAATTTAACATTCCTACACAGTCAATTTAACATTCCAACACAGTCAATTTAACATTGGAAAAATTAAAAAATAGAAAAAAAATGGTATGTAAGAAGCTTTACGTGATAAGTGGACGACACAGACTAAACGACGTTTCGGCCCAATAGGCCTTCAGCAGGAACAAGCAAAAAAAAAACACACACAAAACTAATAATGAAACAACCAAAACAAAAACAATCAAAATGTGTTAAAGAAAACAAAATTATCTATCCTGTATGTAAACAGAGGTCAAAACGAAAAGGAAATAGCAACCAAGTGCGGCTGTCGTGAACGTACAGAAATGTGCGCAAATGCACACAGAACCAGAGGAGTTCACACAGGGGTCAGCGTGCAAACACAAAGGAGAAAGAAAAGGACAGCAGACCAACAGGTCCTCTGAACTCCTCGAGTGCCTACAGTCATTTCCAACTCTAATTCATTTGGATAAATAGAAGAACCACATAAAAACTTGTCACAACAAAAACTGTTTTAGTGTTGGCACTCTCTAAAGAGGCCTACAGCAATGGCTGCCATCTTTCCCAGAAGTCCTTAACATTTCTGTATATATTTTTCTGTAATAGATGGACATGAAGGATGAAAACGGAAGCCCTTGAAATGTGGATTTATAGAAGAATGGAATTAATTGGATGGGTAGAGAAGAAATAATAATGTAGTTTTGAAGTAACTGAAAATGAATGAAGAACTAGTAAAGAACAATACAGTTTAATTTGAAGGAAACATAAAGAGTCACAATAACCTACTAGAAGTCACCATGAAGAAGGGGAATACAAAGTGACTGAGGCAAACAAAGACTAAAGTGGAATGACATCATGAAGGGATGGACAGGAGAACCTATGACAGAATTTACCATCAAGGCAAGAGAGAGGGTGAAATGGTGATTAATGGTAGTCAAGCTTAGATGCAGATTTGGCACAAGATGATAGTGATGACACTGGTAGCACAATTTGGGTATAAACAATGTCACTATTACACACACACACACACACACACAGGATTATATCATACATAATAACTTTAAAATTTATGGAGATAGAAAGCAAATGACATGAAAATTACCACTTCCATCGGATGTGTGATCAAATAATTAAAAAAAGTAAAAATCAATCACCTATCACAGGATTAAAATAAGTGTTAAAATATCTGGCATGATCTCCATAGATGGACCTGGCTATGCCAGGCCAAGGCCTGCGTATACACAGACTTCCGGAAATATCATCTTCTTTCAGCTCCTTGCCCTGAAGGATGATAAGAGAACTTTATTCACAATCTGCAAGCATCTCAATGAAGGAAACAAAAAATTAGGACGACTGATCCTGATGCTAACAGCCAGATATGAGTCGCTGATCACGTTTAGTTCATTCACTACTTGCGTGATACTTAAGTGATACTCACATGGGGTGATTAATACAGTAAATAAAGCTATTTCTTCCTTTTACTACTTTTTTGGTATTCTTCTGCTGGGGAGTTCTATCTATCTATTGACCTTTCGAGCCGTAACCGGCCCATAGGGCGTAGACCAAGATACACCTTCTCCTATATGAATTTTTGTTCTAGCAGTTTTCTTTTAAAGATATTTTATCAAATCTCGCCATCTGTCTCTGTTCTGTGCAAGCAGTTCTATCTCATTGAGGGAGCCGATTCCTGCTGCTCTTGCCTCTCTCATCAATGTTCTTCTCAGTGTCTCCCTGGGTCTTCCTCTTTTTCTTTTACCTGTTGTTTCCCATATGAGGGCTTGCTTTGCTATTCGATTATTATCTCTTCTCATCACATGTCCAACGTATGACCATCGTCTTTTCTTTATTACTGAAGATATTAGTGGCTGGGGAGTTAATAATGTAAAATAAACATGAAATGGTATGGAGTAAGGGTAAAGTACGAGACTTAAATCGGCATCTCAGAACGCATGTTTTCACCCATATGTGCTCAGTTTCCACCCATATGTGCTTGGTTTTCAGCCATATGTGTTGGGCTGCCTATTCATAAGTGTTTGGAGACTTCTGGACAGTGTCGCTTCAAGCATCAAAACTTACAATGCGAGGAGGCATCTTCCCAGAGTACTACTTCTGCCAGTGGCTGGGTTGACCACGGGTGTACTTTTTTTTCAAACCACGAGTAAAATTCACACTGCTTCCTGCGGGAATCGAACACGGGTTGACTGAACAGCGGTGGCTCAGTCAGGTGGTTTTCCCTACTAGGCTACCGAGGCCCCCAAAATATTGGAGTATACCTAATGTAGACTTATGCTGAAATGTTGTAGGTTGTCTTGTCTTTCTCTTAGTTTGACTGCCCCATACTATTTTATGTTTATTTTACAAGTTCTCTGCAGCTATACTTGAGCCCCTGCATCATCATCATCATCATCATCATCGAATGCCATCTCCGCATCGAAGGCTGGCTACCACGGAACACCATTCTGCTCTGTCTCTTGCTTTGATGGTGCAAGTTGTCATAGGCTGGTAGTGGTTTGTCCATCTTTTGATGCTACTCGTCCATGTTAGTCTTGGTCTGCCTCTGCCTTTTTTACCTTGTATTTTCCCCTCCAGGATTACTTTTAGTAGGCTGTTGTGTCTTTTAACATGGCCCAAAAATCGCATTTGTCTTGTTTGAATTGTGTTTAGTAGTTCTCTTTTCATTTTTAGTTGTTTTAAGACTTCGTTTGTTTTCTTTTCCTTCCATCCAATTCCACTTATTCTTATGCCCCTGAATAGTAGTGAATATTTTGTATATTTTATATTTGTGCTGATCTCAAATTAATACTGTGCAGGCTTCATTTATGAAAGGGGATTCCAGCTCTGTCATTGAGCTGAAGTTTGCCTTTCCATGGAGCCTGTGTTGGCCAGGACTTTTCCTCTCCAAGTTATCAAGTTGACAGCTTAGTTGTGCATGGTTAGTTTTTTTTCTTTCTTAAGATTGTCCACTGGAACAAAAGTCAGTTTCTTCAATTGTTAAATTTTTTTGTCCATCAGGATGTTCTTATATTGTTTCTTAATTTATTTTCATTTCAGAGTCAACCATGGCAGATCTTGAGACCATTTCTGGATGTCTTTTGACATGATCTATCCAGCTCACTCATTTACATACTGCTACTGTGTGTATTTGACCACAGTACTCCAAAAATCATGTGCCTAAGGTCTGTACAAATTATGGTCACTAACACCATATTCCCTATACAACACTTGACGTGATGGGGCACTTTACTTACTATACGTATTTGGGAGCCATGTTAGCTCAGTGGTTAGGGAACTGGACTACAAAGGACAAGAGGCTGGGTTCGATCCTGATTGATAGCTTCTGGGTTCACCCAGTCTTAAATAGGTACTGGATTTTTTTTTCTGAGAAAGTAAATTGGCACGGGTGTAATACCAACCATATTATCCCAAAATTCATGTGCCGAAGGTCTATAAAAATTATGGGCACTAACACCATATTACTAAAATGACAATCATGAAGATACAGACTTTCATTAACTCTTTCAGGACCAGAACAGGAAACAGGAATTTTCAGATTTGGACCAGGTTAATTTTCCTGTTTCCATAAATTTTACCATATACCTTTTTTATTTGACTACTTCACACAATAATTTAGATAAATGTGGCATGTGTTATACATCATCGGAAAGGAAAATGGATACAGAAAATGAAAATAGCAATATATTTATGATATGTGATTATTTAAAGGAATAAAATATTTTTTTAAAATATAAAATATTCAAGGTAGATCATTTTTAATTTAAAATATTGTAATTCACTTACCCGTTTCAATGTTTATATGTGTTATTATCCATTTGTCTTGATATATTACACAACATAATCCAAATTCCTCCAAAATTCAGTTTATTTGATTAGTTTATGTCCACAAATAACGAAATTATGTACATTTTTGTAAATACTAAAGTACCAGTTTCGTTATCAGAATAACTACCACTTGATTTTTCTGAGACACTGATAGTGCTGTAATGGAAGGTATCCACTAGCTAAACCTAAACCAGATCGTCTTACCTTTTTATCATAACTTTTACCAATATTCCGACCCATCATTACAACAAAATTATTGCCCAAGTCTAAATACTATGAATACTCTATTTCTGAGTCACTCAATAACAAGGTTTTGAACATAGATCTAGCTTGTTCTGCTCTATATCGTTTTGGTCGACTGCAAGAAGTATCAACAGTGGGCGTGGCCATTATGTGACAAAAATTTGAGAAATAAAAAATGAATATAAATTAAAAATTTTCCAACGTTCGAAACTTCGACCATGCCGGTATCGTTCGTTCGTTCGTTCGCTTTCGTCAGCTTTGACCTCTGACGAAGTCCCCACCCACTCAATTTTGTGGGACTGAATTTTGCGTGTAAAGTCTGTTTTATCCCATTACAGGATGCCCCTCGCCATGCAGGCAGATTTACTCCGACTTCAGAGGTACTAATTTTTAGGGAATTAGTAAAACCCAGGTGTCCTCGCCAGGGTACGAACCCCGGCTGTTGCCGTGGTAAGCCAACCGCCTATCGATTGCGCTAACCGGACACCCACCATGCCGGTATAAACAGAAAGATCAAGAGAGAGAACTCTCCTACTTCCAGAAATCAAGTATTGGTTGAAATAAATATGAAAATCAGTGCAAACGAATCAAATATTCAGCTACACCCGAAATAACCGACGTGTCGGTGAGTGGTTAGAACTGATCAATTTCATAGAACCGAGGTGTCGGATAATAGTCCAGAAAGAGTTAAATGATGGTTATACAGAATAAAAAGATGGAAATGGCAGGACAAAATCACTAACATAGAATTATGGAAATGTACCAGTCAAACACCAGTGTATAAAGAGATACAGCGAAGATGATGGCGCTGGATAGGACACACACTGCGGAAACCAACTGAGAGTATTACACAACAGGCCCTTTTTTGGAATCCCCAGGGAAAAAGACAAAGAGGAAGACCAAGGAATTCTTGGAGAAGACAGAAAGAAGCAGAGATGAAGATGATGGGGAAGAAATGGAACGATCTTCAAAGAATGGCAAGAAACAGAACAGCTTGGAAAATGTTTGTTGAAGACCTATGCTCCACAGGAAGTTGAAGGTAGAAGAGAAGAAGAGAAAACCATATTCCCTATACGCCACTTGGCTTGACTAGGCTCTTTACTTTTTACTTACTGTATATATTTCATGGAGACTCTGTGGTTGAGTGGTTAGGGTACTTACTTCCTGATCAAAAGAGTCTGGGTTCAGTTCCCAGAGGTGGCAGATTTTTTTCAGACAGACTCGGGGGTTCACTGAGCCTCTTAAAAAAATTGGTACCAGAGATTTTTCTTGGAAGTAAAGGCAGTAAAATGTGTTGTGGTCATAGAAAAATATGGTCACTAACACCATATTCCCCATACGCCCAGCAAGGCGTGAAGGGAACCTTAATTTGACTGTGCTCATTTCATCATGGCTTGGCCTGTTAAACAGTTCAGGGTTAGTAATTTCATTTAGCCATTGTATTCTGATCAGAGAATACTCCTCAGGCTGTATCAAATGACAGTCTTGTTGTTTACTTCTCTATTGTTTTTCACAGCTCACATCTATATAGAAGCAGTGAAAGTTGGAAAGTCTCATATTTTTGTGGTTTTTTTTTTCAGCATAGACTGTTAACTGGGTGTGGCAACACAATGAATCCACACACAGTTAACAATTTATGCTGAAGAAGAATGATTAAGTGCTGAGATCTCTTCTTCCCTCATAGTATAATGATTAAGTGCTCAGATCTCTTCTTCCCTCGTAGTATAATGATTAAGTGCTCAGATCTCTTCTTCCCTCATAGTATAATGATTAAGTGCTCAGATCTCTTCTTCCCTCATAGTATAATGATTAAGTGCTCAGATCTCTTCTTCCCTCGTAGTATAATGATTAAGTGCTCAGATCTCTTCTTTCCTCGTAGTATAATGATTAAGTGCTCAGATCTCTTCTTCCCTCATAGTATAATGATTAAGTGTTCAGATTTCTTCCCTCATAGTACAATGATTAAGTGCTCAGACATCTTCTTCCCTCATAGTACAATGATTAAGTGCTCAGACATCTTCTTCCCTCATAGTACAATGATTAAGTGCTGAGGTCTCTTCTTCCCTCATAGTACAATGATTAAGTGCTCAGACATCTTCTTCCCTCATAGTACAATGATTAAGTGCTCAGACATCTTCTTCCCTCATAGTACAATGATTAAGTGCTCAGACATCTTCTTCCCTCATAGTACAATGATTAAGTGCTGAGGTCTCTTCTTCCCTCATAGTACAATGATTAAGTGCTCAGACATCTTCTTCCCTCATAGTACAATGATTAAGTGCTCAGACATCTTCTTCCCTCATAGTACAATGATTAAGTGCTGAGGTCTCTTCTTCCCTCATAGTACAATGATTAAGTGCTCAGATCTCTTCTTCCCTCATAGTACAATGATTAAGTGCTGAGGTCTCTTCTTCCCTCATAGTACAATGATTAAGTGCTGAGGTCTCTTCTTCCCTCATAGTACAATGATTAAGTGCTGAGGTCTCTTCTTCCCACATAGTACAATGATTAAGTGCTCAGATATCAGATTAAGTTGCCAGTATAGCTCTCTCTTAAAGTTGCCAATATAGCTCTCACTTAAAGTTGCCAGTATAGCTCTCTCTTAAAGTTGCCAGTAAAGCTCTCACTTAAAGTTGCCAGTAAAGCTCTCACTTAAAGTTGCCAGTATAGCTCTCTCTTAAAGTTGCCAGTATAGCTCTCTTGTCTTGCTTCTTGTGTGACTTGCTATTCCTTCAAACTGGTCATGGTTGAAGATTCAAAAGCACTATGTGAGTCACTGCCTTTTCCAACCACTTTAAGGACATTTAGAACATCATGCATGGTTTATCAATGTTTCACAGTGGATGTATCTGCAAGAATGCACATTCTTTACCTCTTACTCCCACAAGCTCTGACACAAAAATAAAAGAAACTGCTGTCAACCCTGACCTCCTCAGATACTCCAATCACTGCTTCCTAACCCTTTCATTAAAAAAGGCAAAAGCGTATAGATTTTCATCATGGCTGCACACAAATTAAAGACTATATCATTAGAAGATAACCCTTAATATTACCTCAGTGTCCACAAGAGCTATATCAATTCCAAACATTGGCCTCATTGGCATTGCTGGTTTGATCTCAGCGCCAACTTCTGAAGGTCGAGGACTGATGCATATGCCTCCAGTCTCTAATTTAAGAGAAACAGTATAATCAGATAATGGTCAGTACATCAATTTCATTGGTTAAGTAACCAATAAGAATTAAATACCTTTTAGCAGATGTGACGAGTTTGGATGATAAAGGTTTCATGATCTTATTTTCACGGTTAAACTCATCTCTCATTCATTCTGTCATTTATTCATTGTTTTAACAAATGTACAGTTGTCTGAATTTAAAACAAAAAAATGGAAAAAAAAAGAAAAAAGAAAAAAAGTTAAGGTTCCCTCGACACCTTGCCAGACATTTGGGGATTATGGTGTTAGTGACCAGATTTTACTACAACCATGGCACATTTTGGGCTGGTTTGGTAGTATGACGCTAGGTCACCTTTACTTCCCAGAAATATGGCGGCGGGCAGACGGACAGATGGTAGGAAAAGCAGGTAATAAAAGACTTAAAAGGTATTAACGGAAACAATTGCAAAAACATTGATAAATTAAAAGTCCAAAATTGCGGCTTTTGGGCTCAGCATGCTGGCTGTGAAAGTCGCGATTTGCTACTCGTGGTACGGCTTGTGTTAAATTAAGTAAATATTCTTCAGTAATCAAATATTCTCTGCATTGAAAAAGATATGTAATTGAATATGTATTTAATTAAATTAGTGATTCTTCTGTGATTAAATAGGTATTCTTCTGTGATTAAATAAGTATTCTTCTGTGATTAAATAAGTATTCTTCTGCAATTAAATACGTATTCTTAAATTATCCTAAATGATTTGATGTCAATTATGAGCATTTTTTGTGGCATGCTAAATCATTCATGCATCATTGACCACATGAGAGTTACCTGTCTGCCACCAGGTGTCAATGATATCACAACGTTTTTCTCCAACTACTTCGTAATACCATTCCCAAGCTTCATGGTTCAGTGGCTCGCCAACTACAAAATAAAAATGAACATAAATATTTTAGTAATTTGTGAAGTTACTTTTAGGTACAAGTAGGATGGTACAAATGAAATTATGATTATTGTGAAGATACTTAAAATGAAATGGTTTGGCCATGTATCTTGATCATCTGGCCTGGCAAAAACTGTCTCTGCAAAGAACTATGAAAAGAGGGAGGAGAGGTAAACATTGCAAGAGATGGGAAAATAACATTAAAAAATAGACCTCGACTTCACAAAGTTCTAAAGAATCACTGAAGAAAGAGAAACATGGTGAAGGTTGACAAAGTCTGTCAGAAGTGCCAAAACAATTCCAAAGTTATTGGAAGTGGAAGAAGAATAAGAAGAAGAATAAGAAGAAGAAGAATGAGTGACTGAAGGAACTGGGGATGAATGTAAACAACAAAATACAGAACTGTCAGTTTATACGTCATGTCATCAGTTTGGGCACAAGTGAGCAAATATGAATCTACCCCGACCTACTTTTTAAACATTATAACTTAATTCATACACCATCATCTTGTTCCATGGCTGCATCAAACCATAAGGTCCACGAAAAATGTTGTTTCTGAAATAGCTTCTATTGCATTGACAAAAACCTTCCAAACTGAAACGATTTAAAACTTACCACAACCAAGCTTGCGAAGGGATGATCTATCATACTTTTGGACATACTCGTTACCAGCCTTCAGAAGCATTCTCAAAGATGTTGGAGCCAGATAAATGTGGTTCAGCTTAAGTCTCTCCACCATCTCCCAGTAGCGACCTATAACAATGAAAAACAAGGTTAGAAAACAAACACAAATGAGAGAATCAATCAGACAATAACAACCTGACCTATAACAATGTAAAACAAGATTAGAAAACAAACACAAATGAGAGAATCAATCAGACAATAACAACCTGACCTATAACAATGTAAAACAAGATTAGAGAAAAAACACAAATGAGAGAATCAATCTGACAATAACAACCTGACCTATAACAATGTAAAACAAGATTAGAAAACAAACACAAATGAGAGAATCAATCAGACAATAACAACCTGACCTATAACAATGTAAAACAAGATTAGAGAAAAAACACAAATGAGAGAATCAATCTGACAATAACAACCTGACCTATAACAATGTAAAACAAGATTAGAAAACAAACACAAATGAGAGAATCAATCAGACAATAACAACCTGACCTATAACAATGTAAAACAAGATTAGAAAACAAACACAAATGAGAGAATCATTCAGACAATAACAACCTGACCTATAACAATGTAAAACAAGATTAGAGAAAAAAACACAAATGAGAGAATCAATCAGACAATAACAACCTGACCTATAACAATGTAAAACAAGATTAGAGAAAAAACACAAATGAGAGAATCAATCTGACAATAACAACCTGACCTATAACAATGTAAAACAAGATTAGAAAAACAAACACAAATGAGAGAATCAATCTGGTGTAAGAATAACCAACATGCTACAGGACTATCATCATGCTTATCTTGTGTCATGTGTTGGGAAGAACTAAACACATATTGTTTTGTCGTAAGTGCAATGAGTAAGTTCTTTTAATTAGTCAAAATAATTATAAAATTGTACTGGGTAGCTAAACTAATAGGAAAACAACGCAAAATATAACATTTATGCCACCTTCATTAGAATGGGACAACAAAAAAACACGGAGTGCTCCTAGTTCAACACAAAGAATAACAAGCAAAGGGTCCAGAGGTGGCAAAAGTTGCCAGGACCTAAGTTTCTACTGGTGACCTGATACACATATGTACGTACATTGGAGCAATTTGTGGGGTGTAACATAAAAAAAATAAGCGATTGATTATGATTGGATCTGACCCCCTGTCCTTAGCAGTTTAGTTCATGAACCAATGAGCTATCCTGGCTCCCAATCTGCTGCAGAAAATTAAATATGTGATCAAACTTGACCTGGGTGATAATCTACAGTCAATAACTGACTACAGAACATACCTGGATTTGGGTATAATGGTGTACTTTCAAAGAGAAGGGTGGTTGCTCCATTTGAGAGTGGTCCATACAGAGCATAGGAGTGACCTGTAATCCAGCCTATATCAGCCACACAACCAAACCTCTCGCCAATTTTGTAATCAAATGCATGCTGGGGAGTTATTTAAAATTGGAGACATCAAAATGGAACAAACCAAATATTTTTCCAAGATAACTTCTAAAATGTTGCATGTTCTGACTGCATATACACAGATTGCGATTTACAAATTCTGAGGTTTGTAACTTTGTTTCCTTGTTAGGATTCAGGTCATAATTGCCTGCTGAAACAATGTTGTTTAGCCATTGAAGAAGATAGAATCTATTAATCCTAATTGTAGTAGCTGAAAGGTTAGTTATTTGATTCCTAAGGACAAAAGGTCAAGTATAATCCCATCGACGGTTCTCAGGTTTACCCTTCCTTAAATGCATACCAGATTCTTCTAGGAAAGTAAACCAATAAAATGTGATGTCAACCACGTCACTAAAAAAAATGTGCCATTGGTCAGCGAAAAATGTTGGTACTGACACAATATACCCCCTTACACCTTAAAGTATGAAGGTAACGAAAAAATTAATTAACAAAAGGTAGTGCTTGTGAGAAGAAGAAAAGAGGAAGACCCAGAGAGACACTGAGAAGAACATTGATGAGAGAGGCAAGTGCAGCAGGAATCGGCTCCCTCAATGAGATAGAACTGCTTGCACAGAACAGAGACAAATGGCAAGATTTTATAAAATATCTTTAAAAGAATTTAAAACTGCTAGAATAAAAATTTAGGTAAGAGAAGGAGTATCTTGGTCTACGCCCTATGGGCCGGCTATGGCTCGAAAGGTAAATGGGTGAGTGGATAGGTGGATGGGTGGATAGGTGGATGGGTGGGTGGATTGATGGATGATGGATGGATGGATGGATGGATGGATGGATGGATGGATGGATGGATGGATGGATGGATGGATGGATGGATGGATGGATAGATAGTGCTTGTGAGAAGAGAAAGAAAATAGTGTCTACAAGCCTTAAATCCAGTTCATCAACTGTTATAGGCATGTAATGGAAACTAATTGGGCACTATTTTCATGAGACAACCAAACGCATTATTTTCTTCTCTTCTATATATTTTGGCTGGGTCCCCCACCACGCAAGTGCAGTGACCTAGCGTTGTGAATCAAGTACCTCTCATCCCTATGACATGTTACAGGACAACACCCCAATCGGTCTTTCTTTACCTACATGATTGTTTACATATACCAGTTTTATATCTTTAGTAAATTCCCATGGGACTGAATTTGTATGAGTATTACTTT
Organism: Megaustenia siamemsis; assembly: GCA_032433765.1. NCBI lineage: Eukaryota > Metazoa > Mollusca > Gastropoda > Stylommatophora > Ariophantidae > Megaustenia > Megaustenia siamemsis. Next base: position 11,768,099 of record JAVIAB010000050.1, read on the forward strand.
TGCGTGGAAGCCGTGACAGCTCAGAGGTTAGTGAACTGGACTACTAAGGACAAGAGGTAGGGTTCAATCCCAACCAACGGCTTCCATGTTCACCTAGCCTTTAATAGGTACCGGATTTTTGTCTGGGAAAGTAAAGCGGCACGGGCATAATACCGACCACATTACCACAAAAATTATGTGCTGAGAGTCTGTAAAATTTATGGTCATTAACACCATATTCCCTATACACCACTTGGCATGATGGGGGTACTTTACTTTTTTTTTTTATTACTTTTGCATATCTTTAATTCCAACAGCCATGTGCTAAGGTATCCCTCACCATACCTGGAGATATTCTCCAGCTTCAGAGGAACTGTAATTTTTTTTTTTTTTTAGCTGAGAACTTTGACGTTTTTGGGTAGATGTTTTTCCTATTAATTTTGCCTGGACAGTGGCCATTTATGGCTTACTCTTTTCAAATTCTAACTGCCTAGGGTTCTTGAATGTGCATATTGGACTTCTTGGTTTTTATTCTTATACAACAAGGCTGACATAGGATCTCATTACCCTGAGACCAGGGGAGGGTAAAGCCATGAACAAGTCACGGATTTGAAGAGAAATATTTCCACCGCCTACGTTGGGATTTAAACCCAGGACTTTCTCGTCTCATATGTTATATGTTAAAGAGTTCTTAAATGTTACGTAGAGCCAGTCTTAACATACGGATGCAAATCATGGACAATAGGACAACAGACAAGAAAATCACTGGAGTCTGTAGAAATGTGGTTTTACAGAAGAATGTTGAGAATACCATGGACAGCTAAGAAGAGTAATGAAAATGTTCTGAAAGAAGCCAAAGCAAAAAGAGAGTTAATTTCCAATATTAGGAAGAAACAATCATCATTTTTTGGTCATGTAATGAAAGGAGAACAGCTGGAATATATTGTAAAAACTGGGAAAATTGAGGGACGAAGAGATAGAGGGAAAAGCAAAGCGAAAAGATGCCAGACAGCTTAAGAGAATGGCTTGGCAGAAGGTCAACAACAGAAATGATAAAGAACTGTCATGATCGAAATTTGTGGAGAGACATGATCACCTACACCAGCAGGCCCGGTACTTGATGATGATGAACTGCTAGGCAACAGTGGTTTGTTTTCAAGTGTATCCTTCCCCATGGATAAGAGCTTTGAATGCAGTTCTTACTGACATGGCTTACCCTGTCATTGGACATATGTATATGGGACATTTTTTAACTAATGCAACAGTTGTATCTGCTGCACCCACCAAATAATGGTATAAGAAGGGAACAGAAAATGTACCAGTCAAACACCAGTGGATAAAAAGATACAGCGAAGACGATGGCGCTGGATAGGACACACACTATGGAAGCCAACTGAGAGTATTACACAACAGGCCCTTTTTTGGAATCCCCAGGGGAAAAGACAAAGAAGAAGACCAAGGAATTCTTGGAGAAGACAGATAGAAGCAGAGATGAAGATGATGGGGAAGACATGGAATGATCTTAAAAGAATAGCAAAAAACACAACGACTTGGAAAGTGCTTGTTGAAGACCTATGCTTCACTGGGAGCTAAAAAAGGTAGAAGAAAAAGAAGGGAACAGGCAAATAATTGCAATGCTGTGGTAAATTGTGCTTCACCGCTTGTTGTTGTCCTTGTATTCTGACCACAGGCTGAAACGTCAGTATTGTGTTGTGTTCCTTCCTTGTAAAGCTGTCACCATACCTTGGTATAAACACTCCACTACTGGCTCCATGGTATAAGAAGCCTTCCATCTGATCTTTGGTTCATGAGGTCAGATCTGCAGTCTCATTTCCATGAATCTGATAGTTCTTTCCAGGTTGTGATGGCAGCCCCATAGTTTCTGTCTCAGTTCAGCACCCTCTGACCAGATTTGGCACCACTGTTATTATTCAAATTCATCATTAAAAAAAGCAAGAAATTATAAAAATAAACGTAATCAAACAAACCATAACTAACCAAAACCTTTACCTTGAAAGTTATGTTTGTGTACAGCAAGTAACCCGCTGTGGAATGGATGATTCCCTTTGGAGAACCTGTACTTCCAGAAGTGTACAGCATAAACAGTGTGTCCTCACTCTGTCTCTCTGCGACTGGGCACTCTGATGATTCAGATTCTAAGGCCTATAAAGAAATACAATAGGCTCATTCTTCTCAATAAAAACTATCCTTTACAGCATTTTCTTACTTCATGGGGGCCTGCTGGGGGAGACTTATAGGACCATAGAATAAAGGCTACTTGTCATAAGCAGTTGCCATGATGTGTTCAAATCACAGATTTTATCATTCTGTCAACAGAATCAAACTGTTTCACCCTAGTGGGACTCAAACTCATATTCTCCTATTATGGAGCATGACAAGTTATTGATTCGGTCATCTGCTCTCCATTCTTATCAATAAGAGTTCCCCAACATTTCAACAGCCTTAAATGGGTACCGGATTTTTTTCTGGGAAAGTAAAGCGGCACGGGCGTAATGCCGACCACATTACCCCAAAAATCATGTGCCGAGGGTCTGTAAAATTTATGATCACTAATACCATATTCCCTATACGCCACTTGGCGTGACGGAGGTACTTTACTTTTTTTTTTACTGGCATCACGGGTCTAAGTGGAAATTTAAACTACCACATAAGCTGAAAGCAAAAGTTTTTCAGTGTTATTCTGATCCAGTTGCGATACATAATAATGAATCCTGAATAACATGACAACAGAGGAAACTATCACTGGAGGTTACAGAGATGTGGTTTTACAGAAAAATGTTGAGAATACTAAGATTAGCTAAAAGAAGGGCGAGAACATTCTAAATGAGGCCTCGACAAAAAGAAAGCTTTTACCAACATCAGGAGGAGACAATCACCATTTTTTTTCTTTTAATTATGTAACGAAAAGGTCACACCTAGAAATATTGTGAGAATTTGAAAAACTGAGGGAAGAGACAGAGGGAAACAGAGTGAAAATTTACCAGACAGCTTAAAAGAATGGCTTGATAGAAAGTCAACGACAGAATTGATAAACAATTGCAGGAGCAGAAAGTTGTTGATAAGCATGGTACATGATGATGATGACCACAATATAGATTTTAAAAACTAACTTACATATTTTTAATTTACAACATACATGATGAAAGTTGTCAAGTATGACATAGTGTTACAAACTCCTGCAAACAAAGTCAATAACATGTTTATCATGCAAAAATATCATATATCCACAACCTAAAACAGACAGAGCATTAATTTACTTAACATACAGAGCTACAAGATCACAAACAATGCTATATGTTCAGCAAACAGAAACTCATATTTCTGCCAAAAAAATGTTAACAATCTGAGCCAGCTGTTAAAAATTCAACAATGTTACAAATTAAACAACCAAAGAATGTCCCATTCCTCAAATTAAAATGTTACACATTGTTAAACAATGACTGTTAAACACTCAAAAAATAATATCATTTTTTTTTAACCAAGAAGAAATTCACATTTCTGCATATTCAATTTTGCAAATTCACCAAACAAACACTGAACAGATAAATCACAAACATGTGATTAAAATAATCAACCACAACAGGTCCTCAGTCATCATTTACCTTGGTCAAATTAATATCTAACTTGCTCATGGGAACTTCATTCTCTGTTCTGTTGTAGACAAAGACCTGTCTAACACTGGGACACTTTGCAACTGCTTGGTCCACTGTTTTCTTCAGCTCAATAATTTTGCCTCCTCGAACAATCTGATTAGCTGTAATTACAGTCTCTGCTTTAGCTGAAATAGAAATTATTTAAATGTTTAAGTATTCTAAATACACATTTATAAACATTCTTACAAACAGTAAATAATGGCTGTTAATCCAGCCTTGGAGGGTAAACACCCCTTTTACTTTTATTCAGTATCCATATATTGATGTAGACCTAATGCCACAGAATCAATGCAAGCCATTAGTTCTTAGTACTCTTCATCATCATCAAGTACCATGCCTACTGGCTTAGGTGATCATGTCTCTCCACAACTTTTAATCTCGACAGTTATTTATCATTTCTGTTGTTGGCCTTCTGCCAAAGCCAATCTCTTAAGCTGTCTGGTATCTTTTCTCTTTGCTTCCCTCTATCTTTTCGTCCCTCAATTTTCCAAGTTATTACAATATATTCCAGCTGTTCCCGTTCTCATTACATGGCCAAAAAACTGATTATTTCTTCCCAATATTGGATAATAGCTCTCTTTTTGCTTTGGCCTCTTTCAGAATGTTTTGATTACTCTTCTTAGCTGTCCATGGTATTCTCAACATTCTTCTGTAAAACCCCATTTCTACAGCCTCCAGTGATTTTCTTGTCTGTTGTCCTATTGTCCATAATTCACATCCACATGTTAAGACTAGCTCTACATAACATTTAAGAAGTCTTTTTCTTGTTTCTTTTGTGAAAAATGTATTGCACAGTGTCTTCCTCATTTTTTTGGAAAGTTGCTTTTGCCTGAATCATTCTGCATCTCACCTCTGTTGTACATCTACTATCTGAGGTTAACATTGCTCCCAGATATTTCAATTCATTTCTTAGTACTCAGAACATTCATTGACAGCTGCAATGGCTTTCTTTCCTCTGTTGGTGAAAATGCTGGCTCTTGTCCACTCATAGTAGGTCTTTATTATAAAGACCCCATCACTTCTCGGACTACTGAATTCCTCATTTTATTATAATCCTAGGTTATGATACCATAGTAAAAATTCTCTATTGTCCTTTCGAGCCGAAGACGGCACATAGGGCAGAACTACAATCTCAAAAACAGAAACCTTGCATGCCAAAATGGCACATATTGCAGAGATCACTGCTTCTAAAATCTATGGTTCTGTTTCCATAACAATACTTTTTACAATGACAGTTGTCAAGCCATCGATCAACCTCCTTAGTCGCCTCTTACGACATGCTTGGAAGGACACAGTGTCACTATTCTTTACTTATAATGAGGCCCCAGTAACACACGGGAAAGACTACCTCAAAATAATTTTTCTTGAAATTTGACAGTTTGCCATGGACAAACATCCCTCCCCCTTACTATATCTTTCTAATTATCACTAACGATTGCCCCTGGGTGTTTTATTTTTTTTTTGGTTGTTGCTGGGTTTTTTTTCCCATACACCATAGTAAAAATTACGACATGTAGTAAAAATTACTATGGTATCGTAAAAACCACATAGTTTTTATTTTAAAATTCTGCCAATTTTCAAGTATTTTGTTATTTCTCCTTTTTTTTCTCATGATGGGGAAAATTGTCTTGGCAATTGAGTAGGACATCAAAGAAACATTTGCAACACAGGAGAATCAGTAAAAAAATGCCAAGCATGCACCGAACATAATGGCTGATCTGACAGTTTATGGATGCCATATGAATAGACAGCAGAAGCCAGGGGCGGAGGGGTCATGTGGTTGTGTTTCCGACTAAAAATGAATTGTAAACTAGGAGATGATTACCGCATCATTGTGTTAACACACTGCCATGTAGCATAAGTTAAAAGAAAGTTTTATTTTCCAAACCAAAAATGTTACATTTATGTGGTAGTAATTTTTACTACAGTATCGTAATCATGTCAGTCACAGATATATACCCTTGCTGCAGATTGATATGGTTTCATTCTGTTAAGATACACAAGTAAAGGTTCCCTCCACACCTTGCTAGACTACGGGGAATATGGTATTAATGACTATATTTTTCTATCTGTATGGGACATTATTGTGTGATGTAGTTGGTACCATGTCAGACCATCTTTGCTTCCCAGAAAAATTCTGGTACCTATTTTTAGTAGCTGTATGAACCATGAAGCCTTATTGGTTAAAAAAAAAATCTGCCATCTCTGAGAATCAAACCAGGAACCTTCTAATCAGGAAGAAAGTACACTAAACAATTGGCCACCGAGGCTCCCTATTAAGATGTACAAACCATTTAATTCTTTTATTTTGTTATATAATATCTATAATGTTTTTCATTGTTTGTTGATATTGATCTCATTTTCTGAAGGTGGCCGCATGTAGGCCGAGACATCAGTATTTTGTTGTGTTTGTTTTTTTTGTAAAGCTGTCAAACCCATTTAATTCTTTTATATTTGATATAATAATTTACTGAGGTTGTTTCTATGGTTTTTCTAAGAGTTTAATTTGTTTATCTATCCTTGTCTCTATTTTGTTGCGTTTGTTTTTTTGTAAATCTGTCAAACCCATTTAATTCTTTTATATTTGATATAATAAAGACAAGTGGAACACTATTTAAACAGGTAAATGAATTTAAATATATTTCTTAAATATATTTATATTATATATACTTATATTTCTTCATATATAGTTCTTAAATGTAACGTAGAGCCAGTCTTAACATACGGATGCGAATCATGGACAATAGGACAACAGACAAGAAAATCACTGGAGTCTGTAGAAATGTGGTTTTACAGAAGAATGTTGAGAATACCATGGACAGCTAAGAAGAGTAATGAAGATGTTCTGAGAAAGGTCAAAGCAAAAAGAGAGCTAATTTCCAATGTTAGGAAGAGACAATCATCATTTTTTGGCCATGTAATGAGAAGAGAACAACTTGAATATATTGTAACAACTGGAAAAATTGAGGGACGAAGAGATAGAGGGAAGCAAAGAGAAAAAATAACAGACAGCTTAAGAGAATGACTTGGCAGAAGGTCAACAACAGAAATGATAAATTCCTGCCGAGATCGAATATTGTGGAGAGACATGATCACCTACACCACTAGGCCCGGTACTTGATGATGATGATGATGATTTTTGATATAATAATTTACTGAGGTTGTTTCTATGGTTTTTCTAAGAGTTTAATTTGTTACTCTATCCTTGTCTCTATTTTGTTTGCAGTATTTAATATGTATCTCACTTTACTCATGATGTGAATTTTACTCTCATGTCTTTAAAAGACTGTCCGTGTCTGGCATTGGTAGCATAATATTGATACAGAGTATCTATCAATTTCCTTTTTCCCTTGCAAAGTAACATTTTGATATTTCAGAATGAGTGCTATTTGGTATTTATGTTGTTTACTTTCTACATTTCACTTTCATTCTCTTCATCAAATTTGCTTTGTCATTGAATACACTGAAGTTGGTGTTTAAATTCTTTTTCTCGGTTTAGTGTCTTTTCAATGTCAGTAATACAGGGTCTCTCACTCACTATCAAAAAAGACATTTTGTCAGTAATTCTAACGCTAATGAAGATATTGTAACAAAATTTGAACAGGAGTATGTTCATTGTGAAACTTTTGTTGTTGTTGCTAGCTAGAGACTAGGAACTGAATTTTGCATGTTAATCTGTTTTTCTCTGGTAGCCGTGTGCACAGGGGTCCCTCTTGCCGCACTGGCAGATAACTCTGACTTCAGAGGTACTCATATTTTTTCCATTAATGAGTAATTGACATTTCAAGCCAGTGCTCACTGCTGAGACAAGGGGTGGTTACCGCAGAGAGAAATTATAAATAAAAATACCAACTGGTTCAGCCGGGATTTGAACTGACAACCTTTCTATGTCTCAAGACCGATATCTTGCCTCAAGACCAACCAGTCCCACTGTTGTGAAATGAAACTGAACATGTTAGTAGTATGTGTGTGGTGCCTAATTGTTGCAATACACCTGCCTGATGTGCCTCTCTGCTGATCACCATCTTTTGGCTGAGAGTGCCTACACAATACAGTTGTTGTTTGTGAGTGTTGGTGTATAGTACCTGTGAGATCACACAGGATGGCTGGAAAATGTGTTGGTACACTCTTGAAGAGAGCCGTTTAGTGGTAGAACCATTAAAAGAAATATCAGGTTTGGTAGTGAGTGTAACACCTTAGCTCTTTCCGTACGTTTCGAACAGAGTGTGAATGCTGCAGTATGAAGAAGGAACTGAGTGTGAATGCTGCACTATGGAGGAGGAACTGAGTGTGAACACTGCACTATGGAGAAGGAATTGAGTGTGAATGCTGCACTATGGAGAAGGAACTGAGTGTGAATGCTACACTACGGAGAAGGAACTGATTGTGAACACTGTGCTACATAGAAGAAACTGAATGTGAACACTGCACTATGGAGAAGGAACTGAGTGTGAATGATGCACTATGGAGAAGGAACTGAGTGTGAATACTGCACTATGGAGAAGGAACTGAGTGTGAACACTGCACTACAGAGAAGGAACTGAGTGTGAACACTGCGCAAATGGAGAAGGAACTGAGTGTGAACACTGCAGTATGGAGAAGGAACTGAGTGTGAATGCTGCATGACGGAGAAGGAACTGAGTGTGAATGCTGCACTATGGAGAAGGAACTGACTGAACACCACATTAAGGAAGAACTGAGTGTGAATACCACACTATGGAGAAGGAACTGAGTGTGAACATTGTACAATGGAGAAGGAACTGAGTGTGAATGCTGCACTATGGAGAAGGAACTGAGTGTGAACACTGCACTACTGAGAAGGAACTGAGTGTGAACACTGCGCAAATGGAGAAGGAACTGAGTGTGAATGCTGCACTATGGAGAAGGAACTGAGTGTGAACACTGCACTACTGAGAAGGAACTGAGTGTGAACACTGCGCAAATGGAGAAGGAACTGAGTGTGAATGCTGCACTATGGAGAAGGAACTGAGTGCGAACACTGCAGTATGGAGAAGGAACTGAGTGTGAATACTGCATGATGGAGAAGGAACTGAGTGTGAATGCTGCACTATGGAGAAGGAACTGACTGAACACCACATTAAGGAGGAACTGAGTGTGAATACCACACTATGGAGAAGGAACTGAGTGTGAACATTGTACAATGGAGAAGGAACTGAGTGTGAATGCTGCACTGCGGAGAAGGAACTTGCTAGACAACAAAAGCAAATCCTGATTACCATCATTAATTCTGCCAGCCAGAGCATCTGCGCTAAATCCAGCAAAGACAACGTTATGGATGGCACCGATACGAGCACATGCCAACATTGTGGCAACAGCAATTGGAGTCTTGGGTAGGTAAATAGCAACCCGATCTCCAGCTTTGACCCCACTGTTCAGCAGAAGATTCCCTATTTTCCCAACCATCTCCGACAGCTGTCTGTTAAGAGAACCAATAATTGTGACTGAATTGCAGAAAAAAGTGAAGTATTACCAAATAAATTTATTCATTATCATCTTAAATATATATCATACATAAGGTTTTTAGCATCTTGACAGACAGAAGCAAGCAATCATGATTTGTCAGTACTTTGGTAATATATATTAGTGTCATATACTGGATGCTGTTTTACTGAGCAGCTTCTCTCATGGCTGAATCTGCCAATCTTGGATAGATCCAACCACAGAATGAAGAAGATGCATTTGTGGTGACGTAGCTTCATCTCCTTTCTCCTGCGCCTTTTGACTTCCGACTTTGACATCAAAGATGCATTTGTGGTAGCGCAGCTTCATTTCCTTTCTCCTGCGCCTTTTGACTTCCGACTTTAATATCAAAGATGCATTTGTGGTGACGTAGCTTCATTTCCTTTTTCCGCGCCTTTCGACCTTGACATCAAAGATGTAGGTGGCCTAGCCTCATCTCATTTTTCCTTGGGCTTTTGACTTCTGACTTTGACATCAATGCTTCCTTGAAAGTTGCTGTGCTGTTTTGTGTGTGTGTTTCTCAAAGAAGAAATCTTCAACCTACTCTACAATTTATTGTGGGAAAAAAAAAGAGACAGCCATCATGTATTGTGATGTTCTGAAAATATGGTGTTGATGCTCATATTTTTTTTTATCAGCATAATTTTTAATAATGTGATCAGTATCACAATATATTTCCAGACAAAATCTCTGGTCTGGTGCACATTTTCAAGGTCTGGGTAAATTCTGAAGCCTTTGCTGATTGCTGAAAAAAAAAATTAGTGACCAGTGAGAATTGAATACAGACCATCAGACCAGTAAAGAAGAGTACTAACCACTTTGCCATCATAGCTCCACTGTTTGTTGATGGAATTATAGCATTCCAGGGCAAATATGTTCATTTAAAATGTTCCAAGCAATAAATTGTATAGAACAATGGTCCTCAGCTTTATAGTACAGTAGGACGTTTTCATAATTGCCAACTGTGCAGCCTGTACCATTAACTCTTTCCTTATGTTTCGACGCCCCATCCGTCATGCCAATTTTGGTCATCTACATTTAGCAGCAGAGTGCACCACTCTCAATCTGAATAGTGTAAACTGTCATCAAACCATTTTTACATGTTTTGTATCATCTTGGTATTGGTGAAATTTAATTCCTTGTTCAATTATCTAAAAAGTCAGATATAATATGTTATGTGTTAGATCAATATAAACACGGAGATTGATACTTATAACTATTTAAAATATTGTCTCTGAAATCTCCTTCATACACAAATCTAACTAAATAGCAATAAAGTCTTAGTCTGTTATTGGAGGCACCATGGAGAGGCGGAGTAGGATGGATGGTTTTTTTGGTTCACCGATCCTGTCGCAAGCTATCATCTGTGGACCGCTGACAAGCTTCCAGCTCTGGTTCTGGGAGTTGACTTTTCCTCCTTAAGTCTACTTAAAGTTTGTATCTTTTCAAATGCCATCTACAGATGCAAAACCTGGACATTTGTTCCTTGGCATTTGTCTGTAAAGTTGTATCTTCAACAACTAAATAACAGCATGTAATCAAATATATTAAACAAATACCTTACCACAGTGAAGTAATCACCATGTGTCAAAATTCTGATTATAATGACCCACTACCAGTTTCAAACATAACATAGTTGCAACTCGCTTTTATCTCTTTGTCATGGTGCCATCTTCACTTTATTTAATGTACATTAATATTTCGATCTCTTTGTCACAGGGCTATATTTTCACTCTTCTCAAATATTGTACGTTAATATTTATATCTCTATCTTGATAGTACAGGAAGTTATCAGTAAAGTACATAGATTCTGCAGCACTGGAAAGAGCCCCTGAGTAATATTTTGCTTGCTTGCATTCACGCGATGACCCAAGGAGTGTACTTCGTCATCATCCGCCCTTAAAAGGTCGTTAAGTAGGCATGTCTGCGTTGTGTTGTGGTTTACAGTATAACTGTGATATTTGTGCCTTTCGGCCCAACACATCCGACTTCAGCATGACATTTTTGAGTACCGGGTTATCTTCCCTCTTCGATACCTACTCGCTTGGCCAGACTAGACAGGTTAGTCTGTTACTAGAGGCACCACAGAAAGGTGGAGCAGGGTCTGGATGGTTCTGGTTCACCGATCCTGGCGCAAGCTATCAGCTGTGGATCGCTGACAACTTCCAGCTCTGGTGCTGGGAGCCACGTCTTCGCCTCCAGTATTCTTATAAAAGTTGGTTAATTATTGTGAAAATTTCATGAATTTTACTTTCATTTTTTTAATGTGGTTCAGGCAGTGGCACAGAGCCTAATCTTTCAATTTTTCAACCGCTAAGGTTGATTTAAAGATTTTCACTTTGACAAGGGATCTTCTTTATCATCCATCTCTGACAGAGTACGTACTTGATTTCACCTGCTTTATGATTAGAGATCACTTGGAAAATAAACAATTGCTTCAAATATGACTAGAACCAAGTATCATCTGATTGTGAGACGAGCACCTTAACATCACTCCAAACACCACCCCCAGTCCCATTTCTGCCTCTCTTTAATCCTTTCAGGGAGGGAGGGGGCTGCGATAACTCCAAGGTTAGTGAAGTGAACTACAAGAGGTTGGGTTCAATCCAGACGGATAGATTCCAGGTTCACCCAGCTTTAGATGGGTACGGGAATTTTTTTCTGGGAAAGTAAAATGGCATGGGCGTAATACTGACCTCATTACCCCAAAATAATAAGCTGACTGTCTATAAAAAAAATATCTGTATATCATATTCTCTATGCCACAATGGGACTCTTTAGTTTTTTTACTTAATATTTTTCCTGTTCTCTTTTTTTTCTCTCATTCTTGCCACAGACCCCCCCCCCCCCCCCCCCCCGAGCGACTATCTTTCATTTTCTTTCTCTTATTTACTTGTAGGTGTACAGCTGGTGGTTGCCTGGCTCATCCATCTCCCAGATAAGTGCAATCACATCTCCTCGTTCCTTGAGATGGCGGTCAACACAGTTAACTAATGGGAAACAAAATGATTAATAACAATCAATAAATAACAAATAATGGAAAACAAACAATAAATAACAACTAATGGGAAACAAAATGATTAATAACAATAAATAAATAACAAATAATGGAAAACAAACAATAAATAACAACTAATGGGAAACAAAATGATTAATAACAATCAATAAATAACAAATAATGGAAAACAAACAATAAATAACAACTAATGGGAAACAAAATGATTAATAACAATAAATAAATAACAAATAATGGAAAACAAACAATAAATAACAACTAATGGGAAACAAATAACTAATTTACTTTAGTTTTTTTTTTTTTAACCTAAAAGGCTCTTGAGGTCGACTTTGTATCTTTAAATGGCTACCAAAGATGTTCTCTGGGAAGGAAAAAAACCGAGGAAAGGAACTGGCTACTTCATCTAATGAAGCTGAGGCATGGTATAATGAAGTCACTTCATCACTCAGCAACAATTGCTATAAGACTACCTTTACTTGCTAGCAGTGCCCCACAACAAGCACTAACACTGAAATACAACCATAAATGAGGACAAGGAAGTTATCCTGAAAGATGGATGAGTAATACATAAAGTGCCATAAAAGTTATTATGTATGAAGCAAATAGTTGAGCCCTATCATTTGATATCCTGACAGTGTCAAAAGTGCTATTTTCCCTCAATGCAGTGAAAAAATAGAGGACTGAGATTAAATTAAAACTATTATTTTTCTTGGTTAGTAGTAGTCTCCGTCAACCATTATTGATGTGATCATCAAGATTTTTCAGCGCCCCTAGAAATGTAATTTTGTCTTCTCTTTCGTCGTGTATTTTGGCTATTGAAAAAAAAAATGGGATTATTGGTTTTACATCGACATCATCATCAGTACTGGGTCTGCTGGCATTGGTGATCATGTCTCTCCACAACTTTCGATATTGACAGTTATTTATCATTTCTGTTGTTGACCTTTTGCCAAGCCATTCTCTTAAGCTGTCTGGTGTCTTTTCTCTTTGCTTCCCTCTATCTTTTCGTCCCTCAATTTTCCAAGTTATTACAATATATTCCAGCTGTTCCCGTTCTCATTACATGGCCAAAAAAATGATTATTTCTTCTCAATATTGGATAATAGCTCTCTTTTTGCTTTGGCCTCTTTCAGAATGTTTTGATTACTCTTCTTAGCTCTCTATAGTATTCTCAACATTCTTCTGTAAAACCACATTTCTACATATGTTTTAACATAGTCGTGTTAAATTAAAGATTCAAGTAAATAGGACAGTATTGTTTGCGTGTTTGCGTTCACCCGATGACTAAAGGAATACACCTCTTTGTCATCCGCACATTAAAAAGATATTAAATGGGCGCGTATGCATTGTGTTGTGGTTTGCAGTAGAACTGTCATATTTACGCCTTTCAGCATAACAAATCTGACTTTAGCAACGCATTTTTTAGAACTGGATAGCTTTCCCTCTCAACCCCTACTCACATGGTACGACTAGACAAGTTAGTCTGTTACTAGAGGCACCACAAAGAGATGGAGTGGGGTCTGTATGGTTCTGGTTTATCGATCCTGGTGCAAGCTATGATCTTATGATTCATTGACAACTCCACCTCTGCTGCTGTCAGAAGCCTTGGCCTCCAGAAACAGTATTAAAACAGGTCAATATATTCAAATGCCAAGAAAAAAAAACTATCCAATGAAACATCTACAATATACATCTGATGGTGTATGTTGGTAGGCTCTCAACGGGACCAGAGAAATAAAGGCCGCTTGATCGGAGCAGTCGCCATGACGTGTGAGTCTCAGGATTTTTATTTCACCCCTGATAACAAAATCATTTCTGTCTACTGCGGGCTTTGAACACTGTACGCTCGCTTTTAAGCTAGAAAAACAGTGATTTTCACAATATGGCTATGCGCTCCTCACAAATACCAAGAAACTATATTAATTTCAGATGTACAACAGAAGTGAGATGCAGAATACCAGGAATATCAGAAATACCTTAAGAAAAGGCTTCATTCCAAAGAATGAGAAAAGTATTTTGCAATCCATTTTTGTCAATTGAAAAAAAAACAAAAAACTTCAGCATTATATATTATGTAGAGCTAGATTTGACATGTGGTTGCCAATCTTGGACAATTGAACACTAAACAAGAAAATAAAAAATGGCCACAGAAATTTGGTTTTACATAAGAAACTTGAGAATACCAAGAGTATAAAAAGAGTAGGGAAGATGTTATAAAACTAAAGTAAAACAAAAAGAGTAGGGAAGATGTTATAAAACTAAAGTAAAACAAAAAGAGTAGGGAAGATGTTATAAAACCAAAGTAAAACAAAAAGAGTAGGGAAGATACTTTACTTTTTTTTACTTTATAAAACTAAAGTAAAACAAAAAGAATAGGGAAGATGTTATAAAACCAAAGTAAAACAAAAAGAGTAGGGAAGATGTTATAAAACCAAAGTAAAACAAAAAGAGTAGGGAAGATGTTATAAAACCAAAGTAAAACAAAAAGAGTAGGGAAGATGTTATAAAACCAAAGTAAAACAAAAAGAGTAGGGAAGATGTTATAAAACTAAAGTAAAACAAAAAGAGTAGGGAAGATGTTATAAAACCAAAGTAAAACAAAAAGAGTAGGGAAGATACTTTACTTTTTTTTACTTTATAAAACTAAAGTAAAACAAAAAGAAAGTTAAATTTCCAACATCAGGAACAATTATAAATGTGTGCCCATGTTATGTGGAATATCTTGTGCCAATTGGAAAAAGAAAAGAAAGAGGAGATGCAGGGAAGCGAAGAGAAAGGATACAAAATTAATGAGACTGATTTGGTAGGAAGCCAACAACAGAATTGGGAGTCGCGATAGCTCAGTGGTTAGTGAACTGGACTACAAATGACAAGAAGTTGGGTTCAATCCCAACCGACGACTTCCGGGTTCACCCAGCCTTAAATGGGTACCGGATTTTTTTCTGGGAAAGTAGAGCGGCACGGGCGTAATACCGACCACATTACCCCAAAAATCATGTGCCGAAGGTCTGTAAAATTTATGGTCACTAACACCATATTCTCTATACGCCACTTGGCGGGATGGGGGGGGGTCTTTACTTTTTTTTACAACAACAGAATTAATAAACAGTTGTGGAGACATGAGGGAGCCGCACTAGCTCAGTGGTTAGTGAACTGGACTACAAAGAACAAGAGGTAGGGTTCAATTCCAACCGACGGCTTTCAGGTTCACCCAGCCTTTACTGGGTACCGGATTTTTTTTATGGGAAAGTAAAGTGGCATGGGTGTAATACCGGTCACATTACCCCAAAAATCATGTGCCGAAAGTCTGTAAAATTTATGGTCACTAACACCATATTCCCTATATGCCACTTGGCGAGACTTTACTTTTTACTTTTTTTTTTTTTTTTTTTTGTGGAGACTTGACCACGTATGCATGGTATTAATGATAATGACAATGATGATAGTTGTGTGCTGTTATGCCTTCAGACTAATGATTCATCCTTTTAAAGTGGAAGAAACATGTTGGGTTTGATTTCTGCCGCAGGCGATGGGAAATTTTTCAAAAATCAAACCAGTAGTATTCTTTTGGTTTTACCATTCCCTGGCTTCTGGGTAGTGAGGTTTGATTTATATCCCTCTCTGATAAAGGTGGAAAACAGCATTCATACATTAAAGAACCCTTGGCAGTCAAAAAAAAAAAAAGAGTAGGCCAGAAATGGGTGCTGTCTGGACAAAAATTGTTAAGAAAACCTATCCATGCAGAAGACAGACGTGTTGGGCCGAAAAAGCACAGATAATGCAGCTTTGGTGCAAACTAGTAACACAACACATCCACTTAAAGAATGAATACTAAAAAGAAGAAAAAGAAGATAATTTTAAGAGAATATATATGGTTATATATGGTTATTCATGATTTCCATGTTTATAATGATGGCAGGAAAGACAGAAACACAATCTCTTCTAGCTGCTGGAAGATGCACTCCATACAACTATAACAGACTCTCAATAAACAAGAGGTTCTAATTAAAAAAATGGGTATCCTCAGTGATGTCAGGCCAGTCTTACAAGCCATCTCAAGCACAAAACAGGACAGATTCAACCATAAAATAAGGAACATACATGCAGTCATAAATAAAACAGAACTAGTCCTGCAATGGACACCAGTACAGTGGCATTCCGGGAAATGAGAAAGCAGACAAACTTGCCAAAGCAGATGGGAGCCTTCAGCAATGTAACCCATCTCAGAGCCTCTAAGAAGTAAAGACAATCCTGAAGCAAGTCAGGAAAACAGAATGGAGAGAAATGTATGAAAAGTATGAGCCAGAACATGACAGCTTTTTCAAACAGCTGACCAAGAATTTCAGACTTTAAACAGGCCATTGTGGCGTCACAGCACATCGACACAATATAAGACCCAGCGCATTGCAACATGGAATTGTGGCGCATCCACACAGAAGCTGGAGCATATTCTACACCACTGCAACACCCAAAGAACAGGAATATGGCCCACAGAGACAACCCTACATGACAAACTATGTGGAACCAGAGGGGACCTCACTGTCTGGTTCTGGTGACCCATGCTGGTCTAAATATCTAAATTAAATCAATTGCACTGCAGTAGCTGATCAAAGAGAAGATGAATATACTGGCAGGAATACTAGAATTCTCTGCTCTATTGTTCAGTCTAACATGACCAGAGAAGGTTTGTATCAGTGTCCCCTCCGCCTCCCCCGTTTCTTTTTTACGTTACTTTCCTTGAACAGGGAATATGCTTCATAGAAGAAGAAAAAAAGCATTCAGTAGCTTGTACAAATTATTATAAGTACAGGTCTTATTAGCCCCCCTATCATGATATTAAATTCGTGACTTCCATTGTTCTATTTTTGTACAACAAAGTTGTTGCATGAATGCCTGAACGATGAATGCAACAACAACACGCAGTGAGAGATCATGAGGAGACCTGCACGTAGGATCTCAGACACTGTGGCTTATTATTGGTTATATTATGTATCAAGACTTTGCTTACCAGATGCATTAAGTGTTCCGCCTTCGAACCATCGAGAATTGCCAGTCTTGAAGTCATTGTTGCTTACAGAAGTAAAATCCTTAATCCACGACAACCTGGACCGCGCAAGCCTGGACCAAAACTGGTCGGATTCCTCAATGCTGAACCTGTGCAGGTCTGCGTGTGTCTTAATGTGGGTTAAGTCACGAAACTCTGGAAAATCTGTGGTTGTTGAAATCTGAGCAAAATTATTTAAGGTGCAGGATCTTGATGCCTTGATGAGTGATCCATTCCTAGCTTTTTTAAAAGGAAATCCTTTGTTTGATACGAAACATCTTCCTAGAACTGGCAGTCCAGAACGATTCGCCATTTTCAGTTGTGTTTACGGTGGCATCTGGTTGGTCAAAGGCTAGGGTCAAAGGTCAAGATCACAAGTTCGTGAACTATAACCCCATTTCGTTGTTTTTACACTATACGTGACCTTTGTTCTTTCTTCATTCAATCCGAAGAGCCAAGAAACGAGTTGAATAAATAACCTTTCACACATTGTCACCTGTCAGGATTGTGTTAGTGCCCATAGTTGTTTCCCAAACATTGTACTGGTTATGTGATCAGCATTACGCTAGGTGTCTCTCCCGTGTGTTACTGGGGCCTCATTATGTGGGAAGTAAAGAATAGTGACACTGTGACCTTCCAGGCATGTCGTAAGAGGCGACTAAGGAGATTGATCGATGGCTTGACAAGCTGTCATTGTAAAAATCATTGTTATGGAAACAGAGCCATAGATTTTAGAAGCAGTGATCTCTGCAATATGTGCCATTTTGGCACGCAAGGTTTCTTTTTTTTTGAGATTGTGGTTCTGCCCTATGTGCCGTCTTCGGCTCGAAAGGACAATAGATAGATAGAATGAGAAGAGAACAACTGGAGTGCCGTCTCTGCAACGAAGGTTGGCTACCATGGAGCGCCATTCTACTCTGTTTGTTGCTTTGATGGTGCAGGTTATCATCGATTGACTTGTCCATCTTTTGATGTTACTCGTCCATGTTAGTCTTGGTCTGCCTATGCCTCTTTTACCTTGTATTTTCCCATCCAATATTACTTTTAGTATGCTGCAGTTAAGATCCCAAAAAAGGGCAATCTTAGAGATTGTAACAACTGGAGAGGCGTGACACTTTTGTCAGTTGCCTCAAAGTTATTCTGTAAAATCATCCTAAATAGAATAAAAGATTCAATAGATACAGTAATGCGTGAAGAACAGGCTGGGTTTAGAAAAGGGAGAAGCTGTCTTGACCACATTTTCACTCTACGACTTATATTGGAGGAACATATTGAAAAGCAAAAACCTTTTGTACTTAACTTCATCGACTTCAAAAAAGCATTTGATAGTATTCATAGAGATTCTTTGTGGAAAATTCTGAAGCAATATGGTTTACCATCAAAAATCATAAATATTATCAAAGACATGTATGATGGTTACACATGTGCAGTTCGAACAGAGGAAGGACTGAGCGAATGTTTCCCAATAGAAACTGGGGTTAAACAAGGATGTATTTTATCGCCCTTGTTATTTGGAATTGTTATGGACTTCATAATGAAGAAATGCTGCACTGGTAATAAAGGCATCGAATGGATACAAGGAGACCATTTGGAGGACCTCGACTTTGCTGATGACATAGTTCTCATCAGCAGTCAGATAAAAACGATGCAGGAAAACACAAATGAACTATCATCAATAGCCAGCAAAATTGGGCTTGAGGTCAATCATGAAAAGACTAAAGTCATGAAAAGTTTAATTCCAACAAGTGACAAAATATACATGGAAAACAAACCAGTAGAAGAGATCGATCACTTTATCTATCTTGGAAGTCACATTGATCGAGAAGGGGATACGAGCAAAGAAATTAGAATCAGACTGGCTAAAGCAGCAATGTCTTTCAGAAGCCTTGAAAAGTTGTGGAAATCAAAACTCATTAGCACAAACACAAAACTTAGGCTATTCAAATCAAATGTACTATCAACCCTTACGTATGCGTCTGAAAGCTGGAAAACAACAAGAGATATAGAAACAAAGTTGAACGCATTCGAAAATAAATGTCTAAGGAAAATACTTGGTATAGAATGGAACGAATTCAAAACAAACGAGGAAATTAGAGAAATCGCCAATCAACCACTAATATCTTCAGTAATAAAGAAAAGACGATGGTCATACGTTGGACATGTGATGAGAAGAGATAATAATCGAATAGCAAAGCAAGCCCTCATATGGGAAACAACAGGTAAAAGAAAAAGAGGAAGACCCAGGGAGACACTGAGAAGAACATTGATGAGAGAGGCAAGAGCAGCAGGAATCGGCTCCCTCAATGAGATAGAACTGCTTGCACAGAACAGAGACAGATGGCGAGATTTAATAAAATATCTTTAAAAGAAAACTGCTAGAACAAAAATTCATATAGGAGAAGGTGTATCTTGGTCTACGCCCTATGGGCCGGTTACGGCTCGAAAGGTCAATAGATAGATAGATGCTGCAGTTCCTTTTAGCGTGCCCCAAAAAGTACTGTTACCTGCTACTACAACCACTACGACAACCACTACTACCACCACTACGACAACCACTACTACCACCACTACGACAACTACTACTACCACCACTACGACAACTACTACTACCACCACTACGACAACTACTACTACCACCACTACGACAACTACTACTACCACCACTACGATAACTACTACTACCACCACTACGACAACTACTACTACCACCACTACGACAACTACTACTACCACCACTACGACAACTACTACTACCACCACTACGACAACTACTACTACCACCACTACGACAACTACTACTACCACCACTACGACAACTACTACTACCACCACTACGACAACTACTACTACCACCACTACGACAACTACTACTACCACCACTACGACAACTACTACTACCACCACTACGACAACTACTACTACCACCACTACGACAACTACTACTACCACCACTACGACAACTACTACTACCACCACTACGACAACTACTACTACCACCACTACGACAACTACTACTACAACCACTACGACAACTACTACTACCACCACTACGACAACTACTACTACCACCACTACGACAACTACTACTACCACCACTACGACAACTACTACTACAACCACTACGACAACTACTACTACCACCACTACGACAACTACTACTACCACTACTACGACAACTACTACTACCACCACTATGGCAACTACTACTACCACTACTACGACAACTACTACTACCACCACTACGACAACTACTACTACCACCACTACGACAACTACTACTACCACTACTACGGCAACTACTACTACCACCACTACGACAACTACTACTACCACCACTACGACAACTACTACTACCACTACTACGGCAACTACTACTACCACCACTACGACAACTACTACTACCACTACTACGGCAACTACTACTACCACCACTACGACAACTACTACTACCACTACTACGGCAACTACTACTACCACCACTACGACAACTACTACTACCACCACTACGACAACTACTACTATCACCACAACGACAACTACTACTACCATTACTACGGCAACTACTACTACCACCACTACGACAACTACTACTATCACCACAACGACAACTACTACTACCATTCCAACGACAACTACTACTACCACCACTACGACAACTACTACTACCACCACAACGACAACTACTACTACCACCACTATGACAACTACTACTACCACCACTATGACAACTACTACTACCACCACTACGACAACTACTACTATCACCACAACGACAACTACTACTACCACCACTATGACAACTACTACTACCACCACTATGACAACTACTACTACCACTACTACGACAACTACTACTACTAACTGAGAGTACCAGATCCTGTCAATTATTAAGAAAGGCATTGTGATACCGTAACATAAAAAAAATACCATATTCTAATTTTGTAAAAATAAATAGGGCATTGTCAATTGTACGCATAATCTATTATTATTTAAAGCTTTCGCCTTATGACTTTTGGCGTGTGCTGAGACTGCTATGATGGGGACTGCATCTACCTTTCTTTGTTTGGGAGATGAAATATTAATTCGGATTACTCCACTGTCATGGGCTGTTGAGCAATTATTGATTTTAATTCGACTGCAGTGATACCGGGGCCTTCCATAACTATAACCATATATAACGGAATAAAACATTATTATCCATGATCAAAAATATTGAACTAGTGCATCATAAAGGAAAAATATCGTATGCAACAAGTCTATGTCAATAGAAGTGAGAAAGAGAGTTCATCGATGCTATATAGAACCAATTCTGACCTAACGAAGCGAATCATTGACAGTAGACAAACAAATGAAAAGATGATTAGAGGCCACAGAGATGGGATTTCTCAGAAGAACGTTGAAAGTTCCCTGGACTGCTAAAAAGACCAATGAGGAAATTCTCAAAGAGGCTAACGCAAAAAGGGAGCTCCTAAAAAACATCAGATAGAAACAATCAATATTTTTTTCGGGCACATCATGAGAAGAGAAAAGTTGGAATATTTGATTACAACTGGCACAAATAAGAGAAAAAGATCGCGGACGACAAAAAGAAAAAATACTGGATAACTTGGTGTCATGGCATGGAAAACAGTTAACAACAGAACTGATACGATGCACTGTAGATAGAAGATTGTGAAAGGACATGATCGCCTACGCCAACCGGTATGGCACATGATGGTGAGTGCAACATGTTCAATTTCCTGATAATTTTAAAATAATGCCCAATAATTTTCAAAACAAGAATATGCGTCGAGCTTCAGACATTGGAAATACATCGGTCATGTGCTGAGAATGAACGAAGAAAAACGTCCCAGTGGGGCATTCATGTGCCAACCATCTGGTAAAAGAAAACAAGTCCGACCGAGGGAAATGCTACGCAGAATAATTATTAGGGAAGACTCATCCTTGGGACCAAGAAACAACCATGAACTACAGGAACTAGCAGCAAATTGTCAAATGTGGAGAACTATGACTTCAGCCCCATATGCTGTCTTTAGCCTGAAAGAAATAAATGAATGAATCATTTTGTGGATATGTGAAAAATGTAAGAAATCGGTTTATGGGCAAAAAGAAAAATGTAAGCCGTAAAATGTCATGATAAAACGTGAACCTTACGAGGGGAAAAAGTAAGACTTGGCAACCCTAGAATGCATACGGGATGGTTCATCTAGCTTGCTGATTATATACGTTTCTAATCTGTTCCACCCTTTTTAGACAACCCATCCTAATCGTGCCTATGTGGACTTCCAATCATTAGAGTCTTGTTACATCGTATCTTCGTCAATTCAATTTAGCGTGAGCTGTGACATGAGGGGAGTGGATATGGGGAAATCCCGACTGCAGTGAAATTGATTCCATGAATAGGACAATCCAGTCGCCGTGTTACTCTTTTTTTTTTTTTTTTTTAAAATCCCACAGCGATTTCATGAAACCTTCAACCTGCAACACGCCCAGTAGGCTACTATTAAGTAGAGACGCCCATGAAGTAAGAACAATAGCGAACAAGAGTTATAGTGCTACATCGGTGCAGACTGCAAAATGAAGCAAGAAATCAGAGACGCGAACGGAGGCGAAGGCGCGCCTCAGAGCAGCAGAGTTGGAAGTTGTCAGCGACCCACAGCTGATGGTTTGCGTCAGGATCGGTGAACCAGAACCATCCTGACTCTGCTCCACCTCTCCGCGGTGCCTCTAGTAACAGACTAACCTGTCTAGTCTGGCCAAGAGAGTAGAGACCGAAGAGGGAAGATAAACCGGTACTCAAAAATGTCGTGCTGAAATCAGACGTGTTGGCCTGAAAGGCGCAAATGTCATAGTTATACTGCAAACCACAACACAACGCAGACACGCCCACTTAACGCCTCTTTAAAGGCGAATATTGAAGAAGTATACTCCTTTAGTCATGGGTGAACGTAAGCAAGTGGAGGGGGAGGTTGGAAGGCACAAGTGCATTGTGATAGTTTTACATAAGATCATCATCAATATGTGCCATACCGGTTGGCGTATGTGATCATGTCCTTGCACAATTTTCTATCCACTGTACACCGTATGAGTTCCATTGTTGGCGTTTTACTGTGAACGACACCAAACTATCCAATGTCTTCTCTCTTGTCGTCCGGGATATCTCGTTCCCTATATTTTGCAAGTTGTAACCAAGTATTCCAACTTTCTTCTTCTCATAATTGGTCCGAAAAATGTTGATTGTTTCTTTCTGGTGGTTTTTAGCTCCATTTTTGTGTTAGCCTCTTTGAGAATTTTCTCGTTGATCTTTTTAGCTGTCAAAGGAACTTTCAACATTCTTCTGAGAAATCTCTTCTCTGTAGCCTCTAATCGTATTTTCCATTTGTTTGTCTACTGTCCATGATTCGCTTCCATTGGAAATAATTGGTTCTATATAGCACCGATGAACTTTCTTTCTCACTTCTATTGACATAGATTTGTTGCATAAGATATTTTTCATTTTCTGAAATGCTACTTTGGCCTGAGCTATTCTGCTTTTTATTTCCGTGGTGCATCTTCAATCCGATGTTATTATTGTGCCCAAGTATTTGACGCGTTGCACTTCTTTCAGATTTGTCCTGTGCATTTTTATGCTGCATGATGGTGATGATTGTTTCTTCGATATGGCCATTACTTCTGTTTTTTTTGTTTTTTTTTTGTTTTTTTTTTTACTATTCAGACTGAGACATTTCTTGTTGCTTTCTTTTACTATTTTACTAAGGATAACAATACAAAACTACGACGTTTAACTCGGCAGACATACGAAACAATAAATCAGAAAGCTTTCATACATGCAGTAAAGGTGGAAGTGGCAGAGATAGAATTGATAGTTTGATCGATTAGATGTTGATTGATTGATTGATTTGATTGATTGATTGATTGATTGATTGATTGATTGATTGATTGATTTGATTGATTGATTGATTGATTGATTGATTGATTGATTGATTGATTGATTGATTGATTGATTAGATGTTGATGTGAACCTGGAAGCCGTCGATTGGGATTGAACCCTACCTCTTGTCCTTTGTAGTCCAGTTCACTAACCACTGAGCTATCGCGGCTCCCTGACTTCATACACATGTTCATAAAATATCCCTTAACTGCAAGGTCTCAATTGAAGACCATTCTTTCCTAACAGCTCCTTATCAGTGAAATTCGTCTGCTGTATAAATACAAAATACACTCAACGACCAGAAACACATCTGGTGCGACTTTCATTCGACAAATTATTCTATAACCCGCATGCAGGGCAGGCGTAAAAGTAGCCTACCATATCTGAGGCCCACAGGTTAAAATTAAATAAATTATGCGCCCCTATACATTGTCAGATTGCCAGGTCATGTAATTTCTTTCTATCTATCTATTGACCTTCTCGAGCAGTAGCCGACCCATAGGGTATAGACCCAGATACTCTTTCTCTTATCTAGATTTTTATTCTAGCAGCCATCAATCCTTGTAAAGATATTTTATCAAATCTCGCCATTCGTCTCTGTTCTGTGCACGCAACTATATCTCATTGAGGAAATCGATTCCTACTTCTCTTGCCTCTCTGATCATTGTTCTTCTCAGTGTCTCTCTGGGTCGGCCTCTTTTCCACTTACCTGTTGTTTCCCACAGGATGGCTTGCTTTGTTATTCGGTAATTTACCTGCTACTATATGCAGTAGACAGTACAATCTGCGGTAGTCCTGCATGCATGCTGGGGAGAGTAAAAGGCTAAGGGAGGGCACACCCATGTTATCACACACACATACACACACACACACACACACACACACAAAGGATATCGCGGCAATGCACAATGAGGACAAATGAAAAAAATATTAAAACAGGTACAGGTAAATGAATTTAAAGATCTGGAAACAATGTTAACCTCAGATGGTAGATGTACAACAGAGGTGAGATGCAGAATAGCTCAGGCAAAAGCAGCTTTCCAAAAAATGAGGAAGATACTGTGCAATCCATTTGTGATAATAGAAACAAGAAAAAGACTTCTTAAATGTTAAGTAGTGCCAGTCTTAACATATGGATGATTCATGGACAATAGGATAACAGACAAGAAAATCACTACAGTCTGTAGAAATGTGGTTTTACAGAAGAATATTGAAAATACCATGGACAGGTAAGAATATCAATAAAAACGTTATGCAAGAGGCCAGAGCAAAGAGAGAGCTAATTTCCAATATTAAGAAGAAACAATCATCATATTTTGGCCATATAACGAGAAGAGAACAGCTGTAATATATTGTAACAACTGGGAAAATTGAGGGACGAAGAGATCGAGGGAAACAAAGAGAGAAGATACCAGACAGCTTAAGAGAATGGCTTGGCAGAAGGTCAAAAAAAGAAATGATAGGTAGCTGTCCGGATCGAAAGTTATGGAGAGACATGATCACCTACGCCAGCAGGCCCGGTACTTGATGATGATGTATATCTCATAATTTTTCGTCATAAAATGAGAACAAATCCAGAGACAAAACACAGCCTTGTCTGAATTCACGTTTTATATATTCAGACTGTCCTGTACTGTATATTGGATTGCACGATGACACTGATTAAAAGTAGGACACCATTTTATCTCCAGCCTTTAATGGGTACCGGATTTTTTATTCTGGTAAAGTAAAGCGGCACGGGCGTAATACCGACCACATTACCCCCAAAAATCATGTACCGAAGGTCTGTAAAATGTATGGTCACTAACACCATATTCCCCATACGCCGGAGACAAATAATAATAATTTGTTTTTTCGTTCGCCAGCTTTGACCTCTGAGGAAGTCCCTAGAGACTAGGAACTAAATGTTGCGTGTTCATTCATTTTTCCCTGGCAGCCGTGTGCACAGGGGTTCCTCGCCGGACAGGCAGATAACTCCGTCTTCGGATGTACTCATATTTGTTTCCATCGATGAGTAATTAACGTAATTAATAATAATAAATGAATATTATTATTATAGGGGGAAACTTCCGAGGCGATAATCAGCGAATCAATTCAGAAGAAGAGGTATGTTTACAGCACTCGGAAAAAATGTCAAATAATCAACAACAGGAAAAAAAAACAAAGAACAATATATGGTTCGAAGTAGGATTGAACCCGTACTCAGTGGCACAGAGCCTTGCCCCGAAAAGCCAAACGCTAGGGAACATTACCACTCTGCTGACTAAACAATTAGCTATCGTGGACTTATCACGCAGGTGTTCTCTTGACTATAGCATAAGGCTGCGATCACAGCTCGGAAATACATTGTGTATCTGTATTTTTTCCTATTGCTTGCTTGCGTTCGCCCGATGACTAAAGTATTCTAGAGTATTCGTAGACTGTAGAATTCCTCTTCGTCATCCGTCCTTAAAAGGACGTTAAGTGGGCGTGTCTGCGTTGTGTTGTAGTTTGCTACAAACTACATTTGTTACATTTGCGCCTTTCGGCCTAACACATCCGACTTCAGCCCGACATATTTGAGTACCGGGATGTCTTCCCTTTTCGATCCCTGCTCGCTTGGCCAGACTAGACAGGTTAGTCTGTTACTGGAGGCACCGCGGAGAGGTGGAGCAAGGTATGGATGGTTTTTGGTTCACCGATCCTGGCGCAAGCCATCAGCCATCAGCTGTGTGTCGCTGACAACTTCCAGCTCTGGTGCTGGGAGGCGCGCCTTCGCCTCCTTTTTCCTATTAAGACAAGTATCTTCCGGATAGGGTAGGGCTGAATACTTGCGTTGCAGACAAACATTCTCTATACGTACTATATTTATTTATACCATTTTATCTAACCAAAAAAAATAATTCTGATTTTGTAAAAATGCAGAACATTATTGATGTGTCGTATTTACAATACATTTTATCAGGTAAATTGTACAATGCCTGGCTGCAAACAGACCTAAAAAATAAAGCAGGACATGGCTGGGAGGATCGTGTCATTACTACCATTCGTTAATAAACGCCATGCACAACTTGGTACATGCCGGAAGTAACCTCTACAACTTTCAAAACAAATGAGTCCCGTACACGCAATCAGGAGGTTTCATCGCAGGAAGAGAGAGAGAGACCTGTTTAAATTCAAGTTGGAATATCTAGTGAACACAAACAGATGAATTCAGTTGGATGTTCACTGCTTCAACATAGATCAACGCAGGCCAACAGAAGGTTTCAAAGAATGAATCTCCCGTCAAGTTTGCCATCGCCACCATCTGGACAACCATGAAAAAAGTTTGTAAAACTAAAACTGGTTTCTGGAGAAAGAAATGCAAGTTACGTAAAAATGCAAAACGAAAGTGTTCATCTGTGTAGTTGTTACATGCGGTGCATATATTTTATTACTAACTATGCAGATTTGTAAACAAGTAGGCTTCTTATGTCTAACAGGAACACACACACGAGCTACAATGAAAAATTACGATTCGTTTGAACTTGGCAAGTTCTTGTTCAACAATGAGAGTGTCTTGAACAAACAGCACAAGCTGGATTTAGAAGGAGACGATGTTTTAATTTACTTGCATATTCAGAAAACTGGAGGTGCTGCATTTGGTGGCAGTTAGTTCACAACCTTGATGTAGATTTTCCTTGTAAATGTTCTGCAGGGATTAAGAAGTGTGACTGTCTGACCAAAGACAAGAAGAAATGGTTGTTCAGTCGCCATGCCACAGGCTGGATGTGTGGACTCCATGCTGACTGGACAGAGCTAACAGATTGTGTTGACGAATGGTTTAAACATAACGATCTGAAATCACGGAGACACCGTGTGTAAGTATTATCAAATTTTCTTCCAATTTAATTTGTGGGTGAACTTTATTTTATTTTTAAAAAATTAATATTATATAGTAAAGTAAAGTGCCCCCGTCACGACAAGTGAATATGGTGTTAGTGACCATAAATTTTACAGACCTTAGGCACATGATTTTTTGGGTAATGTGGTCAGTATCACGCCCGTACCGCTTTACTTTCCAGGAAAAAAAATCCAGTACCTATTAAAGGCTGGGTGAACCCGGAAGCAGTCGGTTTGGGATCGAACCCTACCTCTTGTCCCTTGTAGTCCAGTTCACTAACCACTGAGCTATTGTGGCTCCCAAATATATTATATATAAATGAATAAATGTTTGCAGACAGTAACGTTCTTGGGAGCAATTATTATAATATATATATTTTTATATATATATATATATAATTTTTCTCTATTTGCGTTTATGTCTTGTGATAATGTGAACTTGACTATTTGTCCTGTGCCATGATGGAGGGGTAAGACAACATGACCCACGATGAGCTGGCTGCATAGTCAGTACATGTATATGCATGTAAGTAAAAAATAAAGAGCCCCATCACGCCAAGTGGCGTATAGAGGGAATATGGTGATAGAGACCATAATTTTTACAGACCTTCGGCATATGATCTTTGAGGTAATGTGGTCTTTGTTATGTCCGTGCTGCTTTACTTTCCCTTAAAAAAATCTGTTCCGCATTTAAGGCTGGGTAAGCCTGGAAGCTGTCGATCAGGATCGAACCTGGCCTCTTGTCCTTAGTAGTCCAGTTCACTAACCACTGAGCTATCATGGCTCCATGTATATGAAGGTGTGTCCTGATTTTTCCCCTAAACCTGCACTGTGGCTGACACACTCCATCTTTTGTAGGCTGGTTCTTGTTTTGGTGTAGTTTTCCTTCTTGTAGGGTGGATGCCGGCCAGGACTGTTGGGTCCACCCTGTCAATGGTTTCTCTCTGGTTGTTCTCCCATAGCCTTTCCTTCATCTGATAGTAACTGGTGGGCAGCAGTAGTTTGTATTCCAGGGTGTTTTCTCTGTGGGTATAGCTTTGACTGCAGCTCTTCCTCACATGGCCTGTCATGATGTTGGACTTGTGGGGCATTTTTTAATTTGTGCAACAGTTCCACTTGTTGTACACACCCCATCCTGGCAAGAGAGGCCTTCCATCTGGTTCACGAGATCAGATCTGTAGTGCCATTTCCATGATGAAGCTGACAGTTCTTTCCAGGTTGTGATGGTTACTCCATAATTTCAGCCTTGGTTTGGCACTCTCTGGCCAGATTTCACACTGTGATTCCTTGTGGGCCAGACACACATATCTAATTTATAATAAAAATTATTATTTATATTATTTTGTTTTATATAGCATGTTGATTCCTGTTTGGTACCACATCATCAAAAGTAAGCTCCTAAAAAACATCAGAAAGAAATAATCAACATTTTTCAGGCACATCATTAGAAGAGAAAAGTTGGAATACTTGGTTACAACTGGCATAATACAAGGAAAGAGAGATCGCAGATAACAAAGAGAGAAAATACTGGATAGCTTTGTGTCATGGCATGGACAACAGTACTGATATGACTCACTGTAGATAGAAGATTGTGGAAAGACATGATCGCCTGCGCCAACCGGTATGGCACATGATGATGATGATGACCACATCTTATAATTTTATGTTAATTTTCTCAGTAGCACATAATTTTCTGGAAGTTGAATTGAACTTTGTGAAGTGGTTAGTGAACTATCTATCTATTTTATTGATTATTCTGGATATGGTCTTGGTTTAGTTTTCAGTTGTGACTTAATGAGGGGAGCCAGTAGTGGCGTGTAACTTAGTGACTTAATGAGGGGAGCCAGTAGTGGCGTGTAACTTAGTGACTTAATGAGGGGAGCCAGTAGTGGTGTGTAACTTCGTGACTTAATGAGGGGAGCCAGTAGTGGCGTGTAACTTAGTGACTTAATGAGGGGAGCCAGTAGTGGTGTGTAACTTCGTGACTTAATGAGGGGAGCCAGTAGTGGCGTGTAACTTCGTGACTTAATGAGGGGAGCCAGTAGTGGCGTGTAACTCACACTCCTTAAAGGTATGGTGACAGCTTTACATAAAAGGAACACAACAAAATACTAACGTTATGGCCTCCATATGACCTTCCTCAGAAAGCGAGAACAACAACAAACGATGGTAAACATATAACTATTCCGACATCTACTATGATAGGGACAGGCAGGCCAAGGAGAAGTAGGTATGAAATGATTGAGTAATTGGGGGTTATCTGCTTAGTTTGTCTACCCTGACGCTCTATTAGACCCTGGGGTTTTTACCTGTGCATAATTCGTCAATATGTACTATTTTGGCATGCAAGGTTTCTGTTTTTGAGATTGTGGTTCTGCCCTATGTGCCACTTTGGCACGCAAGGTTTCTGTTTTTGAGATTGTGGTTCTGCCCTATGTGCCGTCTTCAGCTGGAAAGAACAATAGATAGATAGATAGATAATTCGCCTGTCCCCTGGTCTTACAGGGGAGCAGCAATAGCTCAGTGGTTAGTGAACTGGACTACAAAGGACAAGGGGTAGGGTTCGATCCCAACCGACGGCTTCCGAGTTCACCCAGCCTTAAGTGGGCACCAGATTTTTTTTCTGGGAAAGTAAAGTGGCACTGGCGTAATACCGACCACATTACCCCAAAAATCATGTGCTGAAGGTCTGTAAAATTTATGGTCACTAACACCATATTCCCTATACGCCACTTGGCGTGATGGGGACTCTTTACTTTTTTTAAAACTGTCTTACCTAGTGACTGTTCACCCAGTTGGTCCTACTGGCATTTAGCCAGCTTTCTCTCATTTTGAGCAGACCGATTTTTTCCTGCCACAACTAAATCTCAATTTTTATACATTGTTATTTTCTATACACAGGTATACTCTAACTTCCTCCCCCCCCCCCCCCCCCCCCCCCCCCCCCCATTTACCTATCCTTCATCATGTAGCACATTCCTCTCTCATTTCATCTCTTGCCCCTCTGCCTACTTCTCCTTGATTTGCCTACATCATCGTAGATGTAGCAATATTTATCTGTTTCCTATCGTTTGTTGGTGTTCTCGTTTTCTGAAGAAGACCACATGTAGCCTGAAACGTCAGTATTTTGTTGTGTTTCTTTTATGTAAAGCTGTCACCATACCTCGTATGAGTGTAAGTTACACCCCACTACTGGTTCCCTACTACCGGCTTTACCGCAGAGCTGCATATATTTGCCTGTTCCTCCCTGTGACCTAATTATGTAATTTTGAAATCTGGCATTCACACGCCTCCTGAAAAAATGTTAAATGGTTGCAGCAGATTTAATTTGGAAATGTAGTGTTCTGGTACGACAATAACCACATTAGCCATATAAATACCAGTGGTTATAGAAATATAAGGGCACTAACACTATACTGTTATACAGTCCCTTTTTGGAATCCCCAGGGGAAAAGACAAAGAGGAAGACCAAAGAATTCTTGGGGAAGACAGATAGAAGCAGAGATGAAGATGATGGGGAAGACATGGAATGATCTTAAAAGAATGGCATACACCATATAGCATGAGTGGAATCCTCAACCTATTAATTTTACTTAATTTTCTACATTGTATTGAAATAGTAGAATCTTATCAGTGACAGGATTTAGAGCCAGCGTAAGAATCTTGTTAAATGCTTATTTTTGTTCCTTTGTGCACATTTAGAATGGGCAATTTTAAAATCAAATTGTTTTCCTGCTTTGAGTCTAATGTTATCTTGCCTCTGGGGAAAGTGTTGAGGGGGGAAAGGGGGGGTAGTCTGGAGGCAAGACATCACCCTCTGGACAAGAAGGTCATTAACTATGATTTCCATGACAGGTAGTGAGAATTGTTTTCTTCATATCTATTGTTTCTTCAGCGGGCGCTCTGTGTACATTTAAGAACCCTTGGTATTTCAATGTTGGAACGCTCCTTTCCATGCCTTATCTATCTATCTCTATTGACCTTTCGAGCCGTAACCGGCCCATAGGGCGTAGACCAAGATACACCTTCTCCTATATGAATTTTTGTTCTAGCAGTTTTCTTTTAAAGATATTTTATCAAATCTCGCCATCTGTCTCTGTTCTGTGCAAGCAGTTCTATCTCATTGATGGAGCCGATTCCTGCTGCTCTTGCCTCTCTCATCAATGTTCTTCTCAGTGTCTCCCTGGGTCTTCCTCTTTTTCTTTTACCTGTTGTTTCCCATATGAGGGCTTGCTTTGCTATTCGATTATTATCTCTTCTCATCACATGTCCAACGTATGACCATCGTCTTTTCTTTATTACTGAAGATATTAGTGGTTGATTGGCGATTTCTCTAATTTCCTCGTTTGTTTTGAATTCGTTCCATTCTATACCAAGTATTTTCCTTAGACATTTATTTTCGAATGCGTTCAACTTTGTTTCTATATCTCTTGTTGTTTTCCAGCTTTCACACGCATACGTAAGGGTTGATAGTACATTTGATTTGAATAGCCTAAGTTTTGTGTTTGTGCTAATGAGTTTTGATTTCCACAACTTTTCAAGGCTTCTGAAAGACATTGCTGCTTTAGCCAGTCTGATTCTAATTTCTTTGCTCGTATCCCCTTCTCGATCAATGTGACTTCCAAGATAGATAAAGTGATCGATCTCTTCTACTGGTTTGTTTTCCATGTATATTTTGTCACTTGTTGGAATTAAACTTTTCATGACTTTAGTCTTTTCATGATTGACCTCAAGCCCAATTTTGCTGGCTATTGATGATAGTTCATTTGTGTTTTCCTGCATCGTTTTTATCTGACTGCTGATGAGAACTATGTAAGATTGCCTTATGCACATGGTTAATCCTTCCATAGGCGTATGGTTAATATGGTGTTAGCAACCATATTTTTCTTTGACCACGACACATTTTTTTTGCTATTGTGGTCAGTATCATGCTAATCCGCCTTTCCTTCTCAGAAAAATCTTTGGTACCAATTTTTAGAGGCTGGGTGAACCCCAGAGCTTTGTCGTCCGAAAAAAATGTGCCATTTCTAGACCCGTCTGATCATAAAGCAAGGACAATAACCTTTGAGACTCTTTAGAGAGAGTAGGCCAAGATAGCCCTTGCTTGGGAAGAATTGTTAAACAATTAAGATATCTCTACCCATGCTGAAGACAGTCTATAAGTTGTTTACACATAAGAACTCATATCTCTCTCTCTCTCTGCGATCAAGACTCAATCAGAGTAGGATTCCAGACTCTCACATGAAGACAGCTGTCTGTTTAAGTGAATTTATCAGCCCCACAGACAGAACATCATAATTAGAGTCTGTTAGATCCACTCTGATTGAATACCTGTTAAAACGTTGCACTGTGTTCTGCCCCAGTGGCCCAGTGCATCCGATTTCAGCCAGCATTTTATTCAGGTTTGTTTTCCTTAGCCTTTGATTGTCCCCAATCTTCCTGCAAGGCAGCAGATTGTCTTTTCTGTAGGAGGATTCTGCCCTTAGATGGTCGGCCCTCCCAAGTTTACGAGCACCATCTGCCCGAGTCACTAGAGGTGACTAACACTGACATGCACACAACGATATGAGGCATGACTAACACTGACACACAAATCTAGATGACCCACTCTCTTATGTTTGTTTATTCTAGATGACTCATTCCATTATGTCTGTTTATTCTAGATGACATTAGTTATATTATCTGGTCAATTCTCAAACAATTTTAAAGTAGAAACTGAGGCCATCAGAGATGCTGCAACACTGGCCACTCAATACAAAAATAACATGCACAATAAATTGGTGATTCTGACTGATGCACTGTCAGTATTATCAGCTCTAAAAAGCCTTAAGAACAAGGACCTGGATGACTTGAGAACAACCCTGGACCAACTATGCAATAACTTCCAGAGAGTAGTCATTCAGTGATACCATCACACTGCAATATACACGGAAACGATCGCGCAGACAAATTAGCTAAAGAAGGGGGGAGATTACCTCAAGAGAACCATCCGCTCAGTTATGATGAAGCCAAATCCATCCTCAAGGGTCAGTTCCATGAAAAATGGAAACGAGAACACCCAAAGCATAACGAGAAGGATGGATACCACCAACTATCAAGGAGGGATCAAGTCATCATACTTCGCCTACGCACTGGCCACAATAGAATGAGAAATCACATGTTCACCAAATTCAAAATAGGTACAACCAGCCTATGCCACTGTACACTGGACAATATGACAACAAAACATGTTCTACAGGATTTCCCCCAGTACAGAGACCTGAGAAGAACAATGTGGTCCACACCCACCTCCCTGGAAGAAAAACTATATGGGGCAATCGGTTCGCTTAAACTGACAGCTGCCCTCATGAAAGTGTCTAAAATCCTACTCTGATTGAGTCTTGATCGCAGAGAGAGAGAGAGATATATTAACTGGTCGTAGATTTTGTGTGGCAGAACTCATATGATACACTGTAGATAGAAGATTGTGGAAGGACATGATCGCCTACGCTAACCGGCATGGCATATGATGATGATGATAAGTTGTTTATGGTGTTTTCTATCAAACGCTTTGTTGTAATCCACGAAGTGGGCATATATTGGTTTGTTTACTTCTGTGTACTTTTTTTAAAATTAATGTCCTCATGCAGAAAATGGCTTCTTTTGTTTCCACTGTTTTTTTGTAACTCAAAATGGTTGTTCTTCTAATTCCATATTAGTTTTATTGTTAATTCTTCCTTGTATAACTTTTAGCATGATTTTTGTTACATGGCTCATTAGACTTATCCCTGCATTCAACTCCCCAATTCTTTTTAGGTAACGCAATAAAAGTTGATGCTTTAAGTTCATTTGGTATGTATCCTGTGTGGTATATGTCATTTCATATGTCTGTGATCACTTCAGTGCCAAAATCTTCTAGTGCCTTCATCATCTCTATATGTATGTTGTCAGACCCTGCAGCCATTCCCCTTTTCATAGTTTGTATAGCTTTTTGAACTTCCGATTTTAAGCTTTTTTGCCTGATGTACATTTTATAATTGTTTTTTTCCCCTTTAAATAAATAAAATAATTATATATTCCTGCCGTCTATTGATGCTATTTTTATTATCTGTTAGCATTTTCTCTTAAAAATTGTTTCCTTTTCATTTTTGTTGGGCGCTATTCTATAATAATCATCGGACGTCTCCCCCCCCCCTTTCCCCCAATTCTCCAGAAAAGAGCAAATGAAATAATAATATATATATATCATAACACTCCCGTATATATATCATCACCTCCCGTGTGTTACCGGGGCCTCATTATGTGGGATGTAAAGAATAGTGACACTGTGACCTTCCAGGCATGTCGTAAGAGGCGACTAAGGAGGTTGATCGATGGCTTGACTAGCTGTCATTGTAAAAAGCATTGTTATGGAAACAGACCATAGATTTTAGAAGCAGTGACCTCTGCAATATGTGCCATTTTGGCACGCAGGGTTTCTGTTTTTGAGATTGTGGTTCTGCCCTATGTGCCGTCTTCGGCTCGAAAGGATAATAGAATCATAACACACATTTCTTCTGCACTGTCCGTGTCTATTTCCTGAATCAGTGAATGTTTATCTATATATCACCAATGAAGGACATCTGGTGGCTGCTAATGTTATTGAATCTGTCATTACATTCGGTGATAGGCAGTAGTATGTTATCCACATATACCGCTTTAAACAGGACAGTTCCGTTCTTGTCATATCTCCCCGCCCATCGTTTTAATAATAATGCCGGTTTTGTCCCATTATAATTTTTTTTAATGCAAATTTTAAAATCGTTTTTAATAAAAGCTACCAATTGTACTTCTTTATTGATCAATTATACATTATACCTTATAATCGTATATCAATAATATGAATACGTTTAATTTGCATATTAATGGATTATATTGAAATTGTGTCACGGAGTGATGCTTCATGATAGGCGCTGAAAGACCGAAGTTTTATAAGTAAGATGACTTTATCGGAGAAATATTTATTGTACGATCGTGGTGAAATGCAGTCAGCCTCTATCTCTTTACTTCTATCTCAAATGTTGTACAGAGGAATAATGGCAAGCTCAATAAATTCGTGTAATTAAATATTGTCTTAATTTAGAATGAATACAATACCACAGCCATCTGTAGTTTTAATAAGGCCTCAGGCTTAGAAGGAAACGCCGGTATCATCTAATTTTTTGTGATGACGTTATTTTGCCCTCAGCAGCTCCTGATTAAAAACCTCACAAACTTGGGGTAATTCCTTTCAGACAGCCAGCCTTATTAATACTATAGCCGGCTGTGTATATAACTGTCGTCCATCCTGTTTTTTTTTTCATCAAATTGTCTCGTTTTGACCTAAAGTAAATGTCATCAGCCGAACGAAAGCATCTTCCTAAGAATGATTAGATGATTGCATAGTGGCGTCTATATTTCTATATACATTTGAGAAATGGGCACTCCCTGTTGAGTTTACATAGAAGACTACAGGCTCTGGAGATTTTATTTTCCGGCGTTAACCCGATGACTACTAAAATAATGTATACCCCTCTTCATCGTCCGTCCTTAAAAGGACGTAGATGCGTTGTGTTGTGAGTTATTTGCGTCCTTCGGACTTCAGCTCAGCATACTGGGTAGCCTTCACTCGTCGATCCCAACTCGTCTTGCCGGGCTGGTTAGTCTGTTTCCTGGGGCACCTCTTGAGGCAGAGCAGTGTCTTGATCCTGACGTACGCCGTCAGCGTTGGGTCGCTGACCGCACCCAGCCCAGTTGCTGGATCGAGATCCCCTGGAGATTTTTTTTTAAATTTTCGTTCGCCAGCTTTTACCTCTGACGAAGTCCCTAGAGACTAGGAACTGAATCTAGCGTGTTCATCCATTTTTCCCTGGCAGCTGTGTGCACAGGGGTCCCTCGCCGCACAGGCAGACAACTTTGGAGGTACTCATATTTTTACCGTCCATGAGTAATTGACATTTCAAGTCGGGCCTCGCAGCTGAGACCAGGGGTGGTTGCCTCAGAGAGAAATCATAAATAAAAATCCCAACCAGTGCAGACGGGATTTGAACCCACAACCTCTCTGTCTCGAGGCCGGCGTCTAGCCCCGAGACCAACCAGTCCCTACCGATGAGCTGGTAGCCATTTTCTTGCTCATGTTTTATAAAGACCATATCACTTAGACTGCCTTTTGCTGCATTTTTACCCATTTCTGGGATCTGCCGCGAGGGGAGGACTTATAGAACCGCGAACCGGATGATAAAGGCCGCTTGCCCAGTGCAGTCGCCACGAGGTGTTCATGTCTGAGTTTTTATTTCACCCCGATAGAAAAAAAAAAGTTTGACCTCGACTGGAACACACCATCTCCTGGTTTTGGAGCACAATAAGTTAACGATTCGGCCACCGGCTATCCACCAATGAAAAGGTGCGTTACAAAATGATCCAACCAATCAATTTAAATATTTACTGTCAGCGGTAAAAGAAGGAGCGTTAAAATGTCCGGCCGTGTTACAAGATCTACAGGCCGTGCTAAGACCATCCTGGAGCACACAGTACCAGCAGGAAAAATATGACAAGACTAAGAATAGAGTGGGGAAACAATAGTTAAAAATAGCCACGACTGACCATCGTTGCGTTTCAGACAACAGTCCTGGTTGGACGAAAATCGTGAGGAGTTCCCCAGCGACCACCAGGATTGCGCGATTAATGGTGATGAATATATTAAAATAAAATCATCATCATTGTGTGCCATACCGGTTGGCATAGGCGATCGTGTACTTCCACAATCTTCTCCGTGCATCGTATCAACTCTGTTGTTGACTGTTTTTCCATGCCCTAACACCAAACCATCCAGTATTTTTTTTCTCCTTGTCGTCCGCGATCTATCTTTCCCTGTATTTTGTCAGTTGTAACCTAGTTTTCCAACTTTCCTCTTCTCATGATGTGCCCGAAAACTGTTGTTTCTTTTTTATTTTCTTTAGGAGCTCACTTTTTGTGTTGGCCTCTTTAAGAATTTCCTCCTTGGTCTTTTTAGCTATCCAGGGAACTTTCAACATTCTTCTGAGAAATCCCATCTCTGTGGCCTCTAATTGTCTTTTCATTTGTTTGTCTTCTGTCCATGATTCGCGTCCATTGGTCAGAATTGGCTCTATATAGCACCGATGAACTCTTTCTCACTTCATTTGACATACATAATTGTTGCATAAGATATTTTTCATTTTCTGAAATGCTATTTTGGCCTGAGCTATTCTGCTTTTTATTTCTGTGGTGTATCTTCCATCTGATGTTATTATTGTTCCCAGGTATTTGACGCGTTGCACTTGTTTCAGATTTGTTCTCTTTATTTTTATGCTGCATGATGGTGATGATTGCTTCTTCGATATGACCATTACTTCTTTTTTGTTTCGATTCAGACTTTTTTGTATCTTTCTTGTTGCTTTCTTTTACTATTATGTCTATCATTTCTTGTAGTTCATTCTCTGTCTCTGCTATTAAGACTGTATCATCCGCATATCACAAATTATGTTTTGACCGTTGACTTCAGTTCCTTTTGTGTCTACTATTGATCTCATAATATTTTCGCTGTAAAGTGAATACAAATCCAGCAATAGAACACAGCCTTGTCTAACTCCTTGTTTTATATATTGGAATTGTCCTGTTTGGTTGTTATTCTTATGACTGCTGTTTGTTGCCAGTACATGTTTTTTTTTTAAATGATTCGCAGATCCTTGCCATCAATGTTTGATTTCTCCAGCATATTGATTATTTCCACATGCTTTACTTTGTCAAATGCTTTTGTGTAGTCTATAAAGCACATATATAGATCTTTCTTTACCTCTTTAGATAATTCTATCAATGTTTTATTATGTATATTGCATTATTAGTGCACTCTCCTTCCACAAATCAACACTGTTTCTCACTTACTTATTGTTTTATTTTGTTCCTTACACGTTTCATAATGATTCTTAGTATTATTTTCGTCATATGATAATATAGTGCGATGGTTTTCACAATCAGTGGTGCTTGATTTCTTCATATTGTGATAGTAACAGTCGCACTGAAAAGTTACGTTCAATATGTGTAAGTTCGTTCAGTATTTTCTTCAAAGGGACATGAAATGCACATTTTGAACGGCCGGGTGTTTGCTACCACAATACGGTCTGTAAAACCCATAAATAGCAACCAAGCGAGGATTACCTTATAATTCTATATTTCGAAGAAGCAAACATCTGTCATAATTACCTGACAGGAGGGAAAGCAAATGTGACACAGGGTTGACGATGATATCAATATAAATATCTATGTTCAACAATGTTTACTTTACCAATGTTGAGATATACGTCTTGGAACATTATGTGAGCGCGCTGTAACATATGTTTTGTATGGTATAGAATCTCTTGACATTCTTTCCAGATCAGTAAACCCATATATTTGTTGTCTCTGTATGTCTTCTCCTTCTTCTACCTTCCAGCTCCCCGTGGAGCAAAGGTCTCCAACAATCACTTCCCAGGCATCCTGTTTCTTGCCATTATTTTAAGATCACTCAATGTCTTCCCCATCATCTTCATCTCTGCCTCCATCTGTCGTCTCCAAGAATATGTTGGTCTTCCTGTCTTTTTTCTTATGGATTTAAAAAAGGGCGTAAAAAAATTGTGTAATACTCTCAGATGGTTTCCGCAGTGTGTGTCCACCAACGTCGGCATCGCTGTATCTCTTTATCCACTGCTATTTGACTGGCACATTTCCATAATTCTATGTTAGTAATTTTTCCCTGCCATTTCCATCCTTTTATTCTGCGCAAACATCCATTAATGAAGGTCATCCATTAATGAAGGTCTGTATCTTCGTGATTGTTTGTCATCCTGTCTCTTTATGTAGTTTATAATTAATTCAATCCTCCTATCTATCTATCTATCTATCTATCTATCTATCTATCTATCTATCTATCTATCTATCTATCTATCTATCTATCTATCTATCTATCTATCTATCTATCTATCTTACAACATCATTTCTAACAAAGTATTATCTGGTCACTCCATGAGCTATTCTCAAACTACTCATCTCTGTGCTGACAATTCCTTTTATGTTTTCTATAAATCCTTCTTATTAGAAACACGATCACTATTGCCTTTTGCATTACCCCCAACCCTTACTTTAATACAAGGCCTATTTATTATATTACGGTGGTAAATACAAGAGGATTAATTAAGGATAAAATAATAACGGTGAAGTGAGTGAGACTGCGTAAGTAAGGGCGGTAAATGTGTTGTGAAAACAATAAAGAAGATAAATTCAACTATCGCATAGATAGAATATATACCAGTTGGGGTGTGCTAATCTCATATATCGGGGTGATTATGGATTAATATTCGCAAGCTGCTACAGTAGCAGAGACAGAAAAGTGCAGGACCTGGCGTGTGGATTCTAGACACATTTTTGGAGTACTCGGACAACATATGGGCTCGTCGAGTGTCATCTGAGGACGAGTTCGTGTAACCAGAGGTGGCCTTGACATAACAGAGGGCGTTGCTGGCACCTGACTGATCAGTGGTTCCCAAACTGATGACACCCGCGGCACCCCTTTTCCTGCTGACGGCGTCCTTTCCCAGTTAATCATTTACTGACGACATCCTTTCCCTGCTGATCATTTACTGACGACATCCTTTCCCTGCTGATCATTTACTGCAGACAAATAATAATAAATTAATATTATTATAGAGAGAAACTTCCGAGGCGATAATCAGCGAATCAATTCAGAGGAAGAGATATGTTTACAGCACTCGGAAAAAAATGACAAATAATTAATAACAGAAAAGAAAAAACAAAGAATAATATATGGTCCGAAGCAGGATCGAAGCCGTACTCCTTGGCACAGTGCCTTGCCACGAAACTGATCATTTACTGATTTTCTGTTTCCCTGCTGATCATTTACTGACGGCTTCCTTTCCTTGCTGATCATTTACTGACGACATTCTTTCCCTGCTGATCATTTACTGACGGCGCCCACCCTACAAATACGATCGTATAGGTCTGGTCAACTCTGTTTCTCTGATAAATCAGAGGGTTAGTGATGACTGAATTAACAACACCCTGTTGGAACTCGTTCATGTATTAAGCTATGTGGAGATTGTCTTGTTATATCTAATCACTGAGTGGGCGCATGTCAATATCCTCGGTGTGCGCCCTTTCCAAAGTGGTGGGGTGTAACATACGCTCCTACAGATTAGATGATATCTTGAAACCAAAGAAACAAAAGAAAATCATGGCGCGTCGACCTACACGCGGCCGTCTTCAGAAGACGAGAACGACACAAACGGAATGAAGATAAGCTCTACTGCATGTTCTAAACTGAGCAGAACTAGTGAATGAAGGAGAAATAAAAATGGAATAACAATGACATGAAATGGCAAAACTAAATAGAAATGTACTACATAACGAGCTCTTTTCAAAGTTTGGCGATCCCTTCCCACCTGGGAGTCTGGGCGCTCACTTTTGAGAAGTATGGTTACGGAAGGCCCTGGTATCACAGCGAACGAATTAAAATCCATAATTGCTCAACCGCCCGTGCCAGTGGAATCATCCGAATTACTAGCTCATCTCCCAAACAAAGAAAGGTAACTGTAGTCCCCATCATAGCAGTCTCAGCACACGCCAAATGGCATAAGGCGAAATCGCACAGAAAGTGAACACAACCATCAGTTCTCCATCATACGATATCATCATTCATCGTAAACAATCGGAATATCGAAGCACGATCAAAACAGATGAAACGCGCAGCTCACATTGTGCACAGAGCACTTAACTCAGTAGCTCCTGCAACAAGCCGGATTGCAATATGAGGAAACTGCAATTTCTGTACTGTGTTATAGTAAAATGAGCTACGCCTAGGTCTATCGCTGAGTCACTGTGTCTCTATATGCATATTTCTGACGTTTACCATAGAACAATTGATATTTGTATGAGTGAACCAATTGTTCATATGTTGTTGATGCACTTAGACCGTAGACATCTCCCGTTGAACTACCTTTGATGCACTTAGACATCTCTCATTGAACTACCGTAACATATGTCATTGATGCACTTAGACATCTCTCGTTGAACTACCTTTGATGCACTTAGACATCTCTCGTTGAACTACCTTTGATGCACTTAGGCATCTCTCGTTGAACTACCTTTGATGCACTTAGACATCTCTCGTTGAACTACCTTTGATGCACTTAGACATCTCTCATTGAACTACCGTAACATATGTTGTTGATGCACTTAGACATCTCTCGTTGAACTACTTTTGATGCACTTAGACATCTCTAGTTGAACTACCTTTGATGCACTTAGACATCTCTTGTTGAACTACCGTAACATATGTTGTTGATGCACTTAGACATCTCTTGTTGAACTACCTTTGATGCACTTAGACATCTCTTGTTGAACTACCGTAACATATGTTGTTGATGCACTTAGACATCTCTTGTTGAACTACCTTTGATGCACTTAGACATCTCTTGTTGAACTACCGTAACATATGTTGTTGATGCACTTAGACATCTCTCGTTGAACTACCTTTGATGCACTTAGACATCTCTTGTTGAACTACCTTTGATGCACTTAGACATCTCTTGTTGAACTACCGTAACATATGTCATTGGTGCACTTAGACATCTCTCGTTGAACTACCTTTGATGCACTTAGACATCTCTTGTTGAACTACCTTTGATGCACTTAGACATCTCTTGTTGAACTACCTTTGATGCACTTAGACATCTCTTGTTGAACTACCTTTGATGCACTTAGACATCTCTTGTTGAACTACCGTAACATATGTCATTGGTGCACTTAGACATCTCTCGTTGAACTACCTTTGATGCACTTAGACATCTCTTGTTGAACTACCTTTGATGCACTTAGACATCTCTTGTTGAACTACCGTAACATATGTCATTGGTGCACTTAGACATCTCTCGTTGAACTACCTTTGATGCACTTAGACATCTCTTGTTGAACTACCTTTGATGCACTTAGACATCTCTTGTTGAACTACCGTAACATATGTCATTGGTGCACTTAGACATCTCTCGTTGAACTACCTTTGATGCACTTAGACATCTCTTGTTGAACTACCTTTGATGCACTTAGACATCTCTTGTTGAACTACCGTAACATATGTCATTGGTGCACTTAGACATCTCTCGTTGAACTACCTTTGATGCACTTAGACATCTCTTGTTGAACTACCGTAACATATGTTGTTAATGCACTTAGACATCTCTCGTTGAACTACCTTTGATGCACTTAGACATCTCTTGTTGAGCTACTGTAACATATGTCATTGATGCACTTAGACATCTCTTGTTGAACTACCATTGATGCACTTAGACATCTCTTGTTGAACTACCGTAACATATGTCATTGGTGCACTTAGACATCTCTTGTTGAACTACCTTTGAT
Source organism: Megaustenia siamemsis (assembly GCA_032433765.1). NCBI lineage: Eukaryota > Metazoa > Mollusca > Gastropoda > Stylommatophora > Ariophantidae > Megaustenia > Megaustenia siamemsis. The sequence goes on from JAVIAB010000050.1 coordinate 11,811,508, forward strand.
GCACTTAGACATCTCTTGTTGAACTACCGTAACATATGTCATTGGTGCACTTAGACATCTCTTGTTGAACTACCGTAACATATGTCATTGATGCACTTAGACATCTCTCGTTGAACTACCATTGATGCACTTAGACATCTCTCGTTGAACCACCGTAACATATGTCATTGGTGCACTTAGACATCTGTCGTTGATGCACTTAGTTTGTTATCCTGTCATACTGTCCAAGGCTTTCAACATTTTCTTCTGTCTTCTATTTCACAAAGCTGCTATTCTATTTATTTGTTTTTGCGTCACCCACTTTACAGCGACCTCGCACGATATTTGTGGCTAACACCCTCCACCAAATAAAAAACCCAAATACCAACTAACCATACTTTACTACTTCAGTTGAACACTAGTATATTATCAGTAGTCTCTTGTCGCAGACTAATGCTTAAAAAACAATATTGGTATTTAATTATAAAATGACTTGTGGGGGACTGGTTAGTCTCGAGGCAAGACGCCAGCTTTGAGACAGAGAGGTTGTGGGTTCAAATCCCGGCTACACCGGTTGGGATTTTTATTTATGATTTCTCTCTGCAGCAACCACCCCTGGTCTCAGCAGCGATGCCCGGCTTGAAACATCAATTACTCATCGACGGAAAAATATGAGTATCTCCGAAGTTGGAGTTATCTGCCTGTTCGGCGAGGGACCCCTGTGCACACGGCTGCCAGGGAAAAATGGGTTAACACGCAAAATTCAGTTCCTAGTCTCTAGGGACATTGTCAGAGGTAGAAGCTGGCAAACGAAAAAAAAATGACTTGTGTAAATAGCTAAGTTATTCTAGTCTGTACATATCTCAAGTAATTACGATATCTGCTGGTTTGAGAGTTGCTGTGAGATATGAAGTCAGCGCTAGAAAGCTTTGTTTGAGTGCACAGGCAATTCTTTAAATACTTCACAAAACAGTAATCGGAATTTTTAAACGGAACAGGAAGCTGTTTTGGCGTTTCAGTTCTATTTGTGTAGCTTTTAAAAATAAAACAGTTCTATTACATGCTAAAAAATTTTTTTAATGTTATATAGAGCCAGTCTTAGCATATGGATGTGAATCATGGGCAATAGGCCAACAGACAGGAAAATCACTGGGGTCTGTAGAAATGTGGTTTTACAGAAGAATGTTGAGAATACCATGGACAGTTAAGAAGAGTACTGAAAACGTTATAAAAGAGGCCAAAGCAAAGAGAGAGCTAATTTCCAATATTAGGAAGAAATAATCATAATTTTTTGGCCATGTAATGAGAAGAGAACAACTGGAATATATTGTAACAACTGGAAAAATTGAGGGACGAAGAGATGGAGGGAAGCAAAGAGATAAGATACGTGTAATAGTTGAACAAAGTTTAGAACTAAAATCCCCACTTTATATTGGATTCATAGATTACGAAAAGGCATTTGATAGTTTAGACAGAAGAATGCTTTGGAAGTTGCTGAGTCATTACGGAATCCCCATAAAGTTTATTAACCTGATAAAAACATTGTATGAAGGAACGAAATGTAGTGTGGTGCATGAAGGACAGCTTACAGAAGCATTTGAAATAAGAACAGGAGTAAGGCAGGGACGCCTTCTGTCTCCATTTCTCTTTCTACTGGCCATAGATTGGATTATGAACATAGCTCAAAACAACAGAAATGGAATCCAATGGTCACTGACCAAACAACTTGATGATTTAGACTTTGCTGATGGCATAGCTCTCCTATCACATAGCCATCAACAGATGCAGGATAAAATGAGCATACTTGATGAGAGATCACAACAGCTAGGACTGCAGATTAACAGAGATAAGACCAACATTATGAGAATTAATACAGTTGACAATTATCAAATAAAACTAGGAGAAATACCTCTATTAGATGTACAATCTTACATATATCCGGGCAGTAATATAGATAAAGAGGGAGGAACAGAAAATGATACCAAAATAAGGATATCAAAAGCAAGAGGAGCTTTCATTGCACTGGGAAACATATGGAAATCCAAAGAAATTGAAAGACAGTGTTGTAGCCGTTTGTCGTATGTTGCTTCAGTGTTGGAGTCGTATGTTGCTTCAGTGTTGGAGTAGTGTGTTGCTTCAGTGTTGGAGTAGTGTGTTCCTTCAGTGTTGGAGTCATGTGTTGCTTCAGTGGTGGAGTCATATGTTGCTTCAATGTTGGAGTCGTTTGTTGCTTCAGTGTTAGAGTCGTATGTTGCTTCAGTGTTGGAGTCACATGTTGCTTCAGTGTTGGAGTCACGTGTTGCTTCAGTGTTGGAGTCATATGTTGCTTCAATGTTGGAGTCGTACGTTGCTTCAGTGCTGGAGTCATGTGTTGCTTCAGTGTTGGAGTCGTATGTTGCTTCTGTGTTGTAGTCGTTTGTTGCTTCAGTGTTGGAGTCATGTGTTGCTTCAGTGTTGGAGTCGTTTGTTGCTTCAGTGTTGGAGTCATGTGTTGCTTCAGTGTTGGAGTCGTATGTTGCTTCAATGTTGGAGTCGTATGTTGCTTCAGTGTTGGAGTCATGTGTTGCATCAGTGTTGGAGTAGTGTATTGCTTCAGTGTTGGAGTCATATGTTGCTTCAGTGTTGGAGTAGTGTATTGCTTCAATGTTGGAGTCATATGTTGCTTCAGTGTTGGAGTAGTGTATTGCTTCAGTGTTGGAGTCATATGTTGCTTCAGTGTTGGAGTAGTGTATTGCTTCAGTGTTGGAGTCATATGTTGCTTCAGTGTTGGAGTCGTTTGTTGCTTCAGTGTTGGAGTCGTTTGTTGCGTCAGTGTTGGAGTAGTGTGTTGCTTTAGTGTTGGATTCATGTGTTGCTTCAGTGTTGGAGTCGTATGTTGCTTCAGTGTTGGAGTCGTTTGTTGCTTCAGTGTTGGAGTCGTATGTTGCTTCAGTGTTGGAGTCATATGTTGCTTCAGTGTTGGAGTCGTATGTTGCTTCAGTGTTGGAGTCGTATGTTGCTTCAGTGTTGGAGTCGTATGTTGCTTCAGTGTTGGAGTTGTTTGTTGCTTCAGTGTTGGAGTCGTATGTTGCTTCAGTGTTGGAGTCGTATGTTGCTTCAGTGTTGGAGTCGTATGTTGCTTCAGTGTTGGAGTCATATGTTGCTTCAGTGTTGGAGTCGTATGTTGCTTCAGTGTTGGAGTCATGTGTTGCATCAGTGTTGGAGTTGTTTGTGGCTTCAGTTTTGGAGTCGTTTGTTGCTTCAATGTTGGAGTCATATGTTGCTTCAGTGTTGGAGTCGTATGTTGCTTCAGTGTTGGAGTCATGTGTTGCATCAGTGTTGGAGTCGTATGTTGCTTCAGTGTTGGAGTCATGTGTTGCATCAGTGTTGGAGTCGTATGTTGCTTCAGTGTTGGAGTCATGTGTTGCATCAGTGTTGGAGTCGTATGTTGCTTCATTGTTGGAGTCATGTGTTGCATCAGTGTTGGAGTCGTATGTTGCTTCAGTGTTGGAGTCGTATGTTGCTTCAGTGTTGGAGTCGTATGTTGCTTCAGTGTTGGAGTAGTGTGTTGCTTCAGTGTTGGAGTCGTATGTTGCTTCAGTGTTGGAGTCGTATGTTGCTTCAGTGTTGGAGTAGTGTGTTGCTTCAGTGTTGGAGTCGTATGTTGCTTCAATGTTGGAGTCATGTGTTACTTCAGTGTTGGAGTCGTATGTTGCTTCAATGTTGGAGTCGTATGTTGCTTCAGTGTTGGAGTCATGTGTTGCATCAGTGTTGGAGTAGTGTGTTGCTTCAGTGTTGGAGTCGTTTGTTGCTTCAGTGTTGGAGTTGTTTGTTGCTTCAGTGTTGGAGTCGTGTGTTGCATCAGTGTTGGAGTCGTGTGTTGCTTCAGTGTTGGAGTAGTGTGTTGCTTCAGTGTTGGAGTCGTTTGTTGCATCAGTGTTGGAGTAGTGTGTTGCTTCAGTGTTGGAGTAGTGTGTTGCTTCAGTGTTGGAGTAGTGTGTTGCTTCAGTGTTGGAGTCGTTTGTTGCATCAGTGTTGGAGTAGTGTGTTGCTTCAGTGTTGGAGTAGTGTGTTGCTTCAGTGTTGGAGTAGTGTGTTGCTTCAGTGTTGGAGTAGTGTGTTGCTTCAGTGTTGGAGTTGTTTGTTGCTTCAGTGTTGGAGTCGTGTGTTGCATCAGTGTTGGAGTCGTGTGTTGCTTCAGTGTTGGAGTAGTGTGTTGCTTCAGTGTTGGAGTAGTGTGTTGCTTCAGTGTTGGAGTCGTTTGTTGCATCAGTGTTGGAGTAGTGTGTTGCATCAGTGTTGGAGTAGTGTGTTGCTTCAGTGTTGGAGTCGTTTGTTGCTTCAGTGTTGGAGTTGTTTGTTGCTTCAGTGTTGGAGTCGTGTGTTGCATCAGTGTTGGAGTAGTGTGTTGCTTCAGTGTTGGAGTAGTGTGTTGCTTCAGTGTTGGAGTCGTTTGTTGCTTCAGTGTTGGAGTTGTTTGTTGCTTCAGTGTTGCCCTTTGTTTCGAGTCACCCCCCCCCACCCACCCATATTATAGTAACCGAGTAACGTGCAATCTCTTCAATAACAGCCAGTTGAAATAGGAAGCAGTAAAAATATTCCTAGTAAAATACCCTATTACAAATAATTGACATTAAAAATAACTTACTTCCTCTATTTTGGAAACCCCTGTGTGCTCGCGCCCCTCATCGATATTCACGCCCTTTTTGGATGTTCGTTGCCCTCAAGTTGGTAACCATGGCGCTAGATAATTATTATCGCTACAGTGTTAAGGTTTAGGTGCTCTCAATTCAATCCAAAGAATTTGGCTCAACTCCCGCTTGTAACTATGTTGTGTTCATGTTTTTTTCTTCATCCACAAATCCACCAATCTCAGCAGGTGTTCATTTATCAGCCTGACAGTCTCAGCACACGTCCCGGGATTTATATGCTTAGTGCAGTGGTTCATAAACTTGTGACAACTGTGGCTCTGTTTCCCTGCGGATCCTATACCAGTAACGCCCGTGTGGCAGTTACGATCGTTTAAGTCGATATGATCAAGATCTGGTTATGGGTGACCACAAACACAACAAGGTGCTATATGGGACGTCTAATAGTAGGAGAATCAAGATCTAGTTATGGGTGACCACAAACACAAGGTGCTATATGGGACGTCTAATAGTAGGAGAATCAAGATCTAGTTATGGGTGACCACAAACACAACAATGTGCTATATGGGACGTCTAATAGTAGGAGAATCAAGATCTAGTTATGGGTGACCACAAACACAACAAGGTGCTATATGGGACGTCTAATAGTAGGAGAATCAAGATCTAGTTATGGGTGACCACAAACACAACAAGGTGCTATATGGGACGTCTAACAGTAGGAGAATCTAGATCTAGTTATGGGTGACCACAAACACAACAAGGTGCTATATGGGACGTCTAACAGTAGGAGAATCTAGATCTAGTTATGGGTGACTACAAACACAAGGTGCTATATGTGATGTCTAACAGTAGGAGAATCAAGATCTAGTTATGGGTGACCACAAACACAACAAGGTGCTATATGGGACGTCTAACAGTAGGAGAATCTAGATCTAGTTATGGGTGACTACAAACACAACAAGGTGCTATATGGGACGTCTAACAGTAGGAGAATCTAGATCTAGTTATGGGTGACTACAAACACAAGGTGCTATATGTGATGTCTAACAGTAGGAGAATCTAGATCTAGTTATGGGTGACCACAAACACAACAAGGTGCTATATGGGACGTCTAACAGTAGGAGAATCTAGATCTAGTTATGGGTGACTACAAACACAAGGTGCTATATGTGATGTCTAACAGTAGGAGAATCTAGATCTAGTTATGGGTGACTACAAACACAACAAGGTGCTATATGTGACGTCTAACAGTAGGAGGGATCAAGATCTAGTTATGGGTGACTACAAACACAAGGTGCTATATGTGATGTCTAACAGTAGGAAGAATCAAGATCTAGTTATGGTTGACCATAAACACAACAAGGTGCTATATGGGACGTCTAACAGTAGGAGAATCTAGATCTAGTTATGGGTGACTACAAACACAAGGTGCTATATGTGATGTCTAACAGTAGGAGAATCTAGATCTAGTTATGGGTGACTACAAACACAAGGTGCTATATGTGACGTCTAACAGTAGGAAGAATCAAGATCTAGTTATGGGTGACTACAAACACAAGGTGCTATATGTGACGTCTAACAGTAGGAGGGATCAAGATCTAGTTATGGGTGACTACAAACACAAGGTGCTATATGTGACGTCTAACAGTAGGAGAATCAAGATCTAGTTATGGGTGACTACAAACACAAGGTGCTATATGTGATGTCTAACAGTAGGAAGAATCAAGATCTAGTTATGGGTGACCACAAACACAAGGTGCTATATGTGACGTCTAACAGTAGGAGAATCAAGATCTAGTTATGGGTGACTACAAACACAAGGTGCTATATGTGACGTCTAACAGTAGGAGAATCAAGATCTAGTTATGGGTGACTACAAACACAAGGTGCTATATGTGACGTCTATCAGTAGGAGAATCAAGATCTAGTTATGGGTGACCACAAACACAAGGTGCTATATGTGATGTCTAACAGTAGGAGAATCAAGATCTAGTTATGGGTGACCACAAACACAAGGTGCTATATGTGACGTCTAACAGTAGGAGAATCAAGATCTAGTTATGGGTGACTACAAACACAACAAGGTGCTATATGTGATGTCTAACAGTAGGAGAATCAAGATCTAGTTATGGGTGACTACAAACACAAGGTGCTATATGTGATGTCTAACAGTAGGAGAATCAAGATCTAGTTATGGGTGACTACAAACACAAGGTGCTATATGTGACGTCTAACAGTAGGAGAATCAAGATCTAGTTATGGGTGACCACAAACACAAGGTGCTATATGGGACGTCTAATAGTAGGAGAATCAAGATCTAGTTATGGGTGACCACAAACACAACAAGGTGCTATATGGGACGTCTAATAGTAGGAGAATCAAGATCTAGTTATGGGTGACCACAAACACAACAATGTGCTATATGGGACGTCTAATAGTAGGAGAATCAAGATCTAGTTATGGGTGACCACAAACACAACAAGGTGCTATATGGGACGTCTAATAGTAGGAGAATCAAGATCTAGTTATGGGTGACCACAAACACAACAAGGTGCTATATGGGACGTCTAATAGTAGGAGAATCAAGATCTGGTTATGGGTGACCACAAACACAACAAGGTGCTATATGGGACGTCTAATAGTAGGAGAATCAAGATCTAGTTATGGGTGACCACAAACACAACAAGGTGCTATATGGGACGTCTAATAGTAGGAGAATCTAGATCTAGTTATGGGTGACCACAAACACAACAAGGTGCTATATGGGACGTCTAATAGTAGGAGAATCTAGATCTAGTTATGGGTGACCACAAACACAACAAGGTGCTATATGGGACATCTAACAGTAGGAGAATCTAGATCTAGTTATGGGTGACCACAAACACAACAAGGTGCTATATGGGACGTCTAACAGTAGGAGAATCTAGATCTAGTTATGGGTGACCACAAACACAACAAGGTGCTATATGGGACGTCTAATAGTAGGAGAATCTAGATCTAGTTATGGGTGACCACAAACACAACAAGGTGCTATATGGGACATCTAACAGTAGGAGAATCTAGATCTAGTTATGGGTGACCACAAACACAACAAGGTGCTATATGGGACGTCTAACAGTAGGAGAATCTAGATCTAGTTATGGGTGACTACAAACACAACAAGGTGCTATATGGGACGTCTAACAGTAGGAGAATCTAGATCTAGTTATGGGTGACCACAAACACAACAAGGTGCTATATGGGACGTCTAATAGTAGGGAGAATCTAGATCTAGTTATGGGTGACCACAAACACAACAAGGTGCTATATGGGACGTCTAACAGTAGGAGAATCTAGATCTAGTTATGGGTGACCACAAACACAACAAGGTGCTATATGGGACGTCTAACAGTAGGAGAATCTAGATCTAGTTATGGGTGACTACAAACACAAGGTGCTATATGTGATGTCTAACAGTAGGAGAATCAAGATCTAGTTATGGGTGACCACAAACACAACAAGGTGCTATATGGGACGTCTAACAGTAGGAGAATCTAGATCTAGTTATGGGTGACTACAAACACAACAAGGTGCTATATGGGACGTCTAACAGTAGGAGAATCTAGATCTAGTTATGGGTGACTACAAACACAAGGTGCTATATGTGATGTCTAACAGTAGGAGAATCTAGATCTAGTTATGGGTGACTACAAACACAACAAGGTGCTATATGGGACGTCTAACAGTAGGAGAATCTAGATCTAGTTTTGGGTGACTACAAACACAAGGTGCTATATGTGATGTCTAACAGTAGGAGAATCTAGATCTAGTTATGGGTGACCACAAACACAACAAGGTGCTATATGGGACGTCTAACAGTAGGAGAATCTAGATCTAGTTATGGGTGACTACAAACACAAGGTGCTATATGTGATGTCTAACAGTAGGAGAATCTAGATCTAGTTATGGGTGACTACAAACACAAGGTGCTATATGTGATGTCTAACAGTAGGAAGAATCAAGATCTAGTTATGGGTGACTACAAACACAACAAGGTGCTATATGTGACGTCTAACAGTAGGAGGGATCAAGATCTAGTTATGGGTGACTACAAACACAAGGTGCTATATGTGATGTCTAACAGTAGGAAGAATCAAGATCTAGTTATGGTTGACCATAAACACAACAAGGTGCTATATGGGACGTCTAACAGTAGGAGAATCTAGATCTAGTTATGGGTGACTACAAACACAAGGTGCTATATGTGATGTCTAACAGTAGGAGAATCTAGATCTAGTTATGGGTGACTACAAACACAAGGTGCTATATGTGACGTCTAACAGTAGGAAGAATCAAGATCTAGTTATGGGTGACTACAAACACAAGGTGCTATATGTGACGTCTAACAGTAGGAGGGATCAAGATCTAGTTATGGGTGACTACAAACACAAGGTGCTATATGTGACGTCTAACAGTAGGAGAATCAAGATCTAGTTATGGGCGACTACAAACACAAGGTGCTATATGTGATGTCTAACAGTAGGAAGAATCAAGATCTAGTTATGGGTGACCACAAACACAAGGTGCTATATGTGACGTCTAACAGTAGGAGAATCAAGATCTAGTTATGGGTGACTACAAACACAAGGTGCTATATGTGACGTCTAACAGTAGGAGAATCAAGATCTAGTTATGGGTGACTACAAACACAAGGTGCTATATGTGACGTCTATCAGTAGGAGAATCAAGATCTAGTTATGGGTGACCACAAACACAAGGTGCTATATGTGATGTCTAACAGTAGGAGAATCAAGATCTAGTTATGGGTGACCACAAACACAAGGTGCTATATGTGACGTCTAACAGTAGGAGAATCAAGATCTAGTTATGGGTGACTACAAACACAACAAGGTGCTATATGTGATGTCTAACAGTAGGAGAATCAAGATCTAGTTATGGGTGACTACAAACACAAGGTGCTATATGTGACGTCTAACAGTAGGAGAATCAAGATCTAGTTATGGGTGACTACAAACACAAGGTGCTATATGTGACGTCTAACAGTAGGAGGGATCAAGATCTGGTTATGGGTGACTACAAACACAAGGTGCTATATGTGATGTCTAACAGTAGGAGAGTCAAGATCTAGTTATGGGTGACCACAAACACAAGGTGCTATATGTGATGTCTAACAGTAGGAGAATCAAGATCTAGTTATGGGTGACTACAAACACAAGGTGCTATATGTGACGTCTAACAGTAGGAGAATCAAGATCTAGTTATGGGTGACTACAAACACAAGGTGCTATATGTGACGTCTAACAGTAGGAGGGATCAAGATCTGGTTATGGGTGACTACAAACACAAGGTGCTATATGTGATGTCTAACAGTAGGAGAGTCAAGATCTAGTTATGGGTGACCACAAACACAAGGTGCTATATGTGATGTCTAACAGTAGGAGAATCAAGATCTAGTTATGGGTGACTACAAACACAAGGTGCTATATGTGATGTCTAACAGTAGGAGAATCAAGATCTAGTTATGGGTGACTACAAACACAAGGTGCTATATGTGATGTCTAACAGTAGGAGAATCAAGATCTAGTTATGGGTGACTACAAACACAAGGTGCTATATGTGACGTCTAACAGTTAGGAAGAATCAAGATCTTCTGCTTTGAAGTCCGACAAGTTATCAGTTCGGCCACCCACTTTCCTTGAGAAGTGAGAATGAGCACCGTCCTGTAGACGCTCATTTATGTGCTAAAATATAATAAGCCTATGTGGTTATTTTCTAAGCACTGAGTTGGCACACGACAACGTGAGCGGCGCCCTTGCCAAAGTCTGGCTACATCCCTGGGAGTCGCGGCGTCAATTTGGTAACCATTGCTTTAAAGTGTTGAAAAGTTGCCGACCTCATCTCGTATGGTCTGTCCGCACCATGAGTATTGTTACATATTATTTTCCGCAGAGCTGCTGCCACTCAGAGCGTTGAATGCCTCTATTCTAAACCATGTTAATATCGTGTGCTGGTCTATAGTTTGTCTGTTTGGCTCGGGCGACTGCTCTGTGTATATAGGAAATGAACGTTCCCGTTTATATGTGTCTTCTTCTTCTACTTCTATCCTTCCTCTGTTGCCGTTGGCGTCGAGGGGTTATATGTGTATACGCATCTACTGTGTATTGTTGCTTTCACAACGAATGATTTGCTTGAAGCACATACAGAGAGATATGTAAAACTGAAGTAAACAAAGGAATAGGAATGGCAGAAAGTAATCTTAATGTCATGAAAAGTATACTAACATCAAAACAAATAACACCAGAACTAAAACTAAGAATAGCAAAATGTTATATATTCTCAACATTCCTATAGGGCGCAGAAAGATGGACATTAGACAAGAAAACAGAACAGAAAATTGAAGCCTTTGAAATGTGGATATGTAGAAGAATAGGTAGAATTGGATGGAAAGAAAAGAAAACAAACGATGAAGACTAAAAACAACTAAAAATGAAAAGAGAACTACTAAATACAATTCAAACAAGACAAATGAGATTTTTGGAGCATGTTAAAAGACATAACAGCCTGCTAAAAGAAATCTTGGAACGGAAAATACAAGGAAAAAGAGGCAGAGGCAGACCAAGACTAACATGGACGAGTAACATCAAAGGGTGGACATGTCAGCCTATGACAACTTGCGTATTCAAAGCAAGAGACAGAGCAGAATGGCGCTCCATGGTAGCCAACCTTCGATGCAGAAACAGTACTTATTGATGAATGATGACGTACAAAGATAGAGAGAGGTCACTATTATTATAAAGAACCGCACATTTTAAAATCAGGCTCCCGTGCACTTTATTGTATCAGTTTTTATATATGCTTGCAATACTTGGGAACTTACAGCAGAGCTATAGAAGAACATACAAGTGATGAATTTTTATTGTAAGATTTTAGACATCTGTTACTTTGATCATACCACGAATAACAAAAAGTTATCAAAGGATGCAACAAACAATTGGACTATATGATGAGTTTGAATATTGTGAAGAAACTCAAAATGGTTTGGTCATCTAGCTCGATTGTCTGGCACAGCAAAGACTATTATGTAAGGAACTGTGAAAGGAGAGAGAAGAAGATGTAAGCGGAGAACGAGATGGAAAGGGAACAGAATATATGGTTATGGAAAGCCCCTGTATCACTGCAAACAAATTAAAATCCATAATTGCTCAGCCACCCGTGCCAGTGGAATCATCCAGATTACTATCTCCTCTCCCAAACAAAGAAAGGTAGCTGCAGTCCCCATCATAGCAGTCTCAGCACACGCCAAAAGGACCTTCATTATAGACATCAAACTGGACCTTCATTATAGACATCAAACTGGACCTTCATTATAGACATCAAACTGGACCTTCATTATAGACATCAAACTGTTATAGACATCAAACTGGACCTTCATTATAGACATCAAACTGGACCTTCATTATAGACATCAAACTGGACATTCATTATAGACATCAAACTGGACATTCATTATAGACATCAAACTGGACATTCATTATAGACATCAAACTGGACATTCATTATAGACATCAAACTGGACATTCATTATAGACATCAAACTGGACATTCATTATAGACAACAAACTGGACCTTCATTATAGACATCAAAATGGACATTCATTATAGACATCAAACTGGACCTTCATTATAGACATCAAACTGGACCTTCATTATAGACATCAAACTGGACCTTCATTATAGACATCAAACTGGACATTCATTATAGACATCAAACTGGACATTCATTATAGACATCAAACTGGACATTCATTATAGACATCAAACTGGACCTTCATTATAGACATCAAACTGGACCTTCATTATAGACATCAAACTGGACATTCATTATAGACATCAAACTGGACCTTCATTATAGACATCAAACTGGACATTCATTATAGACATCAAACTGGACCTTCATTATAGACATCAAACTGGACATTCATTATAGACATCAAACTGGACCTTCATTATAGACATCAACTGGACCTTCATTATAGACATCAAACTGGACCTTCATTATAGACATCAAACTGGCATTCCCAAAGTTGGCGGTTGAACTTCTTGTTTCCTTCCTCATTTGCCTTTCAATGTCAAAGGGGGAAATAGTTTGGCTTTTTTCCTCTTTGTTTTTCCTCTTTTGTTGCTACTCTTTTGAAATCTTGTAGAAGTTTGTCTAAAAAAAAATATCTTTACTGTATTTTCCCATTACTAGGGGTTTGCCAGGGGGAATTGTAGGACCAAAGAATAAAGGCCACTTGCCAGTGCAGTCGCCGCAAGGTGTTTGGGTCTGCATTTTTATTTCTCACCCTTGGTAGATAAACTTGTGACCCTGCCAGGGTTTGAATACATGATCTCCTGGTTTGAAGCCTGACAAGTTATCAACTCAGCCATCCACTCTCCCAATTTGTCTATCATTACCTCATATATGTAGTATCATAACATTTGTTTAAATTAAGTCACTTGAGCTTAGGTGGCTGAGTGTTTAGTGGACTCATTTCCTGGTCACCAGGGTCAGAGTTCAGATCCCACGTGGCTTGTTCTTATCGGGCCAGTAAGGCTCTAATGTTCACTCTACCTCTAAAAATGGGTACCAGTTATTTTCTGGGAAGTAAAAGCTTGACCAGATGCCAATCAGATGACCCAAAAATGTGTCATATCATAAATGTAATATATAAATATCATAGAGAAATACAGTCACTAACACCGTATTCCCCCATACATCTAGCAAGACAGGAAAGGAAGTTTTATTTAACTTATAGCACTTGTTGTGAATTGTGTTCAACTCCTTATGGATTCTTGTTACACAGCCTAGCATTTAATAGATTCTAGGAAAAATTCCTTTTCAGGTACAATTATATCACTTTTCTACGCAATCCCATTGACCGCTTTCTCAGTGAATGGCAGAATGTACAAAGAGGAGCAACATGGAAATCTGCTAGGCTTCACTGTAATGGAAGAGATGCCTCCCTCGAGGAGGTTCCGTTTTGCTTCACTGGCTCGGATTGGACAGGGGTGACATTAGATGAGTTCCTGTCATGTCAGTAAGTGCTCATGTTGAGTGATGAGTTTATATCGTTTAATCTTAAATGAGTTTATGGCATCTTAAATGAGTTTATAACACCCTAAATGAGTTTATGGCATCTTAAATGAGTTTATGGCATCTTAAATGAGTTTATGGCATCTTAAATGAGTTTATAGTACCTTAAATGAGTTTATAACATCTTAAATGAGTTTATAACATCTTAAATGAGTTTATAACATCTTAAATGAGTTTATGGCATCTTAAATGAGTTTATAACATCTTATGATATAAATTGGTTGAAATGTTCATAAACAGGGCATGAACAATATTTGGAAAGTTTACTGGATTTTTGGGAGCCCGATAGCTCAGTGGTTAGTGAACTGGACTACAAAGGACAAGGGGTAGGGTTCGATCTCAACCGACGGCTTCCGGGTTCACCCAGCCTTAAATGGGTACCGGATTTTTTCTGGGAAAGTGAAGCGGCACGGGCATAATACCGACTGCATTGTCCCAAAAATCATGTGCCAAAGATCTGTAAAATTTATGGTCACTAACACCATATTCCCCATACGCCTCTTGGCGTGACGGGGGTACTTTACTTTTTTTTTACTTTTTTACTTGATTTGTAGCTTAGTTTAAGGAAATCAGACTAATAGTGGCTTGTTATCATTGCTGCATATGTAGGGACATTCTTGTTGCTAAGAAGGTACTGTAAAAACTAACACAGACCTGAAATTAATCAGTCAAAGTTGTCAATTTTTTAAGACCAAAAAAACTGAGTTCAAGACGTCTTGAACAGCTTTGTGAAGATACAGGCAGTGAACACCTTCAACTTTTTGCTACACTGTAGTGTAAAGTTTGTTGGTTATCATACACACCTTCAACTTTTTGCTACACTGTAAAGTTTGTTGGTTATCATAAGGTAAATATTTATCTTATTTCTAGGATTTGAGAGATAAGATTATTCCTCATGGAGAAGCAATTTCACCTCATGTTTTCCACAGATATTTCTGGGTTAGTCAAATTAGCACGTCTGCTAGATATCTGGGCCTGTTTAAATATGTTCAGCTGAAATCTCCAAGGAGGAAAGGGTTTTTTTTTTTACTTTTCAAGTTGGAGAAAAAAATTGGATCAGATGATAAAACAAAAATAGAATTGCTGCACGTTGAACTGAAACTAAGAGCCAGTACCAAGCTTCACAGATTTTCTTTATTCCACCAACAAAGAGTTGTCTGAAGGACACATCGCTTGTTGCACAGTATTTGAAAGATTTGTGCCATAGTTTTTGTGAATAGATTTCTTTTGCTGTTTAAAACTGGATTGGTGACCAATTTTTAGTACATTTGTATGAACTAGAGGGGTTAGCATGGGACTTCAACAACCATGAGTCCACGTCACTCCTTCCGATAAAAGAGATGGAAGTTAAGATGGGCACAGCCCGAAACGAGAAACTTAGTTGGCGTGTAAGAAGACTTATCAACCAACACAGAACTGGAGTCGTCCATCGCTGGATACTGCCAGACTCGCTGAGGAGGGGATCTGAGCACCGATAGACATGTTCATAGTGCAATGATGTTGACCCACAAATAACTCGGTAACTGAGGAGGGGATCTGAGCACCGATGGACATGTTCAGAGTGCAATGATGTTGACCCACAAATAACTCAATACTCAATAGAGGGCCTAGCAGCAGTAGAGGAGGACATGCTCATAGAAATATCCACGAATGGTGCTCTGAAGTTACAGTGTCAGGAACAATTCTTTCACAATTTCTGGGTTCACTTATAGGCAGCTTAATCCAGCCTCTACAAATGGGTCCCACAGATTTTTCTGGAACGTAAATGTGACCTGGTGTGATATCCAAAAATGGTGCCATTTGTCTTGAAAAAATATGGTACCATATTCTCCATACATCATTCTCCATACACCAAGTGTGGATAACCAATGAGTGGAGGCAGTATGTTTCCTTTTTAATGTGCATGCTTTATATATGATGATATTGTTGTTACCGGTCAGGATGTTGTTATTCTACACCCTTTGTGTCCGCGTAGATAATGTTACTGAGGCTATACAATATGTTTTTATTGGTAATAGTGGATCCAAGGAAGTTAAATCTGTTTACAACTTCCAGAGTTTAACCACGTATAAAATCTCTTGTGATTCTGCACTCTGGTCATTACGTTGTTCTTTTCTCTTTTTACGTTCATGGTGAGTTCACACATCTTGCAGGATGCAGGAAATCTCTGTAACAAAGTATGTAGCGCGTTTTCTGTGTGGGTAATCAGGGCGGCAATGTCTGCATACAACATTTACTTAAATTAATGATGATTATTTCATAACATCATTGCCATTGAGAAGTGGTGTTAGGGTCTCCACTTTGTATAGGCATATTTTCTAGAAGTAAGGGATCTCCACTTTGTATAGGCATATTTTCTAGATGTAAGGGATCTCCACTTTGTATAGGCATATTTTCTAGAAGTAAGGAATCTCCACTTTGTATGGGCATATCTTCTAGAAGTAAGGAATCTCCACTTTGTATGGGCATATCTTCTAGAAGTAAGAAATCTCCACTTTGTATGGGCATATCTTCTAGAAGTAAGAAATCTCCATTTTGTATGGGCATATTTTCTAGAAGTAAGAAATCTCCACTTTGTATGGGCATATCTTCTAGAAGTAAGGAATCTCCACTTTGTATGGGCATATTTTCTAGAAGTAAGGAATCTCCACTTTGTATGGGCATATCTTCTAAAAGTAAGGAATCTCCACTTTGTATGGGCATATTTTCTAGAAGTAAGGAATCTCCACTTTGTATGGACATATTTTCTAGAAGTAAGGAATCTCCACTTTGTATGGGCGTATCTTCTAGAAGTAAGAAATCCCCACTTTGTATGGGCATATCTTCTAGAAGTAAGAAATCTCCACTTTGTATGGGCATATCTTCTAGAAGTAAGGAATCTCCACTTTGTATGGGCATATTTTCTAGAAGTAAGGAATCTCCACTTTGTATGGGCATATCTTCTAGAAGTAAGGAATCTCCACTTTGTATGGGCATATCTTCTAGAAGTAAGGAATCTCCACTTTGTATGGGCATATCTTCTAGAAGTAAGGAATCTCCACTTTGTATGGGCATATCTTCTAGAAGTAAGAAATCTCCACTTTGTATGGGCATATCTTCTAGAAGTAAGAAATCTCCACTTTGTATGGGCATATTTTCTAGAAGTAAGAAATCTCCACTTTGTATGGGCATATCTTCTAGAAGTAAGGAATCTCCACTTTGTATGGGCATATTTTCTAGAAGTAAGGAATCTCCACTTTGTATGGGCATATCTTCTAAAAGTAAGGAATCTCCACTTTGTATGGGCATATTTTCTAGAAGTAAGGAATCTCCACTTTGTATGGACATATTTTCTAGAAGTAAGGAATCTCCACTTTGTATGGGCATATCTTCTAGAAGTAAGGAATCTCCACTTTGTATGGGCGTATCTTCTAGAAGTAAGAAATCCCCACTTTGTATGGGCATATCTTCTAGAAGTAAGGAATCTCCACTTTGTATGGGCATATCTTCTAGAAGTAAGAAATCCCCACTTTGTATGGGCATATCTTCTAGAAGTAAGAAATCTCCACTTTGTATGGGCATATCTTCTAGAAGTAAGGAATCTCCACTTTGTATGGGCATATTTTCTAGAAGTAAGGAATCTCCACTTTGTATGGGCATATCTTCTAGAAGTAAGGAATCTCCACTTTGTATGGGCATATCTTCTAGAAGTAAGGAATCTCCACTTTGTATGGGCATATCTTCTAGAAGTAAGGAATCTCCACTTTGTATGGGCATATCTTCTAGAAGTAAGGAATCTCCACTTTGTATGGGCATATTTTCTAGAAGTAAGGAATCTCCACTTTGTATGGGCATATCTTCTAGAAGTAAGGAATCTCCACTTTGTATTGGCATATCTTCTGAAAGTAAAGGGTCTGTGCTTTATATGAGCATATTCTCTGGAATTAAACGGTCCCTATTTTGTATGGGCATATCTTGTGGAAGTAAAGGATCTCCACTTTGTATGGGCATATCTTGTGGAAGTAAAGGGTCCCCATTTTGTATGGGCATATATTGTGGAAGTAAAGGATCCCCATTTTGTATGGGCATATCTTGTGGAAGTAAAGGGTCCCCATTTTGTATGGGCATATCTTGTGGAAGTAAATGGTATCCACTTTGTATGGGCATATCTTGTGGAAGCAAAGGGTCCCCATTTTGTATGGGCATATCTTGTGGAAGTAAAGGATCTCCACTTTGTATGTGCATATCTTGTGGAAGTAAAGGATCTCCACTTTGTATGGGCATATCTTGTGGAAGTAAAGGATCTCCACTTTGTATATGCATAGCTTGTGGAAGTAAAGGGTCCCCATTTTGTATGGGCATATCTTGTGGAAGTAAATGGTATCCACTTTGTATGTGCATATCTTGTGGAAGTAAAGGGTCCCCATTTTGTATGGGCATATCTTGTGGAAGTAAAGGGTCCCCATTTTGTATGGGCATATCTTGTGGAAGTAAAGGATCTCCACTTTGTATGGGCATATCTTGTGGAGTAAAGGATCTCCACTTTGTATGGGCATATCTTGTGGAAGTAAAGGATCTCCACTTTGTATAGGCATATCTTCTAGAAGTACGGGACCTCCACTTCATATGGACACATTATCTGAAAGTACGGGGCCTCCACTTCATATGGGTATGTCTTTTGGAAACACAGGATCTCCATTTCTCTATGGGTATATCTTTTGGAAACACAGGATCTCCATTTCTCTATGGGTATATCTTTTGGAAACACAGGATCTCCATTTCTCTATGGGTATATCTTTTGGAAACACAGGATCTCCATTTCTCTATGGGTATATCTTTTGGAAACACAGGATCTCCATTTCTCTATGGGTATATCTTTTGGAAACACAGGATCTCCATTTCTCTATGGGTATATCTTTTGGAAACACAGGATCTCCATTTCTCTATGGGTATATCTTTTGGAAACACAGGATCTCCATTTCTCTATGGGCATATCTTTTGGAAGTATGGCCTAATACTCTTTCTTTAGATGCTTTTCCGTCCTTGATCAAAGGCTGGGGTCTGTTTTCTTTAGCTTCGTTGATTGGAAGACACATGATTCAGACGCTGGTGTTCTCCATGAAAAGTAAATCTCAAATGTCTTTTCTAGGTCGACTGGTTGGTCTCGAGCCAGAGAATTGTGGGTTTAAATTCTAGCTATACTAATTGGGATTTGTATTTGTGATTTCTCTCTGTAGCAACCACCCCTGGTCTCGGCAGCGAGGCCCGGCTTGAAACGTCAGTTACTCATTGACGGAAATATATATGAGAACTTCCGAAGACAGAATTATCTGCCTGTGTGACGAGTGACTACTGTGCTCACGGCTACCAGGGAAAAATAGATTAACACACAACATTCAGTTCCTAGTCTCTTGGGACTTCATCAGAGGTGATCAGAGAAAGCTGGCAAACTCAGGGGGTAAAAAAAGAAAGTCTTTTCTTATTTGCCTTATTGTTTTTAAATTCTGTTGCATTGATGTTCGTAGTAATCTTTTGTTCTGGAATGAACTTATTTTGTGATTATCTATTTTCAGACACAATCTGGCATTCAACCGAATGACACGTATGCTGGCCAACCTGACAAAAGTCAACTGCTACAACCACACAGGACTCAGCAATGAAAAAGTCGGAGAAATACTTCTCAAAAGCGCAAAAGAAAATCTTATAGACTGTGCATTTTTTGGTCTTCTAGAAGAGCAGCGGAAGACACAGTTCTTGTTTGAGCATACAATGGGGATCAAGTTTATAGAAAATTTCAGACAAAAAGAAGAAACTCACGCATCTCAAGTTGAAGTTTCTGAGGAGCTAATGAAGAAAGTTAAACAAAGAAATCTCTTGGACTTTGAGCTGTACCAGTTTGCTAAAGATCTGTTTACACAGCGTGTGGAATATGCAGAGAAGAAATTAGCGTACAGTGTGGATGAATTTTCAGTCGTGAAAAAGACGTAGGTAATAACGATATAAATGTTGATAGAGATGATGATAATAAAGAAGATGATGAAGTTATGCAAGAAATTATGAACTTTTATCCAAGTAAAACTGCTGGTTTATCCATGGCAGCTAAATATAGTACTAATGTGTTGAGACGAACACACATTAGGTAAATATTTTCATGTGTCAAAGACCTTTTAAATTAATGTCTTTCTGCATTCAAGGAGATAAAAAAATCATCTCTGATTGACTAATAATTTCTGTACACAAAACATAAAATACATGTTGTTATTGTAATGTGCACTTGCTGTAATTAACACAAAATATACCAGGATCTCACTCTAATACCTTGTCTTTTTTCTGTAATTTGAGATGGTAATCTCTGAATTTAAAATTCTGCATAGTCACACAGGCCCAGCATAACTAATGTTTTTTTTATTTATTTATTTATTTTTTTTTGCTTTTATCTCTGGCAAAGTCACTAGAGGCTGAATTTGTGTGTTAATCCATTTTTCCCTGGCAGCCATGTGCACAGGGGTCCCTCACCGCACAGACAGATAACTCCGACTTCGGAGGTATTCATATTTTTTCTGTTTATGAGTAACTGACGTTTCAAGCTGGGCCTCGCTGCTGAGGCCAGGGATGGTTGCTGCAGAGAGAAATCACAAATAAAAATCCTAACTGGTGCAGCCGGGATTTGAACTCATAACCTCTCTATCTTGAGACCGGGATCTTGCATCAAGACCAAACAGTCCCCTAACTAATGTTTTAATGATGGCCACTGTGATACCAGTATACATTATCTAACTAATGAACATGAGAGCTGGAAAACCACTCATGTTCTTGAAGAGAGACCTGTTGTCTTCTAAAATAAATGCCTTCAAAGATCCTTACATAAATTATGAAATACATGATGCAAAGTTGAGCTGTAAGAGGAGAAATTAACCAGGATGATGTGTCAAGCTATACAAGGAGAGGATGCTGGAAGCACACTGGTGATATGCTTAAAATGGGCAAAACAAAAACACAGATACTTTCATGTGGAAACTGACTGGTCATCATCAGGTTGCATGTCCCTTGCAGAATGTTGCATTTACCACAGTCCATCTCAAAGAATCTCTGTCTCTAGCCAGATCTTCCACTTCTTCTGTTGTCATCTTCAAGGTCTCCTTGCTGTCAAAGAGGAAAAAAAGTATTTATTTTTTCTTTCTGATGTTTTTAGGAGCTCCCTTTTTGTGTTGGCCTCTTTGAGAATTTCCTCATTGGTCTTTCTAGCTGTCCAGGGAACTTTCAACATTCTTCTGAGAAATCCCATCTTTGTGACCTCTAATCGTCTTTTCATTTGTCTTTTGTTTGCCTACAATCCATGATTCGCTTCCATAGGTCAGAATTAGCTCTATATAACACCAATGAACTCTTTTTTCTCACTTCTATTGACAGAGATTTGTTGCATAAACTGTTTTTCATTTTCTGAAATGCTATTTTGGCCTGAGCTATTCTGCTTTTTATTTCTGTGGTGCATTTTCCATCTGATGTTATTATTGTTCCCAAGTATTTGACGCATTGCACTTGTTTCAGACATGTCCTGTTTATTTTTATGCTGCATGCTGGTGATGATTATTTGTTCAATACGAAGAAACTGGCTGGCCACACAAAAAACAAACAAGGAAAACCAAAAGAAACTGCAGAATACAATTAACATAAAGGTCTCAACTTTGAGCTTACAAAAACTAAACTAAACTTAGTAATCAGTTCTCAGATGTGGAGAGTTATTGTTCCTGTTATAATTCATCAGAGAGCAACTAATTAAAATCATAGCATACATTTTGAATGTGGACTGTTCTGTGTGAACGAACGGCTTTTCCCAAGAACACAATTTGATATTTCCCCAATTTGATATTTCCCCAATTTGATATTTCATTTAATTTCTGGAGATGTGTCGATCACATTTTCAACATTTAATTTAATGATCACCTATATCATCATTTTAACCCTGCACCTACGTTTCTGATGTTTCAAAAGTGTTTTGTCCTTATATTTTCATACACACCTCATTAACAATGTTTTTGCACTGAGAGAGATTCTGTTATTGATCTCATTTTTATGTTTTAATAATTTTTAATTAGGAACAATATTTATTCAGAATGTTGAACTAGATGACAGTTTCATGCCACATCTGCCCTTCAAAGTCAGTGTTTTGGACTTGACTCTCGGTACAGTACCCAGGTTGAAACAAACACACATGAGAAAATAGTCATCTGATGGTTTCATCTCAAAGCATGTAGAGTTCTGTATCCTTCACTACTAAAGAAGGACCTGGAGAGGACTGCAAGCTTTGTCCTGACAAAAGGGATAAAGGCATAACATGAACAAAAATGCACAGAGAAAGATAATTATCCTCAAAATTACCAAAATAATTCTGCAGCTAAAGGTTTGTGGAGTGTAAATATAACAATAATAGTATGTGTTTTTGTGTTCTTGTGTTTATATTTTTAGGTGCACCCAGACTGTTTTGATCCCCCGGCACAGGTGTGCCAATGCAAATATATATATATATATCTCAATGTACATAAGACAAACTAATAGGCATTCAGCAATAAATGATGCAAAAGACGTACGCTGTTGATCCCTACAGCAAAGCTCATCTCATTAGTCGTATTGTTTAGACATAGGCTGCAGCCACACTCTGTCAATAAACCCGGTTCTGTGCTATCTCCTACAACTGAGCCCACTTCTATCCTGAAGCCTTTCCTTCTGTCTCAACAGTACTTCTCCTGCTATCTGCTATCTTCTACAACTGAGCCCACTTCTATCCTGAAGCCTTTCCTTCTGTCTCAACAGTACTTCTCCTGCTATCTGCTATCTTCTACAACTGAGCCCACTTCTATCCTGATGCCTTTCCTTCTGTCTCAACAGTACTTCTCCTGCTATCTGCTATCTCCTACAACTGAGCCCACTTCTATCCTGAAGCCTTTCCTTCTGTCTCAACAGTACTTCTCCTGCTATCTGCTATCTTCTACAACTGAGCCCACTTCTATCCTGATGCCTTTCCTTCTGTCTCAACAGTACTTCTCCTGCTATCTGCTATCTTCTACAACTGAGCCCACTTCTATCCTGATGCCTTTCCTTCTGTCTCAACAGTACTTCTCCTGCTATCTACTATCTTCTACAACTGAGCCCACTTCTATCCTGAAGCCTTTCCTTCTGTCTCAACAGTACTTCTCCTGCTATCTGCTATCTTCTACAACTGAGCCCACTTCTATCCTGAAGCCTTTCCTTCTGTCTCAACAGTACTTCTCCTGCTATCTGCTATCTTCTACAACTGAGCCCACTTCTATCCTGAAGCCTTTCCTTCTGTCTCAACAGTACTTCTCCTGCTATCTGCTATCTTCTACAACTGAGCCCACTTCTATCCTGATGCCTTTCCTTCTGTCTCAACAGTACTTCTCCTGCTATCTGCTATCTTCTACAACTGAGCCCACTTCTATCCTGATGCCTTTCCTTCTGTCTCAACAGTACTTCTCCTGCTATCTGCTATCTGCTATCTTCTACAACTGAACCCACTTCTATCCTGAAGCCTTTCCATCTGTCTTAACAGTACTTCTCCTGCTATCTTCTACAACTGAGCCCACTTCTATCCTGAAGCCTTTCCTTCTGTCTCAACAGTACTTCTCCTACTATCTTCTACAACTGAGCCCACTTCTATCCTGAAGCCTTTCCATCTGTCTTAACAGTACTTCTCCTGCTATCTTCTACAACTGAGCCCACTTCTATCCTGAAGCCATTCCTTCTGTCTCAACAGTACTTCTCCTACTATCTTCTACAACTGAGCCCACTTCTATCCTGAAGCCGTTCCTTCTGTCTCAACAGTACTTCTCCTGCTATCTTCTACAACTGAGCCCACATCTATCCTGAAGCCTTTCTATCTGTCTCAACAGTACTTCTCCTGCTATCTGCTATCTTCTACAACTGAGCCCACTTCTATCCTGAAGCCTTTCCATCTGTCTCAACAGTACTTCTCCTGCTATCTGCTATCTTCTACAACTGAGCCCACTTCTATCCTGAAGCCATTCCTTCTGTCTCAACAGTACTTCTCCTGTTATCTGCTATCTTCTACAACTGAGCCCACTTCTATTCTGAAGCCGTTCCTTCTGTCTCAACAGTACTTCTCCTGTTATCTGCTATCTTCTACAACTGAGCCCACTTCTATCCTGAAGCCATTCCTTCTGTCTCAACAGTACTTCTCCTGTTATCTGCTATCTTCTACAACTGAGCCCACTTCTATTCTGAAGCCGTTCCTTCTGTCTCAACAGTACTTCTCCTGTTATCTGCTATCTTCTACAACTGAGCCCACTTCTATTCTGAAGCCGTTCCTTCTGTCTCAACAGTACTTCTCCTGCTATCTTCTACAACTAAGCCCACTTCTATTTTGCATTGTGAGTTTCATTGCATAATTTTATAAAAGATATATTGTTGTTGTTGTTATGGATCCTGACGCCTGTGAGCTGACGCCCTTCGGCCCAATGCCATGTAATGATATCTGTAGGTATTTCTGCGTTCCCTTTTAGTTCCTTACAAAGTGTTCCTTATATCAGGTCTTTGAGGAAGTAGTTGCTCTGATGTCAGTGAGCTTTGGACAGTCAAAAAAGGTGATGTTCTACTGTTTTATGTGGGTGTTTAAAAGAGCCTCGTCACGCCAAGTGACATATAGGGAATATGGTGTTAGTGACCATAAATTTTACAGACTTCGGCACTTGATTTTGGGGGTAATGTGGTCAGTATTACGTCCGTGCCGCTTTACTTTCCCAGAAAAAAAACCAGTACTCATTAAAGGCTGGGTGAACATGGAAGTCATTGATCAGGGTCGAATCCACTCTTGTCCTTTATAGTCCACTAACCACTGAGCTGTTGCGGCTCCCCTTGTTGTTTCATGCAGCTTGCTATTTTGTATATTCAGCTGTCAAGAAATGACTCCAGACCTCTCACATGTTCCTTCTTCAAAGATAATTAGCTAAATATCACACTCCTTACAAGCTTCACTGTATCAATAAAATCACATATCTTTTACCAGTTTCTCCTTAAACTTTTGTAAGGTGCAAGAGAAATCTGATTTTTACGTTCTCATGGGGTATCCAGGTTTATCATCTGTCTTCTATAGGACTAGGCAATCAATCTGACTTACCATGACTGAGACAAGAGAGTCTTATCAGTTGAATTGAGGGAGTCAAGCCTGCTTCTATAGTGAACATCAGGCAAACATCTTACCTCACAGTCACTAACTTATCATGACAGAGACAAGAGAGTCTTATCAGTTGAATTGAGGGAGTCAAGCCTGCTTCTATATTGAACATCAGGTAAACATCTTACCTCACAGTCACTAACTTATCATGATTGAGACAAGAGAGTCTTTTCAATAAAATTATGGGAATTGAATCTGTCTCTGTCATGAACATCAGACAAACATCTTACCTTAATGCAGAACCAACCTATTTGTGATATTAAAACACCTGGTTCATGCTGCATTTATTGACTTGATTACATTTTTTTCTTATTACTGATAAGAAATATTAAAATGTTCATTTGTCTACTTTGTTGCGAGAATAGTTTAAAATGTTCAGTTTTATATTTTGTAGAGAGAGTAGATTAAAATGTTGAGTTTTATATTTTGTAGAGAGAGTAGATTAAAATGTTGAGTTTTATATTTTGTAGAGAGAGTAGATTAAAATGTTGAGTTTTATATTTTGTAGAGAGAGTAGATTAAAATGTTGAGTTTTATATTTTGTAGAGAGAGTAGATTAAAATGTTGAGTTTTATATTTTATAGAGAGAGTAGATTAAAATGTTGAGTTTTATATTTTGTAGAGAGAGTAGATTAAAATGTTGAGTTTTATAGAGAGAGTAGATTAAAATGTTGAGTTTTATATTTTGTAGAGAGAGTAGATTAAAATGTTGAGTTTTATATTTTATAGAGAGAGTAGATTAAAATGTTGAGTTTTATATTTTGTAGAGAGAGTAGATTAAAATGTTGAGTTTTATATTTTGTAGAGAGAGTAGATTAAAATGTTGAGTTTTATATTTTGTAGAAAGAGTAGATTAAAATGTTGAGTTTTATATTTTGTAGAGAGAGTAGATTAAAATGTTGAGTTTTATATTTTGTAGTTTTGTAGAGAGAGTAGATTAAAATGTTGAGTTTTATATTTTGTAGAGAGAGTAGATTAAAATGTTGAGTTTTATATTTTGTAGAGAGAGTAGATTAAAATGTTGAGTTTTATATTTTGTAGAGAGAGTAGATTAAAATGTTGAGTTTTATATTTTGTAGAGAGAGTAGATTAAAATGTTGAGTTTTATATTTTGTAGAGAGAGTAGATTAAAATGTTGAGTTTTATATTTTATAGAGAGAGTAGATTAAAATGTTGAGTTTTATATTTTGTAGAGAGAGTAGATTAAAATGTTGAGTTTTATATTTTATAGAGAGAGTAGATTAAAATGTTGAGTTTTATATTTTGTAGAGAGAGTAGATTAAAATGTTGAGTTTTATATTTTATAGAGAGAGTAGATTAAAATGTTGAGTTTTATATTTTGTAGAGAGAGTAGATTAAAATGTTGAGTTTTATATTTTGTAGAGAGAGTAGATTAAAATGTTGAGTTTTATATTTTGTAGAGAGAGTAGATTAAAATGTTGAGTTTTATATTTTGTAGAGAGAGTAGATTAAAATGTTGAGTTTTATATTTTGTAGTTTTGTAGAGAGAGTAGATTAAAATGTTGAGTTTTATATTTTGTAGAGAGAGTAGATTAAAATGTTCAGTTTTACATTTCTGTACATTGGGGGGGGGGGGGGGGGGTGAGAGTAGGTTAAAATTGTTCCCATTTACACTTTCATCATCATGTGTCAGTCATAGCTTGTAACATTAATCCTTTTTACATTGATCTTTACTGAAAGTTTCATTACTTTGTTCAGTTTATATTTTTGTCATTGCTGTCCTTGATTGTTGAATTCTGCCTTACTGATTCATCTGCCCTCAGTCTTTCCAGTTGTCACTCAGTTCTTCAGTGCTTCCTTTGTGAGTGTGTTTCATATTAAATTGCATTCTATTCTTCTCTTTTATAGTTTACATTTACATATTAATATATATTTTGCGTGCAAATTATACCTGTGTACATATGTGAATATGTACGGTATGGGAATAATTGTAAAAAAATTGATATATTTCTATAACATTTACTTAGTTAATGTGTACCAAAAAAATGGTTGAGTGCCTGTTGTATTAGCCAAAATAAACCTGTTATACTTTGTGTGTGGCATTAGTTTACCCTGGATTACGATGTCAATCTGTGACTGACATGTTTACGATACTGTAGTAAAAATTACTACCTCTTAATTATAACATTAGGAGCTATAAAAATAGTGTTTTCTTTGAACTTTTTGATACACAGCTGTGTGTTTACACTAGAACAGATACTGGGAACTCAGATTTCCTGTCTCAGGTTCATTTATGACCTGAAATTGACATCAGGGGCCAGACATGTTAAAATGTCTATTGGGACGGATACCATAAGTCCGTCAGTATGTTCGGCTACCTCATAGTGTTAATCTCTGTGTTTCCCAAGTTACAAATGGATGTTTGATTCGGTCAATGAGAGGAAATTTCCTTGGTCATATCCAGAAAAAAAAAAAATGAAAATCAACCAATTTCTTGAAAAATTTGAGAATATTTTTGGTATTATATGAGATTGTATCTCATGAAATCAGAAAAAAAAATCCAATAAAAATGGAAACAAATCAAACACACAGGGGTCACTGAAAGTGGTAATTAGGAAGGTACATGGAGACAGATAATGTTCGGTCACAACAAAATGTCAAATTTTGAAGAATTTGTGCTTTGATGCAGTAATTTTGACTGTGGTATTGTAATCTAGGGTTAAACTGTAAAAACAAAATGTTTTGATTCACTATTGTATTAGTTTCTTTAGCGATAAACTATTGCTATCCATTTAGTCACGAACAAGCATGGGTCACGAACAAGCATGGATCACGAACAAGATGGTGTTACAAATACGTACGGTCACATTTGTCTATGTCCCTGGACATGCAGGAGTACGGGGAAATGAAAGAGCGAACAGGTTGTCTAGCTGCACTGTCATTGAGGACGGGCAACCAATGGATCGGGCGGACATCATCAATGCCCTCTGAGATGTGGGAAGAGCACAGGACTTTGACAAACACAAATCTATGTCACTTCTTCGGATGATGGAAATGGGAGTTAAGTTGGGCACAGCCAGAAATGAGAAACTTAGTGGCCGTGTAAGAAGACTTATCAACCAACATAGAACTGGAGTCGTCAGTTGCTGGACACTGCGGGACTTGCTGAGGAGGGGATCTGAGCACCTATGGACATGTTCAGAGTGCAATGATGATGACCCGCAAATAACTCAATAATTCAATGGTGTGTTTGAGACTACCACCCTATAACTTGTCATGTATGGTTGTTTCTGTTGGCCACATTTATGTTCTTACTGTAGTCCTGTAGGATATGCTCTGGAAGTTGTTTTTTTACCATCAACACATTCATTTTGTTGTTGTTGGGAGGTGGGCAGGGCTGTGTGGTCAGCAATACGTGAGTGCCATATTTTATTAAAGCACATAATTTTTTAATTGGCTGCACCGTTACATTATTAATTTTAAAACTGTTTGTGAAGTACGTCATTAATTTTAAAAACGTTGTTGATTGGCTGCATCGTTAATTGTGTGATTTATTGTGTCGTCCTGTGATCTCTACTCAATATTTACCACAACCTGTGCCAAAATGTGCCATGAGCGGTGTGAGCATCAGTTTAGTTAAGTAATGGAAGGCCAATATGGCCATATCATGCATTTTGAGTTAATTATGAGAGTCAAACAGATCTGAACATATTTGGTACATGAGGTAAACTAACTTATAAGTCTACAGGAGTCATCTTTTTTTTTTTTTTTAATACTCTTTGGTAAAGTCCTAGTTTAGTCATGTAATTTAAAGTTCAGAAAAGAAATGTTCCCTTGAGTAACAGTGTAATTTATTTGGACCCCTAATTGTAGAGAAACGAGAAACAATATGCCAACTAAGAGGAGATCACTTATTTTGCTTCAATAATTTATATGACTAAACTAGGACTTTACTTATTCTTTTTGTGCAATGTGCTACTCATTAACTTGTGTAAGATTTACACCACATACACAATAGTTGCAGCATGATTTTATTTTAATCAGAAAACTAACTCTTCTGCTGAGAATATATAGTGAAGTCATTTTCATTGATATATTTCAAAAACATTTTTTAACATTATAAATATATAATGTCAGTGGTGACTGAATTTTGCAGCGACCTAGGTCTTGTACTTTTTATTCAGCCTATTTTTGCACAGGCCGCATTTCCCATTTCTACACAGGTTTATCATGGCTCATAAAATATAAATACAGTGCTGTTTTAAAGACAGTAATTTTATTATTCTTATACAATATTATTATGTGTTCACATTAGGAATTTTAAATACATTTTTAAGGATTGTGATTGTATCTGGTAAGAGAATTTTAAACCTTACATTATGAGATTCCACCATGAAATATAAATTCTTGTTTTCTTGTGAGGGAGGAAATCTCCTTGACTGTTGGCGCAGACATTAAACAAACTTTTCTAGCATGGGATAGCCAGCGAGCGATGCCAAGAGGAAGCTGAACATACAGCTGGATTGACAGACTTACGGCCACTGTGTTGATAGACAATGTAACACCTCCGGTAGCCTCAATGGGATGGGGATCTAGGAAATGATAACAACATCCGATTCCCATGTCTGTGCTTGGGTAAACGCACAGCCGTGTAGCAAAAGTTCAAAGAAAATTGTATGTTCCAAACTCCAAATGTAACAATTAAGTGGTACTCATTTTTACCGGGGCATCATAAAAACATGACACACAGATAGGTATCGTAAAGGTAAGGGCAAAGTATGAGACTTGAATCAGTGTCTCACCCATATGTGCTCGGCCACCTATCGAGAAGTGTTTGGAGGTCGCTTCTAGCATCAAAACTCATGATGTAAGGTGGCATTCCTCACCTTCCCAGAGTATTACCCTGTTACCCATTTCTGCCAGCGGCTGGGTCGACCGCGAGGGTATATTTTTTTTCCCAACCATGGGTACAATTCATACTGCTTCCAGCGGTAAACGAACACGGGTTGTCTGAATGTAAATATTCTAGTCAGGTGGTTTTTTCCAACTAGGCTACCTAGGCTCCCCCTAGGTATCGTAATCTTAGGTTAATTATATCTGGCAAGAGTTTTGTAATTATAGAATGGGACATGTGCCGTAACAGTGGAAAGTAACATGTTAAATTATATTTGGGGGGTACAGTACAGCGATTTTGCTTACTTTTACAATGATACTACTCACTTTTAAAATTACGTATAATATGAGATTATTTTACTCAGCATTTTATTATGTAATTTAATGTTATATATATATATATATATATATAGTGTTAACATTATCAAATTTAATGTTATCATTGTCTGGCTTTATGTTATAAAATATTTTCTAGCTTATTATACTTAGTGTTAATGTTTTCTGACTTTTAGTGTTATGAAGTGTTAATCTTGTTACATCTTAACATTATACAATGTTAATGTCTGACTGAATGTTATAAAATGTTAATTGTATCTTATTTAATGTTATAAAATGTTAATTGTATCTTATTTAATGTTATAAAATGTTCATGTTAACTAACTTATGATATACAATGTTAACATTTGATATACAATGTTAACATTGCCTAACTTAATATTATACTATGTTAATGTTATCAAAATGTATGCTCTCCAGTACACTTATTGTTATCAATTTTATATAGTTAGCCTCATGTCAATTTATCAAATATTATTAAATTTGATATTATCACATATTGTATTTTATCAAACTATTCTTTCACTGTATATTGTCCTGCATTAAATTATCCACATTACTAATATCCATCTTTATTTTATCCAGCTCTATGTCACAGCTGTTGGTTTCCATCTCAAAGTGGCTATTTAGTTCCTATCTTGGAAATTTTGCATCAGTTATGGTTGAAGAAGTCCTCAGTCAAGCACATGCCACTCAGTCTGAAAACTGATATTTGATGGAAGTGGTTTAAATTTGTGACGTTGCACACAAAATGTTTCAGCTGAAGTCAACATTTATGCACAAATATTTTAGAAATTAATGCTTGTAGCAAAAAGATCAAAGATTAGCAAATCTGAGAGTTTTTGGACGGTGCAATATTCAGTTTTTAACCACAAAAGCTTTTTTTTTAATTTAAGATAGAACTTCTTCTAATCACTTTGTGAATGTTTAATAGAAGAGGTGTGTTTTTTGTTTTTAGATTTCTTTTTTTTTTTCTGTTCTTTTTCTACTTCTACCCTGTGTACTTGTGTCATCTTCAGCTGTTCAGCTGATATTAAAGACCTAATATTGTAGTGGAGGGAGAATGTTAATATCTATCTATTGACCTTTCGAGCCGTAACCGGCCCATAGGGCGTAGACCAAGATACACCTTCTCCTATATGGATTTTTGTTCTAGCAGTTTTCTTTTAAAGATATTTTATCAAATCTCGCCATCTGTCTCTGTTCTGTGCAAGCAGTTCTATCTCATTGAGGGAGCCGACTCCTGCTGCTCTTGCCTCTCTCATCAATGTTCTTCTCAGTGTCTCCCTGGGTCTTCCTCTTTTTCTTTTACCTGATGTTTCCCATATGAGGGCTTGCTTTGCTATTCGGTTATTATCTCTTCTCATCACATGTCCAACGTATGACCATCGTCTTTTCTTTATTACTGAAGATATTAGTGGTTGATTGGCGATTTCTCTAATTTCCTCATTTGTTTTGAATTCGTTCCATGCTATACCAAGTATTTTCCTTAGACATTTATTTTCGAATGCGTTCAACTTTGTTTCTATATCTCTTGTTGTTTTCCAGCTTTCACACGCATACGTAAGGGTTGATAGTACATTTGTCACATTTGATTTGAATAGCCTAAGTTTTGTGTTTGTGCTGATAAGTTTTGATTTCCACAACTTTTCAAGGCTTCTGAAAGACATTGCTGCTTTAGCTATTCTGATTTTAATTTCTTTGCTCGTATCCCCTTCTCGATCAATGTGACTTCCAAGATAGATAAAGTGATCGATCTCTTCTACTGGTTTGTTTTCCATGTATATTTTGTCACCTGTTGGAATTAAACTAGTCATGACTTTAGTCTTTTCATGATTGATCTCAAGCCCAATTTTGCTGGCTATTGATGATAGTTCATTTGTGTTTTCCTGCATCGTTTTTATCTGACTGCTGATGAGAACTATGCCATCAGCAAAGTCGAGGTCCTCCAAATGGTCTCCTTGTATCCATTCGATGCCTTTATTACCAGTGCAGCATTTCTTCATTATGAAGTCCATAACAATTCCAAATAACAAGGGCGATAAAATACATCCTTGTTTAACCCCAGTTTCTATTGGGAAACATTCGCTCAGTCCTTCCTCTGTTCGAACTGCACATGTGTAACCATCATACATGTCTTTGATAATATTTATGATTTTTGATGCACCGTAAACCATATTGCTTCAGAATTTTCCACAAAGAATCTCTATGAATACTATCAAAAGCTTTTTTGAAGTCGATGAAGTTATTATCAATAGATCTCCTACCTGTTCCAAGCCAGCGCATTTCGCTTAATCCTAAAATATCTAGGTCGTATCTCTCCATCTCGCTCGCGACCTGTGCATGTTTCGTCGGAGCGGCCATTGTTCGAACATTCCAGAATCCTATTTTTGTTGTTGTTTTAGGGCCGAAAAAACTATCACAACTATCTACTGCTAATTTACACATTCTGTATCAGGTCTACGTTTCATTAACAACATCGTTTTTACGATAGCGGCTTGTTAAACCTCTGATCAACGGTTATATACCAAGCCGGAGAAAAATAATTCCTCCATTTTGGAAACAACCGGAAACGTATATCATTATTATAATAGTATATGTTATAATAATAGTATATATTAATGTTAATATAGAAGACCTAATATTGTAGTGGAGGGGGAATGTTAATATAGAAGACCTAATATTGTAGTGGAGGGGGAATGTTAATATAGAAGACCTAATATTGTAGTGGAGGGGGAATGTTAATATAGAAGACCTAATAATGTAGTGGAGGGAGACAGAAGACCTAATATTGTAGTGGAGGGAGACAGAAGACCTAATATTGTAGTGGAGGGAGATAGAAGACCTAATATTGTAGTGGAGGGAGACAGAAGACCTAATATTGTAATGGAGGGAGAATGTTAATATAGAAGACCTAATATTGTAGAGGAGGGAGAATGTTAATATAGAAGACCTAATATTGTAATGGAGGGAGAATGTTAATATAGAAGACCTAATATTGTAGAGGAGGGAGAATGTTAATATAGAAGACCTAATATTGTAGTGGAGGGAGAATGTTAATATAGAAGACCCAATCTTGTAATGGAGGGAGAATGTTAATATAGAAGACCCAATATTGTAGAGGAGGGAGACTTAATATTGAAGACCTAATATTGTAGTGGAGGGAGAATATTAATATAGAAGACCTAATATTGTTCTTTTGTGTTTTTCCAGAAAGATAAAATATACATTCTTCTTCTTCATCTCCGATCATGGCTCACCCAGACTAGGTTTACAGACTCTCTTATGAAAGCAGCTTTCCGTTTCAGTGATTCATGTGCCACGTAGAGTTTCTCTTCCAGGGGGTGGGCCACATTATCCTTCTCAGGTCTGTGTACTTGGGGCAATCCTGTAGTCATGTATTTTGTTGTCATGTTATCCGGGGTCTTGTCACGCAAAGTCAGGAAGAACTCCAGAGCATGGTACATCGCTTTTCGCCTGCCTGCAGCGACTTCGGTCTAACAATAAGTTTGCAGAAAACTAACATACTCGGTCAGGACGTCGAAGCAACACCTCAAATCTCTATCGACAACTACAAACTTGATATCATGCGGCAGTATAACTACCTGGGGTCCATCATCCACGACAGACTATCTTTAGATACAGAAATTGACACTCGTATTGGTAAAGCTGCTACCACCTTTGCCCGTCTTTCTAGGCGTGTCTGGCACAACAACAAACTGACAATTAAAATAAAGGCCGCAGTATCCTCCTGTATGGCAGCGAATCTTGGACAACTTCTACAAAGCAGGAGAGAAGGCTAAACGCATTTCATATGCGATGTCTGCACCATATTTTTGGTATCACCAGGAAGGATAAAGTGACAAACGTGGAAAGTCCTCACTCGCACAGGCCTACCGAACATCTACACGCTGCTCAAACAACGTAGGCTACGCTGACTTGGCCATGTACACTGTATGAAAGATGGCCGCATGCCAAAATATATACTCTATGGATAACTGGCAGATGGCAAATGAACTAGGGGGTGCCCAAAATTTCCATTTGTAGACGTGTGTAACGTGACATGAAGACTCTGAACATAAACCCCGCAACCTGGGAAGAAATAGCTGCAGACCGCAATGTTTGGAAACACTCTCTAAAGCTCCATCTCAAACAGGAAGCAGACAGATTCATAGAAAAAGGGAATACACGGCGAAAGAAAAGAAAAAATAACATTTCTAGGGGCGGTGGAAAATCCATAGTCAACTATTACTGACGGAGGCTACTACTATCCAGGGTACAGTGGCATTGGCTGGTAGTTCTTATTTTGAGTTTATTGAACATGGGGTTTCTCATTCTGTTGTGGCCAGTACGTAGGCGAAGTATGATGACTTGATCCCTCCTTGATAGTTGGAGGTATCCATCCCTCTCGTACACCCAAATGTTCTTTTTCCCATTTTCCATGATGCTGGCCTTTGATGATGGATTTGACTTCATCGTAGCTGAGCAGATGGTTCTCTTGTGGTCATCTCTCTCCCTCCTTAACTAGTTTGTCTGCGCGTTCGTTTCCTTGTAAATTACAGTGTGATGGTATCCACTGGATGACCACTCTCTAGAAGATATTGTACAACTGGTCTAGGGTTGCTCTCAAGTCATCTAGCTCGCTGTTCTTGTGGGATTCTAGTGCTATTAGGACTGACAGTGCGTCGGCCAGTATCACCAATTTCTTGTGCACGTTATTTTTGCGTTGAACAGCCAGTTGTGCAGCATTTTTGCTTTGAACAGCTAGTTGTGCAGCATTTTAGCGGCTCAGATTCATCTGTTTGAGAAAAATACACATTGAGACACGTGTCAGGGGCATCTGCTTCCATATATGCTAGACGATTTCCAAGGTTGTAACTAATAGTCACTTTGAGATGAGAACTAACAGCTGTGTCCAAGCAGATCGGATTGAAGAGAAACGGGGACCCAGAATTCAAGACAGTATTTGCTGAAGTTAGTGTGCGGCCTTTATCCCTCTGGTTCTATCGTTGCCCCCAAGACATACACCAGCAATGGTACTATGTGTCGTAAAGATAGATAGTTAGTGTGTTGGGTCAAACAGTGCTGACGGTGCATTTTGCCGTAAACCGTCGACACATCGCTAGCTACGTCGACTTAAACGCTTTTTAAATGTTGACAGCTAAAAGAGATAATCGCAGGAGATTCCGTCCACGAAGAAAAAATTGCAACAGGAACATCTGTGACTAGTGCGGGATTTCCCCATCACGCGACAGATGTTCTATCATGACGTTGCTGATCGCCCTCCCGCAGTGGTTCTCAAACTATTGACTCCAGCAGCTCCCTTTCCTGCTGATCATTTACAGGTGGCGCCCTCATGGCAGTTAAGATCGTTTGAGTCTGGTCAGCTCTGATTCCCTGATATGATATTTGGTTATGGAAGGCCCCGGTATCACTGCAAACGAATTAAAATCCATAACTGCTCAACCACCCGTGTCAGCGGAATCATCCGAATTAATATCTCATCTCCCAAACAAAGAAAGGTAACTGTAGTCCCCATCGTAGCAGTCTCAGCACACGTCACTGCTTCATTGATATGATATATAAGTTAGTAAATGACGACAGAATTACAGGCATTATCATGTAGAAACGTGTTCATCTAGTACACAATATTAAGCCTATATGAATGTTGGCATTTTATTATTTCTAACCAAGAGGATTGGTAACAAAGTAGAACTTGATACACTCTATCTTATAATTCTCACTTCTTGCTTTTAATGTCAAACATGGACTCTGATTAAAGATGAAGAAAGAAAATTGACAACATGTGAGATGAGATGCCTCAGAGAAGCTGGGAACAAAACAAGAAGAGATCATGTAAATAACAATTAAATCAGAATTAACATTGGAATTCTACCAGTCATCGAATACATAGAGAGACAACGATGAAAGTGGTTTGAACATTGAATGTGCATGAAACCCTCAGCATCAGCGGCAAGAGCTTATAATAACAAAATGGAACAACCAAGAAATAGAGGTAGACCAAGAAGATGGACTGAGGGAATTTACGACATAATAAAACAAGACAATATCACAATGTAGCAAACCAAGAATTTACGACATAATAAAACAAGACAATTTCACAATGTAGCAAGCCAAGAATTTACGACATAATAAAACAAGACAATATCACAATGTAGCAAGCCAAGAATTTACGACATAATAAAACAAGACAATATCACAATGTAGCAAACCAAGAATTTACGACATAATAAAACAAGACAATATCACAATGTAGTAAGCCAAGAATTTACGACATAATAAAACAAGACAATATCACAATGTAGCAAGCCAAGAATTTACGACATAATAAAACAAGACAATATCACAATGTAGCAAGCCAAGAATTTACGACATAATAAAACAAGACAATATCACTATGTAGCAAACCACAGAAAGTGTCCTGGATTGTTGATGGATTGCCACGAGTTGATACGAGCATGTTTGCCCTTTGACTCATAGAATGTGGCGGGTCGTAATGGCTTTCTTGACATTCCCGGCTCTTACTGGAGGTTGGAGGTCGTCTGTCCCAGGCTACGCTGGGAAACTACTAGTCCAGCCCAGAGGTACTGCAATACTGGGTCCTCAATCAGTAACAGCCACCACTACAGGGAACACGTCGATCCTAGCTTCTGTTAGCCAGTCTGTTTTGACGCAGACTGTTACCAGGGGAGACCACGAGGAGGTAGACCTGCTAGGTTTTGGTCGGCTGATGGTGCGCCGGCCCTGCTATTGCGACTGCAGGTCGCAGGCCCTTATGCTCCCCCAGTGTCCTGGATAGAAAATACATCATTGACGTAAAATAAATTTTAAAAAAAGAAAGAAGAACCAAGAGAAGCAAAGCTGGCAGGCATATACTCATTAGGTAAGATCGAATATCTCGCCAAGAATAGAGATGGGTGGTGAAACACACTACGAACCTTATGCAACATCTAGCGGCCCTGGAAGGATTAAGATCAAGAACGAATGTGTTGGTACACGACAAAATCCCCGGCTCAGCTCCTTCACCACAGTTTGGTGGCGCCCTCTAGGTGCCGTGGTACAAACTATGGGAACCACTGTCCTGAAGTAAGCAACGGTTCCCTCCCCTGCCTTGCTAGGCGAGTGGGAGATAAAAGGATGTTAGTGACCGTATTTTTCTGTTACCGAGGCACATTTTGGGGTGATGTCTGTATCGTACTAAGCCTTCCCAGAAAAATCTCTGGTACCAATTTTTTTTAGAGGCTGGGTGAACCCCGGATCTTTATCGATCGATTCGAAAAAAAATCGCCACTTCTTGGAATCAAACCCGGACACTTCTGTTCAGGAAACCACTGTCCTACCGTCTGATTCATATTTAAATGTTGAAAAGGTGGCCGGGTTTTTATTTTGTATTCATTACTTGTTCAGTGTCTTAAAACTGGTTTGGACAACAGATGCATAGAAGGTTGTGTGATTACTCTGGAATGTTTTCGATACGGGCTCCTGTTTTATTTGTTGCTAACAAGAAATGTTAGACATTATAGTGAAGGAAAGCAAAAATAAAGGTCTCGGCCTCAATGGCAAAAAGACAGAAGTAATGGTAACAACAAAGAAAAAGACCACCGCAATACACAACAAACACAAGTGGGACAATATTGAAACGGGTAAATGAATTGAAATATCTGGGAACAATGTTGACCTCAGATGGTAGATGTACAACAGAGGTGAGATGCAGAATGGCTCCGACAAGAACAGCTTTCTAAATAATGAGGAAGATACTGTGCGATCAATTTTTGACAATAGAAACTAGAAAAAACGTTCTTAAATGTTATTTAGGGCCAGTCTTAACATATGGATGTAAATCATGGGCAATAGGACAACAGACAAAAAATCACTGAAGGCTGTAGAAATGTGGTTTTACAGCAGAATGTTGAGAATAACCTGGACAGCTAAGAAGAGTAATGAAAATGTTCTAAGGGAGGCAAAAAGCAAAGAGAGAGCTAAATTCCAATATTATGAAGAAAAGTATCTTTTATTTGCAGACGATCAAGCACTAATACATGAAAAAAATAGAAGACCTACAAGTTCACTTGAATAAACTCAACAGCACAGGCATAAAATACAACATGAAAATTAACATCAACAACACAGAAGTCATAAATGTCGCTAAAAATAAACAGAACATTAACATAACTATAGAAGGCAGACAACTAAAACAAGTAGAGGAATTCAAATACCTAAGGAGGTTTAGTGACAAACGACAATTCACAAACAACAGAGATAGACTCAAGATGCATCAAAGCTTGTCAAATCATTAGACAACTATCACCACTGTTGTCCAACAAGGAAATAACTCTAGAGGCAAACCGGGCACTGTACAATACAATCTTCACTCCAACGTTGTGTTACCAATGCTGGACCCTAGATGCAAGAACAATAAGAAAAATAACCTCTACTGAGATTAAATGTATCAGACGAATGACAGGAAACAGTCTGAGAGATAAGATCAGAAATGAAGAACTGAGAAAAAAACTAGGAATATCCCCCCCCCCCCAACCCCTATAGAATATATAAAGAAACAACAGATAAAATGGTTTGGCCACGTGACAAGGCAGAGTAATCACAACACAACGAGCCCTCAATAAACGCTGCGAGAATACCAGATTTAAAGTTCGACCACGAAAAAGATGGATCGATGGAATATTAGAAGCACTAGGAAGCATATCCTATCACCAAGCTTGTTCAATCTATACACTGAGCAAATCTTTAAAAACATCATAGAGATGCCAGGCCTACAAATTAATGGAAAGATAATCAATAACCTAAGATATGCTGACGATACTGTACTACTAGCAGAAAATCCTAAAGACCTACAACAATTACTTAATGAAATAAACACGACAAGCAAAAAATATGGACTAGATATGAATATCAAAAAGACTAAAACTATGATCATAAACAAATAAAATACTCAAAACCCACAAGTGGATATCAAAATTGAAGGAATAGACCTGGAGACAGTTCATAGCTACAACTACCTTGGACATACTATAACCAGTGATGGAAAATGTACAACTGAAATAAACAAAAGAATAGGAATGGCAAAAAGTAATTTTAATGTCATGAAGGACATACTAACATCAAAACAAATAACACCAGAGCTAAAACTAAGAATAGCAAAATGTTACATCTTCTCAATATTCCTATATGGTGCTGAAACATGGACATTAGACAAGAAAACAGAACAGAGAATTGAAGCCTTTGAAATGTGGATATATAGAAGAATAGGTAGAATTGGATGGAAGGAAAAGAAAACAAATGACAAAGTCTTAAAACAACTAAAAATGAAAAGAGAACTTCTGAACACAATTAGAACAAGACAAATGCGATTCTTAGGCCATGTTAAAAGACACAACAGCCTACTGAAAGTGATCCTGGAGGGGAAAATACAAGGTAAAAGAGGCAGAGGCAGACCAAGATTAACATGGACGAGTAACATCAAAAGATGGACAAATCAACCGATGACAACCTGCACCATCAAAGCAAGAGATAGAGCAAAATGGCGCTCCATGGTAGCCAACCTTCGTTGCGGAGACGGCACTCAATGATGATGAGGAAGCATAACAGTAACAGAGGCAAATAGAAGACAAAAAAACCGCAAATTGTATCTTCCCTCGACACTGAAAGGCAAAAGAGGAAGGAAAGAAGAAGGGGAAAAAGAATGAAGAAACAATCATAATTTGTGGGCAATGTAATGAGAAGGGAACAGCTGGATTATATTGTGACAAGTGGGAACATTGAGGGACGGAGAGATAAAGAGAAGAACAGATACCAGACAGCTTAAGAGAATGGCTTGGCAGAAGGTCAACAACCGAAATGATAAATAACTGTCGAGATCGAAAGTTGTGGAGAGACGTGATCACCTACGCCAGCAGGCCCGGTACTTGATGAAACAAGGCCACGTAGCTTCTGCGGCAGCGTTCTTATGAGTGTAGGAAATGGTGTTAGCATGAAAAGTAAAGAGCCCCCGTCACGCCAAGTGGCGTATAGGGAATATGGTGTTAGTGACCATAAATTTTACAAACTTCCGGCACGTGATTTTTGGGGTAATGTGGTCGGTATTACGCCCGTGCCACTTTACTTTCCCAGAAAAAATCTAGTACCCATTTAAGGCGGGGTGAACCCCAAATCCGTCGATCAGGATCGGACCCGGCCTCTTGTCCTTTGTAGTCCAGTTCACTAACAACTGAACTATCGTGACTCCGTGTATACCTACAGTGTATCGTATCAATTCTGTTGTTGACTGTTTTCCATGCCATGACACCAAAGCTACTTAGTTTTTTCTCTCTTTGTCGTCCGTGATCTCTCTTTCCCTGTATTTTGCCAGTTGTAACAAAGTATTCCAACATTTTTCTTCTCATGATGTACCCGTAAGATGGCGATTGTTTCTTTCTTATGTTTCTTAGGAGTTCCCTTTTTGTGTTGGCCTCTTTAAGAATTTCCTCATTTGGTCTTTTTAGCTGTCTAGGGAACTATCAACATTCTTCTGAGAAATCCCATTTCTGTGACCTTTAATCGTTTTTTTTTTCATTTGTTTCTTTATTGTCCATGATTAGCTTTCATAGGTCACAACTGGCTCTAAATAGAACTGATGACCTCTCTTTCTCACTTCTATTGACTTGTTGTATAAGACGTTTTTCATTTGTTTCTTTATTGTCCATGATTAGCTTTCATAGGTCACAACTGGCTCTAAATAGAACTGATGACCTCTCTTTCTCACTTCTATTGACTTGTTGTATAAGACGTTTTTCATTTTCTGAAATGCTATTTTGGCCTGGGCTATTTCTGATTTTATTTCTTAGGTTCATCTTCCATCTGATGTTATTATTGTGTCCAAGTTGTATCAAATGTTTTATAATTAATTGAAAACTAGAACATCCGCCAGTTTAAATGCTCATATTACGGTCGTTAACAATAGCAAAAGTGTAATTTAATTGACAACACCAAAGCATCTCAGGCCATCGGCCAAGTCATAG
This sequence comes from Megaustenia siamemsis, assembly GCA_032433765.1. NCBI lineage: Eukaryota > Metazoa > Mollusca > Gastropoda > Stylommatophora > Ariophantidae > Megaustenia > Megaustenia siamemsis. Next base: position 11,852,665 of record JAVIAB010000050.1, read on the forward strand.
AAATGCATCCAAATGCAAAATAAGTTAACTTCTTTTATTCTAATTTCATAATATTATTTTGTTTTGATATTTAATTATTATTTAGCTATGTTGCGTTACTTTTATTTTCTCAAATATCTGTCTATGTGTTGTTTATTGTTCCTGCTGGGTGCCTACTGAGCCGCGACCTCGTTGTATTCATCTCTTCTACATTTTGATAATCCTGCTCTTTAAGGAGCAATTCTCAAACAGCAGAGATAGAATCAAGATGCAACAAGGCTTGTCAAATCATTGGACAGTTATCCCCACTATTGTCCAACAAGAAAATAACTCTGGAGGCAAAACGAGCACTCTACAATACAATCTTCATCCCAACGTTGTGCTACCAATGCCAGACCTGGACCCTAGGTGCAAGAACAATAAGCAAAATAACCTCTACAGAGATGAAATGTGTTAGACGAATGACAGGAAACAGTCTGAGAGATAAGGTCAGAAATGAAGAACTGAGAAAAAAGCTAGGAATAGCCCCCGCCATAGAATATATAAGGAAACAACAGATAAAATGGTTTGGCCACGTGACCAGGCAGAAAGAACAAAACACAACGAGCTTTCAACAAACATTGTGAGAACACCAGACCCAAGGGTCGACCACGAAAAAGATGGGTCGATGGAATATTAGAAACACTAGGAAACATAACAGCAGCAGAAGCGAACAGAAGAGCAAAAGACCGCAAATTATATCTCGCCTCGACGCTAAAAGGCAAATGAGGAAGGAAAGAAGAAGAAGCTCTTTAAAAAAAAAAAACATTTGTTCTGTTGTTTAAACCGAACTGTATAATACTGTTATAAAAACATCCTCAAATGACCATTTATTTTACCGTGTGGAAAGGAAAAGATCTCGGATGCTTCCAATCCTATTTCGGAGCTTTCGAAACTCCGTTTAACCAAAGATTATTGTTTGTGTCCGTTGTTCATTACTGGCCCAACAGGCTGTCGACTTTCATACTATTATTGGAGCAGAGCAACAACAAAAAAACCCATTGGCTTGAAAATCGGGGGTTTCTCTGGCCACATTTTACTTTACACTTCACTTGGAAAAAAAAAACAATCTTCAGGGATCAATAAACGAACATGATAAATAAATGAAACAAACACTACAGACATGATTATTTAAACACTACAGACATGATTATATAAACACTACAGACATGATTATATAAACACTACAGACATGATTATATAAACACTACAGACATGATTATATAAACACTACAGACATGATTATATAAACACTACAGACATGATTATATTGATTTAATTCTTGAAAAATGTGTCGACTATTCAATCAAATTAGAAGACTCAAAAATGCAAATGTCTTGTCCTGATTTCTGAAAGTCTACAGTGTGTTATTGAGTGATATGAAAGGCTGCAGTTATCTGTCTATGTTGTTTCACAATAGCTGCTGGCTTGACAAGATTTCAGTGATTTCAAGAAGCAAAAGTATGTTTCTCTCTACTCTATCCAAAACCCATTTCTTGATATATAAAAGCCACGTTGAGTAGTTGATCATGTGCTGCAAAAAGCTCACTAAGCTATCTATCGTAAATGGAATCTCAGTACAGTTCCTTTCTCTCTGCTAGATCAAGGCCGAGCATTGTTTGCATATTATTGTTCCACTGCGCAACATGATTTGATTACTTCGCTAGTTATGCCATCAATTTTTGAAGATGTGTTGTGTGGTTTGCTCTCTACAATCGAAGATGTGTTGTGTGGTTTGCTCTCTACAATCGAAGATGTGTTGTGTGGTTTGCTCTCTACAATCGAAGATGTGTTGTGTGGTTTGCTCTCTACAATCGAAGATGTGTTGTGTGGTTTGCTCTCTACAATCGAAGATGTGTTGTGTGGTTTGCTCTCTACAATCGAAGATGTGTTGTGTGGTTTGCTCTCTACAATCGAAGATGTGTTGTGTGGTTTGCTCTCTGCAATCGTTTCACTGTCTGTAAACCCTCTAGCAGATAGCCCAATCTCCTAGTTCTCCGTGATCGCTAGACTTGAGCTGTGACGAAGAGACGCTTCAAAAGCTATTTTTGTTTCGTTATTTAAATAGAGGATTTAGCTCTCTATATTTAATTCGTCAGTTTTCCTTTGTTTATCTGTTACTGTTAAAATACAAGATAAAAGAGGCAGAGGCAGACCAAGACTAACATGGACGAGTAACATCAAAAGATGGACAAGTCAGCCTATGACAATCTGCACCATCAAAGCAAGAGACAGAGTGGAATGGCGCTCCATTGTAGCCAACCTTCGATGCGGAGAAGGCACCCAATGATGATGATGATGATGATGATATCTGTTACTACTCTTTGTATGTCGTTTAACTATTCTGGTGATATATAATCTTATTTTGTCTGTAATTTATTCAGATCCTGCAATTTCTTCTCTATTTGTATAAAATCCTCGACTTCATAGTCACGCTGCTATTTTCTGGCCAGAGTTCTGTATTAAATTTCTCTCTCCACCATGTTGTATTCATCGTCCTCAGCAAAGAGAAGCCATAGCGAACACTAACTGGCGAGGTACTGAAGCAAACTGCTTTACGTCGAGACATAACACACTCTATACTGACATATTGAAGCAAATCATGGATAGTTGTACAACAATTTTAAAAAAATCATTTGAAGGCCACAGAAAATAGTTTAGGAAAAATGGAGCGTTATTGCTTATTGTTGTGTCTGCTATTTGATTAACCCATTGTCTTATAGGAAAAATGGAGCGTTATTGCTTATTGTTGTGTCTGCTATTTGATTAACCCATTGTCTTCTATAACTCTTCCCTTTGTTTTGAAGAGTTAAGTTTCCTGGGGATGCCGTCACGTACATTTCAAAAACATCGAATTAAAAAAATAAAATATATTTATTGTGCTTGAGAGACAGTTCAAGAAAGACAACAGTGGCGATCTCTAGCGGTGGTCTTATGTACACACAGAAAGTATAGATGACTCACTTTTCAGCATTGTTTCGTTAACTATTTCATGGCAGACGCTATCTCTTACGTTCGGCAGAGCTACATAACTATGTATTATGTATTACTTGTACCCCCGCGCCAAGTGGCGTATCGCTACAAGTGGCGTATCGGGAATATGGGTGTTACCATAAACCCCCGTCACGCCAAGTGGCGTATAGGGAATATGGTGTTAGTGACCATAAATTTTATTTTACAGACCTTCGGCACATGATTTTTGGGTTATGTGGTCGGTATTACGGAATATGGTGTTAGTGACCATAAATTTTGCATACTTTCGGCACATGAATTTTTGGAGTTATGTCGTCAGTATTACGCCCATGCCGCTTTACTTTCCAATTTAAAAAATCCGGTAACCATTAAAGGCTGGGGGAACCTGAGCCGTCGATTGGGATCGAACCCTACCTCTTGGGCGGATCACATACAATACATAATATACTCCGTCTGATCCCTTCTCAGTACTTGGCAGACGCATTCACAATTACCGTCTTATTTTCATGATTTAAAAGATTGCAATGTTCTTGTTACTGTAACGTTCAGAGGAACAATCTTTTTCTTCTTCTTCTATCCTTCCTCTGTTGCCGTTGGCGTCGAGGGAAGAAACAGAGGAACAATCGCCATTGCTAAATACACGTTGATGAGTGTCATTAATCATTAATTTTTCTTACTTAATATACGGACATCCCCCACAACATCTGATGTCCCTTCACTGTAATAATGAAGTACATCAGACTGGTGCTTAAATAGCTCTTCTCTGCCTTCCTGGGTGTTGTTGGCATTGCAACAAGCATACATTTGAATTAATTGTGTCGTTTTCGTATGCAACTTATTATACTTTTTATTTCACATATGAAATCCATTAAATGTGTCGGATTTTATTTTAATGTAAATGCATTTTAAAATCTAACATCCCCTTTGTTTTTGTTTAGCTTTTTTTTTTTTTTTTTTTTTTTTTGAAACTTCATTTCATTTGCCATCATATTATTGAGGGGGGAAAAATGCACCTGTGCCATGTTTGTGTTTGACTTCTACTACTTCGGCAGCGATTTTTTGAAATAACTGGCCAGCCACTGTGCAACAAATAAATTGCTAAATTCTTCTCCAAGAAACCCCATGAATATATTCTGTGTTACGACCCCTTCCCCTTGTTTTCTCTTTACATTTGCTTGACCAGGTATATCTGTTGCTTTCTTGGGTTTTACTCTTTAGGATTTTTACACCTCGATTCAATCATCTCGATGATAGAAGATATGAAAGAATTATAGTAAGATGCAGCTGTTTGGGCATAGACGTCAATAGTGGATGCTATCTGGTTCAAATGTTTAATACAGCTCTCATACAATTCATTGATTTTGTCAGCTAAGACTTTCACTTTCTCTTTATCTTTTTCTGCCTCTTCGTCTTTCTCTGTCTCTTTGTCTTTCTCTGCCTCTTTATCTTTTTCTGCCTCTTCGTCTTTCTCTGTCTCTTTGTCTTTTTCTGCCTCTTTGTCAGACTCTTTGTCTTTCTCTGCCTCTTTATCTTTTTCTGCCTCTTCGTCTTTCTCTGTCTCTTTGTCTTTTTCTCCCTCTTTGTCAGACTCTTTGTCTTGTTCTGCCTCTTTGTCTTTTACTGTCTCTTTTTCTCCCTCTTTGTCAGACTCTTTGTCTTTTACTGCCGCTTTTTCTCCCTCTTTGTCAGAATCCTTATACTTTACTGCCTCTCTGCCTTTATCTGGCCCTTCGTGATGGTGGCTTTGCATTTCAGTTTCGATTTCTTCATCGGGGTTGGCCATTTTTGCGGTGATGAAACAGACAACCAGCACAAGTAATTCCCTGAACAGAGCTCTCATCTGCAAGAAATACAAATAAAGTATATGAGTTCTAATGCTCTTCTACACGCTGATACTGACAACAAAGCTGGGAGTAATATCTGGACATAGCAACCACAAAGTAAACAAAGGTAGAGAAAAGGAAGGGAAAGGGGGTGGGGATAGATTTAATAAATTGAAAGACACTAAAACAAGTGAAGCCAATGAAATGAAAGCAGAAGAATTCCGCGAAACAAAATACAAATATTTGAGGGATGACACTGTTTCATAACATGAAAAATGTGGACAAGTAGATAGGGGACAATGAGACATGGGGACAAGGAAACATGGGGACAATGAGACATGGGGACAAGGAGACATTGGACAAGGATACATTGGACAAGGATACATTGGACAAAGAGACGTAGGGACAAGGAGACGTGGGGACAATGAGACATGGGGACAAGGAGACATAGGGACAAGGAGACATAGGGACAAGGAGACGTAGGGACAAGGAGACATAGGGACAAGGAGACGTAGGGACAAGGAGAAGTAGGGACAAGGAGACATAGGGACAAGGAGACGTAGGGACAAGGAGAGATAGGGACAAGGAGACGTAGGGACAAGGAGACATAGGGACAAGGAGACATAGGGACAAGGAGACGTAGGGACAAGGAGACGTAGGGACAAGGGGACATAGGGACAAGGAGACGTAGGGACAAGGAGACATTGGACAAGGAGACATTGGACAAGGAGACATTGGACAAGGAGACGTTGGGACAAGGAGACATTGGACAAGGAGACGTTGGGACAAGGAGACATTGGACAAGGAGACGTAGGGACAAGGAGACATTGGACAAGGAGACGTTGGGACAAGGAGACATTGGACAAGGAGACGTAGGGACAAGGAGACATAGGGACAAGGAGACGTAGGGACAAGGAGACATTGGACAAGGAGACGTTGGACAAGGAGACATTGGACAAGGAGACATTGGACAAGGAGACATTGGACAAGGAGACGTAGGGACAAGGAGACATAGGGACAAGGAGACATTGGACAAGGAGACATTGGACAAGGAGACATTGGACAAGGACACGTAGGGACAAGGAGACATTGGACAAGGAGACGTTGGGACAAGGAGACATTGGACAAGGAGACGTAGGGACAAGGAGATATTGGACAAGGAGACGTAGGGACAAGGAGACATTGGACAAGGAGACGTAGGGACAAGGAGACATGGGGACAAGGAGACGTAGGGACAAGGGGACATAGGGACAAGGAGACATTGGACAAGGAGACGTAGGGACAAGGGGACATATGGACAAGGAGACGTAGGGACAAGGAGACGTAGGGACAAGGGGACATAGGGACAAGGAGACATTGGACAAGGAGACGTAGGGACAAGGGGACATAGGGACAAGGAGACGTAGGGACAAGGGGACATAGGGACAAGGAGACGTAGGGACAAGGAGACATTGGACAAGGAGACGTAGGGACAAGGGGACATAGGGACAAGGAGACGTAGGGACAAGGAGACGTAGGGACAAGGGGACATAGGGACAAGGAGACATTGGACAAGGAGACGTAGGGACAAGGGGACATAGGGACAAGGAGACGTAGGGACAAGGAGACGTAGGGACAAGGAGACATTGGACAAGGAGACATGGGACAAGGGGACATAGGACAAGGAGACGTAGGGACAAGGAGACGTAGGGACAAGGGGACATAGGGACAAGGAGACGTAGGGACAAGGAGACGTAGGGACAAGGAGACGTAGGGACAAGGGGACATAGGGACAAGGAGACGTAGGGACAAGGGGACATAGGGACAAGGAGACGTAGGGACAAGGAGACATTGGACAAGGAGACATTGGACAAAGAGACATTGGACAAGGAGACGTTGGGACAAGGAGACATTGGACAAGGAGACGTTGGGACAAGGAGACATTGGACAAGGAGACGTTGGGACAAGGAGACATTGGACAAGGAGACATTGGACAAGGAGACGTAGGGACAAGCAGACATTGGACAAGGAGACGTTGGGACAAGGAGACATTGGACAAGGAGACGTTGGGACAAGGAGACATTGGACAAGGAGACGTAGGGACAAGGAGACATTGGACAAGGAGACGTTGGGACAAGGAGACATTGGACAAGGAGACGTTGGGACAAGGAGACATTGGACAAGGAGACGTAGGGACAAGGAGACATTGGACAAGGAGACGTTGGGACAAGGAGACATTGGACAAGGAGACGTAGGGACAAGGAGACATTGGACAAGGAGACGTTGGGACAAGGAGACATTGGACAAGGAGACGTTGGGACAAGGAGACATTGGACAAGGAGACGTAGGGACAAGGAGACATTGGACAAGGAGACGTTGGGACAAGGAGACATTGGACAAGGAGACGTAGGGACAAGGAGACATTGGACAAGGAGACGTTGGGACAAGGAGACATTGGACAAGGAGACGTAGGGACAAGGAGACATTGGACAAGGAGACGTTGGGACAAGGAGACATTGGACAAGGAGACATTGGACAAGGAGACGTAGGGAGAAGGAGACATTGGACAAGGAGACATTTGACAAGGAGGCGTAGGGACAAGGAGACATTGGACAAGGAGACATTGGACAAGGAGACGTAGGGAGAAGGAGACATTGGACAAGGAGACATTGGACAAGGAGACGTAGAGACAAGGAGACATTGGACAAGGAGACGTAGGGACAAGGAGACATTGGACAAGGAGACGTTGGGACAAGGAGACATTGGACAAGGAGACGTAGGGACAAGGAGATATTGGACAAGGAGACGTTGGGACAAGGAGACATTGGACAAGGAGACGTAGGGACAAGGAGACATTGGACAAGGAGACGTAGGGACAAGGAGACATTGGACAAGGAGACGTAGGGAGAAGGAGACATTGGACAAGAAAACGTGGGGACAAGGAGACATTGGACAAGGAGACGTTGGGACAAGGAGACATTGGACAAGGAGACGTAGGGACAAGGAGACATTGGACAAGGAGACGTTGGGACAAGGAGACATTGGACAAGGAGACGTAGGGACAAGGAGACATTGGACAAGGAGACGTAGGGACAAGGAGACATTGGACAAGGAGACGTTGGGACAAGGAGACATTGGACAAGGAGACGTAGGGACAAGGAGACATTGGACAAGGAGACGTTGGGACAAGGAGACATTGGACAAGGAGACGTAGGGACAAGGAGACATTGGACAAGGAGACGTTGGGACAAGGAGACATTGGACAAGGAGACGTAGGGACAAGGAGACATTCGACAAGAAAACGTGGGGACAAGGATACATTGGACAAGGAGACGTTGGGACAAGGAGACATTGGACAAGGAGACGTAGGGACAAGGAGACGTAGGGACAAGGAGACATTCGACAAGAAAACGTGGGGACAAGGAGACATTGGACAAGGAGACGTTGGGACAAGGAGACATTGGACAAGGAGACGTAGGGACAAGGAGACATTGGACAAGGAGACGTAGGGACAAGGAGACATTGGACAAGGAGACGTAGGGACAAGGACACATTGGACAAGGAGACGTAGGGACAAGGAGACATTGGACAAGGAGACGTTGGGACAAGGAGACATTGGACAAGGAGACGTAGGGACAAGGAGACATTGGACAAGGAGACGTTGGGACAAGGAGACATTGGACAAGGAGACGTGGGGACAAGGAGACATTGGACAAGGAGACGTAGGGACAAGGAGAAGTTGGGACAAGGAGACATTGGACAAGGAGAAGTGGGGACAAGGAGACACGGGGACAAGGAGAAATTGGGACAAGGAGACGTGGGGACAATGAGACATGGGGACAAGGAGACACGGGGACAATGAGACATGGGGACAAAGAAATATAGGGACAAGGAAATATGGGGACAATGAGACATGGGGACAAGGAGACGTAGGGACAAGGAAACATGAGGACAAGGAGACATTGGACAAGATGACATTGGACAAGGAGACGTAGGGACAAGGAGACGTAGGGACAAGGTGACATTTGACAAGGATACATTGGACAAGGAGAAATTGGACAAGGAGACGTTGGGACAAGGAGACATTGAACAAGGAGACGTGGGGACAATGAGACATGGGGACAAGCAGACATGGGGACAATGAGACATGGGGACAAGGAGTCGTGGGTACAATGAGATATGGGGAAAATGAGACATGGGGACAAGGAGAAATTGGGACAAGGAGAAATTGGGACAAGGAAACATGGGGACAATGAGACATGGGAACAAGGAGACATGGGGACAAGGAGACATGGGGACAATGAGAGTGTGTTAACACTTTCACAACGTGTACACGTGATCTTAACAATGAGTGACTTGATCATCACAGTGTGTTAACACGTTCACAACGTAAACACGTGATGTTAACAATGAGTGACTTGATCGTCACAGTATGTTAACACTTTCACAACGTGTACACATGATCTTAACAATGAGTGACTGAGAATTGAATACAAAAGTCAAACAAACCCGTCACGCCAATGACATATAGGGAATACGGTGCTAGTGACCATAATTTGTATACACATTCGGCACATGATTTTTGGCGTAATGTGGTCGGTATTACGCCCGTAAGAGAATTGAATACACTTTCAAAATTGGTGGGAAACGACTATAAGATAAAGGCGACCAATCTCACAGAGGACTTGTATGAAGAAAAAGGTGGGGTGGATACAAATGTAAATTGATTGCATTTTCGAGTCCCATCTACGGTTGCCTTCGAGTACCAAATGAGTTTGTAGGTCGGAGGTCACTCACCTCTGATGTAAATGATCACAACAAATTATGCAAGAACCACAGAATGAAAATTAACATGGATAAGATAGAAATCGTGATTTCAGCAAGAAAGGAAAACAAATATTCATTAGAAACAACAAATGAAAGCAAACGATGGATTTTAAATATTCAGCAAATGGAATTTCAATCACGAAGATACAGACTTTCAAAAATGGATGCTTACGCAGAATAAAAGGATGGAAATGGCATGACAAAATCACTAACATAGAATTATGGAAATGTAACAGTCAAACACCAGTGGATAAAGAGATACAGCGAAGACGATGGCGCTGGATAGGACACACACTACGGAAGCCAACTGAGAGTATTACACAACAGGCCCTTTTATGGAACCCCCAGGGGAAAAGACAAAGAGGAAGACCAAGGAATTATTGGAGAAGACAGATAGAAGCAGAGATGAAGATGATGGGGAAGACATGGAATGATCTTAAAAGAATGGCAAAAGACAGAACGACTTGGAGAGTGTTTGTTGAAGACCTATGCTCCACTGGGAGCTAAAAAGGTAGAAGAAGAAGAAATGGAATTTCGTTAAATGAGAAAATGAAAATCGACAAAAAATTCTGAAAAGTAAACCGAGTGGAGTAGGTAACTGACTCCATTATTACCATATATTTTATTTTTCGTTCACCAGCTTTGACCTCTGACGAAGTCCCTAGAGACTTGGAACTGAATTTTGCGTGTTAATCCGTTTTCCCTGACAGCCGTTTGCACAGTGGTTCCTCACCGCACAGGCAGATAACTCCGACTACGGAGGTACTCATATTTTTTCCGTCGATGACTGATTGACGTTTCAAGCCGGGCCTCACTGCTGAGACCAGGGGTGGTTGCCGCAGAGAGAAATCATAAATAAAATCCTAACCAGTGCAGCCGTGATTGGAACCCACAACCTCTCTGTCTCGAGGTCGGTGTCTTGCCCCGAGACCAACCAGTCCCCTATTATTATCATATAGTATAATAACATAGTACAAAGTGATACGATATAGTACAATATTCCCCCGAATGTCCTGCTACAAGTACCAAACTTAAACATTAGCACACCAAAATAGAATTGTCATAACAGAGTTTAGGTGTCTAAGAGGTGTAATGAATATGATAAGACGCGACACGAGAAATAAGAACAATAGTTGTAGTTACATATGTACTGGTTCATTAGGAATATTTCTGGGGTAACACAAGTACTGGTTCATTAGGAATAGTTCTGGGGTAACACAAGTACTGGTTCATTAGGAATATTTCTGGGGTAACACAAGTACTGGTTCATTAGGAATAGTTCTGGGGTAACACAAGTACTGGTTCATTAGGAATAGTGCCGGGGTAATGCAAGTACTTGTTCATTCTTAACTTTTAATTAGTGCTAAAGCTTTTAATTGAAAAATGAGCATATTTGATGAGCGATCATAACAGCTAGGACTGAAGATTAATAGAGATAAGACCAACATTATGAGAATTAATGCAGTTGACAATAACCAAATAAAACTAGGAGAAATACCTCTGCTAGACGTACAATCTTACATATATCTGGGCAGTAATATAGATAAAGAGGGAGGAATAGAAAATGATACCAAAATAAGGATATCAAAAGCAAGAGGAGCTTTCGTTGCACTGGGGAAACATATGGAAATCCAAAGAAATTAGATTAAATACAAAAATAAAAATTTTCAACTCAAATGTTAAGACGGTCCTATTATATGGATGTGAAACATGGAGAACAACAAAATGACAATCACGAAGATACAGGCTTTCATTAATGGATGCTTAAAAGGATGGAAATGGCAGGACAAAATCACTAACATAGAATTATGGAAATGTACCAGTCAAACACCAGTGGATAAAGAGATACAGCGAAGACAATGGCGCTGGATAGGACACACACTACGGAAGCCAACTGGGAGTATTACACAACAGGCCCTTTTTGGAATCCCCAGGGGAAAAGACAAAGAGGAAGACCAAGGAATTCTTGGAGAAGACAGATGGAAGCAGAGATGAAGATGATGGGGAAGACATGGAATGATCTTAAAAGAATGGCAAAAAACAAAACGACTTGGAAAGTGTTTGTTGAAGACCTATGCTCCACTGGGAGCTAAAAAAGGTAGAAGAAGAAGCTAGCTTTTAATAGAAAATAAACTGGGTGCATTCGAAAACAAATACCTGAGGAAAATACTTGGTATATCATGGAATGAGTTAAAGACTAGTGCAGAAATAAAAGAAATGACAAAGCATCAAAATATCATCCATAATCAAGAGAAGAAGGAAGTCATATGTTGGTCATGTGAGGAGAGAGACTACAAGAGAATCTCATAGCAACAGAAGTCATGAATATCACAAAAGAGAAGCAGAAAATCAACATAACATTAGACGGCAGACAAATAAAACAAGTCATCATCATCATCAAGTATCGGGCCTGCTGGCGTAGGTGATCATATCTCTCCACAACTTTTGATCTCGACAGTTATTTATCATTTCTGTTGTTGACCTTCTGCCAAGCCATTCTCTTAAGCTGTCTGGTATTTTTTTTCTGTTTGCTTTCCTCTGTCTCTTCGTTCCTCAATGTTTCCAGTTGCTATAAAATATTCCAGTTGTTCTCTCCTCATGACATGGCCAAAAGATGATGATTGTTTCTTCCTAATTGTGGAAATTAGCTCTCTTTTTTGCTTTGGCCTCTTTCAGAACGTATTCATTACTCTTCTTAGCTGTCCGTGGTACTCTCAACATTCTTCTGTAAAACCACATTTCTATAGACCCCAGTGATTTTCTTGTTTGTTGTCCTATTGTCTATGATTCACATGTAAACAAGTAGAGGAATTTTAATAACTAGGAAGTTCAGTGACAAACAACAATTCACAAGTAGCAGAAATAGACTCAAGATACAACAAATCTAGTCAAATCATCAGATAACTACCACCACCATTGTCCAACAAGGAAATAACTCTTGAGGAAAAATGGGCATTCTAGAACATACTCTTCATCCCAACGTTGTGCTACCAATGCCAGACTTGGCCCCTAGACTTAAGAACACCAAGAAAAATAACCACCACTGAGATGAAATGTGTTAGACGAATGACAGGAAACAGTCTGAGCGATTAGATCAAAACTGAGGAACTGAGATTAAAAAAAAAAAGCTTGGAATAATCCCCGCCATATAATATATAAAGAAACAACAGATACAATTTACAATGGTTTGCCACAGGAGAAGACAGAAAGATCAAAACACAACACAACAAACCTTTAAACGTTGCGAGGACACCACACTCACGGGCGCTGAAAGGCAGATGAGGAACGAAAGAAGAAGGCTAGGTGTACGAGCACTATTTCATGACAAAACGTCCGTTTTGTACATTTCCTACACTTTCCCACCCCCTAAACTGCGGTCCCTTTGGTCTATTCTATTCGACTTTTAATTATTAAGGGATTTTAATGCACAATAACTTATGAATGTAAAAGGGATTTTAATGCACAATAACTTATGAATGTAAAAGGAATTTTAATGCACAATAACTTATGAATGTAAAAGGGATCTTAATGCACAATAACTTATGAATGTAAAAGGGATTTTAATTCACAATAACTTATGAATGTAAAAGGGATTTAAATGCACAATAACTTATGAATGTAAAAGGGATTTTAATGCACAATAACTGATGAATGTAAAAGGGATTTTAATGCACAATAACTTATGAATGTAAAAGGGATTTTAATGCACAATAACTTATGAATGTAAAAGGGATTTTAATGCACAATAACTTATGAATGTAAAGGGATTTTAATGCACAATAACTTATGAATGTAAAAGGGATTTTAATGCACAATAACTTATGAATGTAAAAGGGATTTTAATGCACAATAACTTATGAATGTAAAAGGGATTTTAATGCACAATAACTTATGAATGTAAAAGGGATTTTAATGCACAATAACTTATGAATGTAAAAGGGATCTTAATGCACAATAACTGATGAATGTAAAAGGGATTTTAATGCACAATAACTTATGAATGTAAAAGGGATTTTAATGCACAATAACTTATGAATGTAAAAGGGATCTTAATGCACAATAACTTATGAATGTAAAAGGGATTTTAATGCATAATAACTTATGAATGTAAAAGGGATTTTAATGCACAATAACTTATGAATGTAAAAGGGATTTTAATGCACAATAACTTATGAATGTAAAAGGGATCTTAATGCACAATAACTTATAAATGTAAAAGGGAATTTAATGCACAATAACTTATGAATGTAAAAGGGATCTTAATGCACAATAACTTATGAATGCAAAAGGGATCTTAATGCACAATAACTTATGAATGCAAAAGGGATCTTAATGCACGATGTCGTTTCAATGTTAAAGGGATCTTAATGCACGATATCGTTTGAATGTAAAAGGGATCTTAATGCACGATATCGTTTGAATGTTAAAGGGATCTTAATACACGATATCGTTTGAATGTAAAAGGGATCTTAATGCACGATATCGTTTGAATGTTAAAGGGATCTTAATGCACGATATCGTTTGAATGTTAAAGGGATCTTAATGCACGATATCGTTTGAATGTTAAAGGGATCTTAATGCACGATATCGTTTGAATGTTAAAGGGATCTTAATGCACGATATCGTTTGAATGTAAACAAAAAAAAGTGGTGAGAATTTGACTAGAAAAAATCCAATGAAATTCAAGTTGCCCGTGGCAGTCGAGCCCTGAACTTTCTTATCTTGAAGCTGATGTTCTGCCTCTAGACCAGACAACCGCGCTCCATCCTATAAAATATAAATGACATGTAAGCGTTTCTGGATCTACTACAAGTGAGCATTACAGAAAGTTTTTCTACACGAAAAACAATTAATCTCCCACTACATCTTTGAGAACATATTTTTTATTTAAAACAAGAAAAGTTTGGTTGCGGTGTCATGGCAACATTTAAATAAATTAATTGAACGAAATTTACCTTTTTTGTTAGAAGATCTCGTCAGAATTGTGTACCATGAGAACACAGCATCACAGTATTTGTTATGACTCGTCTCTCCAGATTTGTAATTATATACATGAAGAGTTATGAATCACAATAATATACGTGCTCTCATTATCTTTATTAGACACATCCAGGTGTGGACAGGTATTGATGAAGACGTGGCTTTAGGAAAGTTGTTACCGTTCTTGGCGGTCTAGAAAACATGCGCCGAGGTGTTATGGATTATCATCATTATGTGCCATAGGCGATCATGTCCTTCCACAATCTTCTATCCACAGTGCATCATATCAGTTCTGTTGTTGACTGTTTTCCATGCCATGACACCAAGCTATGTAGTATTTTCTCTCTTTGTTGTCCGCGATATCTCTTTCCTTCTATTTTGCCAGTTGTAACCAAATATTCAAATATTCCAACTTTCATCTTCTCATGATGTGCCCGAAAAAAAAAAATTATTGTTTCTTTCTGTTGTTTTTTTTTATGAGCTCCCTTTTTGTGTTGGCCTCTTTGAGAATTTCCTCATTGGTCTTTTTGGCTGTCCAGGAAACTTTCAACATTCTTCTGAGAAATCCCATCTCTGTGTCCTCTAACTGTCTTTTCATTTGTTTGTCTATTGTCCATGATTCGCTTCCATAGGTTAGAATTGGTTCTATATAGTACCGATGAACTCTTTTTCTCACTTCTATTGACATAGATTTCTTGCATAAGCTATTTTTCATTTTCTGAAATGCTATTTTGGCTTGAGCTATTCTGCTTTTTATTTCTGTGGTGCATCCTCCATCTGATGTTATTATTGATTATTGTGCCCAAGTATTTGACGCGTTGCACTTGTTTCAGATTTGTCTCGTTTATTTTTATGCTGCATGATGGTGATGATTGTTTCTTCGATATAACCATTACTTCTGTTTTTTTACTATTCAGACTGAGACCTTTCTTGATGCTCTCTTTTACTAATAATTTATCATTTCTTGTAGTTCATTCTCTGTCTCAGCTATTAAGATTGTGTCATCTGTATATCGCAAATTATTTATGTTGTGACCGTTGACTTCAATTCCTTTGTTGTCTACTATTGATCTCATAATATTTTTGCTGTAAAGTGAAAACAAATCCGGCGATAGAACACAGCCTTGTCTGCCTCCTTGTTTTATATATTGGAATTGTCCTGTTTAATTGTTAATTCGTATAGCAGCTGTTTGTTGCAAGTACATGTTTTTTATTATTCGCAAATCATTGCTATCAATGTTTAATTTCTCCAGCATATTGATTATTTCCACATGCTTTACTTTGTCAAATGCTTTTGTGTAGTCTATGAAGCACATATATATATATCTTTCTTTACCTCTATAGCACTTTCTATCAATGATTTTAAGATGCATATTGCATTATTGGTGCCCTTTCCTTCCATAAATCCACATTGTTCCTCACTTATTTCTGGTTTTATTTTGTTCCTTACACGTCTCATGATGATTCTTAGTAATATTGTATTCATATGCCTCATGAGACTAATAGTGCGATGGTCTTCACAATCAGTGGCGCCTGACTTCTGCGGTATGGCTACAAAAATAGATGATGGATAGTTCATGCAAACCTATACCAGTCTTGAGTCGAACAATTTTTCAACTATCGTCGTATCCTGCATTTATTTTAATATACGGTGTAGCATCGTCCCAATTAGAGCTCCTGGCGTTTTGGTTAGTGTATTAGCACAATGAAGTCACTAGCACTTCATTACTCAACTGCAAGTGTTATGGGACCATCTTTACCTTTAACATTACAATCCTGAAAAAAACAATGAGTATAGCAGCAAATGTGGTGTTAAATAGTCAGCACGCAATCCTGCTCAACACCACTGAAGATTCCTCATGATTTAACATACGGACTATCATTCTCTGATTGAATACAACATTACCTGCTGTGAATTCGATATATATATATATATATATATATATATATATATATATATATATTACGTCATGACATCAAAAGATGTTCAGTAACCACTGCTTGATTATTTCGCTTTAAGGATTCTGCGCCGGTGCTACGGTGTTAGTGCGTCTGGCTGCGTTCTTTAGAGTTAATCAAGCGTTGTGGGTGCATCAATTGTTGACAATGTTGTGGGTGATACATTATAATAATGAGCGATTGCATATCCCTGACCTTACGGTCGAGATATATACTTTCGATGTTGTTCGTGGATCTGCAGCACTGGTGTAACTCATTTTCATGTTAGTCATGTTAGTCATGTTAGTCAAGAGGTGTTGCCTAGATTCAGGAGAGCTATCTGGCTGGAGGTCTCGGTAGCTTAGTGTGGAAAACCACCTGACTAGGCTACCGACGTTCGGACAATCCGTGTTCAATTCACGCTGGAAGCAGTGTGAGTTGTACTCGTGGTTGGAAAAAATACCCCCGTGGTCGACCCAGCCAGCCGCTGGCAGAAATGGGTACCAGCGTAGTACTCTGGGATGGTGAGGAATACCGCCTCGAATCGTGAGTTTCGATGCTTGAAGCGACACTATCCAGAAGTCTCCGAGCACTTCTGGATAGGTGGCCAAGCACATATGGGTGGAAACTGGTGTGCTAAGACGCCGATTCAAGTCTCGTACTTTATCTAACCTTTACCTAGGAGAGCTACGAGGAGAGCGGGGGAAGGGCTTGTGAACCATTTGATCGTTTCACTCAGCGGAATTGGCTGCGTAGGAGATCTGAGCACTTATTGACAATTGTTCGATATGTGATGAGAACAATCCAACTACTAATTAACTAACTATATATATATACATATAAGTAAGTAAGGAAAGTGCTCCGTCACGTCAAATGGCGTATAGGGAATATGGTGTTAGTGACCATAATGTGTACAGACAGAATGTTGGGTACCAATTTAAGGCTGGGTGAACCTGGAAACCGTCGATCAGGATCGAAACCGACCTTAGACGATTGGTAGCAAGCAATAATAATAAGTCAGCAGTTTGGTAAAATATTAACGTCAATAATAATAAGTCAGCAGTTTGGTAAAATATTAGCGTCAATAATAATAAGTCAGCAGTTTGGTAAAATATTAACGTCAATAATAATAAGTCAGCAGTTTGGTAAAATATTAACGTCAATAATAATAAGTCAGCAGTTTGGTAAAATATTAACGTCAATAATAATAAGTCAGCAGTTTGGTAAAATATTAACGTCTTATAAAAAAAAAAAGTAAAGTAAAGTACCTCCGTCACGCCAAGTGGCGTATAGGGAAATATGGTGTTAGTGACCCTATATTTTACAGACCTTCAGCACATGATTTTTGGAGTAATGTGGTCGGTATTACGCCCGTGCTGCTTTACTTTCCCAGAAAAAAATCCGGTACCCATTTAAGGCTGGGTGAACCAGGAAGCCGTCGGTTGGGATCGAACCCTACCCCTTGTCCTTTGTAGTCTAGTTCACTAACCACTGAGCTATCGCGGCTCCCCATTAACGTCTTATGCTGTGTGCTATTTTTTGTTAACAGTTTCTCTCGTGGCTGAATCTGCCAATATTGGATAGACAGAATGAACTAGAAGTATTCGTGGTGCCCGGCATCGTCTCCTTTCTCCTGTGCTTTTTGTCTTCTGAGTTTGATATCAACTCTACCTCGACTGGTGCTGTGTTGTTTTATTTTTTTAAATTTGTGTTCTCCATAGGCTACAAAATGCAGCCAAATCTCCACAGTTTCTTTCTGTGATAGAGAATTCGCTCAAGGAAATTCTGTACATATAATTATATCTCAGCACTGGTCCGCCCTTTTTGTCCCTAAGTTTACCATACAATTTTTATTTGGGAATACAACTGCTTGCCAGTCTTCTTACATGACCCAGCCACCTTAGTCTCCGACTCCTAGGTGTTAACTAACTAACTAACTAACTAACTAACTAACTAACTAACTAACTAACTAACTAACTAACTAACTAACTAATAACTAACTAACTAACTAACTAACTAACTAACTAATTAATTAACTAATTAACTAACTAACTAACTAACTAATTAACTAACTAACTAACTAACTAACTAACTAACTAATTAACTAACTAACTAACTAACTAACTAACTAACTAACTAACTAATTAATTAAATTCCAAGTTTCTGCACCATACATGAATAATGCTACTGGGTTCTCTTTATAAAAAAAAAAATAAATAAAAAAAAAAAGAATAATTTTATCAATTCCCAAAGATGGCGATCCATCTGAAAGCTTTCCATGTAGATAGTAATTGTGAAATCACATTTTGTGTGTGTGAAATCTGGCCTATTAGACTTTACACGAAGAGGATGAAGTTTTGGATGAGTAGACGTGGTAATGATGAACATAGCGTGACACGTCGCGATACTCATATCAGATATTAAATTGATATGTTACAAAACATGTTTATTTGTGCGGGACAGTGGCCAGCTTGAATTGCGTTGTTTTGTTGCTTGCTTGGGGGGGGGGGGGGGGGGGGGGGGGGGTTTTAGAAACAATTTGTACTTTTACCTACAACGGCATTGTATTTTTTTAAGTCGCGTCGCAATCTAGAAAAGAATGCCTATATAGAGTAGACCCATATGTGAATTGGCATAACATGTAGCTACGGCAAAACTGGTGAAAGGAACAAAGGGAGAAAACGAGGTTATGGTTATTGTTATTGAGTTATTAGCGGGTCATCATTATTGCACTCTGAGCATGTCCATAGGTGCTCAGATCCCCTCCTTAGCAAGTCCCGCAGTGTCCAGCGATGGACGACTCCAGTTCTGTGTTGGTTGATAAGATTTTTACACGCCCACTAAGTTTCTCGTTTCTGTCTGTGCCCATCTTAACTCCCTATTCTTTCAACCGAAGGAGTGGCGTGGACTCATGGTTGTCAAAGTTCTGTGTACTTCCCACTTTCCGGAGTGCATTGATGATATCCGCCCGATCCATTGGTTGACCGTCCTCAACGATTGCGCAGCTAACCAACCTGTCCGCTCTTTCATTTCCCCGTACTCCCGCATGTCCTGGGACGTAGACAAAGGTGACCTTACGTATTTTTGACATTTGCAATGACTCTACTCACTGCATACGTACAGATCCCGCCTCCACTTTTCTAATGGTTATTACAGCTTAACGGTCATTTAAGAAGATACAAAAACGTCACGACTGTGCCGCCCAAGAATGCGAATTATTACCTTCACGATCACAAACAGAAACTAGATACGACGGCAGGCGGTTTAATTAAAACGTAGTAAACAAATGATTCAATATCATCATCAAGTACCATGCCTGCTGGCGTATGTCATCATGTCTCTCCGAAACTCTCGACAGTTATTTATCATTTCTGTTTCTGACCTTCTGCCCAGCCATTCTCATCCATGGGCTTCATTCATACAAAACGAAAAACAGTTCTCCGTGGCAGAAAGAAACATGTTAGCAGACACGCTGAGAATCCCAGAGGCTACAGATGTGCGCTGGCTCGATCGTTATAACATCATGCACGGCATCAACTCACTCCGTACGGTTCGACGCATCATTCACGGCATCAACTCACTCCGTACGGTTCGACGCATCATTCACGGCATTAACTCACTCCGTACGGTTCAACGCATCATTCACGCATCAACTCATTCCGTACAGTTCAACGCATCATTCACGGCATCAACTCATTCCGTACGGTTCGACGCATCATTCACGGCATCAACTCATTCCGTACGGTTCAACGCATCATTCACGGCATCAACTCAATCCGTACGGTTCGACGCATCATTCACGGCATTAACTCATTCCGTACGGTTCAACGCATCATTCACGGCATTAACTCACTCCGTACGGTTCCACGCATCATTCACGGCATTAACTCACTCCGTACGGTTCGACGCATCATTCACGACATCAACTCACTCCGTACGGTTCGACACATCATTCACGGCATCAACTCATTCCGTACAGTTCAACGCATCATTCACGGCATCAACTCATTCCGTACGGTTCAACGCAGCATTCACGGCATCAACTCATTCCGTACGGTTCGCCGCACAGTGCGTCACTCCCAATTTGATTAGTGTAAATTGTCATCAAACTATATTCTATTTACATGTCTTTTATCATTTTAGTACTGGTGGAATATAATTCCTGGTTTAATTACCTAAAAATGTATATATAATATGTTAAGTTTTAGATACAAATAAAAATGCATTAATATTTAAAAACGTGAACAATTTTGTCTCTGAAATCTCTACCACTAATTAACAAAAACCTTCCGTACCGAAAGAGTTAAGGAATGCCATGGGTCAATCACGATTCTTTGTGAGCATTTATATGTGGATGGGGCAGACGTAGCTTCGTTGGTTGGGGGGTTAATTTTTTAGTGGAAAAAAAAATAATTCATTTTAACACTTTTCCTATTGGTGGAGACACTGAGAGCTGTACCTAATTTAAGCAAATGCTTGCAGAGGCAGGAATATCAGTTGGCAATTCTACCAAAGCTAATTTCAAGCACATCTTTACACTTAAAATCAATACCTGCGGATGTACAGAAAGCAGAAAAACACGAACATTGCGATTTTACTACAACATATAAAGAATTGAAAGATAAGGTGTCAGACATCCGATCAATAAAAACAGGTGTCTCTGATAACAAAGTTTGTTTGCAGACAGTTGCTAAATCCACAGATACTGTAATATCTGAAATGGACAAAATGTTTAATAAACAAGCATTGGAAATAATTTCATCATGTTCATTAAAAAAAAAAAAATCATTTCTTCACATTCAGCAAATAAAAGATTCAAATGTTAACTCTCTGTGTCAGTATTTGCATGACATAGATTAAGATAATTTGCAAGCAGACCTGAAGTCTTTTAAATATTTTGCCTCAAATATGAACGACGGTGTATCACAGTTAAAATATATTCTTCAATGTTCAATTGGCTAGCCCGTTTACCATGTAGATACGACTATTTAAAAAAAAAAAAAGAAGAAAAAAGTGGTATGGTAACAGTTTTACGTGGTAATTAACAAAACAAAAATCGACGTTTCGGTCAAGTAGGCCTTCAGCTGGAACAACAACACACACAATATATATATATATATATATATATATATATTATATATATATATATATATATATATATAAGGATATGTACACAAATCTACCTACATGGCGATAATATGCTAGATACTCGAGAAAGGAAATAAATAAAGGTCACTTCTCTGTGGTCCAGAGCGTGGTCAGCTTCTGAATGAACTAAAATTAGGCGGGATGACCAACTATATATCTCACTGACCAGGCATTCATATAGGAGGACGGAAAGGTTCTAAAGATATGGGGAGGTGGATACAAGATACGTATAAACTATGCACCTAACTGTGTGTGTGCACAACGAACAGATGTGTAAAAAAAAAGCATGTGTACCTAACCATACATGCGTGCAGGCATAAATCTGTATATATTACCACAAAGCACACAAAAGAAAATCCGAAGGTGTCGTTCCAGCTGAAGGCCTACTTGGTCGAAACGTCGACTTTTGTTTTGCTAATTACCCCGTAAAGCTGTTACCATACCACTTTTTTTCTTCTCAATTTTTAAAATCGTCATTACCATCAGCTTTACAACAGCTTCGCATCTCTATGCATCTTGATACTTTTACTCCTTTACCATGTAGATAGATAGAAAGATATTTGTTGCTACAGTTTTTTTCCCTCGCTGTTTTCATCAACATTGAATGCCTTCTCCGCAACGAAGGTTGGCTTCCATGGATCGCCATTCTACTCTGTTTCTTGCTTTGATGGTGCAGGCTGTCATAGATTGACTTGTCCATCTTTTGATGTTACTCGTGGTCTGCCTCTGTCTCTTTTACCTTGTATTTTCCCTTCCAATATTACTTTTAGTAGGCTGTTGTGTCTTTTAACATGCCCCAAAAATCTCACTTGTCTTGTCTTAATTGTATTTAGTAGTTCTCTTTTTATTTTCAGTTGTTTTAAAACTCCATCGTTTGTTTATTTTCTTTCCATCCAATTCTATAAATCCACATTTCAAAGGCTTCAATTTTTTTTGTTCTGTTTTCTTGTCTAATGGTCATGTTTCTGCACCATACAGGAATACTGAGAAGATGTAACATTTTCGCTGTTTTTTTTTTATATTTTAATTTTGAATGTATGTTGAATTTCAAGTGTACGTACTACGGTCGAACTTATTAAACGATCCTATTAAATCGAGAAAGCAAAGCTAGCAACACTGGATTACATTTGTTGTTGATCAGGTGTTGCGTGTCGATAGCATACAATTAATAATAAGACCGTCGATCATACCAATAGACACAGCTATGTCCCAATGTCTGCTGCAAGAATCAGTTGTGATCGCCTCGGACAAGTCCAATGACTTTTATATTTCTGTCAGGCCTCACTCATGTCGCAACTCCACGCAGACTTTTCAGAAAGTAATCAAGCATTGACATGTTATCGGAGAAAAATTGCCAGAAAACGATGGCACATGCTGGCACAGGTGATATTTGCTTTTTTCATGTGTAGACTTTTTTAGTACTCGTCTAAACTTACTTACAAAGTTATAGAAGTCACTACTGACTACTCACTCAACACTACACTGTACAAGGAGTAACTAACTACTAGAGTGTTTGCGTTAGGGTTGCCAGACGTTCCAGTTTTCCTGGACAGTCCCTCTTTTCAACGAAATGATTCAGTCATGAAAAATGTCTTTGGGATACTCATTTGTCCCGGTTTTTTTTACCTGCAAAATATCTCGCCTAATCTGAATCATCAGAATCAGGCTCATTTTGAAAATCCGCGGTGAGAAATTGTTATTGTTGGGAATGGAGACGGTTTTTTGGGGTCAAATTTCCTGTTTATTCTCTCTCTACCTACTCTAATATATCGGTAAATTAAAGACAACAGAATTACGCATATTTAACAATGTGGTATTGGCTGGCCACTTGGTTGCAACGAGTTACATATGCCTCAAGGTCAATTCAGCATTCTCTGTCTGGTTAGGTTTTTATTTCTAAATGTTGAAGAGAAAGTGTTCTTTTCAAGATAAATGTTTAGAAGAAGGGTCCTTTATAAAATGAGGTAGAAGTGAGAACAAAGCAGAGAGCAAAATGTGTCAATGAAAGAGCAGACATAAGATTCACAGATCATATAATTATATCTTAATTGTGAGAACACTAATTATGTAGCATCTCTGAGATTTCTTATGCTTACAAGATGTGTCCCGGTTTTACCTCTTAAAAAAAAAAAAAACCCACTTGTACCAGTTTTAGCTCTGAAGATTATGGCAGCATTTCTTATAAAGATTTAATATACTTACTTTTCATGGCTGTTGTAGTCTTTTAAATAATCCATAGGGAACTTGAGTTTCCCCATTTTCCATTGGAAGTCATAAATAGCATGACTGAAATAGACAAAAACAAGCACAATCCAAGATACAATTTATAAATCAAATGTATTTACAAAAGTAGTAAATCAAAGCTTTTGGAAGTGGATATATTGCAGAGGAAACCACTCTTCTATGTAATGAGCTACTGTAAGACTTAGAGAAAGAGATTCAGAAGAATTATTGAGACATTTCGCAAGAGACGGAGAGAACCTTATTGGAAAGAGAAAAGCAAAGGAACTGCGCCAGTGTGAGCGTTATGGGGAAGGCAAGTAGTTAAGGATGGATGACAAATAGGAATAATCACTGAGAACATGGAGCTGAAAATACCTCGTTTGTAGTTCTGTTTCTTGCTGCACTTAAACAGAGGAATAATTCCGTGATGGTTGTGACTGAAGTGGATCTTTTAAGGTCAGCACTCAAAAACTGTAGGTAAATGTTTCCATCACTAAAGATCTCCCTTGTTTTCTGTATTGAGCCAGCATTTAAAGTCTCCCCACATGAAGCCATTTTCCTTTATTTCTCTACCAACCAATCTATGCTATTTCTCTTTTGGTCTCCCTCTTGCTATGTGGAGTCAAACAAAGAGCTGCACTCAGCATAGCTGTCAAGGCACTTGGAGGATGTGACTGATCCAGCATCTTCTCATTAGAATTTCTGTAGTGATGTCATTAGGGTTTAGTTCCAAGATATGGCCATTTTTATTTTTAGACAAAGATTTTATGGCCTCAAAAAATGGTCACCATGATATTTCTTGGAATTACGGGCAGCCTGGTCTGATATCACCCATATCACCCAAAAGTGTGCCATTGGTCATTGAAATATATGGCCACTAACACTATTCTCAATATACCTTATGGCTTTGAGAGAACTTTTACTTGTACTTTATGGTTCCAAAATAAACAAGACAGCTAAAATTTCATAAATATAGAAAAAATCTCTGGTACCCATTAATCATCATGTGACATACCAGTTGACGTAGGCGATCCTGTCCTTCCACAATCTTCTATCTACAGTGCATCGTATCAGTTCTGTTGTTGACTGTTTTCCATGCCATGACACCAAGCTATCCAGTATTTTCTCTCTTTGTCATCCACGATCTCTCTTTCCTTTTATTTTGCCAGTTGTAACCAAGTACTCCAACTTTCTTTTTCTCATCATGTGCCCGAAAAATGTTGATTGTTTCTTTATGATATTTTTTAGAAGTTCCTTTTTTGTGTTGGCCTCTTTAAGAACTTCCTCATTGGTCTTTTTAGGTGTCCAGGTAACTTTCAACATTCTTCTGAGAAATCCCTTCTCTGTGGCCTCTAATCATCTTTTCATTTGTTTGTCTACTGTCCATGATTCACTTCCATAGGTCAGAATTGGTTCTATATAGCACCAATGAATTCTCTTTCTCACTTCTATTGATATAGATTTCTTGCATAAGATATTTTTCATTTTCTGAAATGCTATTTTGGCCTGAGCTATTCTACTTTTTATTTCTGAGCCATTAATAGAGGGTAGATAAACTAAGCTATGTCAGCTGGTAAGAATGCCTTATAGTTAGGAGTTGAACCCATTTCACTGAGTCAGCCATCAAGTGTACTAACCACTTTCTATCTATTGACCTTTTGAGCCATAGCCGGCCCACAGGGCGTAGACCAAGATACTCCTTCTCTTATCTGAATTTTTGTTCTAGCAGTTTTCTTTTAAAGATATTTTACCAAATCTCGCCATTTGTCTCTGTTCTGTGCAAGCTGCTCTATCTCATTGAGGGAGCCGAATCCTGCTGCTCTTGCCTCTCTCATCAATGTTCTTCTCAGTGTCTCCCTGGGTCTTCCTCTTTTTCTCTTACCTGTTGTTTCCCACATGAGGGCTTGCTTTGCTATTCGGTTATTATCTCTTCTCATCACATGTCCAACATATGACCATCATCTTTTCTTTATTACTGAGGATATTAGTGGTTGACTAACCACTTTGCCATTTCATAAATTGATGTATTTTTTTTTTTGGTTCAGGTTTTAACAGGAGAAAGTTGCACAGAAATTGTTGACAACGCAGTGTCTGTTCGTAGATTCCAGTCATTTGGATTGCTGTCAACCGAGCCAATTGAGTCAGTCCTCCTGAATTATGATCTTAATAACAGCTGGTTTCAGTACACCTGCCATGACCTTCCAGGTTTTTCTATGAATATCAGGTAGCGAGCTCGATTACACTTAATATTTTCACTACTTTTCTCACCATCCTATTGCCAACATATTCCAGAAACAAGGGAAAATACTCTGCCTCCTGTTGATAATTCATTTTATCACACTCAAACTAGGCTTTTCGGAGGAAAAATGAACAAATTTCAGTTGAATTTACACCTAATGTAATGAAAGAGTTCAAATATGAGGTGGCAAAAACACCTGTTGGCATCAGATCTGAAAGCTGTCAGCAACTCATAGCTGACCGATGTGACAGGATAGGTAAACAAGAACTATCCAGGTCCTATACCACTTTGCTGTGTCTCCAGAAACAGACAAACCATGGCCAAGTGGAAAAGGTGTAGAGATAAAGAGGGAAGGCAATCCGGTACCGAAAAACATGCTGAAGTTGGATGTGTTTGTTGACCAAAGGCTCAAATATTATAACTTTACTGCAAATCACAGCAGTGCATCTACACCCACTTAACATTCTTTTAAATGTTCACGGCGAAGAAGACTTTTCATTCCTTTACTCATAGGGTGGGAGCCGCGATAGCTCAATGGTTAGTGAACTGGACTACAAAGGACAAGAGGTAGGGTTCGATCAACCGACGGCTTCCGGCTTTACCCAGCTTTAATGGGTACCAGATTTTTTTCTGGGAAAGTAAAGCGCCACGGGCATAATACCGACCACATTACCCTAAAAATCATGTGCTGAAGGTCTGTAAAATATAGGGTCACTAACACCATATTTCCCTATACGCCACTTGGCGTGATGGGGGTACTTTACTTTTTTTTTTATGTGGATGAGGATGTCTTGAGGAAATTATATTCCACTCAATCTTGAGATTGATGTTTTATTTAAGTGTTTAAAAATTGGAATACTGAACACAAATATGAATATTCTAGAACAGTTCATTTTTACACTTGATAATTTGAGTCCAAAAGCTTTATGAGAATAAATATTTCACAATTGGACAAATTTAGACATTTCTGATGTAAAATAACAATAATTTAACTACAAATGTTCTAAAAATGTAACTTATGGCATCTTTTATGATCATTGTTAATGTATGATAGCAGAGTTGTACTCAAGTCATGTTTGAAAATAGAAAATTTACTAAAATGTCATAAACAAACTGTTGTGATCTTCATAAGGATCTCTGTGAATTGCTATACACATGGAAAGCAGATACATTCATCATAGATGGAAGAATTGAAATTCAAAATGAAGACAGGACAACATTTGAAGGGATTAAAGCTATACACTGAAACAATTTAAGTGAAAGTGTATGCACTGAATTTGATGAACAGATGTATATTTGTTTTAATTCATTTGTCTTCTTTTTTTGGACATATATCTGTGAGTGTTCATATTTTTCTCATGTAGCTACTTAAAAATTGAAGAAGATTTGGCACAATACCAACAGTAGAATTAACAAGGCAGTAAAATTAACTACTGCGGACATGCATCCTTCCAGTAACAATGTACGGTTGTGAATCATGGACAGTCTCACAAACAGCTACATAAGAAATTTGGTTCATTTGAAACAAAATGTTACCCAAAAAATCCTTAAGATAATTTGTGTAATGAAAAGGAACAATGAAGACGTATTAAAAGACCTTACTATTGGAAATATCTGGCTTATAAACACTATCTTAGAGAGGAAATTAAAATAGTATGACCATGTCAAAAGACACAGTGGACTGGAAAGAACAATTATGGAAGTCATGGTTTCTGGAAAACAAGACAGGAGCAGACCAAGAAGAAGGTCAAGACATCAAAGAGACCTTGAAATATGACAATGGCAGAAAGTGTGGACGACCTGCCTACAGACAGATATTCCTTCAAATGGGCTGTGATGAAAGCAACATTCTGTATAGGACATGCAACCTGATGATATAGTTAACTAAACAGTCATCAAATCATTGTAAGCTCAGCTCTGGTTAGATCAGAGATGATATAGTTAACTAAACAGTCATCAAATCATTGTAAGCTCAGCTCTGGTTAGATCAGAGATGATATAGTTAACTAAACAGTCATCATATCATTGTAAGCTCAGCTCTGGTTAGATCAGAGATGATATAGTTAACTAAACAGTCATCATATCATTGTAAGCTCAGCTCTGGTTAGATCAGAGATGATATAGTTAACTAAACAGTCATCAAATCATTGTAAGCTCAGCTCTGGTTAGATCAGAGATGATATAGTTAACTAAACAGTCATCAAATCATTGTAAGCTCAGCTTTGGTTAGATCAGAGATGATATAGTTAACTAAACAGTCATCATATCATTGTAAGCTCAGCTCTGGTTAGATCAGAGAAAGTGCATGTTTGTATTCTTGTCTTTCTTCCGTAGTCATCTAAGTGGAGCAATAACACCAGAGAGGCTCAATGGCTTCAACAACACTGGCAATGTCTGTAAGTAAAAACTTGTCAAGATTAATTCAACAACTTTTTACAGAAACCTAGTTGACAGAGACAGCAAGAGTGGTAACTGTTACTACCTAGCCTGCTGTATTGGTCTGTATAGATTATATTTAGAAAACAGAGCGTCAGTGGCTAGTATGCTTGCTGCTGGTCAACAGAGACTGGGTTCATTTGTTGTTTGTTTGAGTTCGCCAGCTTGGTGTCTTTAGTGACAGAATTTTGTGTGAATATCACTTTTGACTATTTTTCACATTGGTAGCCATGTGCTCAGATGTCCCTCACCATACAGGCAGATATTCTCTGACTTCAAAGGTACTCTCATTTTTTTATCATTGAGAGTTTTAACCTTGTTTTGGTAGATTGTTTTGCTCCCTCATTAATTTTGCCTAGGCAACTGCCATTTCTTTTGGCCTACTCTTTTCTATTTCCAACTGTCCAGGGTTCATTAACGTGCGCAGAATGCACATGGGACGTCCTGTTTTTCACTATTTTTTCAAGAGGGTTAGACATCAGATCTCACTACCCAGAGACCAGGGTAAAGCCAAAGATTTGATTTTATTGATTGATTTTTATTTTCCACTCATCATCATCAAGTACCGGGCCTGCTGGCGTAGGTGATCATGTCTCTCCACAACTTTCAATCTGGGCAGCTATTTATCATTTCTGTTGTTGACCTTCTGCCAAGCCATTCTCTTAAGCTGTCTGTTATTTTTTCTCTTTGCTTCCCTCTATCTCTTCGTCCCTCAATTTTTCCAGTTGTTACAATATATTCCAGTTGTTCTCTTCTCATTACATGGCCAAAAAATGATGATTGTTTCTTCCTAATATTGGAAATTAACTCTCTTTTTGCTTTGACCTCTCTCAGAACATCTTCATTATTCTTCTTAGCTGTCCATGGTAGTATCAACATTCTTCTGTAAAACCACATTTCTACAGACTCCTTCTTTATGAAGATACTGAGTACAAAACACATCCAGATTTCATTTCAGAACGCAGAAGTCTTCATTTCAAGCTATACAAAAGGAAATATTGTGGTTGCTTGCTATATAAAAGCTTTCATTTTCAGTATTTGATTTTTTTTCAAGCTGAACCAGATAATCAGACTTAATGTCTGTAGTAGAAGAGGTCATAAACAGGACAGAATTGAACCGGATTGTCTGCGTTGTGTTGTGGTTTGCAGTATAACTGTTATATTTGCGCTTTTCGGCCCAACACATCCAACTTCAGCATGTAGAAAGTAAGTAAAGTAAAAGTAACACTTCTCTCTCCTGTCTGGCTAGGTGTATGTGGAGTATGGTATCAGTAACCATATGTTTCTCATGACCAACTGCACATTTTTTGAGTGATGTGGGTATGCCTTGCTGCTTTTACATCCCTGGTACAAATTTGTAGATGCTAGGTGAACATGCATGCTGTTGTTTATCATATCATTGCTCATGCTGTTGTTTATAATATCATCGCTCATGCTGTTCATATCATTGCTCATGCTGTTTATATCATTGCTCATGCTGTTTATAATATCATCGCTCATGCTGTTCATATCATTGCTCATGCTGTTTATATCATTGCTCATGCTGTTTATTATATCATTGCTCATGCTGTTGTTTATAATATCATTGCTTATGCTGTTTATAACATCATTGCTCATGCTGTTGTTTATCATATCATTGCTCATGCTGTTTATAACATCATTGCTCATGCTATTGTTTATAATATCATTGCTCATGCTGTTTATAACATCATTGCTCATGCTGTTGTTTATCATATCATTGCTCATGCTGTTGTTTATCATATCGTTGCTCATGCTGTTGTTTATCATATCATCACTCATGCTGTTATCATTTCCTTTGCTGCTGTTTATCATATCATTGCTCATGCTGTTAACATATCATTTCCTTTGCTGTTATTTATCATATTGCTAATGCTGTTATCATATCATTTCCTTTGCTGTTGTTTATCATTCCAGGTGTGTGGCCATCAGAGGAGGTTATGACCTATTACTGTATGCAACATGTGCCAGATTTCAAGTTGGTTGAGTAGTTGTCACATTATCGTCATTTGTGAATTAGTTTGACTAAACATTTTGGATTGATTGACTAGTTACATGTTACTACCTTCTTGTTTGTTTTTGTTTTGAAGAGGAAATATGCACAAAACTATCTAATTTCTCCACAGTCTGTCACATATCTCACACAGATAGTTCTAATTTTCTGGAAGTGTTTCTTGATTTATCAGGCATTAAATTAAGGACAATGTCATATTGACGTTTCAGCCTTCTTCAGAAAACAAGGACAGCACAAATGGACAGTAAGATGAAGATGTACTCTACTACATGTTCTGGAGTAACTAAAACTAATAAATCAAAGAAATAAAATGATAAGAAAATATCTTGTTTGTTGGTGATGACCCTGTTTTCTGAAGAACGCCACGATAAGAAAAATATCTTGTTTGTTGGTGATGACCCTGTTTTTTGAAGAACGCCACGATAAGAAAAATATCTTGTTTGTTGGTGATGACCCTGTTTTCTGAAGAACGCCACACGTAGGCCGAAACATTAATATTTTGTATTGTCTCATTTGTAAAACTGTCATCATACATTGTGTAGGCTACACCCCACCACTTTGCTCCCTAGTCTTATCAAGTCAAACCTGTAGGGATTGAAGACGGGAGACACACTCATTTCCTAGAAATGTTATTGATACTTGTCTGCTTCTCTGCTTTGTCTGTTTGCAAACTTCGTCCTCTTCTTTCTTTTTCTTCTTCCTGTTAATAGACTAACCAGTCTGGCCAGGTGTTTTGGACTGAGTTAGACAGTGCTCTGGTACCCAATAATGTCAGATGGGTGGGGCCAAATATATCGTAGCTTGCTGTTAAGCACAACACAAAACATCTGCCCTACTAACCTCTTTTTAAGAATTGAATGATGATTGGATGTAGTTAGTGAGTGAACACCCATGAACTAAGAAGTTTGTGCAGAGTTAAATATTATAATTTATTCATCTCCTCAGAGTTGGGAGAGCCTTGGTGGCTGAGTGGTTAGTGTGCTCACCTTGGTGGCTGAGTGGTTAGTGTGCTCACTTCTTAACCAGAAGGGTCTGGGTTTGATCCCCAGCAGTAGCGGAATTTTTTTTCAGACTGACAAACCTTCGGGGTTCACCCAGCCTCTAAAAATGGGTACCAGAGATTTTTCTGGGAAGTAAAGGTGGCCTGGCGTGATACCGACCACATCACCCAAAAATGTACTATGGCTGTAGAAAAATATTGTCACTAACACCATATTCCCAGGCGCCTAGCAAGGTGTGGAGGGAACCTTTACTTTTTTTTTTACAGAGCTGGTAATATGCAACACTTTATCTTTGTTCAACATTTTTCTGTGCCTACTTCTGAAAAGTCATTTGTTTTCTTATTATGTTATCTTTGCTTTATATTGTGCAAGAAAATTTTGAGGTTTTTTGTTGTTGTCATTATTCACTTTTTTAGTGTACTTTCAATACATGAACAATAATGCCTACCTACCTGCTTTATTACCTCCATTGGGAGCACTTGAGGCTCCAGCATAATGTGTTGCTCACAATCTTTTATTGTGCTTCACTTTTGTGTGTCAGCCTCTAGGTTTGTTTTCAACATTTTTCCTGTTCAGTCTTTGATGTCATAATCCACTTTCTCTCTTGTCTGCCTATATTTCATCTTCCACTGCTCCATGTGAGATAGTTTCAGCAAGATTCTTAGATCTTGTGATATGCCATAATTTCTTTGTTTCTTACCAGTGTAGGACACTATTAGTGCGGCTCTGTATTTTTGCTGATGATGATTTTGCCTTTTCATTTGTGATGAGATACCCAGGATCTGACAGTAGTACATTTCCATAGCTTGTACTTTTGAGAAAGATAGTTCATCGGTGCTATATAGAACCAATTCTGACCTATTGAAGTGAATCATGGACAGTAGACAAATGAAAAAATGGCTAGAGGCCACAGAGATTGGATTTCTCAGAAGAATGTTGAAAATTCCCTGGACAACTAAATAGACCAATGAGGAAATTCTCAAAGAGGCAACACAAAAAGGGAGCTCCTGAAAAACATCAGAAAGAAACAATCAACATTTTTCGGGCACATCATGAGAAGAAGAAAGTTGGAATACTTGGTTACAACATGCAAAATACAAGGAAAGAGAGATCACGGATGACAAAGAGAGAAAATACTAGATAGCTTGGTGCCATGGCATGGCAAACCGTCAACAACAGAACTGATATGATGCACTGTAGATAGAAGATTGTGGAAGGACATGATCGCCTATACCAACCGGTGTGACACATGATGATGTACTTTTCTCTCTAATTCTACAGTTAGAGTCAGTGTTTCACAGGTGTATAAGAATATTAGTATTACCTGTGTGTTCAATATTTTAATCTTGCATTTTATCATTATTATAATATTTTATTCCTAGATTCTTCTACCTTTCAGCTCCCTGTGGAGCATAGGTCTTCATCAAACACTTTCAGCTCCCTGGGGAGCATAGGTCTTCAACAAACACTTTCCAAGCTGTTCTGTTTCTTGCCATTTTTTAAGATCATTCCAAGTCTTCCCAATCATCTTCATACCTGCTTCTATCTTCTCCAAGAATGTTTTGGTCATCCTCTTTGTCTATTTGCTTGGGGATTCCAAAAAAGGGCCTCTTGTGTAATACTCTTTTTATTCCTAGATTACTTCTGCACACATGCCTCATCTCCACATTATTTCTTTATTGATTGCAAATAAATAATATTTGTATCATTTGTGCGGGTGCAGTTCACTTTGTTTTTTGCTTGTAATGCAGCATGAATTATTTTGTTTGATCTAATCTTAATATATTGGTCTCTGTTTACATTTCAGGGGACAAAGAGTGTGTGAGCTTGGAGGTGGAATGACTTGTTTGGCAGGTGTTGCCGTAAGTTACACTTTACTTTGGTATTTGTTAAGTCCTTTGATTGAGAGAGATTTTAAAATGAAAGCTTATATGGCAACGTGTTGTTTGTTTGTTGTATGTTTATATGTTTGTTCAAAACATTGTCAGCTTTTCATTAATCTGGACAATTTTCACATTTGAACTATGAGTAGCCAATCAAAGGGAGACAACCTATTTTCTGCATATTGATATGTTTTCCCCATTTTAAAAAAAATGGTGAAAATATTAAAGTAGACATAAGTAAAGTAAAGTACCCCTGTCACGCCAAGAGGCTTATAGGGGAATATGGTGTTAGTGACCATAGATTTTACAGACCCTCGGCACATGATTTTTGGGGTAATGTGATCGGTATTACGCCCGTGCCACTTGACTTTCCCAGATAAAAATCTGGTACCCATTAAAGGCTGGGTGAACAGGAAGCCATCGGTTTGGATCGAACCCTACCTCTTGTCCTTTGTAGTCCAGTACACTAACTCTGAGAGAGGTCAAAGCAAAAAGAGAGCTAATTTCCAATGTTAGGAAGAGACAATCATCATTTTTGGGCCATGTAATGAGAAGAGAACAAGTTGAATATATTGTAACAACTGGAAAAATTGAGGGACGAAGAGATAGAGGGAAGCAAAGAGAAAAAATAACAGACAGCTTAAGAGAATGGCTTGGCAGAAGGTCAACAACAGAAATGATAAATAGCTGCCGAGATCAAAAGTTGTGGAGAGACATGATCACCTACGCCACTAGGCCCAGTACTTGATGATGATGATGACACTAACCACTGAGCTATCGCGTTTCCTTATGTGGACATATTTGATTAAATATAGCTTGGATGTTTCGTCCACCAGTTTGAATTCAAATTCCCATTTATAGTTTGTTTTGTTAGTTCTAATGCCAAAATTGGTTGTGTGTTCCAAGGTGGAGCCTGTGTTTACTTTCCGTCTTGTGTAGACCAATGGACTGACAGCCTTACCCTGAGACTCGTTTAGGGATAACCCTGGGCAGGGAAACCATCCATTGTTGTAGAATCTACAATGAATCATGCTGCAAAGCCTGCTCAAAAAAAGCAAAAGTTGGCAGGCAAAGATTCATTAGATATGATCGAACATCTCGCCCAGAATAGAGATGGGTGGCGGAAAACACTACAAACCCTGTGTGACGTCTGGCGGCGTGGACGGATCAAGATCAAGAATGCCAAAATAATGACAAAATACAAGCCATAGTCCACCAGATTGTGGTGAGATCAACATGTGGTCACACAACTCTGCCTAGAGGATCAAACAAAAAAAGAATATAATTTTCCTTCTTTCCTTCCTTATTTGCATTTCATTGTCAGTGGGAGATATAATTTGCGGTCTTTTGCTCTTCTGTTCGTCTCTGCTGCTTTTATGTTTCCTAGTGTTTCTAATATTCCATCAATCCATATTTGTGGTCAAATCTTGGGTCTGATGTTTTCATAACATTTTTTGAAAACTCGTGTTTTGATCATTCTGTTTTACCATGAGGCCAAACAATTTTCTGTGTTGTTCCTTTATGTATTCATTGGTAGGAATTATTTTTTGCCTTTTTCTCAGTTCTTCATTTCAGTAAAAAAAAAGTAAAGTAAAGTACCCCTGTCACGCCAAGTGGTGTATAGGGAAATATGGTGTTAGTGACCCTATATTTTACAGACCTTCAGCACATGATTTTTGGGGTAATGTGGTCAGTATTACACCCGTGCTGCTTTACTTTTCCAGAAAAAAATCCGGTACCCATTTAAGACTGGGTGAACCCGGAAGCCGTTGGTTGGGATCGAACCCTACCCCTTGTCCGTGGTTGTCCAGTTCACTAACCACTGAGCTATCGCGGCTCCTCTTCATTTCAGTAGTTTCTATATTTCTTATTGTCCTTGAAAAGAATATTCATATTATGAAAACAACGATAACTTAATATACAAAATGTATATAAACCACAATTTTCTATGTGTCCAAGATGTATACACAGAGTGTAATTATTTTTGATTGACTTTGATTTTGTTACATCAAGTAATTTGTATACATCACTTCTTGTTTGTTAGAATCTGATGTCTATAGTGGATGTTCTATTTCCAGCTGGGAATATACTCGGAAGCAGCTCATGTCGAACTGACTGATGGAAATGAGGTGTCTGTTCAGAGTGAGTAACCTAGTAACTCATCTTTATGTTCATCTTTCCTAAGGTAAAGTACAAGACATGAATCGGCGTCTTAGCATCCGAATTTTCACCCATATGTGCTCACCCACCTACCCAGAGGTGTTCGAAGACTTCTGGATAGTGTCACTTCAAGCATCGAAACTCATGATGCAAGGCAGCATTCCTCACCTTCCCCGAGAACTACCCTGGTACCTAATTCTGCCAGTGGCTGGGTCGACCGCAGGGGTATTTTTTCCAACCACGAGTACAATTCACATTGCTTCCTGTGGGAATCGAACACGGGTTGTCTGAACGTTGGTAGCCCTGTCGGGTGGTTTTCCAAACTAGGCTACTTTGTTAACGTAACCTCTGGCACATTTGCCAACATTTAATTGTTCCGTGTGTCAAAGGTTGAAATAAAACATTATTTTTGGAGCTCTTAATGTTACAATTAAGTGGTAGTAATTTTTACTGTGGTATCATAAACACACAATAGGACAACAAACAAGAAAATCACTGGAGGCTGTAGAAATGTGGTTTTACAGAAGAATGTTGAGAATACCATGGACAGCTAAGAAGAGTAATGTAAATGTTCTGAAAGAGGTCAAAGCAAAAAGAGAGCTAATTTCCAATATTAGGAAGAAACAATCATCATTTTTTGGCCATGTAATGAGAAGAAAACAACTGGAATATATTGTAACAACTGGAAAAATTGAGGGACGAAGAGATAATGGGAAACAAAGAGAAAAAATAACAGACAGCTTAAGAGAATGGCTTGGCAGAAGGTCAACAACAGAAATGATAAAGAACTGTCGAGATCGAAAGTTGTGGAGAGCCCGATCACCTACGCCAGTAGGCCCGGTACTTGATGATGATGATGATCATAAACACGTTGAGTCAAAGATAGGTATCGTAATCTAGAGTTAAGGAAATGGCGGAAAACAGGATGGATTGGAAATGTGTTGGTTGAATACCTATGCTCCACAGGGGGTTGAAAGGAAGAAGATTTTCTTTGTGTGCAGTATAGTTCACTGTAATGTTGCTAAATTGGCTCCCTTGGTATAAAGTAATTGAATTTGTGTTACTCTATATATTTTCAGATTTGTGTAGCATAATTGA
Source organism: Megaustenia siamemsis (assembly GCA_032433765.1). Taxonomy (NCBI): domain Eukaryota; kingdom Metazoa; phylum Mollusca; class Gastropoda; order Stylommatophora; family Ariophantidae; genus Megaustenia; species Megaustenia siamemsis. The sequence goes on from JAVIAB010000050.1 coordinate 11,889,422, forward strand.
AAATAATACTTTTGGTGTGACATCAGTAAATGCAAGGTGAGCTTATTTTTCTTGTAGCCATTTTAAATGTTAACATAGACGTAGGTGATGTTGATCAAGTCATCATCATCACTGTGTGCCATACCGGTTGACGTAGGCTATCATGTCCTTCCACAATCTTCTATCTACAGTGCGTTGTATCAATTCTGTTGTTGACTGTTTTCCATGCCATAACACCAAGCTATCTAGTATCTTCTCTCTTTGTTGTCCGCAATCTCTCTTTCCTAGTATTTTGCCAGTTGTAAGCAAGTATTCCAACTTTCATCTTCTCATGATGGGCCCGAAAAATGTTGATTGTTTTCTGATATTTTCTTGGAGCTCCCTTTTTGTTTTGACCTCTTGGGGAATTTCCTCATTGGTCTTTTTAACTGTCCAGAGAACTTTCAACATTCTTCTGAGAAATCTCTGTGGCCTCTAATTGTCTTTTCATTTGTTTGTCCATGATTCACTTCCATAGGTCAGAATTGGTTCTATATAGATCAGATGAACTCTCTTTCTTATTTCTATTGACATAGATTTGTTGCAATAGACATTTTTCATTTTCTGAAATGCTATTTTGGCCTGAGCTATTCTGCTTTTTATTTCTGTGGTGCATCTTCTATCTGGATTTATTATTCTGCCCGTCTATTTGAGGCATTGCACTTGTTTCAGATTTGTCCTGTTTATTTTTATGCTGCATGTTGGTGATGATTGTTTCTTTGATATGACCATTACTTCTGTTTTCTTACTATTCAGACTGAGACCTTTCTTGTTGGCTGTTGACCAAATAGTCATGCCTAAATAGGTTTGTGAACGGAAAGTAAAATAGGCAGTATAGTTGGATATTGAAGACAGAAAAAAAATAGTCCATGCTCTAAGGTAAATAACTGTCCTGTGGGGACTGGATGGTCTTGAGGTAATATGCCAGTCTCAAGATAGAGAGGTTGTGAGTTCAAATCCCAGCTGCACTAGTTGGGATTTTTATTTGTAATTTCTCTCTGTGACAACCACCCCTGGTCTCAGCAGCAAGGCCCAGCTTGAAACGTCAAGTATTCATAGACAGAAAAAAAATTGTGAGTGCCTACGAAGACGGAGTTATCTGCCTGTGCAGTGAGGGAACCCTGTGCACACGGCTGCCATGGAAAAATGGATTAACCCGCACAAATTCAGGCTGTCATCACCAGATGTGAAAGCTGGTATACGCCAAAAAAACAACCTGTCCTGCTCATGTTCTCTTGTACCTTACAGCTTAAAGAGAGAGAAGTGAGTGTTCTAGATAGAGCTCTACACTTTGTTTTGGAGTGTTCTAGATCTAGATAGAGCTCTACACTTTGTTTTGGAGTGTTCTAGATCTAAATAGAGCTCTACACTTTGTTTTGGAGTGTTCTAGATCTAGATAGACCTCTACACTTTGTTTTGGAGTGTTCTAGATCTAGATAGAGCTCTACACTTTGTTTTGGAGTGTTCTAGTTCTAGATAGAGCTCTACACTTTGCTTTGGAGTGTTCTAGACAGAGCTCTACACTTTGCTTTGGAGTGTTCTAGATCTAGACAGAGCTTTACACTTTGCTTTGGAGTGTTCTAGATCTAGACAGAGCTCTACATTTTGCTTTTGAGTGTTCTAGATATAGATAGAGCTCTACACTTTGCTTTGGAGTGTTCTAGACAGAGTTCTACACTTCGCTTTTTATGGAAATTAAGTTTTCCGTGGGCAAACACTTCCCCCCTCTCTATACCATCCTAATTATTGCTTCTGGTGACCTCTGAGTGTTGAATTTGTTTCCCTTGATGTTGGATTTTTTTTAACACCACGTGTGCTTTGTAAAGATTATGAAGGTGTCATAAAATCCTGGTTTAAAAAAAAATGTGATTAATTTTCAATTAATTTGTTTTTTCTTTTCTTATGGGGGGAGGGATGATTATATTTTCGGCTGTCAACAAGATATTACATCAAACAAACCTTTGTTACGCTGATAGGCAACTAACAACGCTAACAGGAAGCTGAACATATGGCTGGAATGATGTGTGAATAGATAACGTAACACTCTGGTAGTTAGGCCCCATGCTGTCAAATTTCAGGCCATAAATCATACCTAAGCCTTGAAATTATTACTGCATCCAATTCCTGTCTCTTCTTGGGTAAACACAAAGCTATGTAGTAAAAGTTCAAAGAAAATCTTATTTTCCGACCTCCAAATGTATTGAGTTATTATTGAGTTATTATTGAGTTATTATTGAGTTATTTGCGGGTCATCATCATTGCACTCAGAACATGTCCATAGGTGCTCAGATCCCCTCCTCAGCAATTCCCTCAGTGTCCAGCGACTGACGACTCCAGTTCTATATGTTGGTTGATAAGTCTTCTTACACAGCCACTAAGTTTCTCATTTCTGGCTGTGCCCATCTCCAAATGTAACAATGGTGTAATGTAACAATGATGTAACAATAATTATGGAAATGTACCAGTCAAATACCAGTGGATAAAGAGATACAGCGAAGATAATGGCGCTGGATAGGACACACTGTGGAAGCCAACTGAGAGTATTGCACAGCAGGCCCTTTTTTGGAATCCCCAGGGGAAAAGACAAAGAGGAAGGCCAAGGAATTCTTCGAGAAGACAGATAGAGGCGAAGATGAAGATGATGGGGAAAACATGGAATGATCTTAAAAGAATGGCAAGAAACAGAATGGCTTGGAAAATGTTGAGGACCTATGCTCCTTGGGGAGCTGAAAGGTAGTAGAAGAAGAAGGAGAAATGTAACAATGAAGTGTTTGTAATTTTTACGAACATGTCTCGGAACATGACTCATGGATAAGTGTCATAATCTAGAGTTAATATACAATAAGCATAAATTTGATGGTTATTGATATATTCTAGGCTTCTTCGCTGGGGGAAGGAAAAGGTGCAACCAGAGCTTCAGAATGTGTTTGACATTGTGATATGTGCAGACTGGTAAGTGCTTGAGTTCACTGGTCTAATTATTGTTGGGACTGGGTAATTGAAGGAGTTTCAATTTCATTAAAAAATAGTGAATACAAGGGTTAAAGTAAAGTAAAGTGCCCTGTCACGCCAAGTGGCGCATAGGGAATATAGTGTTAGTGATTATAATTTTTACAGACCTTTGGCACATGATGCTGGGGTTTCTTCAATCCCTACAGGTTTGACTTGATAAGACTAGGGAGCAAAGTGGTGGGGTTTAGCCTACACAATGTATGGTGACAAGGGTATTATACCTGTGCCGCTTTACTTTCCCAGAAAAAAAAAACCCAGTACCCATTTAAGGCTGGGTGAATCCGGAAGCCGTCAATCAGGATTGAACCCAACCTCTTGTCCTTTGTAGTTGAGTTCACTAACCACTGAGCTATTGTGGCTCCTAAATACAGGGGTTAGCTGAGTAGAATTGTGGGTTTGGTTTTCTCAGAAAAGTCAGTGGTGTAAGGTGGGGGGATCAGGATTTTGGTTCACTGTCAGGGATTAAAAGTCAGGATTTCTGCTAAGAGATATGAGCCTACACCACTACCACCTCCTGCTGCGCTCAAGTATGAAAATGGAGATTGATGTGGTCACTGCAACTCTGAGATTTTATCTGTATGATAAAATTTAAGCAGTGCTATGACTGTGATGTTATAAGTATGAAAATTTAAGCAGCGCTATGACTGTGATGTTATAAGTATGAAAATTTAAGCAGCGCTATGACTGAGATGTTATAAGTATGAAAATTTAAGCAGCGCTATGACTGAGATGTTATAAGTATGAAAATTTAAGCAGCGCTATGACTGAGATGTTATAAGTATGAAAATTTAAGCAGCGCTATGACTGAGATGTTATAAGTATGAAAATTTAAGCAGCGCTATGACTGTGATGTTATAAGTATGAAAATTTAAGCAGCGCTATGACTGTGATGTTATAAGTATGAAAATTTAAGCAGCTCTATGACTGTGATGTTATAAGTATGAAAATTTAAGCAGCGCTATGACTGAGATGTTATAAGTATGAAAATTTAAGCAGCGCTATGACTGAGATGTTATAAGTATGAAAATTTAAGCAGCGCTATGACTGAGATGTTATAAGTATGAAAATTTAAGCAGCGCTATGACTGAGATGTTATAAGTATGAAAATTTAAGCAGCGCTATGACTGAGATGTTATAAGTATGAAAATTTAAGCAGCGCTATGACTATGATGTTATAAGTATGAAAATTTAAGCAGCGCTATGACTGTGATGTTATAAGTATGAAAATTTAAGCAGCGCTATGACTGAGATGTTATAAGTATGAAAATTTAAGCAGCGCTACTATGACTGAGATGTTATATGTATGAAAATGAAAATTTAAGCAGCACTACTATGACTGAGATGTTATATGTATGAAAATGAAAATTTAAGCAGTGCTATGACTGTGATGTTATATGTATGAAAATGAAAATCTTAGCAGTGCTATGACTGTGATGTTATATGTATGAAAATGAAAATTTAAGCAGCGCTACTATGACTGAGATGTTATAAGTATGAAAATGAAAATTTAAGCAGTGCTATGACTGTGATGTTATATGTATGAACATGAAAATTTAAGCAGTGCTATGACTGAGATGTTATATGTATGAACATGAAAATTTAAGCAGCGCTACTATGACTGAGATGTTATCTGCAGTAGAATAGAATTTGCACAAAAATTCAAAGACGATGGTAATCACCTACCAAGACAAATGAACAAAACATATCTCCACACTTCCATAGTTAATGAACAACTAAGAAAATCGTCTAAACATAAGAATGTGCAAAAACTACCAAACCTATAGTGAGCTATACTTATAAAATCAAAAATCAGACCTGACTGTCGGATGCAGAAATATGGCAAAAATTATGTGATGGATTTAGCCATAAACTTAGTGGCAAATTTGAAATATTTTGAATAAATCCTTATTAAAATTGCAATAACAAAAATTTGATATGCTTAGTTCCGCTGTATTAAAAAGTAAGGTTTGTCATTTTGAATGTATTTACTTTCAGTCTGTTCTTTGATGATGGCAGACAAGATTTAGCTGATCTTATTTTTGACCTGCTAAAGCCAGGGGTAGGTGCATGTGCCAGGTTTTGTAGCATTTTCATATCTTGGGCTCCTGTACAGATTATAGAAATGCTAACTTGTCAAACAAAATATAGCTGGTCCAGACAGTAGTCTGTTATGGATAGAGTTTCACTTGGTTTGGCTGCAAGTTGACACCAGCTTATGTGTCTTAGCCTTTTCACTGTCTGCAGCATTTTCACTACTGGTTATGGAAGCTGTTTAGAGATGCTCTTGGTTTATACTTGTTTTATTGCCAAGGAGTTTCTTGTTTTTCATTTACTTTTAATAGATTAAGGGCTGTAATGCCATAGTGCTACAAACTTTCTTCTGGTGCATACAATCCATATGTAAAGTTAGTTGCAGATTTTGGACAGTTTTTTTTCCTACATCTTAATGAATATGTGTATCATCATCATCACGTACCGGGCCTGCTGGCATAGGTGATCATGTCTCTCCATAACTTTCGATCTCGACAGTTATTTATCATTTCTGTTGTTGACCTTCTGCCAAGCCATTCTCTTAAGCTGTCTGGTATCTTTTCTTTTTGCTTCCCTCTATCTCTTTGTCCCTCAATTTTTGTGTACAACTGCCTAAAATCACCCATTTGTTTTTATTTCATTGTCATTGTGGTTGATTATTTTTGAGGTAATGTGGTCAGAAACACAATTCAAATAAGACAAATGAGATTTTTGGGGCATATTAAAAGACACAGCAGCCTACTAAAAGTAATCTTGGAAGGGAAAATACAGAGCAAAAGAGGCAGAACCAGACCAAGACTAATGTGGAGGAGTAACATAAAAAAATGGACAAGTCAGCCTATGACAATCTGCACTATCAAAGCAAGAGACAGAGCGAAATGGCGCTCCATGATTGCTAACCTTTGATGTGGAGATGGCACTCGATGATGATGAGTGTGGTCAGTATTACACACGTACCACTTTACTTTCCCAGAAGAAATCCAGTACCCATTTAAGGCCCGGTGAACCCGGAAGCCATCAGTCATGATTGAACCTGATCTCTTGACCTTAGTATAGTTCAGTAACCTCTGAGCTACCGCGGCACCCATCTATATAGCACACTCTCTATTTTTGCCTAAATAATGTTGTCTGTCCTGTAACCCCGAACCTCAAGGACTACGGTATCCCCTTATTGTCTCATTCCTGTCACTGCTAAATTGTCCAGCTGTATAGATCTTGTCAAGAGTTAAAAACCTCCCACAGAAAGAGTTTTGGGTCTGGGTACTTAATCCACTAAACCTCATCACAGTAAAGGCAGCATTAGTCACAAGAAACAAGCTCCGGAAACAATCACAAGAACTGCAATACTGCAGACTTTGTAAAAGATGCTAAAGGGAGGTAAGTCAAACCAAGGACAACCTGACAGAGATCATGCAAGAATAGGGCAACTTGGTATAAAATGGCAGAAACTGGTATAACAGACTTCACTCCTGTGAAAAAGGCCAGGAACCATGTAAAATGGAGGGGAAAAAACTTTGTTATTGTCCCATAAAGTGTGTACACCATTAACGGTTTGCCGGTCTGTGGTCAATGAGAATAAGATGCAGAAAATTTTCACATTCGTAGTTAGGAAAATGAACACCTTTTTGTTGCATACAGAGTGCAGCTCAGAGTAGATATAATTGTCCGTGAGTGTTCATATTTAATTAATATTTTTTTGATTTTGGGAAGGAGCTGTTGGCATAATAATAGAACTGTTGAGAACAAATGGAATGTTCTGTGGGAAATTGATATGATCATATTTTGACTTTATCATGTTCAGTTTTAAAATGAATCTTCTTCTTTCATAAATATCTACAAAGTCTTTTCAAATAATTGTGTTGCCTTTAACGGTTCATGTAAGTGACCTCAAAGTTTTGGGTTTGATGTTGTACTGTTTGGCTATTGAGTCATGAAACTTCTATCTATTATCCTTTCAAGACAAAGACGGCATATAGAGCAGTGATTCCAATGATCTTTATTGTCTAGTGTCAAACATTGTATCTCACCATCCCTGTTCTATGCAAGCCACTCAACCTAAGAAAGGGAGCTGATGGCTGCAGTTGTTGCCTCTCACCACAGTGCTGTTTTTAGTGTTGTTTAGTTTGGTCTCTATTTCTTTTACTCTCTAGTTCCCATCTGCTTTAAGATTCTCTTGTTGTTTCTTCTCATCACATGGCCACCTTCTTTTCTTGATTATAAATATTTTAGGATGCTTTCTATTTTCCCTAATTTATGTACATATTGAATTCATTCTGTGGTATATGAAGTATTTTCCTGTGACATTTGTTTTCAAATTCATCTGATTTATTTTCTTTTTCTTCAGTACAGTACCTGCTACAATTAAGTTAATTAAATACATTTATCATCTTTGGGACACGCTGAGAACAATGTCTTTGTCCATTTTTCCCTACACCTTTAGACATTTGTTCTTTTTGACTCCTATATTTGGTCTATTATGTCTTTCATTATTTATTTATTACACCTTTCATCATATGATAGTTACACATTTCTAGACCCACCATTTTCTTGTATATTTTTGTTCTGTTAAAGTCCCAGGCATTCATATTTATATCATATATTATAAATAATTATTGTTATTTTGTATTTATTATAAATTATGCCCTCAATATAATGTTATTGAATGATTCAAGGGCCAGTCACTCATATTTGCCCCGCTAAGAAGTGGAACATTTCACAAGTTTGAGGACATTGCTGAGAAATCATTCCAGGTTTTCATAGATGAAGCGTATGACAGTTTTGTGTGGAATATACATTGCCAGGTAAGCTACATTTTGAACAGAAATAAACATACCATTTTGATCTGTAAAAGTTGAAGTCAATGATTATAATAAAGCCATCTTTATATGGAACATTAAGTGTGACAGCCTGGTGTTTTTTGGATAGTTTATAATATTAATCCCTTATCTTGTATTTTTGATGGTCTTGTTTCCACTTTGTATTGTAGTACATCAGTGTTGCACCTTTATAGTTCTCTGGCATTTACCTGTTAAGTGGGCATTGATGTGTTGTGTCACAAGTTTAAGCCGCAAAGCTGCGAAAACTGTTTCTTTCGGCCTGACACATCCATTCATGGATAGATTTGCTTAACAATTCTTGCCAGAGGAGCTGATGCTTTTTATCTACTCTTCTAGACTTTTATCTGCTTTGGGTTCTTTAACATGCTTAGATGCACATGAGACCTCTTGTTTTTTGCCATGTTCTGAGAGTTATAGACATCAAGTTTCACTACATATGGAGAAAAGGAGAGGAAAGCCTCCAGGAAACAACAGATTCAAAGCGAAAAATTCCAGCCAACTGCAGGACTCAAACCCGAAACTTTCATATCAAAAGGCTGACATTCTACCTCTAGACCACCCAGTCAGAACATACAGTATCACAGAAATCATAGATATGTGGTAATAGTTGCCAATGCAGTACTTTGGACCCAGGGATAGAAACTTGTTTATGCCATATATTTATATTTTTTAAAAAAAGTAAAGGTTCCCTTCACGCCTTGAAAGTCATAGGGGGAATATGGTGTCAGTGACCATATTTTTTTCTTTGACCACAGCACATTTTTGGGTGATGTGGTCGGTATCATGCCATGCCGCCTTTACTTTCCAGAAAAATCTCTGATGCGCATTTTTAGAGGCTGGGTGAACCCCGGAGCCTTGTCAGTCCAGAAAAAAAATCTGCCACTGCTGGGGATTGAACCCGGACCCTTCTGGTCAGGAAGCGAGCACACTAACTACTCAGCCACCAAGGCTCCCATATATTTATAGGATAAGATAAAAATTTGGCTTTAATTAATTTAAAAATTTTTTTTTTTTGGGCTTTCAGATGCAGAAAAATAGTCCAGACATATATGACACTTCTCTTCACTTCCCCGTAATGATGAAACTAACAAAGCCGCTGTCATCATCTCGTGATGTCACCCCAGAGTCCAGATAAACTTAACACTTCTTTCAGCCCAGAAGGTCACTAAGCAACCGTTAACAGATAATGTTGTATTTGATATTTTTTTCTTATTTTTATACATTTTTATTACATTTACTGAATCAGTGCAGGTGTCCGCTCTATACCAAAGATAAACTACGCTCTGAGAGCACCATTGTTTTTGTTTACATTTTGTATGATTACAGAAGATTGAGGCAGTTCCAAGAGAGGAGAACCCTTACACAGCTGTTTGCTTTAATGGTAAAAGTGCCATTTAGTTCTAGCTTCATGAATGTTGCAGAATTTATGGGTTTGGATGCGGTGAATCTACAACATTGTCATGTTCATGAATTTGATCATTTGTTTGTTTTACAATTTGTACCACTACACAAAAATGTTCAATTTTCTACATTAATTAACTTTTGTGTTGATATTTTAGTAGAATAATGCACATGACAAGCAATAATTCAAAGATGGAGTAATTAAGAATGATACAGGGTGTTCAAAAAGTCATGCAACCCTGTGGAAAAACAATTTCATGCGATTCTCCGTAGAGTTGTGTCCCATGTGGTTCTCCATAGGGTTGTCCCCCATGCAGTTTTCTGAATGGCTTGCGTCACTTTTTGAACATTTTATAATATATAACACCTGGTAAAACCTTGGCCACTTTAAGAGCAAACTTTACGGTTTGGTGCTGTGATATTTCTAAATAATCCAGACTCCCGGCTGCACTGAACGCTAAAGGCATTAACATTTCATATAAATGTTCATCCCATCTACAATTTATTATGTTATGTTCAACAGATGAGAGAATATAATATCTAATTTACATATGCTCAGGAGATTCAACATTCATGCCATCAACCATCTAAACTCATCAAAATCAGAAATGTTTTTCCAAAATTTAGACTTCAGTTTTTGTATAGATCACCCTCCCATAGGTAATTGAAATGTTAGTTTCCCTCCATGTTCATTCCATTCCAGATATTATAATGAGCTTTAAAATCAGCAGCACTTTTCTTTTACCTCTGTTTTGTAATTTTAATGCAATTTCATGAATCTTTAACTTGTTCAAAATAATTTATCGCTTTCTTTGCCCAGAAAAAGATAATGTTTACAATAAGTAATTGGTCACAATCATATCTTATGATATATGGAGAATATGGTGTTAGTGCCCATTGTTTTTATTTTACCATTGGCATATTGATCTAAACCTGGACCTTATGGTCAGTGGGTGATTACTCTTATTTTAATCTGTCTTCACAGCTTCATGGCAATAACTGTACAAATTATGATGTCGTTTTTGTTTTGTTCTTCGTTCACCAGCTTTCAACTCTGGTGAAATTCCTAATGTCTAAGAACTGAGTGTTGCATGTTAATATGTTTTTCCCTGGTGGCCATCTGCACAGGGTTCCCTCGCCGCACAGGCAGATAATTCCAACTTGGATGTACTCATGTTTTTCCGTCAATGAGTACTTGACATTTCAAGCCGGGCCTTGCTGCTGAGACCAGGGGTGGTTGCCTCAGAGAAATCATAAATAAAAATCCCATCGAATCATAAATAAAAATCCCATCGGATGCAGCCAGAATTTGAACTCACAACCTCTCTGTCTTGAGACCGACCGGCATCTTGCCTCGAGACCAACCAGTCCCCATTATGTAGTTTGATTGAGTTTAAACAAATAATGTGTCATCTTGAATATAAAAAGTGCAGTGTTAAATCTGTTTTTTAATGTTAATATGGTAGGTTTAAGAAGTGAAAGTCCAAAAATTAACGAAATCCATCACATAAGGGCCAGTTGAAATGTGGGCCCATATTCCCCTCCCATCCATTGACATATTTATGAATGATGACTGTCCTATTACCACAGACAATACTTTGTAGCCATTAAATGTGGGCCCATATTCCCCTCCCATCCATTGACATATTTATGAATGATGACTGTCCTATTACCACAGACAATACTTTGTAGCTATTAAATGTGGGCCCATATTCCCCTCCCATCCAATGACATATTTATGAATGATGACTGTCCTATTACCACAGACAATACTTTGTAGCCATTAAATGTGGGCCCATATTCCCCTCCCATCCATTGACATATTTATGAATGATGACTGTCCTATTACCACAGACAATACTTTGTAGCCATTAAATGTGGGCCCATATTCCCCTCCCATCCAATGACATATTTATGAATGATGACTGTCCTATTACCACAGACAATACTTTGTAGCCATTAAATGTGGGCCCATATTCCCCTCCCATCCATTGACATATTTATGAATGATGACTGTCCTATTACCACAGACAATACTTTGTAGCCATTAAATGTGGGCCCATATTCCCCTCCCATCCATTGACATATTTATGAATGATGACTGTCCTATTACCACAGACAATACTTTGTAGCCATTAAATGTGGGCCCATATTCCCCTCCCATCCATTGACATATTTATGAATGATGACTGTCCTATTACCACAGACAATACTTTGTAGCCATTAAATGTGGGCCCATATTCCCCTCCCATCCATTGACATATTTATGAATGATGACTGTCCTATTACCACAGACAATACTTTGTAGCCATTAAATATGGGCCCATATTCCCCTCCCATCCATTGACATATTTATGAATGATGACTGTCCTATTACCACAGACAATACTTTGTAGCCATTTTCAGGGTCCTGGGTGAACCTACAAGTTTGTGTCATTTTTTTTTTTGTAATAAAAAATCATATATTCTGGACATAATTTATGATACATACAAAATAACAATAATTTATAAAAATACAATTTATAATATATAACGATTTAAGTATTAATTATTAAAAAGATTAATGCCTGGACCTTAACAACAAAAATTGAAACTTTCAACTGCTTTGTCAACTGTGAGTTGACCATACCAATATGACATCCACATAGTCTCCTATTTCTATCTAACCTTTTAATGGTGTTAAAAATAGTCAGATCACAACAGACAACTTTGAGCTTAATTTTCACTGAATGATATTCTATATGACACAAGCCAACTCTCATGGCCTCTCCCTTGATCAATCAGACCAGTTCAATCACACAGTTTTATTACTCATAGGTGCTTTACTGTTTAAATGAGGCTTTGAGGGAGTAGAGAAATGAAAGAGTGGACAGGCTAGCTAACTGTGCTTTTGTTGAAGACGGTCAACCAATATATTTGGTGGACATCACTACTGCCCTCCAAGATGCGGGAAGAGCACAGGACATTGAGAACCATGAGCCCATGTCTCTCCTTCGGATGAAAGAGATGGGAGTAATGATGGGTACAGCCAGAAACGAGAAGTTTATTCTGGGGCATAAGAGGATTTATCAACCAACACAGAGCTGAAGTCATCAGTTACTGGATGTTGTGGGACATGCTGAGGAGGGGATCACAGCACCAATGGGCATGTTCAGAGTGCAATGATAATAACTCACAAATAACTTGATACGTCTTTATGTATTAAAATCTGTTAAGTAGTAAAAGTAAAGTAAAGAGCCCCGTCACACCAAGTGGCTCTTTACATTAGGGAATATAGTGTTAGTGACCATAATTTTTATAGACCTTCAATATATGGTTTTTGAGGTAATGTGGTTGGTATTGTGCCCGTGTCGCTTTACTGTCCCAGAAAAAAAAATCAGGAACCAATTTAAGGCTGGATGAATCCGGAAGCCATCAATTAGGATCGAATCTGGCCTCTTGTCCTTTGTAGACCAGTTCACTAATCACTGAGCTATCGCGGCTCCCTTTCCAGTAGTGCATTTGTACAAATTTGCTCTGTGGTGTGTCTTTACTCTCCAACTGTAGTTGTTGAGGAACATGCGTGGTCTAAAACTAGAGCTATGCCAGTTGTAGCAATGCTACCATAGGGTTTATGTAGATCAGAACAGACCAAAGGGTTTTAATCAGACAAAGAGACATACAAACATGTTGAAATAGGATGTGCTGTGCTACATAACTAATGTATCAGTGTAGTGTAATTCACACTAAGGAGATGTCGTCACACTACAGCCTTCCTCAACTTACGATGGGATTACTTTCTGGAAAACTAATCAGAAATATGTCAACAAAAGTAGCATATAGTAAGTAAAGTAAAGAGCTCCGTCACACCAAGTGGCATTTAGAGAATATGGTGTTAGTGGCCATAATATTTATAGACTTTCGGCACATGAATTTTGGGGTAATGTGGTCGGTATTACGCCCGTGCCGCTCTACTTTTCCAGAAAAAAATCTGGTACCCATTTACGGCTGGGTGAACCCAGAAGCTATCTATCTGGATCTAACCCAACTTAAAAGTAACATATAATATCCTATATATGGACTTTGAAGGTCTCAGTAAGGCTTTCTTGCTTCACAATTTATAACTATTTTGTTTTGTGTTTCATTTTTCAACTAGATTTAACTAAACAAACATGGCTAAATATAGAAAAATGATATTTTCTCTCATTTCATGTATTTATATCATGTGCACTTGTATCATAACAGAATGATCATAAATTGAGGTATGGTTGTAGCCTGTTAGTAAATGTATTCAATGATAAGAAATTACAAACTAATAGCACACAGATTTGTTAATTATTTACACAAATAGAGGAGTGTTGACTTGATAAATGATGTTCAGATTATCATTGGAAATATGAGAAATGTGGACTTTCAAATTCATTTCTGCTATAGCTAATGAAAATATGAGAAATGTGGACTTTCAAATTCATTTCTGCTATAGCTAATGAAAATATGAGAAATGTGGACTTTCAAATTCATTTCTGCTATAGCTAATGAAAATATGAGAAATGTGGACTTTCAAATTCATTTCTGCTATAGCTAATGAAAATATGAGAAATGTGGACTTTTAAATTCATTTCTGCTATGGCTAATGAAAATATGAGAAATGTGGACTTTCAAATTCATTTCTACTATGGCTAATGAAAAAAAGCAAGAGGAGTATTTGTTGCACTGAGAAACATATGGAAGTCCAAAGAAGTTAGGTTAAGTACTAAAATAAAAATTTTCAACTTCAATGTTAAGTCATTCTTATTAATGGCTGTGAAACATGGAGAACAACTAAAATGACAATCATGAAGATAAAGACTTTCATTAATGTATGCTTACGCAGAATAAAAGGATGGAAATGGCAGGACAAAATCACTAACATAGAATTATGGAAATGTACCAGTCAAATACCAGTGGATAAAGAGCTCTATGCAATGAAGACTGGATAGAACACACACTACGGAAGCCAACTGAGATTATTACACAACAGGCCCTTTTTTGGAATCCCCAGGGAAAAAGACAAAGTGGAAGACCAAGGAATTCTTGGAGAAGACAGACAGAAGCAGAGATGAAGATGATGGGAAAGACATGGAATGATCTTAAAAGAATGTCAAGAAACAGAACGACTTGGAAAGTGTTTGTTGAAGACCTATGCCCCACAGGGAGCTGAAAGATAGAAGAAGAAGAATATAGCAAATGAAAATATGAGAAATGTGGACTTTCAAATTCATTTCTGCTATTGGGAAGTTGTGAGAGAGGGTGCGTCTAAATAGATGAGAATTTTTGTTATTCTTCAGATAAAGTGGGCGGAAGTTTGAATCGAGGTATGGAAATAAACAAACATATTTGGGCTCTGACTCAAACACCCCCATGATGACTGCACTTGCAGCCTTTATTCCACAGTCTCCCCTGTAGGTACCAGAAATGGGTTAAATGCCGTAATTATAGCTTTTTTTTCTTTTCATGGGAAGTTTAAACTCACATTATTCTTTACACATGTGCTAGCAAGGAGTTTAACACATTGTGGCCGCGCTGTTTTTCTGAATTTTTTAAATTTTGAAATAACTGCGATAAGATTGATTAAAATTTAATCTAAAACACCATTTTGTTAAGACAATTTATTCATGAATTCGAAAAAACGACTTGCAACTAAACAATTGCGAAAATGTTGGTAAATTAAAAGCTGATAAATCATGGCTTTTGGGCTCGGCACGCAAGCTGCGATTTGTGGGTCGTGGTACGGAATACGTTAAAGGACTCCCCGTCAGAAAATTAAAAGTTTGCACTGACTCTGGGTTTATTTAAAATTTAGTTTAACTGCAAAACAAAATGAATGTTCCCTGATATAGTTTAGAAGACATAAAATTAATTGTTTAGTGATGAATACGTGAGTGAAGGTGTGTTTGCATACAGCCTATATTACAATTTAGTTCTTGTCAAGAAGCACTTAATATACCTAGAGCATTGTCCTTCCATACTTTTCTCTTGAAAGTTGATTCCAGTAAGCCATAAGTCAAATTGATATTATACCAGTCATTTTGTATATATGTCATATGCCAAAATATATTTTTGTATATAATAATAGATTTTTCTTTCATCTATCTGTCTTCTCATTTTGCCTATATACGATGATTTCATCCTTAGTTTTAATATTTCCCTTTTGTCTGTAATATTTCTTTTCTGCTCTTACTATTTCCCATCAAATTCTTAATTGTCCCTTTTACACTTATCTACTTCATTCAAGTATGTGGGACAGGATTCTTCTCTAATTTGTTTGAGATTTTCAAGGGGGATATTGGAGCACCTATGAGTTAATTTGGTGTGCAGTGATAATGATCTTAACACAAGCTCATTTACTCTTTCCTTTCAAATTTTTATATTTTCATATGACCCGTATTATTTCTCTTCTATACCTATTTCCCCCTTTGACCACATTATTTCCCTTCTTCGTCTACTATTTCCCCCTTTGACCACATTATTTCCCTTCTTCGTCTACTATTTCTCCCTTTGACCACATTATTTCCCTTCTTCATCTACTATTTCCCCCTTTGACCACATTATTTCCCTTCTTCATCTACTATTTCCCCCTTTGACCACATTATTTCCCTTCTTCATCTACTATTTTCTCCTTTGACCTCTGTTATTTCCCTTCTACATCTACTATTTTCTCCTTTGACCCCTGTTATTTTTTTTCTGTGCCTACTATTTCCTTTTTGGCCCTTATTATTTCCCTTCTTCGTCTACTATTTCCCCCTTTGACCACATTATTTCCCTTCTTCATCTACTATTTCCCCCTTTGACCACATTATTTCCCATCTACACCTACTATTTCCCCCTTTGACCACATTATTTCCCATCTACACCTACTATTTCCCCCTTTGACCACATTATTTCCCATCTACACCTACTATTTCCCCCTTTGACCACATTATTTCCCCTCTACACCTACTATTTCCCCCTTTGACCACATTATTTCTCTTCTTCATCTACTATTTCCCCCTTTGACCACATTATTTCTCTTCTTCATCTACTATTTCCCCCTTTGACCACATTATTTCCCATCTACATCTACTATTTCCCCCTTTGACCACATTATTTCCCTTCTTCATCTACTATTTCCCCTTTGACCACATTATTTCTCTTCTTCATCTACTATTTCCCCCTTTGACTCCTATTATTTCCCATCTACACCTACTATTTCCCCCTTTGACCACATTATTTCCCTTCTTCATCTACTATTTCCCCCTTTGACCACATTATTTCCCATCTGGGGGACTGGTTGGTCTCGAGGCAAGACACCGGCTTCGAGACAGAGAGGTTGTGGGTTCAAATCCCAGCTACACTGGTTGGGATTTTTATTTGGTCTCAGCAGCGAGGCCCGGCTTGAAACGTCAATTACTCATCGACGGAAAAAATATGAGTACCTCCGAAGTCGGAATTATCTGCCTGTGCGGCGAGGGACCCCTGTGCTAACGGCCACCAGGGAAAAATGGATTAACATGCAAAATTCAGTTCCTAGTATCTAGGGACTTCGTCAAAGCTGGCGAACAAAAAAAAAAATTTTCCCATCTACCCCTACTATTTCCCCCTTTGACCACTATTATTTTCCTTCTACTCCTATTATTTCCCTTCTTCGTCTACTATTCCCCCTTTGACCACTATTATTTTCCTTCTACTCCTATTATTTCCCTTCTTCGTCTACTATTCCCCCCTTTGACCACTATTATTTTCCTTCTACTCCTATTATTTCCCTTCTTCGTCTACTATTTCCCCCTTTGATCCCTATTATTTCCCTTCTACACCTACTATTTCCCTTTCACTTTTATTATTTCCCTTCTACACTTTCTGTTTTCCTTCTTCCACTTTTATTTTCCCTCTGTTGTTAGAATTTATCTGTTTCCATTTCTATTCTACCTCAATAATTTCCCTTTTTCTCATCTATTCTTTTCTACCTCTACTACTTTTCATCTTTCCCTACTACATTCCTTCTTTCCCTATTACATTCCTTCTAAATCCACTCCTCATGTACCACCTCCTCACTCTTTGTGTACAGCCACATAGCATTATTGTAAAGTAAAACTATCAAGATTTGAAAGTCTGCAAGTTAGATATGCAAACATATCCTTAAATTGTAACTTTCTTGTTGTCATCACAGTTAATGTTAGCTCAAGTGCTTGTTATATTTATATATCATTCAGCAGTGATACTTGCACATGTTCCTAGAAAAGATATAGGCAGAACTCATAATTTCTGTTAGATTATCAGATTCAGTGTTTTTTGGTTATGGAAGGCCCCGGTATCACTGCAAATGAATTAAAATTCATAATTCAGTGTATTCATATATCAATGTGACTTCTCTGAGACTTACATTAATGTTATCTTACAAGGTGTCCAAAAAGTATCCATACTTAGCTAAAAATAACATCTTTTAGCAAATTGTTAACTTTATTCCCGTCAAAGTTTATTGCAACCTTATGACGCATTCTTGTTCCAATAAGGATAATTTTTTTCTATACAATTTTTTATTTTATTTGTTATAACATCATTCTGAAAGGATAAAACATTGATAACTGTGAAGACTTTTGGAACACCCTGTAGACTAAAAATTGTCCACTTGTATACTACAGTTTCAGTATTAAATATTTATATCTGTCCTACTGTTCATTTTTGTGAACTCCAGGATTGTCAATTACCATTCTATCACTTTGGGTTCCATTTTTGTCAATCAAAATTAATGTTAATTATTGTAAAGATTTTTTTTTTCAATTTTTGTGATTGTTTTATTTGTTTGTTTGGTTGTAGCGTTGAACCATTAAGTGGCATGAGTGATGGTTTTATTTCCAAAATAGACTTGTCATGTTTTGTATCAATTTAAAAAATGGTGTTTCTTTCTGGAAACAAATATTGTATTTGTAGGAAACAAACGAGATAGAAAAATCTCTCATGTTGTGTATCAAATCAAAGGTTTTTTTTCTGGAAACAAATATTATATTTGTAGGAAATGAACCAAATAGAAAAATCTATCATGTTATGTATCAAATCAAAGGTTTTTTTCCCTGGAAACAAATTTTATAAGAAATAAACCAAATAGAAAAATCTATCATGTTATGTATCAAATCAAAGGTCTTTTCTTTCTGGAAACAAATTTTGTATTTTGTAAGAAACAAACCAAATAGAAAAATCTATCATGTTATGTATCAAATCAAAGGTCTTTTCTTTCTGGAAACAAATTTTGTATTTTGTAAGAAACAAACCAAATCGAAAAATCTATCATGTTATGTATCAAATCAAAGGTCTTTTCTTTCTGGAAACAAATTTTGTATTTTATCAGAAACAAACCAAATAGAAAAATCTATCATGTTATGTATCAAATCAAAGGTCTTTTCTTTCTGGAAACAAATTTTGTATTTTGTAAGAAACAAACCAAATAGAAAAATCTATCATGTTATGTATCAAATCAAAGGTCTTTTCTTTCTGGAAACAAATTTTGTATTTTATAAGAAACAAACCAAATAGAAAAATCTATCATGTTATGATGTATCAAATTAAAGATTGTTTTTTTTTCCTGGAAACCAAAAAAATTGCACCAGGATTGATAAATTCATAATTAACGAGATCATGCCCTCTCTTCATGGTGTACCTAGACTATCTAATTGGGGTCAAGTGAGTAAAGATTTGAGGGAAGACAACCCAGTATTAAAAACACCCTGCTGAAGTTGAATGTATTGGTCTGAAAGGTGAAAATAGCCCCTGCGGACCACAACACAGCGCATCTGTGTTCAGTTAATGAACTTTTCAGGGCGGATGTTATTGATTGTTGTTTGCATATGCCAGCTTTATATCTCTAGCAAAGTCCAGTAAATTTTACATGGACACCGTTTTTTTTCCTATTTTTCACACCAACAGTTGTGTGCTTAGGTGTCCCCCACCATAAAGGCAGATATTCTCCAACTTCAGAGGTACTCTCATATTTTTATTGTCAACAGTTTTAACATTTTTTTTTTCCAACTAATTTTTCCTCGACAGTGGCCATTTTGGCCTACTCTTTTCAATTTCCAACTGCCAAAAGTTTTTTAACATGCGCAGAATGTACACAGGCCCTCCTGTATTTTGCTGTATCCGAGAGGGCTAGACATCGGATCTCACAACCCAGAGACCAGGGGTTCGTAAAGCCATGAAGAAACCATGGGCGGATGATGAAGAGAACGATTCATTTATTTACTAGTCGCTGGGTGAATGGGGGGGGGGGGGGGTAATAAAATCTAAACATAAACATAGTAATCCAGTTTGAAGTGCTTCATTATTTGTCTGAAATGTTTAGTGTTAAAATCTGGGGTGAAAGTGTAAGCCCGGATATCAAGAGTGGCCATATTTATTAACATTTTAATGCCAAAAGTACAATTTCAAAAATTGAGGGGGTAGTTTTTGTAATTTTACTGTAGCTCATCTCCCCCCCACCACCACCATCCCTGCATGTGCCTTTCATTTTTAGATGTACTGTATCATTATTTTGACATATTCATCAACTAACTAAATAATATAATATTTATATAAACCATTTCTATGAATATTTTGCCAAAGCTATTTACACCTTTTATTTTAAACTAGCAAAAACATACCAATATTATAATAAGCTAAATGATATATTATATAAATCATAAGCAAATAAGGTATGTATAACTCCTACAGTGCTTGCTGGAGTGATTGGTAGACAATGTTATTAATTGTTCGGACAAAAACTGTTCTTTATTGCAGTTCTTTTCCTACCTCATGTTATCTGTATCTTAGTTTAAACATTTAGTCTTCATTTTTGTTTATTTTTTATGTGATGCTTTTCCAAGAATTTAGCAGTTTAAAAAGTGCACATGTGCATGAGGTTATGACTGCTTTTATTACCACTGAAAGTTGATATAATGATACCGCCACCTTTCTGAGTACCTGAAATACAAATTGAACTTATTTTATGAATGTTCTGCGCCTTCTGTAATTCTGCCTTATTGTCCACAAATGGCCATGCCACTAGCAGGATCTCAATTTCTAGAGCAAAGGAAATAAGTCATTATCTGGATCTTCATTTTTAGAGTAAAGGAAATAAGGAGGTCATTATCTGGATCTTCATTTTTACAGTAAAGGAAAAAGGTCATTATCTGGATCTTCATTTTTAGGGTAAAGGAAATAAGGAGGTCATTATCTGGATCTTCATTTCTAGAGTGAAGGAAATAAGGAGGTCATTATCTGGATCTTCATTTTTAGAGTGAAGGAAATAAGGAGGTCATTATCTGGATCTTCATTTCTAGAGTAAAGGAAATAAGGAGGTCATTATCTGGATCTTCATTTCTAGAGTAAAGGAAATAAGAAGGTCATTATCTGGATCTTCATTTTTAGAGTAAAGGAAATAAGAAGGTCATTATCTGGATCTTCATTTCTAGAGTAAAGGAAATAAGGTCATTATCTGGATCTTCATTTTTAGAGGAGAGACAATAAAGGAGTGGTTTGTTTAGGAAAGAGCTGGGTAAGTCTGAAAATGTAATGTGCATGAATGAGGAACATCTTTCATTTTCTTCTAAAACAAATATAAGGCTTTTGAAATAAAGCAGGATGGATCTGTATATTGTTGTGTTGCTGAGGTAATCTTCTTTCATTAGTAAACATAGAAAGAGGAAAACAGAGAAACAGCATTGAGGTGAGCATTGCAAACAGCAGGATAGGATGGTTGGCCAAAAACAGGAGTTTATTGATGAGCAACGCTTTAAGAGTAGATTTAATGTTTGGTAATTATCACGATGTTGTGCTTCAGGTTCATGCTTTATACATCATGGCAACACTTATGAGTCAGAGACTTAGGTGGCTGGGTCATGTAAGAAGTATGGCAAACAATCGTATTCACAAACAAATATTGTATGGCCAACTTAGGGATTGAAAGAGGCCAAAGGGTATCATGATTGCTTTACAGCAGATTCACATTTCTATACATCTTGATGCATTTTTATGTCTTTACCCCTGACCAAAGGGCAGTCCAGTGCTGAGATATTAGGATGTTTGCAGGGTTTCCTTGAGTGGAATTCTCTATCAGTGAAAGAAATTGGAAGGATCTAGTTGCAAATCATAGCCGATGGAGAACAAAAATAAAAAAAGCAGCACAACAACATTCGAGGCAGCCCCCTTGATATCAAATTCAGAATACAGAAGGTGCAAGAGATAGGAGACAAGGAAATTCTGCTGTCGAATTTGTCTATCCAATAAAAACAGATTCAGCCACGAAAGATACTGTTCCAGTATAACAGTCAAACAGCATCCAGTATAAGGCACTAATATTTTACTAAACTACTGACTTATCATGATTACTTGCTACCAACCATCTGCCAAGATGCCAAAGGCCATATATACATACATATGCGTATCCTGATATAAATTACTTAAGATAACATTTCTTGTTAACACATTTGTTTGAATAATGTGTTTTGACTAGTTTTTATAAAAATCTGGATTGACTATTTAATTTATATTTTGTTGTTATTATTAGCCATGAATTCAAGACTTGCAAGGCAAGTTTTTTTTTTTTTTTTTTTTTTTTTTTTTGGTTGTTGTTGATTGCAGTTTTGTTGTGTTATTTTTCCAAATGTATTTTTTGCCTTAATAGTTATAATTTTTTCCTGATGCTTTTCTAGCAAGCTAAAAAAAAAAATAAGGCTAAATGACAGTACTACATGCATTGGTGTTTTAGGTTAATACATTCCTGTGAGTTTATACATAGAATCAGTTTATAGTCAATTCTGTACATTCCTCTAGTTCAACTATATTTTCTTACTGTTGTGTTTGCCGTGATTCTCATGTAGTGATATTCATTTAATTCATTCCATTTTCAACTTAAAAAATTAATTACCCTGTAGTTTCCTTGTGTGAAGCAAATTGTATCATTTCATTTTTTGGCAATAATTAAAGTGTATGTGTTTTTTTCTGTGACACTGAGGTAGAGTATTCACTTCATAGTAGAAGTGGTCAGTTCAAGTCCCGTATAGAATCGAATAATTATTTTTTTTTCTTCAAGTGACCCCAGATCTCTGAGTGGGTAGGTGGGATTGATAGGTCTAGATCTACTGGTAACAGTAGAATGGAATTCCTGTGTAGAACATATACAAGAGCTTGTGTCATTTGAAAGTAAAAAGACCAGGTTGAATGCCACTGCCTGGGCAAGAATTAAAAAACACTAAAATTCCAACCATCAGCAACTCACACCTGACCAAGTCCTCAACCTCTCAATTGGGCTCCAGTCAAAACAGATAAACTGGTTGACAAGGTGAAGGTTGTTGTAATCCTTTCTGTTGATATAGATCACCTAGTATTACTATAAAAACTTAGGCTATTCAAATCAAATGTACTATCAACCCTTATGTATGCGTGTGAAAGCTGGAAAGCAACAAGAGATATAGAAACAAAGTTGAGCGCATTCGAAAATAAATGTCTAAGGAAAATACTTGGTGTAGTGTGGAACGAATTCAAAATAAACAAGGAAATTAGAGAAATCGCCAATCAACCACTAATATCTTCAGTAATAAAGAAAAGACGATGGTCATATGTTGGACATGTGATGAGAAGAGATATTCTCTGAATAGCAAAGCAAACCCTCATATGGGAAACAACAGGTAAAAGAAAAAGAGGAAGACCCAGGGATACACTGAGAAGAACATTGATAAGAGAGGCAAGAGCAGCAGGATTCGGCTCCATCAATGAGATAGAGCTGCTTGCACAGAACAGAGACAGATGGCGAGATTTGATAAAATATCTTTAAAAGAAAACTGCTAGAACAAAAATTCAAATAGGAGAAGGTGTATCTTGGTCTACGCCCTATGGGCCGGCTACGGCTCGAAAGGTCAATAGATAGATAGATAGTATTACCATACCTAGAAGAGGCAAGCTTTGTCTTCTCCTGTAAACACTAGGAAATCAAGAATGTCGTTGCAGCCCACTACATCACCATCCTTGGACTTTGAGTTGACATCTCATGTTGAGCACATCATCAACTACCATCATCAAAATGACACTAACCAACATTCTGAAATGACTACAGAAACCTATGCCAGCATTGTGGAATTTGTGCTCTGTGCTGAGATCATCCTGTGTGATCAGAGCATTAGTATAGAAAAAAAGTAAAGTGCCCTGTCACGCCAAGTAGTGTATAGGGAATATAGTGTTAGTGACCATAATTTTACAAACCTCCGGCACATGATTTTTGGGGTAATGTGGTCGGTATTACGCCAGTGCTGCTTTACTTTCCCAGAAAAAAATCCTGTACCCATTAAAGGCTGGGTGAACCTGGAAGCCATCGATTGGGATCGAACCTACCTCTTGTCCTTTGTAGTTCAGTTCACTAACCACTGAGCTATCGCGGCTCCCAGAGCATTAGTAGACACTCTCTGAATTACAATGGAAATGGTCACAATACATAAGCTGGAGTGGGCTTTTAAGTAAGTTAATGACTAGACATTCTTGAATATACAAGGAGAAAGAATCAAAAGTAGGAGGACAGTAAAGGATAATATTTATTTTGAGAATGCATATACAATTGTACTAACTAATGCAATTACATATGAATAAACAATTATTGCATCACAATTAGATTTTATTTTATATAATAATAATTCTATACATAATACATAAATTTAGTTATAAAATTTAATATAATATATCACAAACACAATAAAATTAATCTTGTCATTAACTGTCCGCCTACTTTCGGTTCATGCTGTTTTATTATAGACATTGTAGAACATGATTGCTTCACACGTAATAGCAGAATGAGCATATGTTACAGTTAATGTTTGTCTTACTTAACCATATTTTGATATTATTTCTAGATTTTTCACACAATAAGGTACAGCCATTTCACCAATATTATGTTTTACACCAGGTGAATAGATTGTATGTTACAAAAACGTAATATGTGATTTATTTATTTGATTTATGTGTTATATATATATATATTATATATATATATTAATTTGACGTGTGCTGAGTTGTAACAACTTTTTTTTTTAAGTGCTAATGTAACTTTTTACAGACTTAATCGCCAGGTGTATTTAATCCTTGTTTTATTTGTCTCATCTTCTCACCATTCACTCTTTAATTGGGCATGGTTGCATTATGTCACTAGTTCTACAACAAGGCCACAATAAATATCTGCTCCTTTCGACTGACATATCCACCTTTAGCATGTGTTGATTTCTGATTTAACAATTTTTGCTCAGGCAGCGGCCATTTTTGGTCTTTACTTTTCAACTTTAGAGGATGTAATGTAACATAACATTTTAGTACTTGCTAAACAAACTATACATTTTATAAACAAAATTTCACTTCTATCTATCTATTGACCTTTCGAGCCGTAACCGGCCCATAGGGCGTAGACCAAGATACACCTTCTCCTATCTGAATTTTTTGTTCTAGCAGTTTTCTTTTAAAGATATTTTATCAAATCTCGCCATCTGTCTCTGTTCTGTGCAAGCAGTTCTATCTCATTGAGGGAGCCGATTCCTGCTGCTCTTGCCTCTTTCATCAATGTTCTTCTCAGTGTCTGCTAATTTACACATTCTGTATCAGGTCTACGTTTCATTAACAACATCGTTGTTACGATAGCGGATTGTTAAATCTCTGATCAACGGTTCTATACCAAGCCGGAGAAAAATAATTCCTCCATTTTGGAAACAACCGGAAACGACCTATTAACGACTAATTTCACTTCTAAGGGTCCTTTAATGTGTGCTAAGTGCACACAAGATCGCTTGTCTTTTTTGCTGTTATCCAAGAGAGAATATAAATATTCTCACCGCTTAAACTGGGATTTGAGTCTAGGGCCTTCTTGTCCAGGTGCTCAAGTGCTACCTCAATACCACCTACATCTATGTTTTCATTATCTGGTGAGCCACTGTAGATGTATAGTTAGCAAACTGATATCTAACAGTCAAGTTCAGGCCTGATCAATGACTAGGTTTTTACGTAGCCTCATTGCAATCACCTTTGGTTAGTGAAGTGTTTGTAACTTCCTTGTACTAAGCCTCAACTTCATGAAGTAGGGTGGCCCATTCCCTTCCTCGCTGCTTCTAGATCTAACAGGGTGCCAGATTTTTCTGATGAAACCGGTGTAATGTTGGCCACATTGTCTTGAAAAAAGAAATATACTGAAGGCTAAAGAAACATATACCCTAACATCATATCTCCTCTACACCACAGACCTTGACAGAGTTCTTACATCTTTCTTCTTTATCCGAGTTATTTATATTTTAATGAGTTTCACAGGACCTGGTATATTATATAGGAGTGAAATTGTTGTCTGTGAAGTATATGGTTTGTATAGCATGTACTAAATAGGATTATTTGTGCAGCGTTCTTTATATGTGACAGCTTAAGTCAGAAAATCCCTCAGTAATTGGAGGTCATGTTGTTCTGACCTACTTTTGCGAGTGCCATCTAAGAGCGTGTGTTTTCAATAATTAGTTTTGTGGAGTTTTGTACACATTCACAGTTTTCTTTGTCCAGCGCATAAGTTTGCTACAATAACAATCGACAGCATGATAAGCCCAGCATGTTGTACGTTATTAAACATGGTAGAGTTCACACAAACTCACGGATGTTGCTTTATATGTGACACCACATATATATATCTAATGCAAATAACTCTCCAATGTTTGCAAACAATTTAATTGCCGTCAGGAACTGAGTGAATTGTGATATGTTACAGAAACTCTGCAACGTATTTGTGAATAAATCCATATATATATATATATATATACACACCCATACATATTTTACATAAAATATGTATATATAACACAAATGAGGCACATCAAAAAATGATGATTGGCAATATATGATTGTAATAAATTATAATATCACATATGGTCACAGGTGCAGAAACATAGATTTACTTCAAATATAATTATAAAAATGAGGTGCTCTGAAAAAAATTATGACTTTTACTCACAGAAATGATTAAACTGTATTGTTGTGTAAACAAATATAGATTCTAAATGTTCTGAGAAATTAAATGTCGTGAATTAAGCTAAACGTAATATATTATTGCTGTCTCTTATGATCACCGGCGTGGTGAAAACAAAAACATAGATCTACTTCAAATACAATTTTTACAAATTTAAAACACTCAAAAAAATTATGACTTTCATTTTTTACTCACAGAAATTATTGAGTGGTGTTGTATAAATAGGAATGAAAATAAATTGAAAAATGATCCCAGTGTGATGTCTAGCGGTGCTGGTAGAGTCACGGTCACGATTGTTGTATAAACAAATATAGATATATAGACAATATAGATTCTAAATGTTAATATGAGAAAATAAATGTCATGAATTAAGCGGATTGTAATATAAATGATTGAGTTATTTGCGGGTCATCATCATTGCACTTCGAACATGCCCATAGGTGCTAAGATCCCCTCCTCAGCAATTCTCACAGTGTCCAATGACTGATGACTCCAGTTCTGTGTTGGTTGATAAGTCTTCTTATACGCCCACTAAGTTTCTAATTTCTGGCTGTGCCCATCTTAACTCCCATCTCTTTCATCCGAAGAAGTGATGTGGACTCATGGTTGTCAAAGTCCTGTGTCCTTCCCACTTCCCAGAGAGCACTGATGATGTCCGCCCGATCCATTGGTTGACTGTCCTCAACAATAGCACAGCTAGCCAACCTGGCTGCTCTTTCATTCCCCCATACTTCCGCATGTCCAGGGACATAGACAAAGGTGATCTTACATATTTTTGACTTCTGCAAAGACTCTACCCATTGCATACGTACAGAGTCTGCCTCCACTTTTCTTATCATGTTCACCGAATCACTCAGTATACATGCGTGGGTGTAGTCTTGTGACTCTAACTAGATGAATGCCTTGGTCACTGCCATCGCCTCCATCTGCATGCTGCTTGTGGTCATAAAGTATGCACCACTGTCCTCCCTGACTATTCTGCCTGCCGAGCGTGCTGTAAATGCCCATGGACTCCTTTGGTGTCGTATTACAGAATCGTCTGTACAGATGACTGCATCATTCTTATCGGTGTTATCCCAGATGAGATGGTTGACCTCCGCATTGAGTACGACTGAGTTCTGTTCCCTACATTTCCTGTTGTGTGTGACAATACATGATATTGTTCCTCTGAATGACGTAGGCACCTGTATCCACTCCTCGCCAGCGTTGATATTGGTAAGCCCACAGACCTGTTTGATGACGTCTTCTGCTCATACCACCCATGATTTTACCTCTTTTTAACCTGACACACTTCCCTGTGTTGAGCTCATGATGCAATGGATGTTCTTTATCAGCACTTATCTTCAGGTATGCTCGTGTCTCCAGACTTGATCCTGTTATTGTATTTGATCATGTTATTTATAAAAATAATATAAATGATATAGTCCCAGTGTTGTTTATCAGAGGGTGGTAGGCTAGACAGAAATTTAGATCAGACTTTGCGGGAGGGAATTCCATATTTTACATCATGACTGCCTGAGACTAAGATTGACTTCTTAAAGAGTATACATGGTCCTATGAAGGTGTTAAGTAAGGTATATTACTGCTAATTACTAAAGTATTAAGTAAGGTATATTACAACTAAATACTAAAGTGTTATGTAAGACATACAATCATTTACTTAAGTGTTAAGAAAGATATATAATAATTGCTTACAAAAGAAATATGAAAGTAAAGATAAGAGTAAAAGTAAAGTTCCCATTCCTTGCCTTTCTCAACATTTGGAGAGCATGGTGTTAGTGACTATATTTTTGCATGACCACAGCACATTTTTGGGTGATATAGTCGGTACCAATTCAAGCTGCCTTTAGTTCCCAGAACAACTCTGGTACCCATTTTTAGTGGCTGGGCAAAAACCCCGGAGCCCTGTTGGTCTCAGTAAAAATCTGCCACTTCTGGAATTTGAACCCAGATCTTTGTGATCAGGAAGTGAGCACGATAACCACTCAACCACCGAGGCAGTGTAAAAGAAAACTAAAATGAAATACTGACAACATTTTGCTGCTTATCTTTTGCCCAGAAACTAGTTCCTCTAACAGAATGTTTTTTGACAATCTGCCCACCCTGCACATGAGGCCCACCCAGTATGGTTAATTTTAATATGTAACTCCCCTTTGTCATTATGTAATCTATCTATTGTCCTTTCGAGCCGAAGACGGCACATAGGGCAGAACTACAATCTCAAAAACAGAAACCTTGCGTGCCAAAATGGCACATATTGCAGAGATCACTGCTTCTAAAATCTATGGTTCTGTTTCCATAACAATACTTTTTACAATGACAGCTTGTCAAGCCATCGATCAACCTCCTTAGTCGCCTCTTACGACATGCCTGGAAGGTCACAGTGTCACTATTCTTTACTTCCCACATAATGAGGCCCCGGTAACACATGGGAGCATTATGTAATGGGACATGTTTTATACCTCTTCAAAGTTATTGTTTTCTTTTCATCTTCCTTATCAAAGTTATTGTTTTCTTTTCATCTTCCTTATCAAAGTTATTGTTTTCTTTTCATCTTCCTTATCAAAGTTATTGTTTTCTTTTCATCTTCCTTATCAAAGTTATTGTTTTCTTTTCATCTTCCTTATCAAAGTTATTGTTTTCTTTTCATCTTCCTTATCAAAGTTCTAGTTGTCACTCTTCTGCCAGCCTCCACCGTTGTCATTTGATGTTGTTGTAGAGTTTTGTTGATGCTGTCACCTCGTAGTGTTCAGGATCTGTTATATTTGTTCAGTGATAAAGTTTAGTTGATAAAGGGGTAAATTGTGTCCCAGACAATTGTCACATAAATCAAGAACAAGCACACACACAGATATATCTCTGTGTTGTGTTGTTTGTTTGTTCCTGCTGAAGGCCTATTGAGCCGAAACGTTGTTCAACTTTGTGTTGTCCATCAATACCTAAAGCTTTAACCACACCATTTTTTTGTTCAGTTCTCCATCACATATTGCTTTACTTCAGCTTCTCATGTGTATGCATTTCTTTGCATTGATGCCCTAAAATAAATCATACGAACATGAAGATGTTAACATCAAAGTCTGAACACAAGAAGTTAATGAAGATCATCAGATTATAAACCCAAACAGTGTGAGTATAACATGTAGAAAATAAAGAAGAAAACTCACATCAGAAAATGCATGCAACAGAAAGTCATAAATTCATCACTGCAAAACCTGGAGGAATGGCTGTACCAATCAATAAGTTCTGCATTAGTTTTCAGGATTTTTTTTTGTTGATTGTGTTCTCTTAATAACTTTTAATACTTGCTATTCCAGTTGTCTACATTCATTCTACAGGGTGTCTAAAAAAATTAACTCCATGCTTTCCGTAATTTGTGAAAAATAAATATAAGTAGCATCAATACAAAATAGAAACATTGTGAGGAGGCTGCAATTTAATGAATGGTCTCTAAATAAATAGTGTAAATAAGCCACAGTTTGCTAAAATGTGTAAATTTCTTATTGTGTGGAGATTTTGTGGACACCCTGACAAATTTAAAGTAATAATAAATATAGATATTGAGTCCAAGGCTAATGTGTTTCTTATTTGTGATTGGTCAATAAATGTTTTCATGAAAGTAATATCTCATTTGTGATTAGTCAAATGTTTTCATGAAAGTAATATCTCATTTGTGATTGGTCAATAAATGTTTTCATGAAAGTAATATCTCATTTGTGATTGGTCAATAAATGTTTTCATGAAAGTAATATCTCATTTGTGATTGGTCAATAAATGTTTTCATGAAAGTAATATCTCATTTGTGATTAGTCAAATGTTTTCATGAAAGTAATATCTCATTTGTGATTGGTCAATAAATGTTTTCATGAAAGTAATATCTTATTTGTGATTGGTCAATAAATGTTTTCATGAAAGTAATATCT
Source organism: Megaustenia siamemsis (assembly GCA_032433765.1). Lineage (NCBI taxonomy): Eukaryota > Metazoa > Mollusca > Gastropoda > Stylommatophora > Ariophantidae > Megaustenia > Megaustenia siamemsis. The sequence continues at coordinate 11,919,640 of JAVIAB010000050.1, forward strand.
CATTTGTGATTGGTCAATAAATGTTTTCATGAAAGTAATATCTCATTTGTGATTAGTCAAATGTTTTCATGAAAGTAATATCTCATTTGTGATTGGTCAATAAATGTTTTCATGAAAGTAATATCTCATTTGTGATTGGTCAATAAATGTTTTCACGAAACTGGTTTCTCATTTGTGGTTGGGAAAATAAGTGTTGAAGTTTTAGCCATTCTGTTTTCATTTTTTATTATGTTCTTCTAAGTCCGGTTGTGTAGACCATGTCATGAGAAGTAAACAGAATTACAAAGGAAACACTGAAATGGGAAACAACCGGAATATAAGAAGAGGTTGACACAAAGGAGGTTGACTTTTTAGCAACGATAACTTGAGTATGTAAACTCGAGGAAAGATTAGTTTTCAATTAACTACATCAACAAAACAGAAATAATGAACAGCACAAAAGAGAAACATAACATCAACATAACGATGTACAGGAGACAACTAAAGCAAGTAGAATTTATTTTTTTTTTCATTCGCCAGCTTTTACCTCTGACGAAGTCCCTAGAGACTAGGAATTGAATTTTGCGTGTTAATCTGTTTTTCCCTGGCAGCCATGTGCACATGGGTCTCTCGCCGCACAAGCACATAACTACTACTTCGAAGGTACTCATATTTTTTTCCGTTGATGAGTAATTTACATTTCAAGCCGGGCCTCGCTGCTGAGACCAGGGGTGGTTACCGCAGAGAGAAATCATAAATATAAATCCCAGCCGGCATTTGAACCCACAACCTCTCTGTCTCGAGGCTTGCGTCTTGCCGGTTGTTTCCCATTTCAGTGTTTCCTTCGTAATTCGGTTTACTTCTCATGGCATGGTATACACAACCGGGCTTAGAAGAGGCTTGTGTCTTGCCTGTTGTTTCCCATTTCAGTGTTTACTTCGTAATTCTGTTTACTTCTCATGACATGGTATACACAACCGGACTTAGAAGAGGCTTGTGTCTTGCCTCGAGACCAAACAGTCCCCCCAGTATAATTTAAATATCTAAAAAGTGTAGTGACAAACGACAATTCATAATCAACTAAAATAGACTCAAGATGCAACAAAGCTTGTCAAATCATTGGACAGCTATCACTACTATTGTCCAACAAGGAAATAACTCTACAAAACAATCTTTATTCCAACGTTGTGCTACCAATGCCAGACTTAGCAAAAGATGCAAGATCAATAAGAAAAATAACCTCTACAGAGATGAAATGTGTTAAACAAATGACAGGAAACAGTCTGAGAGATAATATCAAAAATGAAAAACTGAGAAAAAAGCTAGGAATAATTCCCACTATAGAGTGCATAAAAAAACAACAAACAAAATGGTTTGGCCATATAACAAAACAGAAAGATCAAAATAACACAACGAGCCTTTAATAAACGTTGCGAGAATACCAGACTCAAGGGTCGACCACGAAAAAGATGGATTGATGAAATATTATAAACACTAGGAAGCATAATAGCAGCAGAACAGCAGGCCAAGAGACAAGCAAAAGACTGAAAATTATACCTCCCTTCGACTCTGAAAGGCAAATGAGGAAAAGAAGAATCAGTCTACTTGTAAAGTGTTTTAATATGAGACCGTTTCACTCCTATAAGCTAATGAATTTCGTCTGAAAAAAAAAGTTCTGTTTAAGACGTTGGAGGAATGTTGGCATAAATATGCAGTGCTGATAACTGGGAGAAGAGAGGGGGGGGGGGATAAAAATAGACGTGAGTGCAGCTATTTAGTGATAAAGACAATATGAAACTATCCGACTTTCTCTTAATGCGTATAGTCCTGCACTTGTATTTTATACACAACTGCAACAGGTGTGTATTCAGCGGCGTCATTGACAAAACAGAGGCTTGGAGCATAATCAAATTCCTGCACTTGCAGGACAAATCTGCGAAATAAATTCACGATAAGATCTTCGCCTTTTATTAATATAGGATGCCTGATAAGTCACCGAAGTGCTGGGGAAATCAGTCCACCCTTTGAGATGTAAAACTAATGTCAAACCAAGATGCAGCCTGCCGAAGACGGAGTGTATCAGCCACGGCGTAGATTTAGGGGAAAATTAGGACACACGCACATACGAGCACCGACCATGCTATCAGGTCATCTTATTTCACGATGTTGTTCCTATCTCATCTCTCCATTAGGAAGCAAAACAAAGAGTCAAGTTCGTATGATCACAAAATATGTGATCCCTGAAGAGGATCTTAGACTGAACACAACAGCATTTAAGATAAACCAAGGAGCGACCATACCGTCTTTGTCGATGATGCAAGCATCAATGTAAAAGTGAAGACTATAATCCTCTCCTCAAGATGCAAAACCATAGAGGAAATCATGGCTGATTTCGGGCTAAGTTATGGAACTGCAGTGAAGATTTTACATTAGCAGCTTCACGTGTCAAAGGTGTCTGCCAGGCGGGTTCCGCGCCTTCTTACACCGTTCCAAAAAGAGCCTAAAGCCAAAACAGTCGCACATACGTAGGACATTCGCAATGCTGGCGATAATTTTGTTTTAATGTGTAGATTGGTTACTGTAGATGAATGGTGGGTGCATTTACATGACTATGAGACTCACAACGAGAACAAACAATCGAAATACGTATGTTCGCAAACACCAGAGAAGGTAAGACAGTACATTTTGTGAAATAGGTCATGCTGCATATATAATAATATTCATTTATTATTATTTGTCTCCTGCCTAAACCACTGGAAACTACTATTCGTGCTGTTTCGTCCTAAATGTTTGTCTGCAACGCAAGTATTCAGCCCTACCCTATCCGGGAGATACTTGTCTTAACAGGAAAAAATATTTCCGAGCTGTGATCGCAGCCTTATGCTATAGTCATAGGAAAGCCTTCGCGAAAGGACTTTGCCTACGAAGCTAATTTTTTTTAGTTAGCTGAGTGGCAGAGTTCCTAAGCGTTTGGCTTTTCGTGGCAAGGCGCTGTGCCACTGAGTACGGGTTCGATCCTGCCTTGGTCCATATGTTTTTCTGTTGTTGATTATTTGTCATTTTTCCGAGTGCTGTAAACATGCCTCTTCCTCTGAATTGATTCACTGATTATCGCCTCGGAAGTTTCCCTCTATAATAATATTCATTAATTATTATTTGTCTCATGCTGCATAGTCTTTTAAGACTGCTGAGGGGTAATACACACAGTCTTAATAGCAGAGACAGAGAATGAGCTACAAGAAAGGATAGATATAATAGTAAAAGAAAGCAACAAGAAAGGTCTCAGTCTGAATAGTAAGAAAACAGATGTAATGGTTATATCGAAGAAACAATCATCACCATCATGCAGCATAAAAATAAACAAGACAAATCTGAAACAAGTGCAACGTTTGAAATACTTGGGCACAGTGATAACATCAGATGGAAGATGCAACACAGAAATAAAAAGCAGAATAGTTCAGGCCAAAATAGCATTTCAGAAAATGAAAAATATCTTATGCAACAAATCTATGTCAATAGAAATGAGAAAGAGAGTTCATCGATGTTATATAGATATAGCATATATATAGATTTATAAATTCTGACCTATGGAAGCGAATCATGGACATTAGACAAACAAATGAAAAGACGATTAGAGGTTACAGAGATGGGATTTCTCAGAACAATGTTGAAAGTTCCCTAGACAGCTAAAAAGACCAATGAGAAAGTTCTCAAAGAGGCCAACACAAAAAGGGAGCTCTTAAAAAACATCAGAAAGAAGCAATCAACATTTTTCGGGCACAACATGAGAAGAGGAAAGTTGGAATACTTGGTTACAACTGGCAAAATAAAAGGAAAGAGAGATCGCGGACGACAAAGAGAGAAAATACTGGATAGCTTGGTGTCATGGCATGGAAAACAGTCAACAACAGAATTCATTCGATGCACTGTGGAAAGAAGATTGTGGAAAGACATGATCGCCAACGCCAACAGGTACGGCATATGATGATGATGAGGGGTAATAATCACTAACTACCTTCCTAGTGATCGTACTATCAACCCCGCTTACTAATAAAGTCTCCTTCAGAAGTTACGAGAACAAAAATCAAGCACAAAAGTAGCGGGATGCAGTCTAAAGGCGTTCGTCTGCTTCAGGTGCCGCTCGTGACACCATCATCTTTGCACAGTAGTGTGGGCCATCATGGCCAATCCACCATACACATCTGGCTTGGCAGCAAACGATTTCTCTCTGGTTCCAAACATCAAGAACCTACATAGTGGATGTCCTTTTCCAATCGACTATGATTTGATTACTAAGCTGGAGACGTAGTTCGTTGCCCAGATAGAGGAGCTCTTTAAGTCAGAACATCAAGAAGAGGAAGGCGAAGAAGGGATGTAAGAAATGTTTCGTTTTGAAGGATGATGTTGAAGAGAAAGATCAAAGTTCACACTAATTTTCAGGTTCGTGCTTTGATTCCTTCATACTATAGTGCACAACTTTTTGACTGACCTTTGTATGCCATTATCCTTTTTTTCATTTGTTTTTAAAGGAAGGGGAACAGGCAACTAATTGTAGTGCTGCGGTAAAGCTGGTAGCAAGGAGCCAGTAGTTGGGAGTGGTATACACTCCAAGGTATGGTGACAGCGTTTTTTTAAAAAACATTATCGCAATTATAATTAATTTATATAGAGCATGTCTTGCCACAGGGAGCCGCGATAGCTCAGTGGTTAGTGAACTGGACTACAAAGGACAAGAGGCCGAGTTCGATCCTGACTGACGGCTTCCGGGTTCACCCAACCTTAAATGGGTACCAGATTTTTTTCTTGGAAGTAAAGCGGCACGGGCGTAATACCGACCACATTACCCCAAAAATCATGTGCTGAAGGTCTGTAAAAATTATGGTCACTAACACCATATTCTCTATACGCCACTTGACGTGACGGCGGCTCTTTACTTTTTTTTATGTCTTACTACAGGGAAGCAAATCCCAGACAATCGAGCATCAGGCAAGAAAATCTTTAGTCAACTGAATGTAGCTTTTCAAAGGAATGTTCAGAATACCAGGAAACTAGATTAATGAGGATGTCATAAAAGAGAGCAGGAAGGAAAAAAGAAAGCTTATGGTTAACATCAGAAGTAATCAATTAACATTGTATTTTTTGTTTAATTGTGTAACGAGACGGGGACAGCTGGAATATATTGTGACAAATAGAAAGTATGGGCTAAAGAAGAGACATAAGGAACACAATGGAATAACAACACAGCTTATGAGAATGGTACTCTATGAGTCTCTCTCTATATATAAGTAAATAAACAATGTTGAGACAGAAAGTTATGGAAAGAAACGATCACATAAACTAGCAGGCGAGTTAAGAGTTCGCATTGTGTAAACAACCTCTTGCAGATTTGATGGTTAATTTTGAGGCAGGATATTTTCCTGCTGTGTATTTATATTTATCAAGTTTTCTATAAGGAAACAATGTCTATCACTTTTTATTATCTTTAGAATTCTCTTATTTTATGTCTTATAAAGATTATTTAAACAGCTATAGATTCATCATCATCGAGCGCCTTCTCCGCAATGAAGGTTGGCTACTATGGAGCGCCATTCTGCTCAGTCTCTTGCTTTGATGATGCAGGTTGTCATAGGCTGATTTGTCCATCATTTGATGCTACTCGTCCATGTTAGTCTTGGTCTGCCTCTGCATCTTTTACCTTGTATTTTCCTCTCCAGGATTACTTTTAGTAGGCTGTTGTGTCTTTTAACATGGCCCAAAAATCGCATTTGTCTGGTTTGAATTGTGCTTAGTAGTTCTCTTTTCATTTTTAGTTGTTTTAAGACTTCATCGTTTGTTTTCTTTTCCTTCCATCCAATTCTACCTATTCTTCTATATATTAGGGTGACCAATCGTCCCCGATTTCCGGGGACAGTCCCCGGAATGTAGAAGTTGTCCCCGAAAGAAATTTGTCCCCGATTTTAGTGAATAAATAAATGTTCATACACGGAATCGGCCCTCTTTCTCAGGACGTTACTGAGATGTGTTTCTTTATCCCAGACTGAGCGGCATTAGCAAGAAGATAAAAGAGAAGACTTGGACGCGTTGTGTCGGAGATAGCTCTTTGAACTCTTGAAGCGTGGTGCTACGTCACTTCTATTCCCACCACTCACTTTTATTGGGATGGGTTTAATTTTTTAAATAAGCAGACACTCTCCCCCCCCCCCCCACCCCTGCCTTTCCGGACATCTCCCGCCAAAGTATCTCGCCAAAGTCGCCAACAGTAAAAACTAACATTAATTTATCGTGTGAAAGCTTCAGTGAAAAACTTGCTTCAAATCATGAGAACTTGAGAAAGATACACTCAAAAAACAAGTACCATGCCGAGGCAACAGCCTCTTCAATATAAATAAGGTACTGTAAACATTACTTTAATACTGCAATTGATATCTATATGTTCTTTAAATTTTTTTATTTGAAATATTTTTTTTATTGAGAAACACAACTAGCTATTGTAATGTCATTAAGTACGTGTATCGCATAAGAACCGTGAATATTAACAAAAATAAAATCAAACAGCAAATGAACAGTTATTATGAAATTTAAAGTTATCTTTTTTTTTTGCATCTACAAAACTTCTTGCGCACACACAGTCACACACCCACCCACACATATTATAAATATTATAGGCATATATATATATATATGTATTAACACACATACATATGCGTTGAGTGCGTGGCATCCTGATTGTTGTGCGCCTTTTGGCTGGTTGCCTCCGACTTCAGCACTTGAACTTGCTAGAGCAGACTGTGGTCTTGCTCGGTTGTAGGAAGGCCTGGCCAGTCTTAGTTTTCAGTCCCTGGTGACTGTTAAGCCCCATCCCCACGACAAGGAGCTGGCCTTGATGAGGAAACGACATTGCAGATATAGACAATACTTCAGGCGAACGAAAGATAGATAGATAGACACATACATATATATTATAATATATATATATATATCGTTCGTCCCCGATTTTGTGGGACAGTCTCAGAAATAAGCAAAAAAATCCTCTGAAATGTAAAAAATATGACAAATGTCCCCGGAAACCATGTGAAAAAAAAATGGTCACCCTACTATATATCCACATTTCAAAGGCGTCAATTCTATAGATTGACTTAATATAATATTCAATATGGCAGGGGAAGAAAGAAAAGTCCCAGACGATTGGCAAAAAGCTATAATTGTCCCATTTTGGAAGAATAAAGGAAGCAAAAGTAAGTGTGAAATGTACAGAAAAATATCCCTATTGAGTGAAGTTGGTAAAATGTTTGCTAAAATATTGGAGAGGAGAGTAAGGTACATAATAGAACCTCAATTAAGTAATAATATATTCGGATTTAGAAAAGGCAAAAGCTGTACTAATGCTATATTTACATTGAGACAACTATGTGAAAAAACAATAGAATATGACAGAAGCCTAAATATAGTGTTTATAGATCAGGAAAAAGCGTTTGATCGTGTGGACAGGAACAAACTTTGGCAAACTCTTGAAACCTACGTTGTAGCAGGACAACTACTAGATAATATAACGGCATTATATAAAAACAGTCAAAGTGCCGTTAGAACATCGGAAGGTCTGTCAGAATTGTTTCAGGTTACAACAGGAGTAAGACAAGGATGTGTTCTCTCATCACTCCTCTTCATCATATATATGGACAAAATAAATCAGGAAACAACCAACAATAAGGAAAAATCAAATAATAACATAGAGGTAGAAAACTCCAACATCAACGTGCTACTCTTCGCAGATGACCAATGCCTAATATATGAGGATGAAAACCTGCTACAACAGCATTTAACATCTCTAGATAAAAGCTGCACAAACTACAGTATGAAAATTAACACAGCTAAAACAGAGACTATAAGAATAAGCAAATTAAGACACCCATTAAACATTAAGATCAAAGATAAAGAAATAAAACAAGTAGAGGAATTCAAGTATTTAGGCACAATGTTCACAGAAGCTGGAAAACTAGACAGAGAAATTGACATGAGAATACAAAAAGCAAATGCTGTCACATACCAGCTTTCACCATTGCTAAGACATCCAAACATTATTATGGCAGCTAAACAACAAATAATAAATAGCATTTTCATACCAACTTTGCGTTATGAAAGTCAAACATGGACCCTTTCTAAATCCCATTTAAGAAAGATCAATACATGTGAGATGCAATGCTTGAGAAAAGTAACAAACAACACAAGAAGAGATAGAATACCAAATGAAACCATAAGAAAAATGGTAGGAACTAAACCCTGCCAAGAATATATATAGAACAACAACAACTAAAATGGTTTGGTCACCTGGTCAGAATGAATCCTTATCAATCACCATCAAGGGCGTTCTTCTCGAGAATGCATGGAAAAAGACCAAGAGGAAGACCCAGAAGAAGATGGATAGATGCAGTGACAGAGACATGTAACAACAAAGGAAAATCACTAATTCAGACAGTTCGAGCAGCTCAAGAACGACAAATGATATAAACCACGACACCTTTTAGGTATCAGTGAAAAGAGAAAAGAGAAAAGAAGAAAGAAGAAGAAAGATTATTTTTAAATACTTACCTGGCAATTCAATTTATAATTTTGAAGTGTATTTTATATTTTCAGCACATTTTAAAGCATTGTATTTAAATATGTTAATGTACATATATTTAATAATTTTTTGTGATAAGTACATAAATATTTAAGTAAGAGTAAATTATTACATATGTAAATACGTCGCAGAAATCTTAAAAATTAATCGGGCATGCTTATGTTATCATTTACCTGGTACAGATGTTTGTGCCAAATTTGAAAAAAATGGAAAGCTTCGATTGATAAGACGAGTTGATTTAATTTAAACTTTAATATATTTAATGAATATCAAATATGTAATTAATGAAACGCCACAAATTAATTCAATTTATTGTCTAAATATTCACGAAGATTCCGTGTAAGTCTATTATCTGATGTTCCTTTAATTGTTAACGAACCGGAGTCAAATTGAAAGACGAGTTGACAGACGAGACGTCAGAGACGACTGCTCGAAGAGACGACTTCTACTTCTTGTACCCGGCGTAGGCTGTGTACTGTGTTAACTTTTTTAACTGTCTGTTGGAGGACGTAGCTTTCAATCAACAAGCACTCAGCCTTACTGCCACCGTGACTAGCTTAATTAAACTAGCTAGCTTCACTTACACTAATCACTGTATTGTAATGAAGAAGCTATAATTATTAATGGCTGGAAAGGCAACATCAGCATTTGACTTGACAGGTTCAACAAGCAACTTCTTCAAGCAGTTCAACGTATGTTGTTGTAAGCACGATGACGATACGATAACTCGGATAACCGATAACACAATAGATAGTAAAAACAATAAATAAAATATGTAGTTATGCGTTGCCGTTGGTTGTTATGTTATTTGTTAGACAATATAATATAATAACTTGAGCTTTTAAGACTAAGTTAATTAAAGTTAGGGTGACCATTTTTTACCGTTGTTTTCAGGGACATTTTTGTCATTATTTTGTTACATTTCAGATGATTTTTTTGCTTATTTCTGAGACTGTCCCACAAAATCGGGGACGAACGATAACATATATAAAATATAATATATACAGTGTATACACACACACATGGTGTGGTGTGTGTGTATATACATATTTATATATATTTATAATATGTGTGGGTGGGTGTGTGACTGTGTCAGACACTGTGTGTGTGCAAGAAATTTTGTAGATGCAAAAAAAAGATAACTTTAAATTTCATAATAACTGTGTTTGTTTGATTTTATTTTTGTTAATATTCACGGTACTTATGACTTATGCGATACACGCACTGAATGAAATTACAATAGCTAGTTTTGTTTCTCAATTAAAAAAAAAAAATTTTTAAATAAAAATTTAAACAACATATAGATATCAATTGCAATATTAAAGTAATGTTTACAGTACCTTATTTCTACTGAAGAGGTTGTTGCCTCGGTGTGGTACTTGTTTTTTGAGTGTATCTTTCTCAAGATCTCATGATTTGAAGCAAATTTTTCACTGAAGCTTTCACACGATAAATTAATGTTAGTTTTTACTGTTAACATGGCTTGCACCGTGCTCACATTAATCCGTGATTTCTCTTCAGACCAGGCGTAGTTCATTTTAGAAAATAGTCTTTCTACGGATGCATTGCTGCCAGGAAAGCACATAAAAAGTTCAAGAATTCTCTTCACATTAGCATGTGGTACATTATTTTCTTTCAAGTACCTGAGTACTTCATTCCATTTTCTACATGGGGGCTTGTTACTGAACCACTCACATTCTTTTTGCAACAGATGGCCTTGCAAATAAGTAAACTCATCAAAGAGCTCATCACGATTGGCGTTTACAACTTCATGACACTTTGAAGATATCTGTTCTACTGCATTATCAAAATGTTTCCTTTCAGGCACATTATCCAAGAGAAGGCAGCTCAATTGTGACAAGTCCTCATTGTGCTTGTTCCAAGACTGCAAGTAATGTACAGCAGTATTATAGAATTCTTTACTTATTTGGAAATACCTTTCCATTTGGATGTCACCACTTTCTACTAAATCAGTTAGCAAACTCTTTACCATGCGTGGGATGAAATTTTCATCGCGTCGAGTTTCTAATTTTATAATGAGATTGTTCACAGCTAGTGCTGATTCTGTTGCACTCTTGTCGTTGCCTTCAATCGCCTTAATTGTTTCATGGAAGATTGATGCATGAGAATGAGCAAAGCTGAGGTTCACTGTTTTCAAAGAATTGTTTCAATATTATAGGACAGTGTGTTTCTGACAAGAAGAAAGATCTCAGTGATTGATACAGTTTCAATATTCTTTCCAAGGCTGGAAGTAATGACAACCACCTTATATTCGAATAACCTAATAATTGCTTAAACTCCTGTCCAGCAAATTCACAGAAGTCTTTTAGGCGTTCTAAACGTACCGTGTAAATGTGAAAGTATCAAAATATTTTGGTTACAATCACTTCCATATCCATGGGCATGGAATCAAACAATGTTTTTGCACAATTGTGAATTATGTGTGCGTTGCAAACAAGACCCATTATGTGTCTGTTTAACTTGAACTTTATTTTAGTTATGACATTATCTCTCCCTTTCCTCAACAAGCCTCCAAAGTTTGTATTTGTATTGTCTGCTGAGAGTCCAACAATCTTTTTGTTTAAGTCAAAATTATCAATTGCTTTCAACAATTGTTCAGATATTATGTCGGACGTTTCTCCTGGGATATCTATGAAAGCAATCAGTTTGGTCTTTACTGGAGTTTCCAGCTCATAAGCCTGAAAATAACGAACTAAAATAGGAAGTTGCTTAACATGTTTATGATTAGATGTATTGCAAGACAATGTTACGAAGCTGACATATTATTTGAGGTCATTTTTTAGTTCATCAATAGCCCAAGGAGCAAAAACATTGGTAATTATGGATTCACACTTTGTTCTTGCACAAGAAAATTGTTTCGTTGAAAATTCCTTTCGTAGAATTGTGCAATCCATACTGCGGAAACTGTGATTATGAAGTACAGTATGATATGCGAAGGTTCCTTCATGAACAGCTAGAGTGTATTAATCTTTTGAGGGTTCTGTTTTACAAAAATAATTTGTCATACACCCAGACTGAGACTTAAAAAGCAGCGCATCCTTATGCTGCCTGTAGATGATCAGTTATTGATGTCCTTCCACCACTTGCTATAGAAAAATTTGAACTACATATATTACATTTTATTAGCGTTCCATCCTCTGAAATTGCTTGTATAATAAATGGAAATTCAGCGAATCACTAAAATGACACTTACGTTTTTTGGAAAACATTGTTTTTCTTGCAACAGACATGCACTGATCACAAATAGAAAACAGGACTGCACTGTACTGTCATTACACTCGGACTGATTTGAAAATTAGCCGGGAAAGATACTTTGGCGGGAGATGTCCGGAAAGGCAGGGGGGGAGAGAGAGAGAGAGAGAGAGAGGGTCTGCTTTTTTTTTAAATGAAACCCATCCCAATAGAAGTCAGTGGCTGGAATAGAAGTGACTTAGCACCGCGCTTCAAGAGTTCAAAGAGCTATCTCCGACACAACACGTCAAGTCTTCTCTTTTATCTTCCTGCTAATGCTGCTCAGTCTGGGATAAAGAAACACAACTCAGTAGCGTCCTGAGTCCTAGTGATTATTTTAAAAGAGGGCCGATTCTGTGTATGAACATTTATTTATTCACTGAAATCGGGGACAAATTTCTTTTGGGGACAACTTCTACACTTCGGGGACGAATGGTCACCCTAGACTAAGTTGACTAAGACTAAGAAGAGACTCGTTAACTCTTTCAGGACCAGAACAGGAAACAGGAATTTTCAGATTTGGACCAGGTTAATTTTTCCTGTTTCCAGAAATTTTACCATATACCTTTTTCATTTCACTACTTCGCACAATAATTTAGATAAATGTGGCATGTGTTATACATCATCGGAAAGGGAAATGGATACAGAAAATGAAAATAGCAATATATTGATGATATGTGATTATTTAAAGGAATAAAATATTTTTTAAAATATAAAATATTCAAGGTAGATCATTTTTAATTTAAAATATTGTAATTCACTTACCCTTTTCCATGTTTATATGTGTTGCTAACCATTTGTCTTGAAATATTACACAACATTATCCAAATTTCTCCAAAATACAGTTTATTTGTTTAGTTTATGTCCACAAATAACAAAATTATGTACATTTTTGTAAATGATCCCAGAATGAAAAATATAAATTTATGTGACGTCATAACAAATTTTTTTACAAATCAAGTTTATTTTTATGTACACAACTGGACTTATTTTGTGTGATATGTCCCTAAAGTACCAGTTTCGTTATCAGAATAACTACCACTTGATTCCTCTGAGGCACTGATACTGCTGTAATAGAAGGCATCCACTAGCTAAACCTAAGCCAGATCGTCTTACCTTTTTATCATAACTTTTACCAATATTCCAACCCATTATCACAACAACAAAATTATTGTCCGAGTCTAAATACTATGAATACTCTATTTCTGAATCACTCAATAACAAGGTTTCAAACATAGATCTAGCTTGTTCTGCTCTATATCGTTTTGGTCGACTGCAAGAAGTATCAACAGTGGGCGTGGCCATTATGTGACAAAAATTTGAGAAATAAACAATGAACATAAATTAAAAATTTTCCAGCGTTCGAAACTTCGACCATGCCGGTATACTCTCCTACTTCCGGAAATCAAATATTGGTTGAAATAAAAACTGAAAATCAGTGAAAACAAATCAAATATTCAGCTACACCCGAAATAACCGAGGTGTCGGATAATAGTCCGGAAAGAGTTAAATTAAAAATACTATATTACTGTATGTGAATCATAGGAGGAAGGGGCTTCAAGAAGTATGTACAAGACTCAGAAAAAATGACAGACCAAAAAAAAAAAAAAACAGAAAAAAAATATATGGTCCGAAGTATCTATAATAATATTTATTTATTGTTATTTGTCTCCTATATTAATGTATGTTGGTTTTGAAGAGCTCTATTATTTTAATTTTACTTTGGCTGATGACTTTTGCTCTTGTCTTGTCTTGCATGATAAGGATAATGTGATAACTTTTTTTGTTTAGTTTATTGGATTCTTGGACATTACACACATTGAATGATTGAGTCACACTTGTAACAACATGACATTTTGGTCATTAAAATATGACTGATTTATTATTATTATTATTATATTGATTAATTAAATTAAAAATTATAATAATAAATAATTTAATTGTTGGTAAAGTCCTAGGTTAGCATCTTTCTACTAAATGAGTGATCTCCCCTGATTGACCGCACAAGTTTGAATGAATGTACTGTTTCTAGATTTGTGCATTACATTTTTTTAAAAACAAGGTGTAGAGTATTCCTAACCCAGGTATATAATGACAGATTAGAGAGTGACCAAATAATGTGCAAGTGGATGTTACTCCAAGCAGAAAGATGCTAAACTAGGATTTTACCAAATTATTTTGCAAGTAGAAGATAGAATGGGAAATACTATTACTACATAATACTAATATCTATCTATTGACCTATCGAGTTGTAGCCGGCCCATAGGGCATAGACCCAGATACTCTTTCTCTTATCTACATTTTTATTCTAGCAGTTTTCAATCCTTGTAAAGATCTTTTAAAAAATCTCGCCATTTGTCTCTGTTCTGTGCAGGCAACCCTATCTCACTGAGGGAGCCGATTCCTGCTGCTCTTGCCTCTCTGATCAATGTTCTTCTCAGTGTCTCTCCGGATCGGCCTCTTTTCCTCTTACCTGTTGTTTCCCACATGAGGGTTTGCTATGTTATTCAGTTATTATCTCTTCTCATCACATGTCCAACATATGACCATTGTCTTTTCTTGATTACTGAAGATATTAATGGTTGATTGGTGATTTCTCTAATTTCCTCGTTTGTTTTGAATTCGTTCCACGCTACACCATGTATTTTCCTTAGACATTTATTTTCGAATGCGTTCATCGTTGTTTCTATGTCTTTTGTTGTTTTCCAGCTCTCACATGCATACGTAAGGGTTGATAGTACGTTTGATTTGAATAGTCTAAGTTTTGTGTTTGTGCTGATAATATTAATATAGCTCATAAAATTATTAAAAGTTCAGTAATATCTCAATCATTGAATAATCAACTCTTTTATTTAATGTGTATACATTAATTATGAAAAAAGTTGCAGAGTTTTTACAAGAAATTAACTATGTATTGTAATTCAGTAATTGTTATTGTAACAGGGAGCCAAAAATAATAGCTTTATTTTTTTGTAATAAATACAATTTAGGTCACTGGAGTTTATGTAAAAAAGTAAAGTACTCCCGTCATGCCAAGTGGTGTATAGGGAATGTGGTGTTAGTGACCATAAATTTTACAGATCTTCAGCACATGATTTTTGGGGTAATGTGGTCGGTATTACGCCCGTGCCGCTTACTTTCCCAGAAAAAAATCCGGTACCCATTAAAGGCTGGGTGAACCGGAAGAAGCCGTCAGTTGGGATCGAACCCTACTCTTGTCATTTGTAGTCCAGTTCACTGGAGTTTATGGCGTTAGATAAACATTGACATGATATTATAATGAGGTGACCTCCATTTTATATTTTTAAAAGTTCACCTCACCCACCATAGATTTCATTTGAATTTCACACTTTTGCTAGTTTCACTTTTATTTAAAAAAAAATGTTAAAATAATATCGCAATTGTTGTGTTGATCTCCTTGTTAATTTTGGTAGCATGAATAAAATTGAACAGAATAACGCCTTATGGCTTGCTAGGCTTGTCACATACTCCAACATACATAAAACACTTAGCAGTAATATACTTATTTTCCACAAAGAAATGTCTTACACAGAGTATATTTATTCCCATATTTTGCTATCAGTGCTAAACATGGTCACCAGATAAAAGGGAACTAGTCACCACAAAGATATGTTTGAGAAAAGTGCTTGGAGTGACCGGAAGAGACAAAATTAGAAATGATATGAGAGAAAGAGTGAGAATTGAACCAATCCTAAAACTACATACAGAAATAACAAACAAAATGTTTGCTAATCTTAAAAAGAATGCCATAAGATTGACCTCCTACTAAACCATTATTCTTAAACTGTCAGGTGTGATTTTCTGATTCCTTTCCCTTCTCTGTTAAATTTTTCCATTTGTCACAACATATTCCTGTTTTTTTTTTTTTTTTTTTATTATATGGCCAACAAAAATTATACTTCCTCCTGATGTTTGCAGTAAGTTTTCTTTTTGTTGTGACCTATTTTAGAATGTTCTCATGACTCTATTTAACTATCCAAAGGGTTGCTAACATTCCTCTGTAAAACATTTCTGTACCCTCCAACAGTTTTCTTGCCTGTTTGGTTGTCTAATATTTACTACCCTATGTCAAGGTCAGCTCTACATAACACTGAAGAGCTCTTTTCTGTTATCTCCATTGTCAAAAATGGGTTACTCTTTCTCCCTTTTCTTTTAATACAGAAGGATGAAAATGGTGGTGGAAAGTGAATCTATCTCTTGTCCTTTCCAGCTGAAGATGTCACATAGGGCAGAAATTGTAGACTTGTGTATGATAATCGTTGTTATCATGCATCAAACCTTCCACAGGACGTGCTTTGTATCCTGCCACATGCCCCTGTCCTGGCTGAACTGTTCAATCTCAGCAAGAGAGCATGCTGTTGTTGCCTCTTGCCTCTGTTCTTTTCAGTGTTTCTCTGGGTTGACCTCTTTTTCTTTTCCCCTCTGGTTCCCATTTGAGGGCCTACTTTGAGATTCTTTTGTTGTCTCTTCTCATCTCATGGCCAACATATGACCTTTCATGATATGAAAGTAAATAAAGCTAGTTAAACACAACCACATAATCTATCTCATTTGAAAGCTAACAATGATGGTGTTATGCCACATTACAATTTTTTCAGTGAATAATTATGGTCTGGTGTATGTTTTAGGGTTAGTTAGGAAGGCAGAAGCACGCCACAATGAGTTGGGCAGCAGAGGAATGGAAAGATGGCTTGCCCCAAAAGGCTCTTGTGAAAATTAATCAGATTGAGTCTCAGCTTGAGAGGTTCAAGAAAGAACGAGACCAGAAGCAATTTCAACTGGAGAGCTTAGAACAGGTATCATTTGATTTATGAGAGAGGTAGTTAGCATGTTGACTTAGTGATATCTTGGTTCAATTTTACAGTCTCCAATCTTTTTCATTTCATTACCTTGAGTATCATTAGAACAATATGTTCAAGTGGAACAATATTAAAACAGGTCAATGAATTTAAATATCTGGGAACATTGTTAACATCTGATGGGAGATATACAACAGAGGTGAGATGCAGAATGGCTTAGGCAAAAGCAGCTTTCCAAAAAAAATGAGAAATGAAACTTCTCTCACTCTAACATGGTGTATTTCTTTGAAACTATAATTGACATTCCCCCCTCCTATCCCACGTTCAATAATTTTTTTTGTCCTGCTGTATCTATTTCCCAGTTGCCAGGACAAAGCTCACATTTCTCTCAAAGTTTTTGCAGGTTGGCCTGTAGTATATGTTCTGCAGTTTGTTATTCTTATTCATGATCAATTGGTGAATCAATAAGCAAGCATCATAAAACATCCTTTGTTTTTGAAACGAATCTCTACTTTTAGATAGAATGACAAAGAAACAACAGATAAAATGGTTTGGCCATGTGACAAGGCAGAAAGATCAAAACACAACACAACGAGCCTTCCGCAAATGTTGTGAGAATACCAGACCCAATGGTCGACTACGAAAAAGATGGATGGATGGAATATTAGAAGCACTAGGAAACATAACAGCAGCAGAGGCCAACAGAAGAGCAAAAGACTGCAAATTATATCTCCCCTCGACGCTGAAAGGCAGATGAGGAAGGAAAGAAGAAGAAGACAAAGCTTAATTAAAGCCTAGAAATATAATCACCTATAATCAAGAAAAAGTGGGCATATGTCAACTATGTGATGAGAAGAGATGACTGTGTAAGAAGGAAGAGGCTGACCTAGAGAAACAATAATGAATACTGAGGTAAGAGGCAACAATAGTGGTCATCAGCTCCTTTAATGAGCTTGAGAGGATTGCTCAGAACATGGACATTTAGCTCTGTATGTAGCTATCTTTACAGAGTTCATTAAGTCTGGTTCACCCTGTGTATCCAAGTTCACCATGTCGATTCAACCTGTGTCCTTCATAGAAATCCCCAAGTCTGGTTCCACCCTGTGTATCCAAGTTCCACAAGTCGGATCCACTCTCCATGTATCCTTCACACAGTGCTCCAAGTCTAATTCACTCCATGTATCCTTCACACAGTGCTCTAAGTCTGATCCGCTCTCCATGTATCCTTCACGCAGTGCTCTAAGTCTGATCCGCTCTCCATGTATCCTTCATACAGTGCTCCAAGTCTGATCCGCTCTCCATGTATCCACACAGTGCTCCAAGTCTGATCCACTCCATGTATCCTTCACACAGTGCTCCAAGTCTGATCCACTCTCCATGTATCCTTCACACAGTGCTCCAAGTCTGATCCACTCCACATGTATCCTTCACACAGTGCTCCAAGTCTGATCCGCTCTCCATGTATCCTTCACACAGTGCTCCAAGTCTGATCCACTCCATGTATCCTTCACACAGTGTCTCAAGTCTGATCTACTCCACATGTATCCTTCACACAATGCTCCAAGTCTGATCCACTCCATGTATCCTTCACACTGTGCTCCAGGTCTGATCCAGTCCATGTATCCTTCACACAGTGCTCCAAGTCTGATCCACTCTCCATGTATCCTTCACACAGTGTCCCAAGTCTAATCCACTCCATGTATCCTTCACACTGTGCTCCAGGTCTGATCCAGTCCATGTATCCTTCACACTGTGCTCCAGGTCTGATCCACTCCATGTATCCTTCACACAGTGCCCCAAGTCTGATCCACTCTCCATGTATCCTTCACACAGTGTCCCAAGTCTAATCCACTCCATGTATCCTTCACACAGTGCCCCAAGTCTGATCCACTCTCCATGTATCCTTCACACAGTGCCCCAAGTCTGATACACTCTCCATGTATCCTTCACACAGTGTCCCAAGTCTAATCCACTCTCCATGTATCCTTCACACAGTGCCCCAAGTCTGATACACTCTCCATGTATCCTTCACACAGTGCCCCAAGTCTGATACACTCTCCATGTATCCTTCACACAGTGCCCCAAGTCTGATACACTCTCCATGTATCCTTCACACAGTGTCCCAAGTCTAATCCACTCTCCATGTATCCTTCACACAGTGCCCCAAGTCTGATACACTCTCCATGTATCCTTCACACAGTGCTCCAAGTCTGATACACTCTCCATGTATCCTTCACACAGTGCCCCAAGTCTCCACTCTCCATGTATCCTTCACACAGTGCCCCAAGTCTGATACACTCTCCATGTATCCTTCACACAGTGCTCCAAGTCTGATACACTCTCCATGTATCATTCACACAGTGCTCTAAGTCTGATCCACTCTCCATGTATCCTTCACACAGTGTTCCAAGTCTGATCCACTCCATGTATCCTTCACATAGTGTCTCAAGTCTGATCTACTCCACATGTATCCTTCACACAATGCTCCAAGTCTGATCCACTCCATGTATCCTTCACACTGTGCTCCAGGTCTGATCCAGTCCATGTATCCTTCACACAGTGCTCCAAGTCTGTTCCACTCTCCATGTATCCTTCACACAGTGTCCCAAGTCTAATCCACTCCATGTATCCTTCACACTGTGCTCCAGGTCTGATCCAGTCCATGTATCCTTCACACTGTGCTCCAGGTCTGATCCACTCCATGTATCCTTCACACAGTGCCCCAAGTCTGATCCACTCTCCATGTATCCTTCACACAGTGTCCCAAGTCTAATCCACTCCATGTATCCTTCACACAGTGCTCTAAGTTTGATCCACTCTCCATGTATCCTTCACATAGTGTCCCAAGTCTAATCCGCTCCATGTATCCTTTACACAGTGCTCTAAGTCTGATCCACTCTCCATATATCCTTCACACAGTGTCCCAAGTTTAATCCACTCCATGTATCCTTCACACAGTGCTCTAAGTCTAATCCACTTCATGTATCCTTCACACGGTGCTCTAAGTCTAATCCACTTCATGTATCCTTCACACAGTGCTCTAAGTCTAATCCACTCTCCATGTATCCTTCACACAGTGTCCTAAGTCTAATCCACTCCATGTATCCTTCACACAGTGCTCTAAGTCTAATCCACTCCATGTATCCTTCACACAGTGCTTCAAGTCTGATCCACTCCATGTATCCTTCACACAGTGCTCTAAGTTTTATACACCCTTAACATCTTTCAGATGTTCCCCAAGTCTGGTTCACCCTGTATATCTTTATGTAAACTGTTCTCTACCAAATTGTCTTTGGTCTATCTTTCTTTGTTTTATCTTTGCACTTGTTTACCTGATAATTTATGTGTAGACCCTAGATATTTTAAAAGTGCATTACCTATTGGTTATGCCTATTGAACCAGTCAGCATAAATTCTATTTAAAATGATATATTTTTGTGTGTAATTACCTGCTTTCTTGCTATCTCTCTTTGTTTTAGGCTCTTGAAGTCCAGAAGCGGAAGGGAGGTAATGAAAAAACAGAAATTGCTGCTCTAAAACGAGAAAATCAGTCTCTTTCTGAAACCTGCCAACTCCTGGAGAAGGAGAAAGAAAAGCTGACCAGTGATCTTTTGCTGAAAGAGAAGAGAGCGGTCTCAATGGAGCAGAAAGTAACAGAAGCTAACAGTCAACAGGGCTCTCAAAAGGTGTTGTTATTGTTTTTGGTTCAGAACTTTGTAACCTTTCTTGGGGCAAGGGCTAGGAACAGAGCCATCCCTTCAGAACTTTGTAACCTTTCTTGGGGCAAGAGCTGGAAAAGATCCATCCCTTCAGAACTTTTTAACCTTTCTTGGGGCAAGGGCTAGGAAAAGATCCATCCCTTCAGAACTTTGTAACCTTTCTTGAGGCAAGGGCTAGGAAAAGATCCATCCCTTCAGAACTTTGTAACCTTTCTTGAGGCAAGGGCTAGGAAAAGATCCATCACTTCAGAACTTTTTAACCTTTCTTGGGGCACAAGGGCTAGGAAAAGATCCATCCCTTCAGAACTTTGTAACCTTTCTTGGGGCAAGAGCTAGGAAAAGATCCATCCCTTCAGAACTTTTTAACCTTTCTTGGGGCAAGGGCTAGGAAAAGATCCATCCCTTCAGAACTTTGTAACCTTTCTTGGGGTAAGAGCTAGGAAAAGATCCATCCCTTCAGAACTTTTTAACCTTTCTTGGGGCTAGGGCTAGGAAAAGATCCATCCCTTCAGAACTTTTTAACCTTTCTTGGGGCAAGAGCTAGGAAAAGATCCATCCCTTCAGAACTTTTTAACCTTTCTTGGGGCAAGAGCTAGGAAAAGATCCATCCCTTCAGAACTTTTTAACCTTTCTTGGGGCAAGAGCTGGAAAAGATCCATCCCTTCAGAACTTTTTAACCTTTCTTGGGGCAAGGGCTAGGAAAAGATCCATCCCTTCAGAACTTTGTAACCTTTCTTGAGGCAAGGGCTAGGAAAAGATCCATCCCTTCAGAACTTTGTAACCTTTCTTGAGGCAAGGGCTAGGAAAAGATCCATCACTTCAGAACTTTTTAACCTTTCTTGGGGCACAAGGGCTAGGAAAAGATCCATCCCTTCAGAACTTTGTAACCTTTCTTGGGGCAAGAGCTAGGAAAAGATCCATCCCTTCAGAACTTTTTAACCTTTCTTGGGCAAGGGCTAGGAAAAGATCCATCCCTTCAGAACTTTGTAACCTTTCTTGGGGCAGGAGCTAGGAAAAGATCCATCCCTTCAGAACTTTTTAACCTTTCTTGGGGCTAGGGCTAGGAAAAGATCCATCCCTTCAGAACTTTTTAACCTTTCTTGGGGCAAGAGCTAGGAAAAGATCCATCCCTTCAGAACTTTTTAACCTTTCTTGGGGCAAGAGCTAGGAAAAGATCCATCCCTTCAGAACTTTTTAACCTTTCTTGAGGCAAGGGCTAGGAAAAGATCCATCCCTTCAGAACATTGTAACCTTTCTTGAGGCAAGGGCCAGGAATTGTAAACTTTGATAAGAAAATTTTAACATGAATTCATTTACATATATTTGTCAAGTAGTAATTGTTAGCAGTGACAGTTTGGACAAATTATATTTGCGACATTGTATCATCAATCTCATGATGGTGAGATCCTGTCAGTCTTGAGAATTGGTGGATTGAGTGAGTGAGGATCTTGTCATCAGAAGATGCATTTTTTTCCTTCATGCACGTATACCTAGGAAGTCTAAGTGACAAACAACAATTTACTAACAGCAGAGATAGACAAGATGCAACAAAGCTTATCAAATCATTGGACAGCTATCACTACTATTGTCAAACTTTAGAGGTAAAATTGGCACTCTACAATACAATCTTCATCCCAACGTTGTGCTACTAATGCCAGTCCTGGATCCTAGCTGTAAGAACAATAAGAAAAATAACCTCTACAGAGATGAAATGTGTTAGATGAATGATTGGAAACTGCCTGAGAGATAAGATCAGAAATGAAGAACTGAGAAAAAAGCTAGGAATAGCCCCTGCCATATAATATATAAAGAAATAACAGATAAAATGGTTTGGCCACGTGACAAGATAGAGTGATCAAAACACAACAATCCTTTAATAAACATTGCAAGAACACCAGATCCAAAGGTCGACCACGTAAAAGACTGATCGATGGAATACAGGAAACACTAGGAAACATAACAGCAGCAGAGACAAACAGAAGAGCAAAAGACCGCAAATTATATCTCCCCTCGACACTGAAGGGCAAATGAGGAAGGAAAGAAGAAGATATTGCACATCTAGAAAGTGAGTCTTGTTGCAGGTTAAATTCCCATGCTTTCGGACCAGCACTAATTGTTCGTTTCTAGCTGGACTTCTTCTTCACTGGAGATTATACCTGTCAAAATGATTGGCTCCATCAGTACAGGCATGGGACAGGAGTGGTCTAGAGGAAAGACATCAGCCCCTGGACAAGAAAGTCCCAGGTTTGATTTCTTACCACAGATGTTTGAAAATAAAGAAAAATTAAATCCATGATTTCTCCGTGGCTATACCTTCCAATGCGCATTTAGTAAAAAAAAGTATGTTATCATAAAAACGGCGCCATTTAAAAAAAAATAAATTTGACCAGTTTTCAAGAAATTTTTTTTTTCTTTCTTGTTACGGAAAATCTCTTCAGCTGCTGGCGAAACATCAAACATGCTATTATAACACAAGATAGGCAGCAAACAACGCTAAGAGGGTTCTGAATATATGGGCTGGACAGACGGCCGATGTATGAATAGTCCAAGTAACACCTCCAAGGTTTCAGGCCAATAATTGAACCCAAGCCAGGAAATGATGACCACATCTGATTCCTGCGTCTCTCCTTGTGTGAACACACAGCTGTGTAGCAAAAGTTCACAGAAAATAATATTTTTAGAATTCCAAATGTAACAATTAGTTTGTCGTATTTTTACAAAGGTCTCGTCAAAACATGACTCACAGATAGATATCTTAAATCTAGTTAATGTACTTTTAAGGGCTGACGAGGACAGGTTTTTTTTTTTTTGCCAGCTTTTGCCTCTGGTGAAGAGGCTAAACTCTAGGAACTGAATTTTACAGTTTTATTCAAATTTTTTTTTGGCAGCTGTGTGCACATGTGTCACTCGCCACATAGGCAGACTTCGGTGGTACTCATATTTTTTCCGTCACGGAGTAATTGACATTTCAGACAGGGCGTTACTGCTGAGAACAGGGGTCTGGTCAACTGGTGCAGCCAGGATTTGAACTCACAACCTTTCTGTCATGAGACCGGCATCTTGCTTCGAGACCTGCCAGTCTTCCAATCAAGCTCCCAAAAGGTTTAACCATTCATCTAGTCATCAGGTGAATGCCTGTGAGTCGAGGGACCCTAGTGCACACGGCTGCCAGGGAAAAACTGATTAACATGCAAATTTAGTTCCTAGTCTCTAGGGACTTTGCTAGAGGCAGAGGTGAAAGCTGGCGAACGCAAAAATAAAAAAAAAAATCAGGTGAATGCAAGCCAATGCTTGTTTGACTGTGTTGTACTCTTGTTTAAAACTTTTAATCTCATTTTAATGTCTCCTGCAGAACAATGGTCCACTTGGATGTCAGCAAGAAGCTGGATTACACGTGCAGAGCCAGATCATCACGTCCCTTGAGCAAGAGATTGCAGAATTACGCAAACAGTTAAAAAAAGAGAGTGATGAAAGTAATCAGACATCAAAACGAGGTCAAGGCAAGTTAGTTCAAACGGAGGATGAAATAATTAAAGCAATGTACCAGACTGAACAAATGTACATTTTTTTTTTTTTAAATAAGTTAAAAACCTGTCAATTTCCATTTTCAAAACTCAATTTCCATAAAAAAATGTTTTTTTCTGTTTATAAAAAAAATTTTTCTTCCCCAGCCGTGTTTGTGCATTTTGCTTTAAAAAAAAGTGTCATCCATTAGGCTAGCAGCTATAGTTTCTGTATACAAAATGGTGCTTCATACTTTCACCATCCAATTGCTGTAGTTTTTGATCCTTCACTCTCTGCTTCTGATCCACCTCAATTTACTCGATTTGTATTTTTTGGGTGGAATTTTGTCTATTTTAATAGACTTCTGGTAGATTAAAAAGTATAACACTGACAGTACGGAAATAGACCTCTATATTTGATTCATCATGAAGAGATACGATAGATGGTTGATTTTATATGATTTGTTACATTCTGTCTATTTTTGCATTACAAAATTTTAAAAATGAATATTATTCATTGTTGCCACTGGCAATAATTATTATGAATGCCGTCTAATTCAGTGCATATTTGTGAATAAAATAGTGGATTATTTTGTAAACTTTAGGAGTCGTAGAGTAGTGGTTAGAGAACTGGGCTACTAAGGTTAAGAGGTCAGGTTTGATTCCGATTGGCAACTTCAAAGTTTACTCAGCTTGAAATGGGTACCAGAAGTTTTTTTCTTGGAGAGAAGAATGGCGTAGGGTTGACCACATTATTCAACAAAATTCAAAAATGGTAGAAAATCTGAACATGAGCACCCAATTGCCTCTATTCCACACTTGGGTTGTGACAGGGTTTTATCTTTTCTTCTTTATAAACCATGATGTTTTAAAAATGGATGTGTCTTTATTTTAGATATGTCTGTTAATTAATTCAGTTTGTCTTTATTTTAGATATGCCTGTTAATTAATTCAGTTTGTCTTTATTTTAGATATGCCTGTTAATTAATTCAGTTTGTCTTTATTTTAGATATGTCTGTTAATTAATTCAGTTTGTCTTTGTTTTAGATATGTCTGTTAATTAATTCAGTTCGTCTTTGTTTTAGATATGTCTGTTAATTAATTCTATCTATCTATCTATTGACCTTTCGAGCCGTAACCGGCCCATAGGGCGTAGACCAAGATACACCTTCTCCTATATGAATTTTTGTTCTAGCAGTTTTCTTTTAAAGATATTTTATCAAATCTCGCCATCTGTCTCTGTTCTGTGCAAGCAGTTCTATCTCATTGAGGGAGCCGATTCCTGCTGCTCTTGCCTCTCTCATCAATGTTCTTCTCAGTGTCTCCCTGGGTCTTCCTCTTTTTCTTTTACCTGTTGTTTCCCATATGAGGGCTTGCTTTGCTATTCGATTATTATCTCTTCTCATCACATGTCCAACGTATGACCATCGTCTTTTCTTTATTACTGAAGATATTAGTGGTTGATTGGCGATTTCTCTAATTTCCTCGTTTGTTTTGAATTCGTTCCATTCTATACCAAGTATTTTCCTTAGACATTTATTTTCGAATGCGTTCAACTTTGTTTCTATATCTCTTGTTGTTTTCCAGCTTTCACACGCATACGTAAGGGTTGATAGTACATTTGATTTGAATAGCCTAAGTTTTGTGTTTGTGCTAATGAGTTTTGATTTCCACAACTTTTCAAGGCTTCTGAAAGACATTGCTGCTTTAGCCAGTCTGATTCTAATTTCTTTGCTCGTATCCCCTTCTCGATCAATGTGACTTCCAAGATAGATGAAGTGAACGATCTCTTCTACTGGTTTGTTTTCCATGTATATTTTGTCACTTGTTGGAATTAAACTTTTCATGACTTTAGTCTTTTCATGATTGACCTCAAGCCCAATTTTGCTGGCTATTGATGATAATTAATTCAGTTTGTATTTATTGTAGATATGTCTGTTAATTAATTCAGTTTGTCTTTATTTTAGATATGTCTGTTAATTAATTCAGTTTGTCTTTGTTTTAGAAATGTCTGTTAATTAATTCAGTTTGTATTTATTTTGGATGTGATCATTTATATGCTTGTCTTTTTTTTTTAGATACAAATATATTTTCCTGTAATTTTGATATAATTTTTTATAAATTTG
Organism: Megaustenia siamemsis; assembly: GCA_032433765.1. Classification (NCBI taxonomy): domain Eukaryota; kingdom Metazoa; phylum Mollusca; class Gastropoda; order Stylommatophora; family Ariophantidae; genus Megaustenia; species Megaustenia siamemsis. Next base: position 11,945,655 of record JAVIAB010000050.1, read on the forward strand.
TTCTGTTAGTGGTGGCACGATCAGGTAGTAGGAAGTAGTCTCTGTCATTGGTTTGTTTGCATTCACATGCTCTGGTGACTTCCCTGTAGGTCTGAAGACAGTTCAGGGACTACATTTTTGTGAATGCCTGTTTTTTTTCCCCTGTTCACACGGACATCCTCAGCTAAGTGTCCCCTGTCTCTGTGGAGTGTCCCTCACCATAAAATCAGATATCCTCCAACTTCAGAGGTTTTTATAATTTTATGTCGAGAGAGTAACATTTTGGGTAGATTTTTTCTAGCAATTTTGCTCAGGAATGTTCTCTTTTAGACCTTTCAATGCCAAGGGCCCTTTTATTTGTGCAGAGTGGACACGAAACCTTCTGTTTTTTTTGCTGCTATTCTAGAAAGTCTAGACATCGGATCTCATTCACACCCAGAGTGGACATGAAACCTTCTGTTTTTTTGCTGCTATTCTAGAAAGTCTAGACATCGGATCTCATTCACACCCAGAGTGGACATGAAACCTTCTGTTTTTTTGCTGCTATTCTAGAAAGTCTAGACATCGGATCTCATTCACACCCAGAGTGGACATGAAACCTTCTGTTTTTTTGCTGCTATTCTAGAAAGTCTAGACATCGGATCTCATTCACACCCAGAGTGGACATGAAACCTTCTGTTTTTTTGCTGCTATTCTAGAAAGTCTAGACATCGGATCTCATTCACACCCAGAGTGGACATGAAACCTTCTGTTTTTTTTGCTGCTATTCTAGAAAGTCTAGACATCGGATCTCATTCACACCCAGAGTGGACATGAAACCTTCTGTTTTTTTGCTGCTATTCTAGAAAGTCTAGACATCGGATCTCATTCACACCCAGAGTGGACATGAAACCTTCTGTTTTTTTGCTGCTATTCTAGAAAGTCTAGACATCGGATCTCATTCACACCCAGAGTGGACATGAAACCTTCTGTTTTTTTTGCTGCTATTCTAGAAAGTCTAGACATCGGATCTCATTCACACCCAGAGTGGACATGAAACCTTCTGTTTTTTTTGCTGCTATTCTAGAAAGTCTAGACATCGGATCTCATTCACACCCAGAGTGGACATGAAACCTTCTGTTTTTTTTGCTGCTATTCTAGAAAGTCTAGACATCGGATCTCATTCACACCCAGAGTGGACATGAAACCTTCTGTTTTTTTTGCTGCTATTCTAGAAAGTCTAGACATCGGATCTCATTCACACCCAGAGTGGACATGAAACCTTCTGTTTTTTTTGCTGCTATTCTAGAATGTCTAGACATCGGATCTCATTCACACCCAGAGTGGACATGAAACCATCTGTTTTTTTTGCTGCTATTCTAGAAAGTCTAGACATCGGATCTCATTCACACCCAGAGTGGACATGAAACCTTCTGTTTTTTTGCTGCTATTCTAGAAAGTCTAGACATCGGATCTCATTCACACCCAGAGTGAGGGTGGAGTTTAAACGGCAAAGAAACTACAGATTCGAAGAGAACAATTCCCACCACCTGTTTCAAGATTCGAACCTGGGGCCTTTTAGATCATAGGATGCTGTTTTACTTCTAGACCACCCAGACCCCTGTCTTTATCAGTGACTGTAGAGCATGCACACGTGCAACATTCATCAACTTTGTCTTTGACCGTTGTTGCTTTCTTTGCATTTTCAAAAGTAGCAGGAGTGTTCTTGATGTGTAATTGCTATTTTATTTCATTAAAACCAGGAGAAGACTTAAATTGTACAAAATCTCTTCGGCACCCAACTGAAGAGGATGAACTTCGTAAAACACAGCAGGAGTTGCAGGCTCTTCGATCATTGGTTGGTACATAAATGTTTCAGTGTTTGTTGGTTTGTACTAACTTGCATGAGGAGACAGATTTATTTATCATGTGACGACATTTTAATGTTTTTTGAATTAACAAAAATTGCATAAGGGCACAATCATGTGTTTATTTATTGGTAGGTAAATTTGTTTAAAAGTTATGAACTTTGAGATGACCAAGGAGGATTCGGCATGGGACTGACTACCCTGTACTGTAAAAAAAATGTAGCAAAAACTTCATAACCATGGACAAGTCAAAGAAAAGAAAAACAAATGTAAATCCACCATCCAGAAGAGGATGGGGAAGACATGGAGCAATCTTAAAAGAATGGTAAGAAACAGGACGGTTTGGAAAGTGTTTGTTGAAACAAGTAGCTGAAAGGAAGAAGAAGAATCATACCATTGACCTGAGGGACTCAAGCTCAATTAATAAATGTGGCATGTTCCTTTTTTTCTCAGATTGACATGGCCATTGAACTAATAAGTACCAGACATTTTGTTTCTAGGAAAAAGGGCAGCCACATCAGTCATAAAATGTGTTCTTGTTCATTGAAAAATATGAACATCAATCGCTTGATCCCCAAATACCTAAACACATTCGTTATCAAGGAGTTTTACCTCACTGTTACCGGACCGTTTTTTGGAATTTAAAAAAATTTGAAGTAATAGCAATCTATCTATCTATCGAGCCGTAGCCAGCCCATAGGTCATAGTCCCAGATACTCTTTCTCTTATCTACATTTTTATTTTAGCAGTTTTACACATTCTGTATCAGGTCTACATTTCATTAACAAAAACGTTTTTACGATAGCGGCTTGTTAAACCTCTGATCAACGGTTCTATACCAAGTGGGAGAAAAACAAATCCTCCATTTTGAATCCAACCGGAAACATTTTTTCCAAGACTGCAAGAAATTGAGGGCACAATCATGTGTTTATTTTCCAAGACTGCCAGGTAAATTAATAGCCACAAATTGCGACTTTTGGACTTGGTGCTCCAACTACTGAAGCCACATTTTGTAGCTTGTGGTATGGAATGTGTAAAGGTAGGTGAACCTTATTTGCTTACTTGATTAATTAAAGTTGAGCTTCTCGGCAGGTGTCTGAGGTGGAAGTGAAAAATAAGAAGCTAATTCAAGAGGGCGAGTGTGCTCGTCACAATGCAGAAGCTGCCAGACTGCACCTGGAGTCAAGGATGAAAGAAAGTGAGAAGGAACTGAAGAGAGAGTTAGCCCAGGCATTAGAGACAGCCAAGAATGCTGAACGAGTGCTGCAAGAGTCAAGGTCAAAGTGGCAGCAAGAACTTGCTGCTGTGAGTTTGTAAATTATACTTCAATTCATTAGCTATGGTTTTAGCTTCATTAGCTATGGTTTTAACTTCATTAGCTATGGTTTTAGCTTCATTAGCTATGGTTTTAGCTTCATTAGCTATGGTTTTAGCTTCATTAGCTATGGTTTTAGCTTCATAAAGCTATGCTTCTAGATTCATTAGCTATGGTTTTAGCTTCATCAGCTATGCTTCTAGATTCATTAGCTATGGTTTTAGCTTCATAAGCTATGCTTCTAGATTCATTAGCTATGCTTCTAGATTCATTAGCTATGCTTCTAGATTCATTAGCTATGGTTTTAGCTTCATCAGCTATGCTTCTAGATTCATTAGCTATGGTTTTAGCTTCATCAGCTATGCTTCTAGATTCATTAGCTATGGTTTTAGCTTCATCAGCTATGCTTCTAGATTCATTAGCTATGCTTCTAGCTTATATTATTCTTATTGATGGTGATGACCGGTGAGCTTTTATTGATTTTTACCCATTTCATGTGTAGCTGGGAATGTGGGTTTTCTGTCCACCCAGGTTTATTTTCACACCCCAGAAAGTACTTTTATAATTTACAATGTTTGGTTGAAATGATTATTTGTTTTATGACATGTTGTCCAGGCAGTTGCTGCATCCATCCAGCTTTTTAAAATATTATTTTTCACTGTTGAGTGTTCTTTTATGTCCTCAACTTGATCATGAGAAATATTAGTTTTATCTCCTATAAGGCTAGTCATCTGATCTCTTGGTGTTTGCATCCTGTGTTTATTGACTTTCTCACATGCAATTTTTGAACTAAGAAATTCTCTTCTCCTCCCCTGATTTTTTTCCCCATTTTCACAAAGTGTTATGGTATAGGGAAACAAGGAAAAATAAAAAAATGGTATGTAAGAAGCTTTACGTGACAAGTGGACGACACAGACTAAACAACGTTTCGGCTCAATAGGCCTTCATCAGGAACAAACAATAAAAACACACACACACAAAACTGATAACGAAACAACCAAAACAAAAACAATCGAAATGTGTTAAAGAAAACAACAATAAATAAAACTATCCTGTGAAATCCAAAATAAAATTGTAACCAAGTGCGGCTGTCGTGAACGTCGAAAATCGTGCCAAAAAGTGCGTAAATGTAAACAGAACCAGAGGAGTTAACACAGGGGTCAGTGTGCAAACACAAAGGAGAAAGAATCGAATAGTAGACTGACAGGTGTAAAAAGACGCTAAGAGTGAGATGTCTGATAGTGGGGTACAGTAAAAATAAATGAGGGGTAAGAAGCACAGAAAAAAATTATAGAGGAGAAAACCGAAGTGTCTCATAAGGGACTAGAGGAGAAGAACTATAAAAAGCATGGCATAGTAAGTAGACCAAAGAACCCAAATATGTGTAGCAGAGAAGGCTATGCAAAAGGGAAGGAGCAAGCAAAAAGAAACTATGGTTATGAGTGTGATACATTCATACCTCTCGGGGTCAGCGAACCATACTGGACTATAAGGCGATTTTCCAAAGTATAGCGACTGCGGTCGCCAGAGTGACAAAGGACAATACCAGTGACACGGATGTCGTCTTTGCCCTTGTGATCAGGGGAGTTGAAGTGGGAAGATACCGGAGTACCAGTATTTTGTTGGACATCACGTAGATGTTCACAAAATCTTTCCGCTAATCTTCTCCCAGACTCACCAATATAGGTCATGTGGCATCGTTGGCATATGATGGCATAAATGATGTTGCGGGACACACATGTGAAGCTATGCTTGATCTCGAACCGTCCATTAGGGAACAAAACCGAGTCAGCAGGGAGCACATAGGCACAGGTAATACAGTTTCGACCACAAGGGGCCGTACCGAAGTGTTGAGGGTGGGAGCGAGGGAGATGGTTCCTAACCAAAATATCTCTCAGATTCCTATCACGCTTAAACGCGATCATCGGGGGATCACTAAAAAGTAGACGGGTAGTGGGATCAGAGAGGAGAATGGACAACCATGATCAAATTAGTAATGGAAAATCTATCTATCTATTGACCTTTCGAGCCGTAACCGGCCCATAGGGCGTAGACCAAGATACACCTTCTCCTATATGGATTTTTTTGTTCTAGCAGTTTTCTTTTAAAGATATTTTATCAAATCTCGCCATCTGTCTCTGTTCTGTGCAAGCAGTTCTATCTCATTGAGGGAGCCGACTCCTGCTGCTCTTGCCTCTCTCATCAATGTTCTTCTCAGTGTCTCCCTGGGTCTTCCTCTTTTTCTTTTACCTGTTGTTTCCCATATGAGGGCTTGCTTTGCTATTCGGTTATTATCTCTTCTCATCACATGTCCAACGTATGACCATCGTCTTTTCTTTATTACTGAAGATATTAGTGGTTGATTGGCGATTTCTCTAATTTCCTCATTTGTTTTGAATTCGTTCCATGCTATACCAAGTATTTTCCTTAGACATTTATTTTCGAATGCGTTCAACTTTGTTTCTATATCTCTTGTTGTTTTCCAGCTTTCACACGCATACGTAAGGGTTGATAGTACATTTGATTTGAATAGCCTAAGTTTTGTGTTTGTGCTGATAAGTTTTGATTTCCACAACTTTTCAAGGCTTCTGAAAGACATTGCTGCTTTAGCTATTCTGATTTTAATTTCTTTGCTCGTATCCCCTTCTCGATCAATGTGACTTCCAAGATAGATAAAGTGATCGATCTCTTCTACTGGTTTGTTTTCCATGTATATTTTGTCACCTGTTGGAATTAAACTAGTCATGACTTTAGTCTTTTCATGATTGATCTCAAGCCCAATTTTGCTGGCTATTGATGATAGTTCATTTGTGTTTTCCTGCATCGTTTTTATCTGACTGCTGATGAGAACTATGTCATCAGCAAAGTCGAGGTCCTCCAAATGGTCTCCTTGTTAATGGAAAATAGAGGGAGTAATAACCCATAATATTAAGGAAATCTTTAGCTGTTGGAAATAAAAAAAGAATACATCAAAAATGGCTGCAGCTTGTGTAAAGAAAAAAAAATCAGTCCAAAATAACAAAACTCAGAAATAAAAAAAAAAATGAAGTAACTTGGAAGTGTGAGAACTTCTACCTGCATATATGATCTGAGCAAACGGTTGATGGTGTGTTAAAATGGTAAAATTGAGACTCATTAGAGATATAAAGCTGGTTTATATAAACAAGTAACAAAACACATGACCATTTGTATGGAGCTTCATCATTTGTGTTGCTACTTGTTGAAAACAAAGATTGGTCTCAAAACCATGTATAATATAACAAATTAACATAAAATAAACAAGGAAATTCCTTCATGAACCTAACAACATAGATTCAACTTTGTCTCAGATATGTTTAATTAATCACTGATGGTTTTACAGGCACAAGCAGAGCATGTCAAGTTTCAAGGGCTTGTAGATAAACTGGAAGCAGATAAAGCCAGCTTGATCAGAGAACAAGATGATGCTTCCAAGAAGGTTGCCGCTGCTGATGCTGTCGTTAAATCCAGTCTTGCTGACGTGGCAGAGTTGGAGAAGAGGAAGGCTGCTTGGGAGGAGGAAAAGGTAGTTTTGTGTGAGCATTATAGATTAGCCCAGATACCAGTTAGCACATGGGTTGAAAGTGGTGAGTGGATGGCTCTTAGCTATAGCCCAGATACCAGTTAGCACATGGTTGAAAGTGGTGAGTGGTTGACTCTTAGCTATAGCCCAGATACCAGTTAGCACATGGGTTGAAAGTGGTGAGTGGTTGACTCTTAGCTATAGCCCAGATACCAGTTAGCACATGGGTTGAAAGTGGTGAGTGGTTGACTCTTAGCTATAGCCCAGATACCAGTTAGCACATGGGTTGAAAGTGGTGAGTGGTTGACTCTTAGCTATAGCCCAGATACCAGTTAGCACATGGGTTGAAAGTGGTGAGTGGTTGGCTCTTAGCTATAGCCCAGATACCAGTTAGCACATGGGTTGAAAGTGGTGAGTGGTTGGCTCTTAGCTATAGCCCAGATACCAGTTAGCACATGGGTTGAAAGTGGTGAGTGGTTGGCTCTTAGCTATAGCCCAGATACCAGTTAGCACATGGGTTGAAAGTGGTGAGTGGTTGGCTCTTAGCTATAGCCCAGATACCAGTTAGCACATGGGTTGAAAGTGGTGAGTGGTTGGCTCTTAGCTAAAGCCCAGATACCAGTTAGCACATGGGTTGAAAGTGGTGAGTGGTTGGCTCTTAGCTATAGCCCAGATACCAGTTAGCACATGGGTTGAAAGTGGTGAGTGGTTGGCTCTTAGCTATAGCCCAGATACCAGTTAGCACATGGGTTGAAAGTGGTGAGTGGTTGGCTCTTAGCTATAGCCCAGATACCAGTTAGCACATGGGTTGAAAGTGGTGAGTGGTTGGCTCTTAGCTATAGCCCAGATACCAGTTAGCACATGGGTTGAAAGTGGTGAGTGGTTGGCTCTTAGCTATAGCCCAGATACCAGTTAGCACATGGGTTGAAAGTGGTGAGTGGTTGGCTCTTAGCTATAGCCCAGATACCAGTTAGCACATGGGTTGAAAGTGGTGAGTGACTGACTTAGCTGACAGTCTACTATGATCATGGACTAACTGATCAAGATATTACCCCACCTCTGTCTGAAAATGGACAGTCTGGTCTTATGTCAAGGGTAAAGTAAAGGTAAAGAACAAGACTTGAATCGGCATCTTAGCATGTGAGTTTTCACCCATATGTGCTTGGCCACCTATCCAGAAGTGTTCGGAGACTTCTGGATAGTGTTGCTTCAAGCCTTGAAACTCATGATATGAGGCAGCATTCCTACCTTCCCAGAGAACTACCTGGTACCCTATTTCTGGCAGCGGCTGGGTCGACCGCAGGGGTATTGTTTTTTTCTAACCATGAGTACAATTCACACTGCTTCCAGCGGGAATCGAACATGGGCTGTCTGAAAGTCAGTAGCCTAGTTGTGAAAACCACCCACAAGTCGGGTGGTTTTCCCAACTAGGCTATCAAAGCCCCTTATGAATAGAGTTTGAGAGTGAAGACAACACAGCACTCAAAAAATGACGCGCTGAAGTCAGGTGTGTTGAGTTAACAGGAGTCTTGCAGTGGATACCAGCACACTGTGCCTTCCCTGGAAACAAAAAAGATGAACTCACAAAAGGCAAGAGCTTTCAACAGTTCAGCAAACCCCAGAGCCTCAAAGAAATAAAGACAATCCTGAAACAAGGTAGGAAAACAGAATGGAGAGAGTTGTATGAAAAATATGAGCCAGAAGAAGAGAGCTTAAACAAACTCAGCAGACAAAGATATTGAGACTTAGATTGGTCACTGTGGTCTCAGGACACACCTACATAAGATAGGACTCAGTGACTTTGCAACATGTGACTGTGGCGCATCCAGACAAACCCCAGAACATACACCACAGGACTGCAGCACTAACATCCTAAGAACACAAATATGGCCCACAGAAACATAGCCTGCATGACAAGTTATGGGGAGCCTGTGAAGACTTCAAACACACCATCTTCTTCATGACCAATGCTGGTCTGAATATCTAAATGCACAGCAATAGATAATTGCTGAAGAACTAACGACTCCAATACCACAGCAATAGATAATTGCTGATGAAATAACGACTCTAATACCACAGCAATAGATAATTGCTGATGAAATAACGACTCCAATACCACAGCATACTATAAACCGCACCACAATACATCTAGGCCTAACACCTTTCTAAAGGGCGGATGGCAATGTGGAGTAATAACCATGGGAGTGCTGAAGTAATACAATTGTTTTTAAAAATATTCTCATATTTTTTTAAGATTTTCAACTAATGATCACTTGCTTTTTCTGCTGAATTTAAATTTGTAAATGAATAATTTTTAATGTAAATTGTTAAAATCAAGAGGACTGGTTGGTCTTGAGGCAAATCATAATTAATATTGTTAAAAAAGGGATTAAAAAGAAGTAGGTCAGAGAAACAAGATGAAAATGATTTTATCAGATTAAAAAAAAAAATATTGAACGGCATTCTGCCTTTGGAGTTACCAAATTATTGTTTTGATAAATATATATATTTTACTTTTTCTGCATCTGACTATAAATTCAACATAGTTAATGAAATCTGTGAATGGGATCAACCAAGCAGGTTACATCAAACAGTCAGTTTCATCCATTTATGTCATTGAACCAAATTTACTTGTGTTATTTCATATAAAGCAATATCTTTGATGAAGTCATTAAATCAAAATTCAAACTTGACTAAATTGTTCAGTACAAATCCCTTGTGTAGATATTTAATGAGAGAGTTACAATTTGTTTATGTTGGTTCTGATGAAAAACATATCTTGTGTATGTTTTTAGTTGGAGATGGTGATTTTTCAGAACAATGTTGAGAGTTCCCTGGACAGCCAAAGCTAGGAAATTATCATTGAAGCCAATACAAAAAAAAAGAGCTTAGAAAAAAAACATCAGAAAGAAATAATCATTTTTTGGGCACATCATGAAAAGAGGAAAGTTGGAATACTTGATTATAACTGGCAAAATACAAGGTAAGAAAGATTGTGGTTGACAAAGGGAGAAGATACTGGATAGTGTGGTGTTGTGGCACGATTTACAGTCAACAATGGAATTGATACAATGCACTGAGGACAGAGAATTGTGGAAGGGCATGATTGTCCATGCCAACTGGTATGGCACAAGGTGATTTGTTTCATCAAAAATCTGTATATAGTTATTTATGAATCAAAAGAAATCTTGTACATAAGTAAAGTAAAGAGCCCCATCCACGCCAAGTGGCGTATAGGGAATATGGTGTTAGTGACCATCAATTTTACAGACCTTCATCATATGATTTTTGGGGTAATGTGGTCGGTATTACGCCCGTGCTGAGAAAAAAATCTGGTACCCATTTAAGGCTGGGTGAGCCTGGAAGCCATCGGTTGGGATCGAACCCTGCCTCTAAATCTTGTACATACTTAATCAAGTTCAAGATCTGTATATGGTAATTCATGAATCAAAAGAAATCTAGTACATATTTAATCAAATTCAACACCTGTATATGGTAATCTATGAATCAAAAGAAATCTTGTTCGTATTTAATCAAATTCAACACCTGTATATGGTAATTTATGAATCAAAAGAAATCTAGTACATATTTAATCAAATTCAACACCTGTATATGGTAATCTATGAATCAAAAGAAATCTAGTACATATTTAATCAAATTCAACACCTGTATATGGTAATTTATGAATCAAAAGAAATCTTGTTCGTATTTAATCAAATTCAACACCTGTATATGGTAATTTATAATAGAAAACAGTCACCTTTTTAATCTATTATGTTAAAAGTTAACACTGAAATAAAAACAATAGTTTTATATATAAAAAAAAGAAGATATTTATGACTGATTTGTTAGTTACTGGCATGAACCAGTGTCATACATGTTTTCTTCATGAGACAGAGCCTCTGTATGTTTGACAACTTATTTCCCATAAATCAGCAAAAGCTGTTGTCAGAACTGAGCCAGAAAGATGTTGAGATTCAGGCCAGATGTGCTGACTTGTTGAAGCTGAAGAATGATAGTGTGATCAGAGACCAGGCCAACGATTCCTTGAAAGGTCAGCTCATGGACAAGACACTGGATCTAGACAGAGTCCAGGCTGAAGTAGATAAGGTGTCCCAGAAATGTCTACAAGCAGAAAACCAGTTAATGGTATTTATGTGTTGAAATTATGTGTCATTGTTTAAAATGACTATTTTTTTTTTTTATTGAGTTATTTGCGGGTCATTATCATTGCACTCCGAACATGTCTATAGGTGCTCAGATCCCCTCCTCAGCAAGTCCCGCAGTGTCCAGCGACTGACGACTCCACTCTGTGTTGGTTGATAAGTCTTATATGCCCACTAAGTTTCTCATTTCTGGCTGTGCCCATCTTAACGCCTATCTCTTTCATCCGAAGGAGTGATGTGTTTTTTTTTTGTTAGCCGTAAACAAAGTAGGAAATTTCTAGTGAAGATTTTTAAAAATAAAATAAAGATGATTCTGGTTTATTGATGATTCTATAGCCTGTGTGCTCTTGCACAGTTGTCCAGTACCAGATTGACATTTCATTTCAGGAGTGTGTATGTTCCTGTGTTGCGTGTAAACAAATGCTAACCAGTCAGGATTAAACAACTTATGTGATAATTGATATTTCATGTGTATAGAAATGTGTTATCCACCCATACATATGCATGCTGGAGCTGGAAAACAATGAAAGAAGTAGACAACAATGAAAGAAGTAGACAACAATGAAAGAAAGTAGACAACAATGAAAGAAGTAGACAACAATGAAAGAAGTAGACAACAATGAAAGAAAGTAGACAACAATGAAAGAAGTAGACAACAATGAAAGAAGTAGACAACAATGAAAGAAGTAGACAACAATGAAAGAAGTAGACAACAATGAAAGAAGTAGACAACAATGAAAGAAGTAGACAACAATGAAAGAAAGTAGACAACAATGAAAGAAAGTAGACAACAATGAAAGAAGCAGACAACAATGAAAGAAGTAGACAACAATGAAAGAAGTAGACAACAACGAAAGAAGCAGACAACAATGAAAGAAGTAGACAACAATGAAAGAAAGTAGACAACAACGAAAGAAGCAGACAACAACGAAAGAAGCAGACAACAACGAAAGAAGCAGGCAACAACGAAAGAAGCAGGCAACAACGAAAGATGCAGGCAACAACGAAAGAAGCAGGCAACAACGAAAGAAGCAGGCAACAACGAAAGAAGCAGGCAACAACTAAAGAAGCAGGCAACAACAAAAGAAGCAGACAACAACGAAAGAAGCAGGCAACAACTAAAGAAGCAGAAAACAAAGAAGCAGAAAACAATGATAGAAGTAGAAAACAATTAAAGAAGAAGACAACAAACTGGATGCATTATAAACAAAGGCCAGAGGAAAATACCTTGTGAACCATGGAATGAGTTCAAGACTGCTGCAGAAATAAGAGAAAGGATAAAGCATCCAAAAATATCAACTATATAATCAAGAGAAGGTAGTAATATGTTGACCATGTAATGAGAAGGGACAATATAAGAGTCTCAAAGCAGGCCTTCAAATGGGAACCATAGAGAAAAAGAGACCAATCTAGAGAAACACTAAAAGAACATTAAAGCGAGAGGAAACGACAGCAGGCATCAACTCCCTCTCCGAGATTGAGCATCTTGCACAGAACAGAGGAATGTGGTGAGACACTATGCAGGTCCTGTGCAAGGTCTGGCATTGTTAAAAGATCGTGGGACACAAGAGTCTGGAATTTCTGTCCAGTGTGCCGCGTTTGGCTTGAAAGGACAATAGATAAATAGATGTATATAGGAAGTTTTGATAATAATAAATAATATATTGATAATTCATATGTTTAAATCTGAGATATATATTTGTGCATATACTCATTGAATTATTAGCTTTTCTTATTTCGTTGCCATTTAATTGTTCTCTTTCGTAAGATAACCCATGTTATCGTTATTGTTAAAGGATCTTCAGAAGCAAAAGATGAAGGCTGAGGAGCACTTGAAAGATGTCTCCATGACCTTCAACCAGTTACAAAATGATAAAGAGTAAGTAATGTTTTTCTACTTAAACTGTTCATCTCTTATGTGATACCAGTGCTAACATATGGATGTGATACCATTACTAACATGTGGATGTGATACCAGTGCTAACATATGGATGTGAAAGTTGGAAATTCACCAAGACTTTAGATATGAAATTAAATGCCTTTGAAAACAAATGTCTCTGTAGGATCTGAAACATAAACTGGAAAGTATACATTTCAAATGAACAGGTAAGAGAGGAATCAAAATAAGAATACACGTCGAGCTTTATAAGAAGAAGGTGTTGGAAATACATCGGTCATGTGCTGAGAATGAATGAAGAAAGACTTCCCTGTCAGGCATTCATGTGGAAATCATCTGGTAAAAGAAAACAAAAGTAGACCAAGAGAATCGCTACGCAGAAGAATTAATAGAGAAGGCTCAACCATGGGACTAAGAAACAACCAAACTATAAAAATTAGTAGTAGATTGTCAGTCATGGAGAAATAAGACTTCCGTGCTATGTGCCATCTTTGGCCCAAGAGGAAAATGAATAATGATGAAATGAAATATGCTTTTCCATATCTGTGAGTTATATATGGAATAAAGACTGACAGAAATGGAGGATTGTTCCACAGATATAGCTCACATTTCTCTTTGCCCCAATGTCTCTTTGAATCTTTTCCAAGTGTATCTGTGATCTCTGTCACAAAGTTTCATCTTCTAATCTTTTTCCAAGTGTATCTGTGATCTCTATTACAAACTTTCATCTTCTAATCTTTTCCAAGTGTATCTGTGATCTCTATTACAAACTTTCATCTTCTAATCTTTTCCAAGTGTATCTGTGATCTCTGTCACAAAGTTTCATCTTCTAATCTTTTTCCAAGTGTATCTGTGATCTCTATTACAAACTTTCATCTTCTAATCTTTTCCAAGTGTATCTGTGATCTCTGTCACAAAGTTTCATCTTCTAATCTTTTTCCAAGTGTATCTGTGATCTCTATTACAAACTTTCATCTTCTAATCTTTTCCAAGTGTATCTGTGATCTTTGTCACAGTTTCATCTTCTAATCTTTTCCAAGTGTATCTGTGATCTCTGTCACAAAGTTTCATCTTCTAATCTTTTCCAAGTGTATCTGTGATCTCTGTCACAAACTTTCATCTTCTAATCTTTTCCAAGTGTATCTGTGATCTCTGTCACAAAGTTTCATCTTCTAATCTTTTCCAAGTGTATCTGTGATCTTTGTCACAGTTTCATCTTCTAATCTTTTCCAAGTGTATCTGTGATCTCTGTCACAGTTTCATCTTCTAATCTTTTCCAAGTGTATCTGTGATCTCTGTCACAAAGTTTCATCTTCTAATCTTTTCCAAGTGTATCTGTGATCTTTGTCACAGTTTCATCTTCTAATCTTTTCCAAGTGTATCTGTGATCTCTGTCACAGTTTCATCTTCTAATCTTTTCCAAGTGTATCTGTGATCTCTGTCACAAAGTTTCATCTTCTAATCTTTTCCAAGTGTATCTGTGATCTCTGTCACAAACTTTCATCTTCTAATCTTTTCCAAGTGTATCTGTGATCTCTGTCACAAAGTTTCATCTTCTAATCTTTTCCAAGTGTATCTGTGATCTTTGTCACAGTTTCATCTTCTAATCTTTTCCAAGTGTATCTGTGATCTCTGTCACAGTTTCATCTTCTAATCTTTTCCAAGTGTATCTGTGATCTTTGTCACAGTTTCATCTTCTAATCTTTTCCAAGTGTATCTGTGATCTCTGTCACAGTTTCATCTTCTAATCTTTTCCAAGTGTATCTGTGATCTCTGTCACAGTTTCATCTTCTAATCTTTTCCAAGTGTATTTGTGATCTCTGTCACAGTTTCATCTTCTAATCTTTTCCAAGTGTATCTGTGATCTCTGTCACAAAGTTTCATCTTCTAATCTTTTCCAAGTGTATCTGTGATCTCTGTCACAGTTTCATCTTCTAATCTTTTCCAAGTGTATTTGTGATCTCTGTCACAGTTTCATCTTCTAATCTTTTCCAAGTGTATTTGTGTTCTCTGTCACAAACTTTAAAATTCTAATCTTTTCCAAGTGTATTTGTGATCTCTGTTACAAAATTTCTTCTCCATACGTTTCAACATCTTCCCTGTAGTTTCCAGTTGAGAGCTTTGTATGTAATGTCAAGTATTGTGCTCTTTGACCAAGTCTGCATATTTGGGCCCAACATTTGTCTATATTCAAGATTCTCCCAAGTTCAAGACTCCTGGAGTTCTTGCTCCTGTTCCATTGAAAGCCTGAATACTTATGTATCACTCTAAGATACATTGCCAGCCTAGTTCACACTGCAGTGTTTATGTCATATCCTGGTTAGGTTCTACATTTATCTTACCTTCATATTGGTAAATTGATCTCAGCGATTTCTCTCCCTTTATTAAGATGACAACATCATAAACTTGTGTTAGTTTTACATAACAAATTAATTAATTTACATTTAATATACAGTCACCCCTCGCTACGTCGCGGTTCATTTATCGCGGCCTCAGTACATCGCGGATTGTTAAAAAATTCAAAATTGAGGAATTATGGCGCGAAAGATGCCCGCTCGTTCAGAAGAAAAAACAATGGTCACAACTCCCCAACATGATGTTCCTTTTGCGCCGAAAACGTTCTGCAGAAGCTTCTCCTGCTGCCTCTACTCCGCCTCCTGTTGCATCTATGCCGTCTACTGCAGCCACCCCAGCTCTATCCGAAGCTGCCCGCGACGATCCAGCGCCCCTAGCACCTGACGATGCGGCATCATCTGAGGAGCAGTAGAGCTCTCATTAACCTGTGCAGTAAATCATCCTCATCTTCTTCACCTCCACCGTACTGCACAGGTGTTTCATCGACATTTATAAAGATCAAGCGAAGAGAAGCTATTGTCAGAGGTGAGTTACAGACCTTGTTATAATAGAAAAGTTGTTATAAGAATAAAATTCTAAAAACATATTTACAGTATGTACACTTTAGTTACATCTACATATGTTACACACACACATATCATATTTATATCATTTATACATTATTTTATGTATGTTATTTATACTATTAATATCTTATTTACATGTTTGAAACTATTCTTTAATGTTCTAATGATAACATATGCCCTTATATGGTTTCATCTATCTATTGACCTTTCGAGCCGTAACCGGCCCATAGGGCGTAGACCAAGATACACCTTCTCCTATATGAATTCTTGTTCTAGCAGTTTTCTTTTAAAGATATTTTATCAAATCTCGCCATCTGTCTCTGTTCTGTGCAAGCAGTTCTATCTCATTGAGGGAGCCGATTCCTGCTGCTCTTGCCTCTCTCATCAATGTTCTTCTCAGTGTCTCCCTGGGTCTTCCTCTTTTTCTTTTACCTGTTGTTTCCCATATGAGGGCTTGCTTTGCTATTCGATTATTATCTCTTCTCATCACATGTCCAACGTATGACCATCGTCTTTTCTTTATTACTGAAGATATTAGTGGTTGATTGGCGATTTCTCTAATTTCCTCATTTGTTTTGAATTCGTTCCATTCTATACCAAGTATTTTCCTTAGACATTTATTTTCGAATGCGTTCAACTTTGTTTCTATATCTCTTGTTGTTTTCCAGCTTTCACACGCATACGTAAGGGTTGATAGTACATTTGATTTGAATAGCCTAAGTTTTGTGTTTGTGCTAATGAGTTTTGATTTCCACAACTTTTCAAGGCTTCTGAAAGACATTGCTGCTTTCAGAAATATGGTTTCATATACACATAATATTATACATACACAAAAAATGTACGTATGTTAAAAATGAAAGGGTGACACTACCTCGTGGTTTTTCACTTATCGCGGCCGGTTCTGGTCCCCCCTATTAACCGCGATAACTGATGGATTACTGTACTATTGTTTTTGTTTATTATTAAAGGATTTTACCAACATGTATATTGTTTATTGAGAGATCGGCGGCCTTGTGGTTAGTGCACTCGCCTACCGAGCCGAAGGTTTTGGGTTCAAATGAAATTAGTGGCAAAATTTTTTTCCAACCTGAATTGGGGTCCACCCATCATCGTCAAGTACCAAGCCTCCTATTGTAGACCATGTCTCTCTACAACTTTTGATCTTGACAGTTATTTATCATTTCTGTTGTTGACCTTCTGCCAAGCCATTCTCTTAAGCTGTCTGGTATCTTTTCTCTTTGCATCCCTCTATCTCTTCGTCCCTCAATTTTCCCAATTATTACAGTGTAATTCAGCTGTTCCCTTCTCATATCATAACATGGCCAAAAAAATGATGATTGTTTCTTCCTAATATTGGATATTAGCTCTCTTTTTACTTTGGCCTCTTTCAGAACGTTTTCATTACTCTTCTTAGCTGTCCATGGTATTCTCAACATTCTTCTCTAAAACCACATTTCTACAGCATCCAGTTATTTTCTTGTCTGTTGTCTTATTGTCCATAATTCACATCTAAATGTTAAGACTGGCTCTACAAAACATTTAAGAACTTTTTTTTCTTGTTTCTATTTTTAAAAATGGAGTGCATAGTATCTTCCTCATTTTTTTGGAAAGCTGCTTTTGCCTGAGCCATTCTGCATCTCACCTCTGTTGTGCGTCTACCATCTGACGTTAACATTGTTGCAAGATATTTAAATTCATTTACCTTTATTAATATTGTTCCACTTGTCTTTATTGAGCATTGCGGTGAAGTCTTTTTCTTTGTTGTTACCATTACTTCTGTCTTTTTGCTATTAAGACCGAGTCCTTTATTTCTGCTTTCCTTCACTATAATGTCTAATATTTCTTGTAACTCATTTTCACTCTTAGCGATTAAGTCTGTGTCTTATAGCTTAAGACTGGGGTCCACCCAGCCACTTTAAATAGGCACCAAAGTAATTCTCTGTCAAGGAAAGGCAGCGAGGAAGGGAACAGGCCACCTCACCTCATGAAGCTGAGGTTCAGTATAATGAAGTCACTAACACCAAATTATCCAACAGCAATCGCTGTGTAACTACTTTACCCTTTATATTGTCTATTGGTAATTAATATACATCTCACCTTTGGGCTAATACAAATTTGCTTATGGGACATAGAAAGCTAGAGAAGTCTAATGCTGACCTCACTAAACAACTGGACAAGATGAGAGGGGAAATTGAAGCGCTGTCTACATCTTTAAAGAACGTACAAGCACAAATGACAGAGGCTGATTGCAACTATAAAGGTGAGGCTGTGCTTGAAAATGAAACTTTCATTTAGGCTGAAAGTATATTTCATGTTCTTTTTTTCTTTAATTT
Organism: Megaustenia siamemsis; assembly: GCA_032433765.1. Classification (NCBI taxonomy): domain Eukaryota; kingdom Metazoa; phylum Mollusca; class Gastropoda; order Stylommatophora; family Ariophantidae; genus Megaustenia; species Megaustenia siamemsis. The sequence goes on from JAVIAB010000050.1 coordinate 11,963,654, forward strand.
CTAAAATCCCAATTACTAGGCTAAACTCTTTCTAATGGTGGGATTTTAAAATAAACTTGAAGCTTTTTTATGTTCCTATAATTAAAATCATGGAAAACAGTCAATAACAGAACTGATACGTGGCACTAGATAGAAGATTGTGGAGGGACATGATCACCTACGCCAACCGGTATGGCACATGATGATGATGATAATTAAAATGAACTCTTATAAGAGAAGCAAAGTTGCAGGCATAGACTTATTAGATAAGATCAAACATTTTGCCGGGGGACTGGTTGGTCGAGACAGAGAGGTTGTGAGTTCAAATCCCAACTACACCAGTTAGGATTTTTATTTATGATTTCTCTCTGCGGCATTACCCCATGTCTCATCAGCGAGGCTCGGCTTGAAACGTCAATTACTCATCGACGGGAAAAAAAATGAGTACCTCCGAAGTCAGGGTTATCTGCCTGTGTGGCGAGGGACCCCTATGCACACGGCTGCCATGGAAATATGGATTAACACACAAAATTTAGTTCCTAGTCTCTAGGGACTTCGTCAGATGTAAAAGCTGTCGAACGAAAAAAAAAAACATTTAGCAAAAAATAGAGATAGATGGCGAAAAACACTACAAGCTCTTGTGATTTCTACCGACGTGGGAAGGATCAAGATCAAAATAATAACAATTATGGTGCATTATGCTGTGTTTTGATTATATTGAACAATTTTCCTCTTTTTAAAAAAATACATATATATTCATTATTCAAAGACCCAAATTTTCTCTCTTTTTTTTCTTTGGGTTTCTTGGTCAAACTTTTTTAGGGTTCCCTTCATACAGGTTGGGAATTTGGTTTAGAACTCATCATTTGCAGTGACCAACTGCACGTTTTGTGGCTGATGATGTTAGTATCATACCAGGTCACCCTAATTTACACGAAAAAATCCTCTGGTGCCCATTTTCAGAGGCTGGGTGAAATCTCCAAGCTGTGTTGTATGGAAAAAAATTTGCCACATTTGGGAATTGAATCTGGTACCTTCTGGTCAGTATCGAGTGCACCAACCACTCAGCCACTAAAGCTTCCTTGGTTTAACTATAACATAAAAGATTGTATACAAAATAGCAGTAGAAAGCTATATCAATACTGCAATCTTGTATTTATCAGTAGCATGCGTTAGTAGCCTATTCATATAATTGTCTCTCATCATGATCAGGTCACATGTCTTCTGTAGAACACTGCATTCACCACAGCCCGTCTGAAAGAATCTGTCTCTAGCCAGAGCTCCCACAGAACATTGCATTCACCACAGTCCGTCTGAAAGAATCTGTCTCTAGCCAGATCTCCCACAAAACATTGCATTCACCACAGTCCGTCTGAAAGAATCTGTCTCTAGCCAGATCTCCCACAGAACGTTACATTCACCACAGCAATTGTAGATAAATATGGATATGGGTTCTATTATCACATACTTCTTATCCTCAACGTGTTTTTTTTTTAGGGTTGTCATTATATTTCTTTTCCTAAAATTGTCCTTGGTCTACCAAACAATTCTTTTGTGCATATTTATTGTATAAATCAAATAATTTTCTAATCTATTTATAGTATGCTATTTGCATGTGGAGCCTCCGTGGCTGAGTAGTTAGTGTGCTTGTTTCCTTCTTGGCCAGGAGGGTCCGGGTTCGATTCCCAGCAGTGGCAGGATTTTTTTTTAGATTGACAAGGCTCTGGGGTTCGCCCAGCCTCTAAAAATGGGTACCAGAGATTTTTTCTGGGAAGCAAAGGCTGCCTCACCATATACCGACCACATCACCCAAAAATGTTCCATGGTCATAGAAAAATATGGTCACTGAAACCATATTCCCCATAAGCCTAGCAAGACATGGAGGGAACCTTTACTTTACTTATTTATTTGCATATACACATTTATATTTACAGAGTCACAGCACAAATGGAAGGATTTAGAAAACTCACTGAAATGTGAACTGGACCAAACTTTGTCATCTCTGGCACAGTTGACCAACTTGAAAAATAAAATTGAAAATCAGCTTTCCTGTAAAGATGGAGAAAAGATAGAATTACTGAATCAAATCAAAGCTAGCCAAGATAAAATCAGCAGTAAAGATTCCGAGATTTTTCAGAAAGATCAAAGCATTATTCAACTTGAGAAACAGCTTCAGAGTTTGCAAGGCCAGCTTGAGTCCTTACAGAGCGTACTTGCTTCTAAAGATGGGGAGATTTTAGAGTTAATAAATCAAACCAAAGATGGCCAAGACAAAATCAGTAGTAAAGATTCTGAGATTTCTCAGAAAGATCAAAGCATAATTGAACTTGAGAAACAGATTCAGAGTCTGCAAGGCCAACTTGATTCCTTACAGAGCGAACTTGCTTCTAAAGATGGGGAGATTTTAGAGTTAATAAATCAAACCAAAGATGGCCAAGACAAAATCAGTAGTAAAGATTCTGAGATTTCTCAGAAAGATCAAAGCATTATTGAACTAGAGAAACAGCTTCAGAGTTTGCAGGACCAACATGATTCCTTACAGAAAGAGCAGCAGCAACAGTTGATGCTTGCAATGCAGGAGATGGCTAATGTAAAGGAAGCTTTACAGAATAAATCAGAAGAGTTGGAAATAACTGCAGCCAAATATTCACAGGAGAGAATTGAGTTTGAGACAGAGATTGAGCAACTGTTGAGCCAGAAGAGGATGATTGAGTCCGAGATGAATTCTGTTCGAACAGAATGTGAGAATGGTAAAAATCTGATTGCTGGTTTAAATGGTGAAATTGAAAACTTAAAAGCAGAGTTGGAAATAAAGGCCTCTGGTTTTCTTGAAATGGATTCTGTTATTCAAAATCAGCAGCGAGAATTACAAGAGAAAACTGAAGTGAATGCAGTGCTGAGCAGTGAATTAAATCAAAGAGATCAGCATATTCATTTAATGAAAAGCAGCCTGTCAGCAGCAGAGAAAGAGCTGGAGAAATCTCAAAATGAATTGAAGATTACCGGTGAAAAATATGAACAACTGGATTCCGAAAGGGAATTGTTCATTTCTGAAATTGCGGAGTTTAAGAAACAGATTGAATGTGACATGCAAGTGAAAGAGTTGCACCAGAAGGAGATAAAGGAGCTGCAAGAACAGTTAGAAATGTTGCAAAGTGAATGTTTATCTTTATCAAGCCAGACAAATGTGGAACAGGAGAAAAGTGCTCATCTAGAGAAAGAAGTCAACAACCTAGAGAACAAATCTCATGAACTTGAAGCCAGAATCATGGACTATAAAAGTGAACTAGATGACAAATCTGTTGCCACTGTTAAACTAGAAGAACAATGCAGGCAGCTCTCTGACAGCTTGGATAAGGAAAAAGCTGAAAAAAGCATAAATTTGGATAAACTCAACACTTTGGAAATACAACTTTCAGAATTAAACAGACTTCATAAAGAGGTTGTAGATGAAATGTCCATGAAATTATCAGACTCCATTAAATGCTCTGAAGAGCTGAAAAGCTCGTTGCAATCTGAACAAAATAGAGTAATTGAACTTGACAGTGAGGTTATTAAACTGAAAAATGATGTCTTGAACTTAGAAACGTCACGTTTGTGTTTGAAAGATGAACTTGAACAAAGAACGACTTTTATTGCAACTCTTGAAGAAAAATGTGCTTCCTTGTCGGATCAGCTTGCTGAGGCTGAGTTGAAAATATCAGAGAAGGAGGAACAACTGAACAGTAATTTAGAAAAACTCACTCATTTGCAAAGTCAAGTGAGGCAACTAGAAGAGGAGAAAGAAACTCAGGAAGCATCGTTAAACCAGGAGCTCCAACTTCTTCAGGAGCAGCTTTGTCAACAGCTGGACAACATCAACCAGAAAGATTTGAGAATCTTGGCCCTTGAAGGTGGCAGAGAAGAGATGAATGCCAAGCTTACTGAGGCTTTACAAGTTGCTGAAGAGTCAGATAAAAAACATGCACTTGAAATTAATATGCAGAAAACAAAATTGGAAATGTTGCAGATGGATATTGACGACATGGATGGGTCATCACAAGACCTGAATGTAAAGGTATTAAACTTGACATCCGTGTTAGAGAATATGACACAAGAGAGAAACAATTTGCAGAAAACTTCTCAGTTGATGTGTGTAGAGATTGACGAATTGAAATCTACTTTGGAAACTGAGAAATCTATTCTTGATCAACTAAAACATGAACTAGGTGACTTGAATGCAAAGAAGAACAATTTAGAAATGACTTTGGCCAACACTCAGTCAGAACTTGAAGGGAAGAGCACCACCTTGGCAGAAAAAGATGCTTACCTTGTGAGTGTTCAGAAAATGGTACTTGAGCATGAGAACCAATTAAAGAAAAATGAGGATGAGAAGGATCAACTTGTTTCTCAAATAAATCATCTTCAACAGGCTGTGTCTGCAAATGTGGAGTTAGATGCCTCTAAAACACAAGAAATTGAGAGACTTAATAAGAGCTGTACTTTATTGTCAGACAATCTACAGACAGTTACGGAGCAGTTGTCTGAACACAAGGTGGAAATAAGTTTCAAGAATCAAAGTATTCATGACTTGGAACTTCAGTTACAGGAATCAGAAAAAAACTTGTTGGATTATCAAGAGAGAACCCAAAAGGAGCTTGAAGACCTTCATACTCAGGTTGTTCAAAAAGATGTGACTTTAGAGCAGATGGTGGTTGGAAGAGGAGAGTTAGAAAGCAGCAATGAAGACTTGAGAAGGAAACTGTTGGAAGCTGAGTGTCTCAAGACAGAAGTGGGAGCTCAGCTTGAGCAGGAGATTGCTGCTCTGAAGTCTCAACTGGAGCTTGTAGAGATGGATGTTGAAGATAAGGATAAGGTCGTAATGGAGATGAGCACAGAGATCTCCAATCTTCAGAGCCAGGTTGAGCTTATGTCTCAAGAGAAGGTCAGGATGATTGAGGCTGAGGCTGGTGTAGAATCTGAGCTGTTGGAGATGAAGTCTGCCCTGGATGAGGAGAGAGAGAAGGCAGCTAATGCCAAGATGAATGAAGAGACATTGAATGAGAGAATAAACACTCTGGAATCTGCTATCTCTGAGGCTAGAATTGAGTGTGAACAAAGAGAGAAGTGTCTGCAAGACCTACAGTCAGAATATGAACAGAGAGAAAAGTGTCTGCAAGACCTTCAGTCAGAATATGAACAGAGAGAGAAGTGTCTGCAAGACCTACAGTCAGAATATGAAAAGATAGTTAGGGTTAATACAGAATATGAACACAAATCAACCCAGATGCAAGAAGAGAAAGAAAAGTTGATTGCAAGGATAGAAGATTTGCAATCATGTTTAGATTTAGAAAAACAAGCATTTGAAGATAAAACATCAGATTTAGATGCAGTCACTCAACAATGTGCAGTAATGTCTGAAAATCTTGTCAACTTGAAACAAGAATTATTGCAGCATCAGGAAGAGCTGGTGACAAAGACAGCGAGGTTAAGCCAGATTGAATGTGAGCTCAATCAGAAAGAGTTAGATACAATTGGGGTAAGAGATACATCCAGCAAAGATTTGGATCAGCTACGGCAAAACCTGAATGAAAGAGATGATAAATTGAGCTGGAGCACTTCCAGAATAGAAGATCTAGAAAAGCTTACAACAGATCTTGAAGACAAGCTGATAGATGCCCTGAGTAAAAAGTCAGTGGAAGGTGCCCGACATGAACAGGAGATTACTGCTCTGAAGTCTCAACTGGAGCTTGTAGAGATGGATTTTGAAGATAAGGATAGGGTTGTAATGGAGATGAGCACAGAGATCTCCAATCTTCAGAGCCAGGTTGAGCTTATGTCTCAAGAGAAGGTCAGGATGGCTGAGGCTGATGTAGGATCTGAGCTGTTGGAGCTGAAGTCTGCCCTGGATGAGGAGAGAGAGAAGGCAGCTAATGCCAGGATGAATGAAGAGACATTGAATGAGAGAATAAACACTCTGGAATCTGCTATCTCTGAGGCTAGAATTGAGTGTGAAGAAAGAGAGAAATGTCTGCAAGACCTACGGTCAGAATATGAACAGAGAGAAAAGTGTCTGCAAGACCTACAGTCAGAATATGAACAGAGAGAGAAGTGTTTTCAGGACCTACGGTCAGAATATGAACAGAGAGAAAAGTGTCTGCAAGACCTACAGTCAGAATATGAACAGAGAGAGAAGTGTTTTCAGGACCAACAATCAGAATATGAACAGAGAAAGTGTCTGCAAGACCTTCAGTCACAATGTGAACAGAGAGAGAAATGTCTACAGGATCTTCAGTCAGAATTTGAACAGAGAGAGAAATGTCTACAGGATCTTCAGTCACAATGTGAACAGAGAGAGAAATGTCTGCAAGACCTTCAGTCACAATGTGAACAGAGAGAGAAATGTCTACAAGACCTTCAGTCACAATGTGAACAGAGAGAGAAATGTCTACAAGACCTTCAGTCACAATGTGAACAGAGAGAGAAATGTCTACAAGACCTTCAGTCACAATGTGAACAGAGAGAGAAATGTCTGCAGGACCTTCAGTCACAATGTGAACAGAGAGAGAAATGTCTACAGGATCTTCAGTCACAATGTGAACAGAGAGAGAAATGTCTACAAGACCTTCAGTCACAATGTGAACAGAGAGAGAAATGTCTGCAGGACCTTCAGTCACAATGTGAACAGAGAGAGAAATGTCTACAGGATCTTCAGTCACAATGTGAACAGAGAGAGAAATGTCTACAAGACCTTCAGTCACAATGTGAACATAAAAGAGACATGGTAAAGAATTATAAAGAGAGTGTTAAAGAATCGCAGAATGAGAATGATAATCTGACTGAAATGTTAAATAATCAGCTAGAAATGTCAAATTCAGTTAAAGAAATGATTGAAGGAAAACTATCAGATTTAAACACATTAAACAGTGAAAGTGGTACTTCACTTTTGAATGGGCATGAATGTGTGATGAATGATCAGATACTATCAGAATTAAATAATAAAGAGCTGAAGGATTTCATGATGGAAGACACGATCGAACAATTGGAAGGAGAGATAAAACAAAACCAGGCATCGCTAGCACCGAGTGAGGAAACTCTATGTGAGAAATCTTCAGGCATATCTGATTTGGAAAGCTGCATGAAAGATCAAGAAGTCCAACAATCAGAAAAGGGTGTTTATAATGAAGAGGAAGAAACAATACTGAAGTGTAATCTAGACACTACACAGACGGACATATACGACACAGAGGACGCCCATGAGCTGAAGACAAAGCTGACCAACCTCCTTGTAACTCTGGAGAATCTTACCAAAGATAAAAGTATCCTAGAAGAGGCATTCAACTCTACGAAAACTGAGCTATTATCATGTACAGTTGATTTGGACACAGAAAGGGGAAGGCATGATGAAACCAAGAAATTGATTGAAAGTCAATTGGGCAAAATTGAGATTCTAGAAACGTCTCTTGTCAAGGCTAGAGTTTCATTACTTAGACAAGAAAAGGATTTGAGCGATATAAGCTGCAAGCAGTCTCCACAATTGTCTTCTCCAGAACAGACTGGTATGCAACTTAATAAACAGACTGATATGCAACTCTGTGAACAGACTGATATACAATTGTGTGAACAGAATATAGATAAATCATTCTCAGTTTCAGTACTTGAAAGGCGTGTTTCTTCCTTGCAAGAAATAGTTGATTCTATTGTTTTTGGAGCTGAAGAACTATCCTCTTACTGTACAGAACTTCAGGGGAAACTTGCAACTGCGAGGGTTGAAGCCTCCTTCACAAAAGAAGAACTTCACAATTTGGGCCAGAGTTTTCAGTTAATGGAAGCCAAATGTCAGCAGCTTGTGCTGGACAAACAGTTTGTAGAAGAAACTTTGAATAAAGATGTTGGCCAACTTCAAGAATTGTTGCGTAAGAAAAATGAAGATATGCAGACCGCACCTCAGGTTAAGGAATCTCAGCTTCAGATGTCAAATATGCATGATGGGATTTCGGGAGCAAACATAGAAACTGAAACATACAGCATAAAAGATTCAACAGAACTGGGTGAGTTTAGAAGTAACATTGATCATGGAAATGATACCATTACCACGATGAATAATGAGGCAGCTAATCCCATAGCAAAGTTATGTTCCACAAATGAGGAATATGATACGGTGAAGGACCCTGCATCTGTGCCTGAGGTACAACACTCTTTACTGCAGGAATCTCATGGAATTCTTCAGGAGGAGCCTGTGACAGATAGCCTGAAGAAGACCATTACTGTTCTAGAGAAGCAGTTAGCAGAGCTGATAGCTTCACTGGAATCAAAAGAACAGCATGTATTAAACATAGAATGTGAACTGAAGTTAGCACTGAATGGCTCTGAAGATTTGAAGTTATCCATTAATGAGAAAGTAGATCAAATTAAAGTTCTGGAAACAACCATAACAAATCTAGAACACCAAATTGAACTTATTTCTAGCGAAAAATCTGACCTAGAAAAATGTTTTTCTCAGGACATGGCAGCTTTGCGTCTGCAGGTGTCCGTAGTGCAAGAAAAAATGGAAAGTAAATCAAAAGACCTAATAAATGCGGAAACTCAGAATGATGACCTCAACAAGTCTATATCCGAGCTGAACTTAAGACTGGCAGAATTGCAGGCAGGAAAAAATGCAGTTGATGAGCAGTTAGACGAGGTCAGAAAGCTCTTAACAGAATCAACGTCTGACCTTCATAATAAAGATAGTACAAATTGTATCTTGAGGGAGGAACTAGATGATGCTCTGTATGAGAACAATATTCTGAAAATGGACAAATCTGATTGGCAGATGAAAGAGGAGAAGAACAAGCAGGATATTTATGATTTGGAAGTAAAACTAACAGATTTAAACACGGAAATTGAGAGTACCCGAGAGTCTTTTGAATGTTTATCAGATCAACGGTTTGAGGCTCAAAGCAAGTTACAGAATGTGATGCTAGAGAAGAAAGATTTAGAAAATAGATTAATGAGCATCATATCTGAGTTGGCTGGAGCAAAAAAATGTAATGGGGATCTTCAGAATATGAAGGTAGAATTAGACAGTTTGAAGGAAAAAGTAATTGCTAAAGATGATGAAATATCAAATCTGAAAAAGCAAATGGAAGAGAGAACTAGCAGTGAAAAATCTCAGCTTTTTGAACTTGATTTGCTGAGAAAGAAGAAAGAGGAATTTGAGAAGGAATTTAGTGAAGTTCGAACGAGGAATAAAGATCTGGAAGAGCAGCTGTACGACTTTACTTCTGTCACTAAAGAAATGAAAGTACAGCTGGCACAGTTGCAGGACTTAATCCAAACACTGAACCAAAATGTTGAAACAAAAAACAAGGAGCTTGTCCAGAGAATCAATGAGATCAGCAAAAAGGATGATGAGATCAGCAAAAAGGATGATGAGATCAGCAAAAAGGATGATGAGATCTCCCAGTTGAAAGCAGCTGTTAGTGAAATAGAAAAAGTGAAAACTGATATGTCCAAAGAGATTACAAATGTCCAGAAAGAGAGCAATTCAACAATTGGAACTCTGCAAGATGCCTTAGAGTCTCTGAACTATGAACTGCTTGATGCAGAGAAAGAGAAGTCCTCATTAATTTCAGAAAATGGACTTTTGAAAACAGAAAATGTGGTACTGAATGAAAAGATGAAAACCTTAACAGATGAGGTTTCTCGCCTTGAAAGACAGCAGAATGGAGAAATCACCACTTCTTTGGAATTAAAAACTAAAATTACAGATCTTGAAAAAGTAAATGCTGAGTTTTTGATTCAAATCAGTTCTTTAGAAAATGATAATAAAGATATGAAGATCCTAATAGAGGAAAAGACTAAACATGCTTCCGAGCTTTCAGTTGAAGTGAAATCCTTGAATGAGCAACTTCAGAAGATAGCTTGTGAAAATCTATCTCTGGAGATCGAAACTCTTAAAGTGGAAACTGGATCTTTCCGGAAGCAACTCGAGGAAAAAGAAGCCCAGCTTTGTCGTAGCAAAGAGACAGAGAAAAGTTTATTGTCAAGTGTGTCAGAAATGAGCAGCAAAGTATCTTCACTACAAGTTGAATTGGACAGCACTAAAGAGAAGATAATAATAATGAAGGACGAGAATGAGAAGATTACTCTCAAGTGTGCACATTTGGAGAACCAGAATTCATCACTAATGGAGGAAGCTGCTGTCGCTACAAAGGAAAGTCTGAACAAACAAGCTGAGATGTTAGAGAAGGTTACTGCTGAGAAGTGTGAGTTAGAGAAGGTTACTGCTGAGAAGTGTGAGTTAGAGAAGATGGTTAGAGAGTACGACTTAGTTGTTCTTGAACGAGGCCAATTGCAAGAACGGGTGCAGACACTGAAATTTGTTGAAATTGATAAACAAAAGTTGGAGGAAAAGTTTGAGCGTGAGAAGTGTGAGAAGAGTATTTTGAAAAAGAAAGTTCAAGAATTGGAGGCAGCTTTTAACGATCGTGAGAACATCAAAAAGGAGTTGAATGACGTCAAACTGGAAAATGTTGCACTACAAGAGCAGGTGAAGCTACTCCAGTCAAATAACTGCAAGTTAGATAACAACATAAAAGAGAACGATCAACAGATAAAAGATCTGACATTTGAGAATGCTTCACTTCGAGAGGCGAGAAAAAAGATTCAATGTGATAATAACCAGCTAGAAGAGAATGTGAAGGATTTGAACCGGAAGTTACAAAATGCGGCATTTGAACATAATTCCCTTCAAGATGTCAAAAATAAAATGGAGTCTGATAAGAATCTGCTTGAGGAGAAGTTAAAAGAATTGGACCAGACGATCAAGGATTTGACATTTGAGAAAGGTAATCTTCTAGACTTGATGAAGAACCTGGAGTCTGACTACACCCATCTTGAAATGAAAGTGAAGGAAATGGAAATAGTAGTATCTGAGCGTAATGTTCTGAAGGCTAATGTTGAAGAACAAAAGAGAGCACTGGAAGTGAAAACCAGCGAGTTTCATCAAGTCATGGATGAGAAGAACAAGCTGGAGAATAAACTCAAGGATTTACAGGTTAGTCTTGGCAAGATATAAATATCAAGTGTGTCTTCTTGTCTTTTTTGTTAGTAAATTTCGTAAATATCAAGTGTTTCTTCTTTCTTGTCTTTTTTTGTTAGTAAATTTGGTAAATATCAAGTGTTTCTTCTTTCTTGGCTTTTTTTGTTAGTAAATTTGGTAAATATCAAGTGTGTCTTCTTTCTTGTCTTTTTTGTTAGTAAATTTGGTAAATATCAAGTGTTTCTTCTTTCTTGTCTTTTTTGTTAGTAAATATCAAGTGTTTCTTCTTTCTTGTCTTTTTTGTTAGTAAATTTGGTAAATATCAAGTGTGTCTTCTTTCTTGTCTTTTTTGTTAGTAAATTTTGTAAATATCAAGTGTGTCTTCTTTCTTGTCTTTTTTGTTAGTAAATTTGGTAAATATCCAGTGTGTCTTCTTTCTTTCTTGTCTCTTTTGTTAGTAATTAATGGCTAGTTAATACATTTTTAATTATTTTGCATTTCAACTTCCAGTGGAGCACATGTCTTCAACAAACCTTTTCCAACTCCACCTCTATTGTTTTGTTTTAAACATTTTCTTAATATCATGCCACATCTTTCTCATCATTTTCAGTATTATTACCTTTCCCTCTGTCACCTCCCCTGGGGATTCCCAAAAGGCTATTTTTACATCATTTGAAAAACCCATAAACAGTTGAAAACAAAGGGACAGTAATAATCCAAACAAGGATTTGAACCCACGATTCTCAACACAACACTTTGGCACTGTAGACTTGCGCTTCAGCACACTGCCAGGCACCCCAAAAAATGCTTTATTGATGCACATCATGTAATTCATGCACATTTTGCCATGTAACTCAGAGACAAGAAACAGATATGAATTACAGCTTCAATTGAACTATGCTATGAGAAGAAACAGAATCACAAAGCTGGCCCTCAAATTGGAAACAACAGAGAAATGAAAAAGAGGCCAATGTGGAGGGACACTAATCGAAGAGAAAAATAGTAGGCATTAACTCCATTAATGAGAAACTTTCTCAGAATTGGGATTTTGGGGCATGTCCTTTGTGCTACCTGGCAGCACTGAAAGGAAGAATATATCAAGAGATTCACTTGAGTAACCCTATTATATCTTCTTTGTATCGTCCTCAGGTGTCCCACACCAGTGTGGCAATAAACACTCAAAATGGTGACAGATCTGAACTCAGCGACGAGAAGCATAAGGAGGTATGTGTTTCATTCTCTTACAGAAGGCAAAAACAATAAGAAAAATAACCTCTACAGAGATGAAATGTGTTAGACGAATGAGAGGAAACAGTCTGAGATAAGATCAGAAATGAAGAACTGAGAAAAAAAGCTAGGAATAGCCCCCGCCATAGAATATATAAGGAAACAACAGATAAAATGTTTCAACCTATGTTTCAATATTATGGATAACAATACACCAGCCAGTAACCAAAGTTTCTCATGCATGTTACTTTTATGTTGAATTGCCATTTTCAACTACTATACCTCAGGTGCATATTTTATTGGGGATGGTTTAATAGGAGTTTATTTGGTTTCAAATCATACCCTGACAATAGCATATAGCCATCTCTGGCTGAGCTTCTATTGTTAAAGTGTTGTTCTACATCATCATCAAGTGCCATGCTGATGGCGTAGGTGATCATGTCTCTCCACAACTTTTGATCTCGGCAGTGATTTATCATTTCTGTTGTTGACATTCTGTCAAGCCATTCTCTTAAGCTGTCTTGTATCTTTTCTCTTGCTTCTCTCTATCTTTTCATCCCTCAATTTTCCCAGTTGTTACAATATGTTCCTGCTGTTCCCTTCTCAATACATCACTAAAAAATGATCCTCTTTCAGAACTTTTTCGTTACTCTTCTTACTTGTCCATGGTGTTCTCAACATTCTTCTGTAAAACCACATTTCTACAGACTCCAGTGATTTTCTTGTCTGCTGTCCTATTGTCCATGGAACACATCCTTAATATAAAGACTAATTCTACATAACACTTAAGAACTCTTTTTCTTGTTTCTAATGTCAAAAATGGATTGCAGTGTATATGCAACTAGAACATAAAGTCTTAATTGAACTGGGTGTCAAGGTAGAAGAGGATCTGCGCACTAGGAGGAAATCTGATCCTCATCAGAAAACACACCCCATCCCTTGTCAGGCAAGTGCTTTGGTAGTTTAGCTTCTTGCTGCTCTAGGGGAGATGGGTCCACCTGGGTCATGACTTCCAGGCATTGATCTCCTGCTTTGGTAGTTTAGTTTCTTGCTGCTCTATGGGAGATGGGTCCACTTGGGTCATGACTTCCAGGCATTGATCTCCAGCTTTGGTAGTTTAGTTTCTTGCTGCTCTAGGGGAGATGGGTCCACCTGGGTCATGACTTCCAGGCATTGATCTCCTGCTTTGGTAGTTTAGCTTCTTGCTGCTCTATGGGAGATGGGTCAACCCGGGTCATGACTTCCAGGCATTGATCTCCTGCTTTGGTAGTTTAGCTTCTTGCTGCTCTAGGGGAGATGGGTCCACTTGGGTCATGACTTCCAGGCATTGATCTCCTGCTTTGGTAGTTTAGCTTCTTGCTGCTCTAGGGGAGATGGGTCCACTTGGGTCATGACTTCCAGGCATTGATCTCCTGCTTTGGTAGTTTAGCTTCTTGCTGCTCTAGGGGAGATGGGTCCACTTGGGTCATGACTTCCAGGGATTGATCTCCTGCTTTGGTAGTTTAGCTTCTTGCTGCTCTATGGGAGATGGGTCCACTTGGGTCATGACTTCCAGGGATTGATCTCCTGCTTTGGTAGTTTAGCTTCTTGCTGCTCTATGGGAGATGGGTCTGGGTCATGACTTCCAGGCATTGATCTCCTGCTTTGGTAGTTTAGCCTCTTGCTGCTCTATGGGAGATGGGTCCACTTGGGTCATGACTTCCAGGGATTGATCTCCTGCTTTGGTAGTTTAGCTTCTTGCTGCTCTATGGGAGATGAGTCCACCTGGGTCATGACTTCCAGGCATTGATCTCCTGTTGCATTGAACTTGAAGGTTCACACTATATTTGGCATATATTAATAAATTTATTCTTCGCAACCCTTCTTATCGAACCGACTCCATACCAGGTTGCACATGACTGCCTTAGCTTTAATCTAAAAATCTGACTGCATCAAGCAATATTCAAACAGGGTGTTTTAAGGTTGACAGGCACAACAACTAACTGTCATTGTTTACACACACACACACACACATACACCTCTCATTATTTGCAAAATCTCTAATTATACTTGATGTCTTCTCCAATTTTAGCTTCTTCGTAAATGGGAACAAAGATGCTCGGAGCTTAACACTCAACTTTCAATGGATCGTAAAAAGGTTCAGCGACTCACTGAGCAGATTGAAAGACTGAAGTCTTCAAATAAAGTAGAAAATGTTGACGATATTAAGGTACGTACAGATTCACTTTTGTTTTAAAGATATCATTGAATGTAAGAGCACTATAAAAATATTTCTACCAACTACTGGCTAAAATCTGTTTTGGAAAGAGCTGTTGAATCTTTAAGTATTCAGAGTGATATAGAAAATGGCATATGTAATTACTTTCTGTCACTGCCATCAGTTTTAATTGAAGTAGCCAGTCACTGGTGTGTTTTGTTTGCATTCACTCAATAACTTCATCATCCGCTCTTAAAAGGATGTTAAATGGGTGTGCATATATTGTGTTGTGGTTTGTTGTAGAACTTTTTTATATATGCGCATTTTGGCCCAATAAGAAAGAGAGATCACAGACAACAAAAAGAGAAAAATACTAGATAGCATGGTGTCTTTCCATAGTAAACAGTCAACAACAGAATTGATATGATGCACGGTGGATAGAAGATTGTAGAAGGACATGATCGTCTACGCTAACCGGTATGCCACGTTATGATGATGATTGTACAAGACTCAGCACATCTTCATCCATAAGCAATGCAACTCCAGTTCTGTTTTGGTTGATAAGTCTTCTAACATGCCCACCAAGTTTCTCGTTTCTGGCTGTGCCCATCTTAACTCCCATCTTTTTCATCTGAAGAAGTGACGTGGACTCATGGTTGTTGAAATCCTGTGTCCTTCCCACATCTCAGATGACATTGATGATGTCCGCCCAATCCATTGGTTGACTGTCCTCAACAATGGCACATCTAGCCAACCTGTCCTCTCTTTCATTTCTCCGTACTCCTGCATGTCCTGGGATGTAGACAAAGGAGACCGTACATATTTTTTGTTTCTGCAATGACTCTACCCATTGCATATATACAGAGCCCACCTCCACTATTTTTATCATGCTCATCGAATCACTCAGTATACAGGCATGGGTGTAGTCTTGTGACTCTAACCAGATGAATGCCCTGGTCACTGTCTTCTTTGACTATTCTACCTGCCGAGCGTGCTGTAAATGCCCATGCACTCCATTGGTATCGTATTACAGATCCATCTGTATAGATGACTGCATCTTTCTCATCGGTGTTACCCCATTGAGACCATTGACCTCCGCATTGACCACGACTGGGTTCTGTTCCCTACATTTCCTGTTGAGTGTAACAATACACGAGAATGTTCCCCTGAATAACGTAGGCACCAGTATCCACTCCTCACTTGCGTTGATATTGGTAAGCCCACAGACCTGTTTGATAACATCTTCTGCTCTGCCCACCCATGATAATGCGCATAGCTTCACTCTATAATTTCTCCAGCCTGTTAATTTGCGTCTTACTGATAGTAAGAATTGCCAGGGCATACTCGTTTGGTGCGAGGACTGGTCCCTGGAATAGAAGGGTAAGTAGCCTTTGCTCGGTGTTGGCAGCTGATATGACCTTCAAGGCGGCTAATCCTTTGTGGGATTGTGTTATCACATGGTCGACATGTTCCCAAAAACATAGCCTTCGATCAAACTTAACTCCAAGGTATATTATCACCTTGTCCCTGATCACTTCATCAGCTCCCATTTGTACCACCGGTGTTTCCGTGTTAACGATATGATTGTTAAGTGAGAACCATGCAACTGATGCTTTATTAGGATTAACCAATGCACCGCAACAGGTTCGTTTTGATTGAGTTCGGTTTGTATTGTGGAGGCGATTTCCCTAATTTCAATAATTATTGTTTTCATTAATTACAGATACTCAAGGATGAACTGGAAGAAGTGAAGCGAGAGAGAGAGGAGTATAAAGAGAAATATATGAAGGTGTCGGATGATGGCCAAAGACATTTATCTCGATCAAAAGAGCTTCAAAGAAACAATGAGAAATTGGCTAGCAGAAACAGATTGTTGCGTAAGTTCTGAATTGATGAACATTTTCATTGGTTGCTTATTGAATGCTTCACCTACATTTTTTTTAATGAAAAAAAAATTGTTGTTTTTTTTCCCCCTCTGGCGAAGTCCCTTGAGACTAGGAATTTAATTTTGCATATCTCTCTCTCTCTCTGCGATCAAGACTCAATCAGAGTAGGATTCCAGACTCTCTCATGAAGTCATGTCTGTTTAAGTGAGTTGATTGCCCCATATAGTTTCTCTTCCAGGGAAGTGGATGTGTACCACATTGTTCTTCTCAGGTCTGTGTACTGGGGGCAATCCTGTACAATTTTGCATATTAATCCATGTTTCCCTGGCAACCGTGTACGCAGGGGTCCCTCGACGCACAGGCAGATAACTCTATCTTTGGATGTATTCATTTTTTTTTTTTTACATTAACGAGTAATTGACTAATCAAGCCGGGCCCCAGTGCTGAGACAAGAGGTGGTTGCCACAGAGAGTAATCATAAATAATCCCAAATGGTGCAGCCAGGATTACAGCCACTGTCTCGAAGACAATCAACACCTCCTCTCTCTCCTCCTTCTTCTTTCTCTCTCCCCCCCCGCCCCCCAATTATAAAATAGATGTTCACTAGTTAGAACAGTGTCTATATATGTACTGTTATATTTTTGGAAGCATCAGTCGTTGACTGGGTTGTGTGATTTGTTAAAGACTGGAAGCATTCATGGCCACATTCATGATCAGATAATCTTCGCCTCTCTTCCTTGTGTATCTAATTTTTAAAAAAGAAATCTGATTTACTTTCATTTAAGCCAATTCAAAGTTACAACATTATTTGTGTCTGCAATGTTTTGGTCTCCTTGATCCTTCCCTCACTGCTAGGCATTGCATAGGGCTTGTAGTGTTTTTCATCATCCATCTCTATTCTGGGAATGATGTTCGATCTTATAAAATGAGTCTGTGCCTGCCAACTTTGCTTCTCTTATCAATGTTATTTTCAATGTCCCCCTAGGTCGTCCTCTTTTGCTGTATCCTGATGCTTCCCTTGTAAGAACCTGTTTTGAAATTCTTTTGTTGTCTCTTCTCAACACATACCTGACAAATGTCCATCTTCTCTTCCTAACTGTAGATGATATTGCTGTGTACACTATCTATTATGAATACACCAAGATTGCATATCATGGTGACACCAACACCTCTATAATGAATACACCATCATTGTATATCCTAGCTACACTAACACTGTCTAGCTTAGGTACCAGTATGCTGTCCTTCAAACATACTCTGACACAAGTATCAAATGTTCCATTTTTTTCATAGAAATCTTTCTCAAAGTGTCAGATAAAACTTCCACTAATCGGCAGGAACATACCATATTTTAAAAAAAAGTAAAGTACCCCCGTTACGCCAAGTGGCGTATAGAGAATATGGTGTTAGTGACCATAAATTTTACAGACCTTCGGCACATGATGTTTTTGGTAATGTGGTTGGTATTACGCCCGTGCCGCTTTACTTTCCCAGAAAAAAATCCGGTACCCATTAAAGGCTGGGTGAACAGGAAGCTGTCAGTTGAGATCGAACCTTACCTCTTGTCCTTTGTAGTCCAGTTCACTAACCACTGAGCTATCACGGCTCCAACATACCATACACAGGGATATTTATAAAATGAGGAAATGGACAAGACAACTAAAGTATCATGAACACACTTCTATGAATTGTATAGGAGCAGCGTATTGTTTCCTCTGTGTTTACTCCTCATTTTGGCCCCTGTTTCATGTTAATATAGAAACATGTTGATATTGGGGAGTCATGATAGCTCAGTGGTTAGTGAACTTGACCACAAAGGACAAGAGGTTGGGTTCAATCCTGATCGACGGCTTCCAGGTTCACCCAGACTTAAATGGGTACCGGATTTTTTATGGAAAAGTAAAGTGGCACAGATGTAATACTGACCATGTTACCCCAAAATCATGTGCCGAAGGTCTATAAAAATTATGGTCACCAACACCATATTCCCTATACGCCACTTGGAGTGACAGGGCTCTTTACTTTACTTTTATGTTGATAGTGAAAGTATGCTTTTTGTAAACGCTGGCGGCCTATACATTTACCAGTTTTGTATTCATTTCACTTTACACTTTCAGATGCTCTTTTAAAGGGAGAGAAGCCGATCAAGATTGAACCTATTCTTGCTGCAAACTTCATCCCTCATTTCAAAGCCCAAAAGCTACAATCTGAGTCCAGCACAGAAACAGCTGATTCCATGTCTCAGAGCAGAACTGAATCATCCAGTAGAGATCAAGTTGAAAATATGGGTGTTCGATTTCACCTGGCCTCGGATGTTACATCTTCAAGTTCCGATAGTGTCATGGTCAATGCACACGGCGCCTTAACAAAACGAAAGAATTCTACAGGAACCCAAGTACAGTTTTCTTCAACCGATGATGAACAGAATCTTGATGTCGCAGCAGCTGATTTTCACAACACAAACAGCCTCTGTTTGACTCGCTGCTCACCTCGTTTCCAGCAGCATTCCCCAAAACTGAAAATGTCAATTCATGCATCAGATATTTCACCTAAACTTGCGCAGTCTAATAACAAAATTGCAGCCCCAAAACTCCATTTTACACCTAAACTTGTGCATTCCACACAAAAGCACAAACAAGAAATTCCATCAAAAATTGCGACTCCACGGTCAGCACTAAAAGCTCATAAATTTGAGGAGTCAAAAGTTCTTAAAACGACAGCGTCACCAACACTGTACAGTTGCGCATCAAAATTAGCTGCCCACTCAAATAGACCAATCAAAATGCTCCCTGTTGTTCCAACTGCGAATGCATCAGAGCAATTGAAGGCCATATCATCTCCAAGAACAACTAGGCTGCTATCGCGGCAGAAACGTAGATCCACAGATCAAAGTAATGAGTTGGCAGGTGGGAAAAAGTCCAAGTTATTAGTAAAAGGTAGGTATTAGGTAGGCTTGTTCCTTTTTTAATTTATTGTTGTTACTGAACAGTTTTTTTTTTTTCATTTATTGTTGATACTGAAGTTTTTTTTTTTTTCATTTATTGTTGATACTGAAGTTTTTTTTTTTCATTTATTGTTGATACTGAAGTTTTTTTTTTTCATTTATTGTTGATACTGAAGTTTTTTTTTTTCATTTATTGTTGATACTGAAGTTTTTTTTTTTCATTTATTGTTGATACTGAAGTTTTTTTTTTTCATTTATTGTTGATACTGAAGTTGTTTTTTTTTTTCATTTATTGTTGATACTGAAGTTTTTTTTTTCATTTATTGTTGATACTGAAGTTTTTTTTTTCATTTATTGTTGATACTGAAGTTGTTTTTTTTTTCATTTATTGTTGATACTGAAGTTGTTTTTTTTTTCATTTATTGTTGATACTGAAGTTGTTTTTTTTTTCATTTATTGTTGATACTGAAGTTGTTTTTTTTTTTCATTTATTGTTGATACTGAAGTTGTTTTTTTTTCTTCATTTATTGTTGATACTGAAGTTTTTTTTTTCTTCATTTATTGTTGATACTGGTTTTTTTTTTCATTTATTGTTGATACTGAAGTTGTTTTTTTTTTCATTTATTGTTGATACTGAAGTTGTTTTTTTTTTCATTTATTGTTGATACTGAAGTTGTTTTTTTTTTTCATTTATTGTTGATACTGAAGTTTTTTTTTTCTTCATTTATTGTTGATACTGGTTTTTTTTTTTCATTTATTGTTGATACTGAAGTTTTTTTTTTCTTCATTTATTGTTGATACTGAAGTTTTTTTTTCTTCATTTATTGTTGATACTGAACAGTTCCCTAGTGTGTATTGGTGGTGTTGAGATAAAATGTCAACTTCTGGACAGGAAAATCTCATGATCAAATCCGATCACAGGTTGTGGTAATTTGTCCAAATTGAGTCTGTGGTTTCTTCATGATGTTAGCCTTCCCTGGTCTCTCGATAGAGAGATCTGATGTCTAACCCTTTTGGAACTCGAAAGTTGTGAAAAACAGGTTGCCCTATGTGCACTTATTCTTGTCAGTTAAAAGTAAAAATAAAGTAGGTCAAAAATAGCTGTTGTCCAGGCAAACGAATTTACAGGGTCAAAGCAAAGAGATGCAAAAAAATGCATAAAATTGTGAAGCTGCAGTAAAGCTAAATGTGAAGGAGAAATTTTTATTTTTAAAATAGCAAAAATGGTATAGTTAAAGCTTTACGCAATTAATGGACGACACATATTTGAATGACATTTTGACACAATGGGCCCTCAGCAGAAGCAAACAAAACCGTGAAGAGGTGCAGTAAGGTCTGGATGGTTCTGGTTCACCAATCCTGGCAAAAGCCATCAGTTTTGAAGTGCTGGCAGCTATAGCTCTTTCACACGTGGCTTGGTCTCCATTTGATCAGCTCAGAAAAATGTATTGGCCCACAATTGTGACATTGACGCCTGCAAGGTGCTCTGCTGTGTGTTGTTTGTTTGTTCCTGCTGAAGGCCTATTGCGCTGAAATATCGTTCAAATTTGTGTCGTCTATTAATTATGTAAAGCTTTAATCATACCATTTTTGCTATTTTTTTTCACTCCTTCCAAACCAACCTCCTGCATGTTACCGGGGCCTCGTTATGAGGGAAGTAAAGAAGAGTGGCACTGTGACCTTTTAGGCATGTCGTAAGAGGCGATTAAGGAGGTTGATCGATGGCTTGACAAGCTGTCATTGTAAAAAATATTGTTATGGAAACAAGCAGTGATCTCTGCAATATGTGCCATTTTGGCACGCAAGGTTTCTGTTTTTGAGGTTGTGGTTCTGCCCTATGTGCCGTCTTGGGCTCGAAAGGACAATAGATAGATAGATAGATAGAAACCAATTTACTCAGGACACAAATATTGCGGCTTTGCTGTAAATTAGTTGCAGAAATAAAAGCTGAGCAATTATGGAGTGGTTCTATAGCATGCGTACTGTAGTTTGATCACTTAGCGTACATATACATAGTGGTGTATCTGACAACTAAAATTGATGTACATGTTTATTGTTATTCAACAATCAACATAAAAAATCCCACAATATTCCGAGGCTCAGACAAGTAAGTTAAAAAAGTAAAGTAAAGTACCGCTGTCACGCCAAGTGGCGTATAGGGAAATATGGTGTTAGTGACCCGATATTTTACAGACCTTCAGCACATGATTTTTGGGGTAATGTGGTCGGTATTACGCCCGCGCTGCTTTACTTTCCCAGAAAAAAATCCAGTACCCATTTAAGGCTGGGTGAACCCGGAAGCTGTCGGTTGGGATCGAACCCTACCCCTTGTCCTTTGTAGTCCAGTTCACTAACCACTGAGCTATTGTGGCTCCCATCAGACAAGTAAGTAATTAACCCAATTTACACATTGACCACCTAACTCCCACGTAAGTTAACAGTACATCGACAGTTTAATCTTGAATATCTGTGGCATGTAGGATAAGAAATTACATTGTCGACCATGAAAGGCCACACCCCACATTTGCAATACCGACAGTTCAAAAGAGTTTCCAGCCTGATGTATTGTTATCATTTATTATCAGTCACAGATCCACCTTACCGTGCAAGTTATGCCATGACAAGAAGCAGCGTGGATAGGAGTGTGTATAAAAGGTTTTGTGAATATATTTGCAATTTTAGACTGTTGCCACCATGTGGGAGGTTAAAGCTGAGACAGCGGTGTATGACCAAGATTTGATCAGAAGTTTTGCGCAGAATGAGTGTAGTTATATACCGAATATATTGTAAGCTTTAGAGTTCAATGCAGAAGGAGGCCAATGTCTGGCAGTCATGTCCCAGGCGAGCCCGCCTTCCCTAGTATGTCAGGAAGCTAAAGGGTCAAAACTCTTGCTCGACGGGGTCTACTTATCTTATCCAATGATCAGATTGCCTGCTGCTGCGAAGGTCTGCATAAAGAGTTTCCTATTACTTCAGTTGTGACCTGTTCAAAGTCTGAAGACAATAACTTGTTTCAGGTGATCAAGCATATGGTAGTCATCATTGAATTGATTCAGCTGTCTTATGTTGGACTGGGTCACTTTCTTTTCATAATGTAGTTTCATTATCTACTTGCTCACATGACATCATCATGTTGCCTGATTTCATCTTTATCATCATTTAAATATTTCATTACTCTGCAAGAACTTTGTTTTTCCATCCCGATCATCATTTCAATTCTGATTTTTTCCCCCTCTTTTCAGAACTTCTCTGCTGTTTTTGTCAGAGTGTTTTTCTCCTTTAAACCTATGTGTTTAGACCTTTATGGTCCATTGCATCCATCTTCAATACTCATTTGTTGAGAATAGTTTCCCAAGTATTTCCTTGACTTTCCAGCAGGGCAGCAGTTGTTTGTAATCTGGGTTGGCTCTCCTTGTGCAGCAATCAGTGCAAGGTAACAAGTCTTTCCTACATTGATTCATATACAGAAGTTTACCCTCTCTCAATTGGATTGTTCACCCATTATGCTCCTACAGGATGGATTTTTTGGTAGTAACTTTCTCTCTACACTTGTGTTTCAACATTTGTGTTTCCTTATTATGTGTATATTTGTGTTTCAACATTATTTGTATATTTGTGTTTCCACATTATTTGTATTTCAACATTATTTGTGTTTCAACATTTGTCTTTCCACATTTGTGTTTCAACATTATTTGTATTTCAACATTTGTCTTTCCACATTTGTGTTTCAACATTATTTGTATATTTGTGTTTCAACATTATTTGTATATTTGTGTTTCAACATTTGTGTTTCAACATTATTTGTATATTTGTGTTTCAACATTATTTGTATATTTGTGTTTCAACGTTTGTGTTTCAATATTTGTCTTTCCATATTTGTGTTTCAACATTATTTGTATATTTGTCTTTCCACATTTGTGTTTCAACATTATTTGTATATTTGTCTTTCCACATTTGTGTTTCAACATTATTTGTATATTTGTGTTTTCACATTTGTGTTTCAACATTATTTGTATATTTGTGTTTCCACATTATTTGTATATTTGTGTTTCCACATTATTTGTATATTTGTGTTTCCACATTTGTGTTTCCACATTATTTGTATATTTGTGTTTCCACATTTGTGTTTCAACATTATTTGTATATTTGTCTTTCCACATTTGTGTTTCAACATTATTTGTATATTTGTGTTTCAACATTATTTGTATATTTGTGTTTCAACATTATTTGTATATTTGTGTTTCAACATTATTTGTATATTTGCGTTTCAACGTTTGTGTTTCAATATTTGTCTTTCCACATTTGTGTTTCAACATTATTTGTATATTTGTCTTTCCACATTTGTGTTTCAACATTATTTGTATATTTGTCTTTCCACATTTGTGTTTCAATATTATTTGTATATTTGTCTTTCCACATTTGTGTTTCAACATTATTTGTATATTTGTGTTTTCACATTTGTGTTTCCACATTATTTGTATATTTGTGTTTCCACATTTGTGTTTCAACATTATTTGTATTTCAACATTTGTCTTTCCACATTTGTGTTTCAACATTATTTGTATATTTGTGTTTCAACATTATTTGTATATTTGTGTTTCAACATTTGTGTTTCAACATTATTTGTATATTTGTGTTTCAACATTATTTGTATATTTGTGTTTCAACGTTTGTGTTTCAATATTTGTCTTTCCACATTTGTGTTTCAACATTATTTGTATATTTGTCTTTCCACATTTGTGTTTCAACATTATTTGTATATTTGTCTTTCCACATTTGTGTTTCAACATTATTTGTATATTTGTGTTTTCACATTTGTGTTTCAACATTATTTGTATATTTGTCTTTCCACATTTGTGTTTCAACATTATTTGTATATTTGTGTTTCCACATTATTTGTATATTTGTGTTTCCACATTATTTGTATATTTGTGTTTCCACATTTGTGTTTCAACATTATTTGTATATTTGTCTTTCCACATTTGTGTTTCAACATTATTTGTATATTTGTGTTTCAACATTATTTGTATATTTGTGTTTCAACATTTGTGTTTCCACATTATTTGTATATTTGTGTTTCAACATTATTTGTATATTTGTGTTTCCACATTTGTGTTTCAACATTATTTGTATATTTGTCTTTCCACATTTGTGTTTCAACATTATTTGTATATTTGTCTTTCCACATTTGTGTTTCAACATTATTTGTATATTTGTGTTTTCACATTTGTGTTTCCACATTTGTGTTTCAACATTTGTGTTTCCACATTATTTGTATATTTGTGTTTCCACATTTGTGTTTCAACATTATTTGTATATTTGTGTTTCAACATTATTTGTATATTTGTCTTTCCACATTTGTGTTTCAACATTATTTGTATATTTGTCTTTCCACATTTGTGTTTCAACATTATTTGTGTATTTGTGTTTTCACATTTGTGTTTCAACATTTGTGTTTCCACATTATTTGTATATTTGTGTTTCAACATTATTTGTATATTTGTGTTTCCACATTTGTGTTTCAACATTATTTGTATATTTGTGTTTCAACATTATTTGTATATTTGTGTTTCAACGTTTGTGTTTCAATATTTGTCTTTCCACATTTGTGTTTCAACATTATTTGTATATTTGTCTTTCCACATTTGTGTTTCCACATTATTTGTATATTTGTGTTTCCACATTTGTGTTTCAACATTATTTGTATATTTGTGTTTCCACATTTGTGTTTCAACATTATTTGTATATTTGTGTTTTCACATTTGTGTTTCCACATTATTTGTATATTTGTGTTTCCACATTTGTGTTTCAACATTATTTGTATATTTGTCTTTCCACATTTGTGTTTCAACATTATTTGTATATTTGTCTTTCCACATTTGTGTTTCAACATTATTTGTATATTTGTCTTTCCACATTTGTGTTTCAACATTATTTGTATATTTGTGTTTTCACATTTGTGTTTCCACATTTGTGTTTCAACATTTGTGTTTCCACATTATTTGTATATTTGTGTTTCCACATTTGTGTTTCAACATTATTTGTATATTTGTGTTTCAACATTATTTGTATATTTGTCTTTCCACATTTGTGTTTCAACATTATTTGTATATTTGTCTTTCCACATTTGTGTTTCAACATTATTTGTGTATTTGTGTTTTCACATTTGTGTTTCAACATTTGTGTTTCCACATTATTTGTATATTTGTGTTTCAACATTATTTGTATATTTGTGTTTCCACATTTGTGTTTCAACATTATTTGTATATTTGTGTTTCAACATTATTTGTATATTTGTGTTTCAATATTTGTCTTTCCACATTTGTGTTTCAACATTATTTGTATATTTGTCTTTCCACATTTGTGTTTCAACATTATTTGTATATTTGTCTTTCCACATTTGTGTTTCAACATTATTTGTATATTTGTGTTTTCACATTTGTGTTTCAACATTTGTGTTTCCACATTATTTGTATATTAGTGTTTCCACATTTGTGTTTCAACATTATTTGTATATTTGTCTTTCCACATTTGTGTTTCAACATTATTTGTATATTTGTCTTTCCACATTTGTGTTTCAACATTATTTGTATATTTGTCTTTCCACATTTGTGTTTCAACATTATTTGTATATTTGTGTTTTCACATTTGTGTTTCAACATTTGTGTTTCCACATTATTTGTATATTTGTGTTTCCACATTTGTGTTTCAACATTATTTGTATATTTGTCTTTCCACATTTGTGTTTCAACATTATTTGTATATTTGTGTTTTCACATTTGTGTTTCCACATTTGTGTTTCCACATTATTTGTATATTTGTGTTTCCACATTTGTGTTTCAACATTATTTGTATATTTGTGTTTCAACATTATTTGTATATTTGTCTTTCCACATTTGTGTTTCAACATTATTTGTATATTTGTCTTTCCACATTTGTGTTTCAACATTTGTGTTTCCACATTATTTGTATATTTGTGTTTCAACATTATTTGTATATTTGTGTTTCCACATTTGTGTTTCAACATTATTTGTATATTTGTGTTTCAACATTATTTGTATATTTGCGTTTCAACGTTTGTGTTTCAATATTTGTGTTTCCACATTTGTGTTTCAACATTATTTGTATATTTGTCTTTCCACATTTGTGTTTCAACATTATTTGTATATTTGTGTTTCAACATTATTTGTATATTTGTGTTTCAACATTTGTGTTTCCACATTATTTGTATATTTGTGTTTCAACATTATTTGTATATTTGTGTTTCCACATTTGTGTTTCAACATTATTTGTATATTTGTCTTTCCACATTTGTGTTTCAACATTATTTGTATATTTGTCTTTCCACATTTGTGTTTCAACATTATTTGTATATTTGTGTTTTCACATTTGTGTTTCCACATTTGTGTTTCAACATTTGTGTTTCCACATTATTTGTATATTTGTGTTTCCACATTTGTGTTTCAACATTATTTGTATATTTGTGTTTCAACATTATTTGTATATTTGTCTTTCCACATTTGTGTTTCAACATTATTTGTATATTTGTCTTTCCACATTTGTGTTTCAACATTATTTGTGTATTTGTGTTTTCACATTTGTGTTTCAACATTTGTGTTTCCACATTATTTGTATATTTGTGTTTCAACATTATTTGTATATTTGTGTTTCCACATTTGTGTTTCAACATTATTTGTATATTTGTGTTTCAACATTATTTGTATATTTGTGTTTCAACGTTTGTGTTTCAATATTTGTCTTTCCACATTTGTGTTTCAACATTATTTGTATATTTGTCTTTCCACATTTGTGTTTCCACATTATTTGTATATTTGTGTTTCCACATTTGTGTTTCAACATTATTTGTATATTTGTGTTTCCACATTTGTGTTTCAACATTATTTGTATATTTGTGTTTTCACATTTGTGTTTCCACATTATTTGTATATTTGTGTTTCCACATTTGTGTTTCAACATTATTTGTATATTTGTCTTTCCACATTTGTGTTTCAACATTATTTGTATATTTGTCTTTCCACATTTGTGTTTCAACATTATTTGTATATTTGTCTTTCCACATTTGTGTTTCAACATTATTTGTATATTTGTGTTTTCACATTTGTGTTTCCACATTTGTGTTTCAACATTTGTGTTTCCACATTATTTGTATATTTGTGTTTCCACATTTGTGTTTCAACATTATTTGTATATTTGTGTTTCAACATTATTTGTATATTTGTCTTTCCACATTTGTGTTTCAACATTATTTGTATATTTGTCTTTCCACATTTGTGTTTCAACATTATTTGTGTATTTGTGTTTTCACATTTGTGTTTCAACATTTGTGTTTCCACATTATTTGTATATTTGTGTTTCAACATTATTTGTATATTTGTGTTTCCACATTTGTGTTTCAACATTATTTGTATATTTGTGTTTCAACATTATTTGTATATTTGTGTTTCAATATTTGTCTTTCCACATTTGTGTTTCAACATTATTTGTATATTTGTCTTTCCACATTTGTGTTTCAACATTATTTGTATATTTGTCTTTCCACATTTGTGTTTCAACATTATTTGTATATTTGTGTTTTCACATTTGTGTTTCAACATTTGTGTTTCCACATTATTTGTATATTAGTGTTTCCACATTTGTGTTTCAACATTATTTGTATATTTGTCTTTCCACATTTGTGTTTCAACATTATTTGTATATTTGTCTTTCCACATTTGTGTTTCAACATTATTTGTATATTTGTCTTTCCACATTTGTGTTTCAACATTATTTGTATATTTGTGTTTTCACATTTGTGTTTCAACATTTGTGTTTCCACATTATTTGTATATTTGTGTTTCCACATTTGTGTTTCAACATTATTTGTATATTTGTCTTTCCACATTTGTGTTTCAACATTATTTGTATATTTGTGTTTTCACATTTGTGTTTCCACATTTGTGTTTCCACATTATTTGTATATTTGTGTTTCCACATTTGTGTTTCAACATTATTTGTATATTTGTGTTTCAACATTATTTGTATATTTGTCTTTCCACATTTGTGTTTCAACATTATTTGTATATTTGTCTTTCCACATTTGTGTTTCAACATTTGTGTTTCCACATTATTTGTATATTTGTGTTTCAACATTATTTGTATATTTGTGTTTCCACATTTGTGTTTCAACATTATTTGTATATTTGTGTTTCAACATTATTTGTATATTTGCGTTTCAACGTTTGTGTTTCAATATTTGTGTTTCCACATTTGTGTTTCAACATTATTTGTATATTTGTCTTTCCACATTTGTGTTTCAACATTATTTGTATATTTGTGTTTTCACATTTGTGTTTCAACATTATTTGTATATTTGTGTTTCCACATTTGTGTTTCAACATTATTTGTATATTTGTCTTTCCACATTTGTGTTTCAACATTATTTGTGTAATTGTGTTTTCACATTTGTGTTTCAACATTTGTGTTTCCACATTATTTGTATATTTGTGTTTCAACATTATTTGTATATTTGTGTTTCCACATTTGTGTTTCAACATTATTTGTATATTTGTGTTTCAACATTATTTGTATATTTGCGTTTCAACGTTTGTGTTTCAATATTTGTGTTTCCACATTTGTGTTTCAACATTATTTGTATATTTGTCTTTCCACATTTGTGTTTCAACATTATTTGTATATTTGTGTTTTCACATTTGTGTTTCAACATTATTTGTATATTTGTGTTTCCACATTTGTGTTTCAACATTATTTGTATATTTGTCTTTCCACATTTGTGTTTCAACATTATTTGTGTAATTGTGTTTTCACATTTGTGTTTCAACATTTGTGTTTCCACATTATTTGTATATTTGTGTTTCAACATTATTTGTATATTTGTGTTTCCACATTTGTGTTTCAACATTATTTGTATATTTGTGTTTCAACATTATTTGTATATTTGTGTTTCAACGTTTGTGTTTCAATATTTGTCTTTCCACATATGGGTTTCCACATTATTTGTATATTTGTGTTTCCACATTTGTGTTTCAACATTATTTGTATATTTGTCTTTCCACATTTGTGTTTCAACATTATTTGTATATTTGTGTTTCAACATTATTTGTATATTTGTCTTTCCACATTTGTGTTTCCACATTATTTGTATATTTGTCTTTCCACATTTGTGTTTCAACATTATTTGTATATTTGTCTTTCCACATTTGTGTTTCAACATTATTTGTATATTTGTGTTTCCACATTTGTGTTTCAACATTATTTGTATATTTGTGTTTTCACATTTGTGTTTCAACATTTGTGTTTCCACATTATTTGTATATTAGTGTTTCCACATTTGTGTTTCAACATTATTTGTATATTTGTCTTTCCACATTTGTGTTTCAACATTATTTGTATATTTGTGTTTTCACATTTGTGTTTCAACATTTGTGTTTCCACATTATTTGTATATTTGTGTTTCCACATTTGTGTTTCAACATTATTTGTATATTTGTCTTTCCACATTTGTGTTTCAACATTATTTGTATATTTGTGTTTCCACATTTGTGTTTCCACATTATTTGTATATTTGTGTTTCCACATTTGTGTTTCAACATTATTTGTATATTTGTGTTTCAACATTATTTGTATATTTGTCTTTCCACATTTGTGTTTCAACATTATTTGTATATTTGTCTTTCCACATTTGTGTTTCAACATTTGTGTTTCCACATTATTTGTATATTTGTGTTTCAACATTATTTGTATATTTGTGTTTCCACATTTGTGTTTCAACATTATTTGTATATTTGTGTTTCAACATTATTTGTATATTTGTGTTTCAATATTTGTCTTTCCACATTTGTGTTTCAACATTATTTGTATATTTGTCTTTCCACATTTGTGTTTCAACATTATTTGTATATTTGTCTTTCCACATTTGTGTTTCAACATTATTTGTATATTTGTGTTTTCACATTTGTGTTTCAACATTTGTGTTTCCACATTATTTGTATATTAGTGTTTCCACATTTGTGTTTCAACATTATTTGTATATTTGTCTTTCCACATTTGTGTTTCAACATTATTTGTATATTTGTCTTTCCACATTTGTGTTTCAACATTATTTGTATATTTGTCTTTCCACATTTGTGTTTCAACATTATTTGTATATTTGTGTTTTCACATTTGTGTTTCAACATTTGTGTTTCCACATTATTTGTATATTTGTGTTTCCACATTTGTGTTTCAACATTATTTGTATATTTGTCTTTCCACATTTGTGTTTCAACATTATTTGTATATTTGTGTTTTCACATTTGTGTTTCCACATTTGTGTTTCCACATTATTTGTATATTTGTGTTTCCACATTTGTGTTTCAACATTATTTGTATATTTGTGTTTCAACATTATTTGTATATTTGTCTTTCCACATTTGTGTTTCAACATTATTTGTATATTTGTCTTTCCACATTTGTGTTTCAACATTTGTGTTTCCACATTATTTGTATATTTGTGTTTCAACATTATTTGTATATTTGTGTTTCCACATTTGTGTTTCAACATTATTTGTATATTTGTGTTTCAACATTATTTGTATATTTGCGTTTCAACGTTTGTGTTTCAATATTTGTGTTTCCACATTTGTGTTTCAACATTATTTGTATATTTGTCTTTCCACATTTGTGTTTCAACATTATTTGTATATTTGTGTTTTCACATTTGTGTTTCAACATTATTTGTATATTTGTGTTTCCACATAAGTGTTTCAACATTATTTGTATATTTGTCTTTCCACATTTGTGTTTCAACATTATTTGTGTAATTGTGTTTTCACATTTGTGTTTCCACATTATTTGTATATTTGTGTTTCAACATTATTTGTATATTTGTGTTTCCACATTTGTGTTTCAACATTATTTGTATATTTGTGTTTCAACATTATTTGTATATTTGCGTTTCAACGTTTGTGTTTCAATATTTGTCTTTCCACATTTGTGTTTCCACATTATTTGTATATTTGTGTTTCAACATTATTTGTATATTTGTCTTTCCACATTTGTGTTTCAACATTATTTGTATATTTGTGTTTTCACATTTGTGTTTCCACATTTTTGTTTCAACATTTGTGTTTCCACATTATTTGTATATTTGTGTTTCCACATTTGTGTTTCAACATTATTTGTATATTTGTGTTTCAACATTATTTGTATATTTGTCTTTCCACATTTGTGTTTCAACATTATTTGTATATTTGTCTTTCCACATTTGTGTTTCAACATTATTTGTGTATTTGTGTTTTCACATTTGTGTTTCAACATTTGTGTTTCCACATTATTTGTATATTTGTGTTTCAACATTATTTGTATATTTGTGTTTCCACATTTGTGTTTCAACATTATTTGTATATTTGTGTTTCAACATTATTTGTATATTTGCGTTTCAACGTTTGTGTTTCAATATTTGTCTTTCCACATTTGTGTTTCAACATTATTTGTATATTTGTCTTTCCACATTTGTGTTTCAACATTATTTGTATATTTGTCTTTCCACATTTGTGTTTCAACATTATTTGTATATTTGTCTTTCCACATTTGTGTTTCAACATTATTTGTATATTTGTGTTTTCACATTTGTGTTTCAACATTTGTGTTTCCACATTATTTGTATATTAGTGTTTCCACATTTGTGTTTCAACATTATTTGTATATTTGTCTTTCCACATTTGTGTTTCAACATTATTTGTATATTTGTCTTTCCACATTTGTGTTTCAACATTATTTGTATATTTGTCTTTCCACATTTGTGTTTCAACATTATTTGTATATTTGTGTTTTCACATTTGTGTTTCAACATTTGTGTTTCCACATTATTTGTATATTTGTGTTTCCACATTTGTGTTTCAACATTATTTGTATATTTGTCTTTCCACATTTGTGTTTCAACATTATTTGTATATTTGTGTTTTCACATTTGTGTTTCCACATTTGTGTTTCCACATTATTTGTATATTTGTGTTTCCACATTTGTGTTTCAACATTATTTGTATATTTGTGTTTCAACATTATTTGTATATTTGTCTTTCCACATTTGTGTTTCAACATTATTTGTATATTTGTCTTTCCACATTTGTGTTTCAACATTTGTGTTTCCACATTATTTGTATATTTGTGTTTCAACATTATTTGTATATTTGTGTTTCCACATTTGTGTTTCAACATTATTTGTATATTTGTGTTTCAACATTATTTGTATATTTGTGTTTCAATATTTGTCTTTCCACATTTGTGTTTCAACATTATTTGTATATTTGTCTTTCCACATTTGTGTTTCAACATTATTTGTATATTTGTCTTTCCACATTTGTGTTTCAACATTATTTGTATATTTGTGTTTTCACATTTGTGTTTCAACATTTGTGTTTCCACATTATTTGTATATTAGTGTTTCCACATTTGTGTTTCAACATTATTTGTATATTTGTCTTTCCACATTTGTGTTTCAACATTATTTGTATATTTGTCTTTCCACATTTGTGTTTCAACATTATTTGTATATTTGTCTTTCCACATTTGTGTTTCAACATTATTTGTATATTTGTGTTTTCACATTTGTGTTTCAACATTTGTGTTTCCACATTATTTGTATATTTGTGTTTCCACATTTGTGTTTCAACATTATTTGTATATTTGTCTTTCCACATTTGTGTTTCAACATTATTTGTATATTTGTGTTTTCACATTTGTGTTTCCACATTTGTGTTTCCACATTATTTGTATATTTGTGTTTCCACATTTGTGTTTCAACATTATTTGTATATTTGTGTTTCAACATTATTTGTATATTTGTCTTTCCACATTTGTGTTTCAACATTATTTGTATATTTGTCTTTCCACATTTGTGTTTCAACATTTGTGTTTCCACATTATTTGTATATTTGTGTTTCAACATTATTTGTATATTTGTGTTTCCACATTTGTGTTTCAACATTATTTGTATATTTGTGTTTCAACATTATTTGTATATTTGCGTTTCAACGTTTGTGTTTCAATATTTGTGTTTCCACATTTGTGTTTCAACATTATTTGTATATTTGTCTTTCCACATTTGTGTTTCAACATTATTTGTATATTTGTGTTTTCACATTTGTGTTTCAACATTATTTGTATATTTGTGTTTCCACATTTGTGTTTCAACATTATTTGTATATTTGTCTTTCCACATTTGTGTTTCAACATTATTTGTGTAATTGTGTTTTCACATTTGTGTTTCAACATTTGTGTTTCCACATTATTTGTATATTTGTGTTTCAACATTATTTGTATATTTGTGTTTCCACATTTGTGTTTCAACATTATTTGTATATTTGTGTTTCAACATTATTTGTATATTTGCGTTTCAACGTTTGTGTTTCAATATTTGTCTTTCCACATTTGTGTTTCAACATTATTTGTATATTTGTGTTTCCACATTTGTGTTTCAACATTATTTGTATATTTGTCTTTCCACATTTGTGTTTCAACATTATTTGTATATTTGTGTTTCCACATTTGTGTTACAACATTTTGTGTTCAAAAAGAACAGAACAAAAGTAACTGTCCTCCTTCCTTGTGAGGTTGGAAATACTTGTTAAATCTGGCACAGTTGTTGCCCATGCAGAGGCAACTCTCAACTACAAACTTCTGCCACATGGAAATGTCAATGAAAAAAAAAATGAAGGAAACACAAACAACTGCTGGTAACAAACGTCTCTGTACCATAACACAGTGCAGTCTGTTTATGGATTTAGGAAATAAGGGGATGTCTGTAGACATTTATCTATAAACTACCCTATGGTAATAGTGTGCTACAACTGTAGCCTCTGTCAGTCATAGTTGACTGTAGTAGCCTCTGTCAGTCATAGTTGACTGTAGTAGCCTCTGTCAGTCATAGTTGACTGTAGTAGCCTCTGTCAGTCATAGTTGACTGTAGTAGCCTCTGTCAGTCATAGTTGACTGTAGTAGCCTCTGTCAGTCATAGTTGACTATGGACTTTGCAACCCCTCTAGAAATGTTATTTTTTCTTTCATTTGCTTGCTGTGTATTCTCTTTTCTATGATCTGCAGTAATTTCTTCCCATGCTGCAGGGTTTATGTTCAGTCTTCATGTCACGTTTACACCTGTCTACAAATCATTGATATGGGTCCTCCCTAGTTCTTATGCCATCTGCTAGTTGTCCATAGAGTATATCTTTTGGTATGCAGCCATCTTTCATATGGTGTATATTGCCAAACCAGCTTAACCTACACGTGTGAGCACCGTGTAGATGTTCGGGAGGCCTGTGCAAGTTATGACCTCCACGTTTATCACTTTATCCTTCCAGGTGATACCAAGAATATGGCACAGACGTCGCATATGGAATACATTTAGCCTTCTCTCCTGTTTTGCATAACATGGTCCAAGATTCACTGCCATACAGGAGGATACTAATGATGCAGGCATTGTAAACTAAAGCCTTTATTTTAATTGTCAGTTTGCTGTTTTGCCAAACTTGGCTAGAAGGATGGGCAAAGGTGGTAGCGGCTTTACTAATGCTAGTGTCAATTTCTGTATCTAAAGATAGTTTGTTGTTGATAATGGACCCCAGGTAGTTATACTGCTGCACAACATCAAATTTGTAGTTGTCGATAGAGATTGCAGATGTTGCTTCAACGTCCTGACCGAGTATATTAGTTTTCTGCAAACTTATTGTTAGACCGAAGTCGCCGCAGTCAGGCGAAAGGTGATGTACCATGCTCTGGAGTTCTTCCTGACTTTGCGTAACTAGTGCAGCGTCGACAGCAAATAACAGGTATCTAATAGTGATATGTCTGATTTTGCCTTTAGTCTTGCAAGATTGACCATCAGATTTAGTATGAAGATAGACTTCTTTATTCGCATTTGAGAATGCATGTTTCAGTAGAACAGTGAAGAAGATTCTAAATAGTTTGCAATATAAGTAACAAATAAAAGAGATCAAAATAGTTTGCTACATCAGTTACAAATAAAAGAGATAAGAACAATTTGCTACATCAGTTACAAATAAAAGAGATCAAAGCAGTTTACTACATCAGTTACAACTAAAAGAGATGCCTCAAAATATGACTGGCCTAAAAAAAACCTTTCAGGATCACTGAAAGCTGGAGGTTGTTGGGGTGTAGAAATAAGAAAATGGATTGATGCCTGAACAAACACAGAAACTGGTACACAAGAAAGGAGACAAATTATGAGCTGGTTGTCATGTTAGCACCCCTAAGGGAGCAGGTACGTTTGTTGGCAACACAGTGATGAACATTGATAACATCTGTCTGCTAAAAGACCTTTGTAACATAATTCTTCTCTTCTTTATATAAACCCTCACAGACACACCCGCCGAATCTGAAAGGAGGAACTCAGTGCAGCACACAAGATTACCACAGCCAGCACAGTCAAAGCTTGGCAGGCCTCTGCGACAAATAAGAACACGCTCAAAGAAAGAAACTGTGGTAAGACACCACATCATTGACATTTGTGTGCTCATTTGTAGACAGAAGCATAATATCATCATCATCGTGTGCCTTCTCCGCAACGAAGGTTGGCTACCATAGATCGCCATTCTACTCTGTTTCTTGCTTTGATGGTGCAGGCTGTCATAGATTGACTTGTCCATCTTTTGATGTTACTCGTCCATGTTAGTCTTGGTCTGCCTCTGCCTCTTTTACCTTGTATTAGCATAATATACACTTTAAGTAATAAATGTGCATGAGTTTTATTGATAATTAACACTTTGCAACAGAAAGACCTAAGTATCAGTCTTCCTTGTGATCAGACACTGCTATGCATTTAGAAATTTTTACAACTAGCATGAGTTATAAATAGTACTGTATGTTTGAGGCTATCATCAGTTCCCCAGGGAACATCGGGGTTGTTTCTATGGACCATATTTGTGTGCTTAGGATTTTGAGAGTGCAGCAGTCCTATAGGATATGCTCTGGAATTTGTGTGGATACTCTGTAGCCACATGTTGTAAAGTTACTGAGTCCTATCTTGTGTACGTGTGCCCACAGGCCAATGTAGCATTTTCTTCTTCTTCTTTCCTTCCTCATCTGCCTTTCAGCGTCGAGGGGAGATATAATTTGCGGTCTTTTGCTCTTCTGTTTGCCTCTGCTGCTGTTATGTTTCCTAGGGCTTCTAATATTCCATCGACCCATCTTTTTTGTGGTCGACCCTTGGGTCTGGTATTCTCACGTTTGTTGAAGGCTCATTGTGTTGTGTTTTGATCTTTCTGCCTTGTCATATGGCCAAACCATTTTATCTGTTGTTTCTTTATATATTCTATGGCAGGGGCTATTCCTAGCTTTTTTCTGTTCTTCATTTCTGATCTTATCTCTCAGACTGTTTCCTGTAGACTGTTATTCGTCTAATACATTTCATCTCTGTAGAGGTTATTTTCCTTATTGTTCTTGCATCTAGGGTCCAGGTCTGGCATTGGTAGCACAACGTTGGGATGAAGATTGTATTGTAGAGGTTATTTTCCTTATTGTTCTTGCATCTAGGGTCCAGGTCTGGCATTGGTAGCACAATGTAACCTTTTCTGAGTCTGATTATCTTCGTCTGCTCTAGTGTGCTAAGTTTGTTTAAGCTCTCTTTTTCTGGCTCATATTTTCTATATAACTTTCTCCATTCTGTTTTCCTAGCTTGGACTAGGATTGTTTTTATTTCTTTGAGGCTCAGGGTTTGGTTGGACTGTTTAATGCTGCCTCCTGCTTTAACATGTTCATCTGCTTTCTCATTTCCTGAGATGTTACAGTGTTCTGGACTAGCTCTGCCTTTTCTGACAGAAAACATACATTGATATTTATTTTAAATATCAGTCTGAGCTCCTACAGGTATAGGCAAGGGGACCCAGTCCTAGAATAACAGCTGGAGATTCAGATTTTTTCCTGGAATAGATGAAGAATCTATCGATCTTTCGTTCGCCTATACTTCCCATTGGCATGAGTGTGTGGCATCCTGATTGTTGTAGTTCGCCTTTTGGCTGGTTGACTCCGACTTCAGCACTTATACTTGCTAGAGCAGACTGTGGTCTTGATCGGGTGTAGGAAGGCCTGGCCAGTCTTTTTTTTTCATTCCCTAGTGACTGTTAAACCCATCCCCACGACAAGGTGCTGGCCTTGATTGGGAGGTCAAGAATGATTTAAAAAAAAAAAAAAAAAAAGATGTTATCAACTCGTGCAGAAATCGGAGAGATGATCTTTCTTTTTCATTTTGATTGATGTAATCATTACAATATTTACTTCTTTGATGGGGAAATACAAAGAAATTTAATTGACAGTGCAGTAAGTGAAATGAGTTTTCTTTTCTACGCTCAAACTTTCTCATTGAAAACTAAAACAAGTTAAAATTCACAAAAATCAACAAATACCTTGATGTACACACTGTAAGAATATTTTTTGCACTATAGTAGATTTGTTAATATTGGAAGTAGGTGGGAAAAGGAAAAACATCCATCTGTAACGAAACATTGATAAATCAGCCACCTCTGAGCTCAAGCAGAAACTTTTGGGGAGAAGTGAGAGGTAAAAGATGAGACCTTTATGGTGTGAAGTGTTGACACGGTCTAATGACTAAAGAATACAAACTTTCTACGTGTTATCACTTTGAACTCTTTGTCACTAGCAGGGTAGGTTAAAATTTCTTGAATTCTTCTTCTTCTTTCCATCCTCTTTTGCCTTTCAGCATCGAGGGGAGATATAAAATGCGGTCTTTTACTTTTCTGTTCGCTTCTGCTGCTGTTATGTTTCCTAGTGCTTCTAATATTCTATTGATCTATCTTTTTCGTAGTCGACCCTTGGGTCTGGTATTCTCACATTTATTGAGGGCTCGTTGTGTTGTGTTTTGATCACTCTGCCTTGTCACGTGGCCAAACCATTTTATCTGTTGTTTCTTATATATTCTATGGTGGGGGCTATTCCTAGCTTTTTTCTCACTTCTTTATTTCTGATCTTGTCTCTCTTTCTTGAATTAAGGTTAAGAATAAAAAATAATGCTCGTACATATTTGCTTTATGGTGCCAGTACATGGACAGAAACCACAGAGTGAGTGAGCCCAACATCCCTGGTCGACATCCATCCTACAAGATGGAAAACTCTTACATCAAACAGACAGCCACCAGGAGATGGAGTATACCAGGCCAGTCACTGTTCAGATTTAGAGTAGAAATAAGGAGACATGAGTTTTGACAATGCAGCTACACATCTTATGTCATAAGTAATGAGCCATGTCATGTCATGTGGTGCATAGGGAATATGTTGTTAATGACCATAGTTTTTTTTATAGACCTTCGGCACATGATTTTAGGGGTAATGTGGTCGGTATTACGCCTGTGCCGCTTTACTTTCCCAGAAAAAATCCGGTACTCATTTAAGGCTGGGTGAACCCGGAAGCCGTCGGTCAGGATTGAACCTGACCTCTAGTCCTTTGTAGTCCAGTTCACTAACCACCGAGCTATCATAACTCCCATCTTATGTCATAGTGTCATCCAATATATCAACAGGACAACAAATAAAATTTGCATAATCAAAAGATAACAAAGGGGTAGGGTTCGATCCCAACCGACAGCTTCCGGTTCACCCTGCCTTAAAATGGGTACCGGATTTTTTTTCTGGGAAAGTAAAGAAGCACGGGCGTAATACTGACCACATTACCCCAAAAATCATGTGCTGAAGGTCTGTAAAATATAGGGTCACTAACACCATATTTCCCTATACGCCACTTGGTGTGACGGGGGTACTTTACTACTTTTTTTTACTAAAAGATAACAAGAAAAAAAAACAGAATAAAGAAATAAAAAAGATAATAGAAGAAATGTGATAAATGTTAAATATCATTTTGTGCTACTTCCCTAACAGTTTGAGGAAAATGCTCTGGTCACTATAACTAACAGCCCAAGAAAAGTTCCAGAAACTAGAGGCAGTCGCAGAATCAGGGCCCAAGCCAGCAGCATGCAGCCTACAGATGAGTCAGCAAACGAGGCTCCCTCAGATTGTAAAATAAATTGAAGTCACTACACAACAGTGTAGGACATTTGCACAGAATATAAACTATAAGGAAATTTAATTTGTTTGCTTTCATTTCAGATATCATTTTATACAAAAATATATATATATAATTGTACAGTATGAATACTCCAGTTGATCTTTTCTGGCTTTGATTATAACAAAAATATCACTGAACATAATGAATACTCCAATTCTCTCTTCTACCTTTCAGCTCCCTGTGGAGCACAGGTCTTCAACAAATACTTTCCATGTCAATTTTGTTCTCCATGTTTCACGGCCATATAATATGAATGACTTAACATTGGAGTTAAAAATGTAATTTTTGTATTTAACCTAATTTCTTTGGACTTCCATATGTTTCCCAGTGCAATGAAGGCTCCTCTTGCTTTTGATATCCTTGTTTTTGTATCATTCTCTGTTCCTCCTTCTTTGTCTATATTATTGCCCAGATATATAATACTCCAATTAGATATATATTTTCCTGGCCTAATTCCCATAGGCAGCTGAACAAGTCAAAGAAGCCATTAGTATAGTTACCCTTCCTCCAAGAAGATCAGTTCACCTATAGTTTCGTCTCAAATGCAGCAATGTAAATTCTTTATTATAATTATCATTTCTACAGACTGTTCTCATCACTGAGTTGTCTCTTTCTACATAAGATGTGAAACTTGCACATCCTTAATAAGTTATTACAGAGATAAGGGAGAGAGAGTATGAGAATGGTGTCTGTAGTGGTGATTGCAACACTTTACATCTGTCCCAGAATCCTACAGGATGGAATCATCCAGGGCCTTTCTGGACCAAAAATCATTGCAAAGTGTTGTTTTTTTTTTTTTTTTTTTCAAATAAGTCACAGAAGTAACACCTTTTCAACACCCAAAAGAGAGGAAGCACTGGCGAATGTGGCACAGGCAGAATGACTGTTGAACATCAGCTTCCAGCATTGGCAACATATGAAGAGAAAAAGTTCTTGTTGCCATCACAGGTACCAGACCAAGACACGTTGTATGGGGATGTCACGTACCATACCGAAACAATTTGTATGGGGATGTCACGTACCATACCGAAACAAGTTGTATGGGGATGTCATGTATCATACCGAAACAAGTTGTATGGGGATGTCACGTACCATACCGAAACAATTTGTATGGGGATGTCACGTACCATACCGAAATAAGTTGTATGGGGATGTCACGTACCATACCGAAATAAGTTGTATTGGGATGTCACGTACCATACCGAAATAAGTTGTATGGGGATGTCACGTACCATACCGAAACAAGTTGTATGGGGATGTCATGTACCATACCGAAACAAGTTGTATGGGGATGTCACGTACCATACCGAAACAAGTTGTATGGGGATGTCACGTACCATACCGAAATAAGTTGTATGGGGATGTCACGTACCATACCGAAATAAGTTGTATGGGGATGTCACGTACCATACTGAAACAAGTTGTATGGGGATGTCATGTACCATACCGAAATAAGTTGTATGGGGATGTCACGTACCATACCGAAACAAGTTGTATGGGGATGTCATGTACCATACCGAAACAAGTTGTATGGGGATGTCACGTACCATACCGAAACAAGTTGTATGGGGATGTCATGTACCATACCGAAATAAGTTGTATGGGGATGTCACGTACCATACCGAAACAAGTTGTATGGGGATGTCACGTACTATACCGAAACAAGTTGTATGGGGATGTCACGTACTATACCGAGACAAGTTGTATGGGGATGTCATGTACTATATCGAAACAAGTTTTATGGGGATGACACCATCCTTGAGCTGATATTTCTTCTGTTTAGAGATGTACACAGAAGAGAAGTCATATCTCTGAAACTTTCATACAATCTGAAACTTTCATACAATACATACAGGTCATTGCCCAGACTACTTAACAATCCCACCTGCCAGTTTGGACATTTTTCTATGAAAATTCTCAGACTTTAGAATATTTTTTTCCCATCACTATCATGGATTACATGACTTTTACATTGGACCTCTCTTCATTTGGTTCACCTACAAGTAACAATCATTCCAACGATCGATCAATTGTGATGAAGAACCTAGTTACTACATTCCAGACAAAATTATAGCTGTCTAGTTCCCTTTGGACAAGTCAGCCTATGACAATCTGCACCATCAAAGCAAGAGACAGAGTGGAATGGCGCTCCATGGTAGCCAACCTTCGATGCGGAGAAGGCACCCAATGATGATGATGAGTTCCCTTTAACAGATAATGGAGAGTTTACAGATGTCTGTACTGGTGTATTTGTCCAGAAGGTGTACAGCAAATACCTCCAGTATCTATCCCATATCTATGATTAGAGTATCCACCAAAAGCCATTTTGAGATAGTTCATCTACTATTTCATTACCATAAAGCCGTACTTGATCAGGTCAAATAAGTTCACAATCATCACTAGGTGCCATGCTGGTTGGCATAGGCACTGATCTCTCTCCGCATCACTTGATCCTTCATACATGTCATCATTTCAGTCTGTGATCTTTTATTGTGCCATTTGGATAAGCTGCTCAGTATTTTTTTCTTGGTTTTTCTCCGCTCTTCTTTCCATTCATTATGCCTGCTGTTATAGTATTCTCAATGCCTTCTTTTCTCATGACACATCCAATAAATGTACATTGCCTCTTCCATATGTTTTTAATGACATTCCTGATATTTCACAATTGTTTCCAGTACCTAAGTAGGGACATCACAGCCATCCATTGTAAGCCTTAGGGGAGCTGGGATCAACAAAAGGAAACTGGAATAAGTTGGTTACACATGTTGAAGACAACAGTCAATATTGGAAGAGAGTCAATAAGGTGGAACACACAAGGAGAGTTGAAAGGTCCAAGCAGATCTGGAGAAGAACTGTCAAAATAGTGAATAAGACATCATCATCAAGTACTGTGCTTGCTGGTGTGGGTGATTATGTCTCTCCACAACTTTCGATCTCGACAGTTATTTATCATTTCTGTTGTTGACCTTCTGCCAAGCCATTCTCTTAAGCTGTCTAGTATCTTTTCTCTTTACTTCCGTCTGTCTTTTCGTTCCTCAATTTTCCCAGTTGTTACGATATATTCCAGCTGTTCCCTTCTCATTACATGGCCAAAAATATTAAGATTATTTCTTCCTGATTTTGGAAATTAGCTCTCTTTTTGCTTTGGCCTCTTTCATAACGTTTTCATTACTCTTCTTAGCTGTCCATGGTATTCTCAACATTCTTTTGTAAAACATTTCTACAGCCTCCAGTGATTTTCTTGTGTGTTGTTTAGAAGGATTGAAAACTGCTAGAATAAAAATTAAGATAAGAGAACGAGTATCTGGGTCTATGCTCTATGGGCCAGCTACGGCACGAAAAGTAAATAGTAAAGTACCCCCGTCACGCTAAGTGGCGTATAGGGAATATGGTGTCAGCGACCATAAATTTTACAGACCTTCTGCACATGATTTTTGGGGTAATGTGGTCGGTATTGCGCTCGTGCCGCTTTAATTTCCCAGAAAAAAATCCGGTACCCATTAAAGGCTGGGTACACCGGAATCCATCGGTTGGGTTCGAACCCTACCTCTTGTCCTTTGTGGTTCAGTTCACTAACCACTGAGCTATCCCGACTGAAAAGTCCATAGTTAGATATTCATCCTTGTAATGAAAGGTCAGTTGTGAATGACCTAAAATATAAGGTTTGTTTAAAATAGAGGTTAAATAAGATAGTTTTAAGATTTAGTGGAAACATCAATATTTTAAAAGCCACAATAACTAACACTTAGGTTTAACTCATCAGTAACTAGAGTCAGTTTATTTGACAAAGGGGTACGGACTATGTTAAATGACCTTCATTTAATATATGTTGTAATGTAACCGATTGTAATGGAGTCATCAACTTCATGATTTATAGTTTAAAGAGACATTTGCCACTCATCCCCTTGTGGTGTAGGTAATATGGTGTTAGTTACTGACTGTATCTTTTCTTGGCTACCAGCACATTTATTTGATGTGGTCACATCACACCCAGTTGCCTTAATTTTCAGGAGACAATTTCTGGTACACATTTGAAGAGGTTCAGTGAATCCTGAGGCCATGTCGACTTGAAAAAAATTGGTCACATTTAAAAATTGAATGTGAAAAGTTGACAAAACTTTTTGATCATTTCCCTATCAATAAAATCTGCAATATTCAGCTGCATTTAGGTACCTTGATAGACCCACATTCCTTGAAATGAATTTGCTCAGATTTTGAAAAAAGCTTCACAGGACACTGGTTGCATCAGATGGTGTTTTCAAAATTGTGAGCTTACATACATTGTTACAGTATAAATGTCAATTTTTGGGTGTGTGTACCAGCTGTTTATCTCTAGCAATGTCCCAAATTTTGCATGATTATCGCTTTTCTTATTTTTCCATACTGTCATTAGTGAGCTTAGATGCCCCTCGCCGTATAGGCAGAAGTTCTCTGTCTTCAGATGTATTCATAATTTGTTGTTATGATCAAGAGTTTGGACATTTTGAGCAAACTTCTATTTATTAATTTTTTGTATTTCCTAAAATTTTACCTGGGCAGTGGCTATTCTTTTTGATCTTCAGCTGCCAAGAGTTCTTTAACGTGCGCAGCATGCAGGACCTCCTGTTTTTCATTATTATCCTAGAGGGCTAGACATTACTGCCCAGAGACCATGTGGAGGTAAAGCCACAATGAAACCACACATTAGATTCTTCTATTTTAAATTACCACCACTCATGATGGGAGTCAAACCTGGGACTTTCTTGTCTAGAGGTTAATGTCTCACCTCTAGTCCAACCGCCTCTCCTCGGTATAATTGAGTTTGATGTGTCAAGTAAGACTTTTTTGGCTGAAAAATATACAAATAATCCATCACTGTTGAGTTGATATTGTCATGTCTTCATCATCGTCTCTTGCTTTGATGGTGCAGGCTGTCATAGGCTAGTTTGTCCCATCTTTTGATGTTACTCGTCCACGATAGTCTTGGTCTGCCTCTTTTACCTAGTATTTCC
Source organism: Megaustenia siamemsis (assembly GCA_032433765.1). Taxonomy (NCBI): domain Eukaryota; kingdom Metazoa; phylum Mollusca; class Gastropoda; order Stylommatophora; family Ariophantidae; genus Megaustenia; species Megaustenia siamemsis. The sequence continues at coordinate 12,007,971 of JAVIAB010000050.1, forward strand.
CTTCCAGTATTACTTTTAGCAGGCTGTTGTGTCTTTTAACATGGCCCAAAAATTGCATTTGTCTTGTTTGAATTGTGCTTAGTAGTTCTCTTTTCATTTTTAGTTGTTTTAAGACTTCATCGTTTGTTTTCTTTTCCTTCCATCCAATTCTACCTATTCTATATATCCACATTTCAAAGGCCTCAATTCTCTGTTCTGTTTTCTTGTCTAATGTCCATGTTTCTGCACCATATAGGAATATTGAGAAGATGTAACATTTTACTATTCTTTTTGCGATTGTCATGTAAGATTCTAAAATCCTGTTAGCAAAGTGTATGTGAATCTTATGACTTGAGACTGTCATAATTTTTACAACCTTCCAATCTGGCATACCAGTAGTTTCGATTTAATTTTTCACAGACAGAACTCCAGGACTCACCCAGCTTCTAAAACGTGAGTACCAGAGATTTGTATGAGAAGGTGGTAGAATACCAACCACATTGGCCATAATCGTGCTGTGGTCATATTCTCCATACACCTAGCAAAGTAGGGCAGCAAATTGTTCACGTTTGAAGTAGAATACTCCGAAACTCATCAGAAGCCTTCACTAGCAGTCTTGAATGTGACTGTCTGGTATTTAAGATCTGGAAGTGCTTAGTCATTTTGATATAACACCACCACTGTGAAGACATCTGTGCCGTTGTAACTAGATGCTGTCAATTTACTCATCAGCTTGATTTTTGGAGGTTACAGTTTCAATCACAGGCCAGTTTGGTAATATAGGGTGTCTCACCAGCTACCTAATTGGCATTTCTTTAATTTTTTTGAAGAACCAAAATAGACAGTTGGCATTTCTTTAATTTTTTTGAAGAACCAAAAAGATGGGCCATCATTGTTGCACTCCAAACATGTCCATAGGTGCTTAGATCCCCTCCTCAGCGAGTCTCGCAGTGTCTAGCGACAGACGACTCCAGTTCTGTGTTGGTTGATAAGTCTTCTTACACGCCCGCTGTTTCTCGTTTCTGGCTGTGCCCATCTTAACTCTCTTCTCTTTCATCCGAAGCAGTGATGTGGACTCATGGTTCTTTGATGTCCTAGACATGTAGTGACAAACTTATGGCATGTGGGTTCAAAGTGGCACTTGAGTTCATTTTTTCAGGCAAGCTAAACTTACAGCAACTATTTATTAAACATCAACAATTTCACAGATTCATACAGGGACTATGTATATATTTCTCCTTTCATCTTGAATATTATTCTTTATAATATACTCATTTTCTTTTCAGTATTTGATGTGCATATGAGTTAATCATGATTATTACAATTAAATCATTTGAAGAAAACTTGGTGGTTTCTTATTTCTCTGTTTTTATCATATACGGGAATATATATAATGGAGACTGCCAGAATAAGATCAAAAGATAATATTATAATATTATATAATATAATTTAATAAGGCAATAAAAAAAAGAAGTATCCCTGTCATGCCAAGTGGCATATAGGGATTATGGTGTTAGTGACCATAAATTTTACAGACCTTTGGCATATGATTTTTTTTTTTTTTTTGGGGGGGGGGTGGTAATATGGTCTGTATCACGCCCGTGCTGCTTTACTTTCCCAGAAAAAAATCCAGTACTCATTAAAGGCTGGGTGAACCGGAAGCCGTCGGTTGGTATTGAGCCTTACCTCTTGTCCTTGGTATCCCGTTCACTAACCAGTGAGTTATCGCGGCTCCCAAAGATTAGCAATAGCAACACAAAAATTAAATGCCATGAAAAACAACACCAAGGCATTAAAATTATTGAGGGAATGTTTCTTCCTGATCGCAACATACTGTTGTGAATTATGGGCAATCTAGCAAACAGTAAGAAAATTATTCATTTGGAACCCGATGCAGTAAACAAATTCTTTAGATAACTTGGATGATGAAAAAAGCGCACTGAAGACATAATTGGATTGTAAACACCGTTCTACAGAGGAAATTAAAATGTTAAAAGACAGTCTGCTGGAAAGAATAGAAGGCATAGTTCCTGGCTGATGCATCAGGGGCAGACCAAGAAAGGCAGGGGGAGTGGGGTTTCAAAACATCAAGGAGACCTTTTACGTGACAAATCTGGTTAGAGACAAATTCTTTCAGATGGACCGTGGTGAATGCAAAGGACATGCAACCTGATGGATGTCCTAAAATATTTGTAATTCAATAGTTCCACAGCCTGTATTATTATGGATACATGTTTAGCTTGAAAATCTGGCCTGAACAATGACCCTGTCGTAATGACTGTGCTCAGAAATATATTGTATGTCTCTCTGCGATCAGGATCCAATCACAGTAGGATTCCAGCTCCTCACATGAACTCAGCTGTCAGGTTAGGTGTGTTACAAACAGAACATCTCAATTAGAGTCTGCCAGATCCCCTCTGATTGAACACCCGTTAAAAACGTTGCACTGTGTTCTGCGCAAGTGGCCCAGTGCATCCGATTTCAGCCAGCATTTTATTCAGGTTTGCTTTCCCTAGCCTTTGATTGTCCCCAATCTTACTGCAAGGCAGCAGGTGATCTTTTCTGTAGGGGGATTCTGCCCTTAGATGGTCGGCCCTCCCAGGTTTACGAGCACCATCTGCCCGAGTCACTAGAGGTGAATAACACAGACATGCACATAGCGATACGAGACATGACTAACACTGACATACATCAAGATATATGACACATGACTAACATAAACATGCACATAAAGATATAAGATATGACTGACATAGACATGCAACCACAAAGAAATTACACATGTCTAACATGGACATGCACACAAAGATATGAGATATGACCAACATAGATAGGCACACACAATGATATGAGATGTGACTAGCATAGCCGTGCAAATACAAGGATATGAGATGTGACATACACAGACATGCACACACAAAGATATGACCAACATAGATAGGCACACACAATGATATGAGATGTGACTAGCATAGCCATGCAAACACAAGGATATGAGATGTGACATGCACACACAAAGATGTGAGATATGACTAACATGACACACACCAAGATATGAGCCATGGCCAGCACACACACAAGCCAAGATATGAGCCTTGGTTAGCAATGAAACACACCAAGAAATGAACCATGTCCAGCACAGAAAGAAAATATCCAGTACACATTAAGGTATCCATATGCTTGGGTTTGTTGTACTCGGCAGACTCTTCTTAACGTGGGAATCATCGACATACGAGACGCCGGCCCCCATGAACTGTTAACAGATATCGTCCAAACAGTTGTACGGAGATTTGAGAGTGCAGTCTGACCCGTAGAACGTTCACTTGCATGAACAGATCCCGGTTGACTGTTCACAGGTGTCGTTGAAACAGTGGTCAGGACATTTGAGAGTGCAGTCTGGCCCGTAGTACGCTTCCTTGCGCGTACAGTCTGCTCTTTCTGTGTCACAGCCATCAGAACACGTCTGCTCGCACTGTAGCCCAAAATTACTATCAGGACAAGTGTCATCACAGGTATAGCCAGGATGTTTACATTGTAGGCATTTTCCGGATTTTCCTCACATAAAGAACTGACACTAAGACAAGACCCGGAGCAGTCGTGTCCATCGATCCCATGTGAACAGTTGCCGTGACACGTACCGATGATGACGGTGCAGCCTTTGCTACTCCCACCACACACTGTACAAAACGACCAAGAATGCCCGTCCAGACAATAGGTGTCTGTAAATGTTTGCACCTCACACACCGTCAGTGCACTCTCGTCCTGCGAAAAGGTCGGTGAGAACTCAAACTTACTGTGTGCCATTGTCGCTTGTATGGTGACTACAATAGTGTTCACAGAAATATTTGGGTATGATATATCATTATACTGGAACACTACACCGCCACTGTCAGAGAAAGCCTTTGGAGTGTCATTCTTTACCCGAATCATTGTGCTAGCTCGATGATAAATTCGAATGGTGTGAGTCTTCTGGGGCGTGGCAAAGTTCAGATACCAGTAAACAGAATTGGTTCCACTTCTCAATTGTGTGTGTGTGCAGTCATTGTCATAAAGATTGGTCCTTGTTTTGCCATTAACTGCGGCCTCTGGTCCACATCCGTCCACTGTATTATCAAACATTAAATGTGTCGGTCTGGTTTGCGTTCTGTTTGAGAGCCACATTCCGACCCCCGCCAATGTAGATGGAGCAGATATTTGCAACTATCGCCCCTTCAATCCGTAACATGTTGATTAGACCATGAAACTGTCCGGATCTGTAGGTCCAGATCCCTAGGCGTATTTGCAAACTAGACCAAAGTACTGACACTGGGGTCCGAAACGCTCTCGCCGACAACTGTCACCGTTTGTGCATGTCCCTGTAGCACTGTCACAAACTGAGCGATTTTAGCAGTGACACTGCAACGCACAATTTGCCCCCGAACCAACCGTCTACACAAGTTAGGCAGTTAGGTCATTAGCTTCAAATGTCGCAAACAAAGCCAGCAGAATAAAGACTTGATCTACAGCGGTGGTTAACGAAATGTGCACAAAGAATTATTTCAAACCCGTGGTTACAATTCGAACAATCCGCCAACTCGCTGTGACAACAGACAGCGCGATGTTCAAGATCAGCATTGTATACACCACGGCTAGAACTCGGACGAACTTCCATCTTGGTGCCCATATTGTATGTAAAAAAACACTTAAATCATTAGTTGTTAAAAATCATGGCTTACTCTCATGGTGGTCTTGAGTGTAGAAAAGGAAACCCCAGAAAACCCTAGTGAGATGTGGGCTTTGCAAGCAGAGGCAGTTGCAGCTAGAATAACATCTGCTAATGGAGATTTTCCTTTCTGTACTCAGTCCTAATCTTCTATCTTTCAGCTCCCTATGGAGCATAGGTCTTCATCAAACACTTTGCAAGCCGTTCTGTTTCTTGCCATTCTTTTAAGATCATTCCATGTCTTCCCCGTCATCTTCATCTCTGCTTCTATCTGTCTTCTCCAAGAATTCCTTGATTTTCTTCTGTCTTTTTCCCTGGGGATTCCAAAAAAAGGCCTGTTGTGTAATACTCTCAGTTGGCTTCTGCAGTCCTAATGTTGGTTATTGTTAAACATAGTTCTTTTCTTGTTCACTTTGTCTTGTTTATAAGTTCAATGGATCAATTTTCAACATGTTTCACAGCCATTTGTTTTAATTTCAAACTAGCATTTTAGTTCTAGTCATAGAAATTTTGTAGCGTTGATTGAAGATGTCCTGAGCCTAATACATTCCATTTATTTTTACAACTGATATTTACTGGAAATGGTTTCAATTTGTGACATCACAAACACAAAAAGTTGAAATTTTTAGTTCCAGTGATATATGAATGTTATAGTACATGTAGCTAATGCTTGTAAAAATTATCAGCAAAATTATGGTTGATTTAACAAATTTACGTTTCAGTTTGTGGGTTATAATGGCACCATTCTTTTAGAGTGGGTTCAGTGATGGCCAATGAGGCCACAAGTTACACAAATGCAGTGATATCATCAATATGTTATTTTGTTTTCTTGTCCTGTTGAAGAAAATATTGTATAGTACTCTTTGACTCACCCGTGCGATGCCGGGGCCCGAGGGGGAGTAAAGAATAGTGGTGCTGTACCCTACCAGGCATGTTCGTAAGAGGCGAGAAAGGAGGGTTGGGCATGGGACTGGCTATCCCATACTGTAAAAAAATAAGCAGAAAAAACTTCACAAACATGGACAAGTCAAGGAAAAGTATAAAAGTAAATCCGTCATCCAGGAAAGATAAAAGCTCTCTAAGAGACGTATGATGCAAGCCGTAAGGAGTCCGGGTTGCCAAGTCACCTTTTTTCTACCAGGAAATCCTCCAGAATTGGCACCTGGAATGTACGTACCCTAAATGAACAAGGAAAAGCTGCATAAGTAGCAGTAGAAATGTGAAATTACAAAATAGATATTCTGGGAATGTACGAAACAAGATGGCTAGGAACGGAAAGAAAAAAACTAAATACAGGAGAGATGATTTTATCATCAGGACACCAGGAACATAACATAGTGAAGGGGTAGCTATGTTATCAAGGAATCCACAGAAGACACTAATAGAATGGGAAGCAGTAGGGCCAAGACTAATGAGAGCAACATTTAAAACAATAAAAAACAAAATGAAAATACACATTATCCAATGATACGCACCAACCAATGATAACGATAATTTAGTTTATGATGTATTCTATAAACAGCTACAATGTCAGATGGATGCAAGACGAGCCAAGGATATTATAATCTTGATGGGAGACCTAAATGCTAAGGTAGGATCAGACAACAGAGGCTTCGAAGAGATTATGGGAAAACATGGACTTGGAGATATAAACGAGAATGGAGAGATATTTCTGCGCCATTAATCAAGTGAGCCTAGGGGGAAACAATATTCCAACATAAAAGAATACACAAAGCTACATGGGTGTCACCAAATCACAGAACGGAAAATCAAATTGATCACATATATGTACTCGTATTAATAATAAGTTTAAGTCATCCTTACAGGATGTAAAAGTATATAGAGGGGCAGATATAGCTTCTGATCATCATCTTCTGATAGTCAAACTTAAACGATATACTACAACGAATAAGGGTAGAAAATATTTCAATGTAGGGTTTACTTAAATGAGGAATTAAAGATAAATTCGCAGTCACAATATCAACAAATACTAAGTCCTCCAACAACTAGAAAATACAATAAATATAGAAAATCATTGGAAACAGGTAAAGGATATATGGAAAGAGACATGCGAAGAAACGCTGGGGAAAAGAGAAAGCCAGAATATGGCAGAGACCCTGGATAAAATTAAAGGAAAAAAGAACAAGAAAACAGACATATATAAAAGCAAAACGAGAAGTAATAAAGCCAAGACACAGGAAGTTTACACAGAGGTGAACAAAGAAGTGAGAAGATGCATTAAAAGGGATAAGAGGAAATATATAGATGAACTAGCTAAAGAGGCAGAGGCTGTCGTGTCTTTTAACATGTACAAAAATCACATTTGTCTTTTGTTTGAATTGTGTTTAGTAGTTCTCTTCATTTTTAGTTGTTTTAAGACTTCATTGTTTGTTTTCTTTTCCTTCCATCCAATTCTACCTATTCTTCTATATATCCACATTTCAAAGGCTTCAATTCTGTTGTTTTCTTGTCTAATGTCCATGTTTCTGCACCATATAGGAATATTGAGATGTAACATTTTGCTATTCTTAGTTTTAGCCCTGGTGTTATTTGTTTTGATGTTAGTATGTTCTTCATGGCATTAAAATTACTTTTTGCCATTCCTATTCTTTTGTTTATTTCAGTTGTACATTTTCCATCACTGGTTATAGTATGTCCAAGGTAGTTGTAGCTATGAACTGTCTCCAGGTCTATTCCTTCAATTTTGATATCCACTTGTGGGTTTTGAGTATTTTCTTTGTTTATGATCATAGTTTTAGTCTTTTTGATATTCATATCTAGTCCATATTTTTTGCTTATCATGTTTATTACATTAAGTAATTGTTGTAGATCTTTAGGATTTTCCAGATATACTACCAGCAGAAGAAGAGTTACACGTTAACTGTGGAAAACCAAGCAAAGAAGAAATAATGAAAGCCATCAAGCTATTAAAAAATGGTAAAGCCACAGGACCAGATGAAATTCCTTCGGAAGCCATCAAAGCAGATATTAACACCTCTACCAAGATGCTACATAATCTATTAGATAAAATTTGGGAGAGGGAAGAAATACCTAAATACTGGAAAGAAGGTTATATGATCAAACTACCAAAGAAAGGAAGTTTACAGGAGTGCACAAATTATAGGGGAATTATGCTACTATCAGTGCCAGAGAAAATATTAGGCAGAATCATTCTGGAGAGACTAAAGGAGGCTATAGAGAAACACTTGAAAGATGAACAAGCAGGTTTTAGGAAGAACAGATCATGTGCTGATCAAATAACTACTCTATGTATAATAGTTGTATAAAGTTTAGAAAAACAGTCCCCACTTTATATTGGACAGGTATTTGATAGTTTAGACAAAGGAATGATTTGGAAGTTGCCGAGTCATTACGGAATCCCCATAAAGTTTATTAACTTAATAACAATGTATGAAGGGCAGCTTACAGAAGCATTTGAAATAAGAACAGGAGTACGGTAGGGATGCCTTCTTAATATAGTTAATTTCATAATCCAATCTATGGCCAGTAGAAAGAGAAATGGAGACCATTTCTCTTTCTACTGGCCATAGATTGGATTATGAAATTAACTCAAAACAAAAGAAATGGAATCCAGTGGTCACTGACCAAGCAACTTGATGAACTATCACACAACCATCAACAGATGCAGGATAAAATGAACATACATGATGAAGGATCACAACAGCTAAGACTGAAAATTAATAGAGATAAGACCAACATTATGAGAATTAAGTAAAATAATTGCAGTTGGCAATAACCAAATCAAATTAGGAGAAATACCTCTACTAGACATACAATCTTAATGTACCAGTCAAATACCAGTGGATAAAGAGATACAGCTAAGATGATGGCGCTGGATAGGAGACACACTGCGGAAGCCAACTGAGAGTATTACACAACAGACCCTTTTTCCACGGGAAAAGACAAAGAAGACCAAGGAATACTTGGAGAAGACAGACAGAAGCAGAGATGAAGATGATGGGGAAGACATGGAATGATCTTAAAAGAATGACAAGAAACAGAACGATTTGGAAAGTGTTTGATGAAGACCTATGCTCCACAGGGAGCTAAAAAGGAATAGAGAGAAGAAAAGAAGAGACTCTTGTCTATTTTGTAGATGTCATTTACGTTTTCAATCATATACATAATACTACCAAAAAACAAAGTATATTCATTCCAACATTGTGCTACCAATGCCAAACATGATCAGTTACATATAATCACAAAAGAAAGCTTATCACCCCAGAGATCGAATCTGAGAAAAGCTTCTGGTGTAACCAGAAAAGACAGAAAGAGTAAATATTAAACCAATCCTAAGCTACTCACTCGTGTGTTACCGGGGTCTCATGTGGGAAGTAAAGAATAGTGACACTGTGTCCTTCCAAGCATGTCGTAAGAGGCGACTAAGGAGGTTGATCAATGGCTTGACAAGCTGTCATTGTAAAAAGTATTGTTATGGAAACAGAACCATAGATTTTGGAAGCAGTGATCTTTGCAATATGTGCCATTTTGGCACGCAAGGTTTCTATTTTTGAGATTGTGGTTCTGCCCTATGTGCCGTCTTCGGCTCAAAAGGACAATAGATAGATAGAAGCTACTTACAAAAACAAAAACTGATTTGCCCATCTAGAAAGAATGCTGTGTGATGCCTTACCGTACAAAGCATATATTAAAAGGTAAGGGAATTTATGGAGAGACAACATCAAAGTAATGTTACAACAGCAGCAATTGACAACGAGTACGGCTGCCAACAGGACAAGAAACAGAACTTTGTATCTCCAACACCATGAACGGGTTACAAGAGGAAGTGAAGAAAGAAGATATCATGCAATGCTTTTTAGCAGTTTCAGACAGGTTATTTGTAATTGCTTAGTGCATACATGTTTCAAGAGTTCAGTTTCATTTAATCATGTTTAATTAAACCTTGAATGTTGTAGGTTGCATTTATGACGCGTTTCTAGTAGAAACAAGTTAGAAACTTTGCTGCAAGAATGTTATAATTTGTAATTTCAACCATAACAAATAATGAAAGCTGTGGTCTAGCTTTTAATGAAATTTATTATTTTACTTTGATGACTCTTTTCCAGACCATCCTTTAGTATTTCTATTACAACAAACTTTCTCTTATTAACATTTTAGACTTTGTATAAACCCCCCCCCCCCAAATTGTTGTCATCAATTATCACACCTTGCACTGACCCACACATCAATGTACTAGCTCTCTCTCCCTTTAGCATTTCTCTAAGCCTTCCCCACCTTTTTTTTGTACCCTCTATTTCCATTTGAGAGAGAGAGAGAGCCTGCTTTGAGATTCTCTTGATGTCTTTTATCACATGACCAACATATGTCCATGTTCTCTTGATTATATCAATCACTGGATGCTTTGTCATTTCTCAGATGTGTGCACTAGTCTTGAATTCATTCCATGCTATCATGCTATACAAAGTATTTTTTACTGCTTATTCTGTAATCAATTCTTTTGCAGTAATATCAAAACATGACCAATAAGAAAACTAGAACACCTATGGAAAACAAGAATGTAGCAAGTAGTTTAATGGCTGAGGCTTGTGAAGATGTGTTAGCCAGAACCCATATAATTGAAAAAGATACTTAAAGTAACAAAGACGAGATGACAACAATGAAATAACATTCAAACAAATCAAATTAGTAATATAAAGTAACAAAGCTCATTGAATTAGACAGTTTATTGTATGCAGTACATCATTCACTTCATGACACTCATTGATATGTACACCTTTCATCTACCATATAAGCTGACATGTACCAGTAACAAACACTCACTTCAACAATCAGATCTAGAACTGTACAGATTGTAAAATTATTTCAGGTGCAATAACTCAGTGTTAATAGCACGCACATCTTCCTCCAAGGCCAATTTATGCAACTTATTTTACAGACAGCAGAAATGTGGGGAAATTAGGATGGATTCTATTAAATTCCAGAGTTTTTTCTCTTTAAGGCTGCAAGCAAGACCAAAACGACTTGATAAAGTTAAAGCTTATGACAATGTGGGCCCAAATTGTAACATACAGCATGTTGGGGTTATCAGTCTTCTTTATCCAGATTTGAACAGCAAAATGGCAACTTGTCCTAAGTAAAAATAGATGAAATGCTTTGTCTCGTGTGTGACATAACTGCCAAAATTGCGTCCAACAATACAATGCCAGGTAGGGTTGTACTTCTTGTCAAACTCTTTCTTGATGAAGGCAGCAATATCTTTTTCAATGTTGTACTTTTCCAATGCTTGTGTGGCACAATCCACAGCATCTTGTTGCATGTCTTCTGACATGTCTGCATTCTTAATGACAGCTTTTCTTTCAGACATTTTGGTACCTGAAATTTGAATACGCCTGAATTACAACTGGAACAATAGTAAATTCAATTTATTAAATATTCCTGCCACTCGAGTATCATTTTAGTCAATATATTTTTGCAATGACCAACAGCACACTTTTAGGTTTTGTGTTAAAGTATCACACCAAGTCATCCTTATGTCCCAAAGAAATATCTGGTACCTAATTTTTATAGGCTGGATATACATTATTGGTCGCGGGGGGGGGGGGGGGGGGGGGGGGGGGGGGGGGGCGGCGCGCGCTCACATGGGAAAGGAAGAGTGGAACATTCTGATCAGTAAGTGGGCACACTAACCACTGAGGCTCCTAATCTTATTCATTCATTTTCCTCAAGAGACGGTACATTGTGCGGAAATCATAGTTGTTGCTATTTTTGGTTGTTTCTTAGTCCTCTATGCACGAGCCTTCTCTAGTAATTGTTCTTTGTAGCGATTCTCTTGGCCTGCCTTGTTTTGTTTTACCAGATGGTTTATTAGACTTTCCATTTCTGTATCTAGAAATGTTTTACAAAGGTTAGTCTATTAGGCCATCCATTGCAAAAGATGAAATAATTTTATAGAGCAGGTAATAATTCTCCAATAAATTTGTGTCCAAACAGGAGACAGGGAGGGATCAACATTGTAGTCAGGTTTTCTTGTTGAAAACATACACAAGTCAACCACCTACCTATTCAAGTAGCAATCTTTGCTCACCTTGACATCTAATACACCCAATTCCACCTGGATTATCCTATGGCCATCGCTCTTCATATTTATTGCCTGTAGTTAAATCTTTGTTTGCTCAACAGCCAGACATATCTGATTTTGGAAGGCAGGTTGCTATTTTGATGATTTCAGTCTTGAAAAAGACATTTTTAGCTTTTGAAAGAAAGAGCAAAATCCTTCTCATGGACTCAGACTGTAAACTTGAATTATTGATAGTGATATTGTAATCATGTGAACATTGGTTCAAAGTAAATATGAAAGTATATATGCCATAAACAGCCCACACCATATATAATTATAATACCAGTACTTATGACAGAAACACTATTAACATTGATTATAAAATGTGAAGATTGACAAAGTACATCGGTATCTCCATGTAAAGCCTGTTAATTGACATCAAAGTTGTTTTGCCTTTCACCCCCAACCTAACTTGTTATCAATGTCAGATAGTCCCTCTAGCTTTCATAACAAGTGGACAAATCAGTTCAATTTGACATCTTTTGGTAAACTGTTAAGTGCCAAAGGCAATTTACTGAGGTAATAAAGAAACTGAAAACTATGAGAACATTGTGGACGCACATGAAGGATACTCAAAACTGCCAGAAGGCAGATGATGGTCATCCCACAGAAGTACTTATGCGTGACATTGAAAGTACCTCTTAGTACCTTATGGAGGGGTCACGACTTAGAATATGCTTTTTTTTTCCCTCCCAAGAAAGTCAACCTGCTGTTTTGATAATTAATATACATAGATATAAAAACAAATTATTTCAAAAATGTATAATAATTCTGAATATGTAGTTATAAATGTTTCGGATTCCCACTATCTATTGGTTATGTTTTAAATTTGAAAATAAAATTAATTTTAAAAAATACCTAAATAGGGTAACAAATTAATTTCAATAACATAAAAATAATTGAGGTACAATCATAATTGGGAGCCGTGATAGCTCAGTGGTTAGTGAACTGGACTAGAAAGGACAAGAGGTAGGGTTCAATCCCAACCGATGGCTTCCGGTTTCACCCAGCCTCAAATGGGCACCGGATTTTTTTCTGGAAAGTAAAGCAGCACGGGCATAATACAGACCACATCACCCCAAAAATTATGTGCTGAAGGTCTGTAAAACTTATGGTCACTACCATATTCCCTATACGCCACTTGGCGGGATGGGGCTCTTTACTACTTTACAAACATAATTAACTACTGAGTAAGGTAATGTACGAGCTTAGCAACATAAAGTTATCTCCCCTCAGTTGGCACCACAACAAAATTATAACTAGTGTTTCTCAAACACATAAACATCTCTATCATCTACATATATTGTTCATCACCAAATGCATTTATTTTATTAAATTTACATTCATTTAAATGATTGCCTCAACACTGATCTGATAATAAAGTATCATTTTTAATTTTATTATTTCAATTTATTTTTGAAAACCCCTTTTTTTCTTGTACAAAAACAAAACAAAATATGTATGATGTACAATAAAATAATAAATTCAATTTATTAGGAGGGCATGTGGCACCATTCAATTAATCTATCATCATCAAGTACTGTGCCTGCTGGCATAGGGGATCATGTTTCTCCACAACTTTTGATCTCAACAGTTATCATTTCTACTATTGACCTGCCAAGCCTTCTCTTTAAGCTGTCTGGTATCTTTTCTCTTTGCTTCCCTAATTTTCCCAGTAGTTACAATATATTCCAGCTGTTCCCTTCTTATTACATGGCCAAAAAATGATGATTGTTTCCTGTTAATATTGGAAATTAGCTTTCTCTTTTTTTTGCTTTGGCCTCTTTCAGAACACTTTCATTGCACTTCTCAGTTGTCCATGGTATTCTCAACATTCTTCTGTACATTTCTACGACTTCCTCTCCAGTGATTATCCTTATATATTGCCCCATTGTCCATGATTCACATCCATATGTTAAGACTAGCTATGTACATAACATTTAAGAACTTTTTTCTTGTTTCTAATGTCCAAAATGGATTGCACAGTATCTTCCTCATTTTTTGAAAACTGCTTTTGCCTGAGCCATTCTGCATCTCACCTCTGTTGTACATCTACCATCTGAGGTTAACAACATTGTTCCCAGATATTTAAATTCATTTACCCATTTTAATATTGTTCCACTTTTTATTGTGCACTGTGGTGATGCCTTTTTCTTTGTTGCTACCATTACTTCTGTCTTTTTGCTATTAAGGCTGAGTGAGCGAGTCCTTTATTTTCCTTCACTATAATCTAACATTTCTTGTAACTCATTTTCACCCTTAGTGATTATGTCCATGATACTTTATAACCTCCATGCAAGCCCCTTATGGATCTTAAAATAACCTCACTATACATATTAAACAAATCTGGTGAAAGCACACAACCTTGTCTAACACCCTGTTTCATTGGTTGAAACATTCCCAATTGATTTCCAGTTCTTATGGCTGCTGTTTGTGACCAGTACAGTACATCTTCTTTATTATTCTTAGATCTTTGCTGTCAGCGTTTATGCCTTCTTAAAAAATGTTTATTTCTTGGTGCTTTACTTATCAAATGCTTCAGTATCTATAAAACTTACTAAGTCTATAAAGTTACTTAGGTATAGACCTGTTTTCACCTCTATGGCTCTTTCTACTAAAGATGTTATGATGTATATAACATTGTAGTATATGGCATTGTTCGTACTTTTCCTTTACCTGCAACAAAACAAAACCACTGTTCACTAATCTATGGACTGATTTATGTTTCACACTCTTCGCATGATGATTCTTTGTCATGTATCTCTAGGGGTTATTGTGTGGTATCATCAAATTCAAACGCACCAGATTTCTTTGATATGGCTCAGCTTTGAATATTGATTTTAATGTTGTCTGGTATTATATACTAATATACCCGGTGTTGTAGATATCATTCAATATTTTTGTTATTATTTCTATTCCAAAATCAGCCATGGCTTCAATGTCCTCTTTACATTTACTCTTTAGTTATTATATTATCTGGTCCAGGAGCTTTTCTTGCTTTCATATTGCGCAAAAGGCGTCTTCCACTTCTTTGAGTATTTCTGGTTCCTTAAATATTTACTTACTTACTTCTGTTCCTTCATCATCTTAGATCTTTAATTTTTAATTAATCATTTTAATAAATTTTAATGAAATGGCCATCGTTCCCTTATGTTATGCCTTCTTATGCTTTCTTGTTCAATCAACAGTTCTCCTTCCTTTGATCTTCAACATCCAGTTTTTTTTTTATTTCATTTTTCTTCATGTAAATTCTTCAATTTGTTGTATTGTATAGTTAAGTACAGTAAAGTCTCGATTATGCGGTACTCAATAATCCGGAATTCTCAATTTAACGGACTTTTTTTTTTTTAATTATTATAGGGAGAAAGCTTGAATCATGTTTTGTTCAGTTAAATTAAATGCCTTTATCCGGAAATCGAAAACGCTACAACACGGTTTGTGCGCTGCGCTTACTTCTACAGGCTCTATCATTACACAATATTGCGTTTACAATAGTGTATTTACAGTAATATACTTCAAATAGGAGCGAACATATTTTATTCAATCCAGACATTGTGTCTCCAAATATTCCAAGTAAAAGCGACAGACAGTCTATATCTTCACTTTTTCCCCCGACTAAATGTTTTTGTCGGGAAATCTTAGTCGTGCCAAAAACACTTATCTACATGATTTTACAAATTTGCTTAATTTTCTCATAGCCTGCTTTAGATCTAAAGTTGGTCATGAATTTGTCAAAAATATGGCGTTTGACAGTCTGACCAAACATTAGAAGCAGACGTATTGTTTGTGAAAATTGAAGAGCCCATAACTTTGATGATTATAAATCAAAGGTTGAGCAGCCGGCGTGCAGTGACATAAGAGATGGTGAGAAGAAAGGGGGAGGGGTTCAAAAATTACCGACTGGAAATTCAAAAAGAGTAAGATACAGAGTTTGACGTTAGTTTGTCTCAGACATTTGTGCAAGCTGAAATTTAGGTACTTTGGCTTTTTTTTCAAAATAATTTCTAATAATTGAAACCAGGATAGCTAAATAGCCCTCGAAGTGAGTAAAACAGTGATACCTGAATCATGTTTGTACGACAATTAGAAAAAAAGTTACGATTTTTTAAGTGAATTATTTCTGTGTTAAATGATGCAAAGAAGAAAAAAACATAGCGCCAGGTTGGCCATGCAAAAAGAAAGCCAAATTTTAAATAAGAAGCCAAATTTTTTTTTTATTAAATTAAAATTATTATCATTACATTTGGTGTACATTTTCAAAATAATCATTATATTTGGTGTACAATAAAAAAAAATAATACTTTTTATTTGATTTGCGTCAAAAATAAGTCATTTAAATTGATTTATATCAAAGTAACGGTAATTTTCAGGAATTTACGTCAAAAATAACAGTAATTCTCTGCAATTTATGTAAGAATAATTATAAATTTCTATGATTCACATAAAAATAATACTGAATTTCTGCTAAAGAAGTCACATCATTATTATTGTTATTTTATGTGTATAAGAAGTATAATTTTATTATTAATTTTTTTTTATTCATTAAAAAAAATATATGTATTTACAGTATATAAATAAAAAAAACTTTCAATTCAATAATTGGGAATATTTATTAATATTAGGCAACTGGAAATACTACATTTTAAATTAAATATAACAAACTTATAACTACAATGTATAATAACAAAAAAAAACGTTGAGTGAGTCTGAGTTAGAGGCACTTGATGATGGTTGAAGAGACCAAGCATGGGGGAAAACCGGAAATTTTGTATAATGATGGTGTGGTCGTTCAAATGCCAATAATTTCAATAGGGGCTATCATATCCATTTAAAATTTCCCACAAATATGTAGAAGTGGTTATAGAATCAGGTTATCTTTATTATTTAAACCTACGTTCGCAGGATTTTTTCTGCAATGACTTAAGTTCAACAGTGGACATAAGTCTTTGATCCCTGCTGGATCGCCGCCATGCTAATCAATGGGGAAAACAAATGCCGATAATTTCAATAGGGGCTATCATATCCATTTAAAATTTCCCACAAATATGTAGAAGTGGTTATAGAATCAGGTTATCTTTATTATTTAAACCTACGTTCGCAGGATTTTTTTCTGCAATGACTTAAGTTCAACAGTGGACATAGTCTTTGATCCCAGCTAGATCGCCGCCATGCTACCAATGGGGAAAATTTTCGATAATGGTGAGATTATTCAAATGCCGATAATTTCAATAGGGGCTATCATATCCATTTAAAATTTCCCACAAATATGTAGAAGTGGTTATAGAATCAGGTTATCTTTATTATTTAAACCTACGTTCGCAGGATTTTTTTCTGCAATGAATTAAAGTTCAACATTCGAAATAGTCGCCGATCGGCCATGTTATTTTATGGAGCGAGCAGGGGCATCAATTTTCGCGATTGCCGCAACATCCTAACACGAATCATTGTGAAATTTCACACACTATGTAAAAATGGACGCTAAATCTAAATATCCATATTATTTTACTATCTATCTATCTATCTATTGACCTTTCGAGCCGTAACCGGCCCATAGGGCGTAGACCAAGATACACCTTCTCCTATATGAATTTTTGTTCTAGCAGTTTTCTTTTAAAGATATTTTATTAAATCTCGCCATCTGTCTCTGTTCTGTGCAAACAGTTCTATCTCATTGAGGGAGCCGATTCCTGCTGCTCTTGCCTCTCTCATCAATGTTCTTCTCAGTGTCTCCCTGGGTCTTCCTCTTTTTCTTTTACCTGTTGTTTCCCATATGAGGGCTTGCTTTGCTATTCGATTATTATCTCTTCTCATCACATGTCCAACGTATGACCATCGTCTTTTCTTTATTACTGAAGATATTAGTGGTTGATTGGCGATTTCTCTAATTTCCTCGTTTGTTTTGAATTCGTTCCATTCTATACCAAGTATTTTCCTTAGACATTTATTTTCGAATGCGTTCAACTTTGTTTCTATATGTGATGAGTTGTTATTATTTTACTGCATTATGCTTTTTTTCGGGTGAAAATATGATGAGACCGTCGTATGTAGCTGGAACATGCGTTGTAAGACAAAATACAATCGTTTTAAATCACTTCCGACTTTTTAAATAGGCGGACGGAACTCTCATTGTTAGGAAACAACTTAAGTTTCCTATAAATAGCTTCCGGAAACATCATCGGAAAACGATTTGCATACGATGTAAAAATTCGGAGATTTTTTCACACGGCGTCCTGGCCACCTATATTTACTTAAGTGACGTCACAACCGGTGAAGGCGTCTCTAGAGATATCGAAGTACCTATGAAATTCGTTCCATCAGTATAAATTATACATGATATGCTATAAACGCATGTGTGCATACTTTTTAACGGAATACATTTTTGTGTTAAATAATGGCCTCTGCGAGTGCAAACCACACCTCAATTTCCCGCAAAGGTAAACGCAAGCGAACTGTATTGACACTGAACCAGAAGATTGAAATCGCTAGTAGACTTGAAAAAGGCGTTAATCGCAACGTTTTGATGACTGAATTTGGCATAGCCTCTTCAACATTATATGACATACGAAATCAAAAAGATGAGTTGTTTAAGTTTGCGTCGGAGTCTGAAAGCAGCAACAATATACACCAGAGACGAAGTATGAAACGGCCAAAATTTGAAAAACTCGACGACGTCCTTTATGTGTGGTTTTTAGAAAGAAGAAGAAAAGGAATGCCAATATCAGGACCCATGTTGATAGAGAAAGCTAGTGAATGTCACACGAATTTAAATATTTCTGAGCATTGCAATTTTTCAATCATGTTTTTTCATAAATTTTGAGTTTGGTTTTCTTACTCTCGATTATCCAGAAAAATTCAATTATCCAGAATGGGTTCTTCCCCGAGCATTCCAGATAATCGAGACTTTACTGTATATTAATATTAATTAGTTTTTTTTTTTTTTTTTTTTTTGGTTGCACTCTCTTCAAACTCTTTTGCACCTGGGCTGTATAGCGGAGTGTAGCGTAGCCATGCTTTGCTTCGTTGCATTTTATTAAAATGTCTTTACTTAATCTCTTGTACTCATCTTTGTTATCCTTATTTCTTCTCGTATTCATTAGCTGCAATTTAAAAATGTTATCTTTCATCCATTTCTTTTCTTTCTTGAAATTATCCTGTCACTGGTGGTGGTCAGTCAGGTTGTATGTATTTTTGTGTGTTATTTAAAATAATAAATATTTATTAATTTTATTTAAAACGACAAATGGGTAATTGTCTAGGTAATATTAGATGCAGTAATATTAAAACAGAAGCACAAATAATATACTTACTTTGCTATTTTGAAACGGTAGTAAGGAGAGAAGGATAAAAGATTGCTGTTCTAAACACGTAAATTTGAGAGGAGAGCTTGTTGAAGAATGGCGATCCGTTTCTGGCAGACCGGAAATGAGGATAACTGATCTCGGCTCTTTGATTGGTTGAGATGGCTCTCTAGCTTCTAACATACCATAATCCTTTGCGCTGCGCTATAGGGTATCTGTTGTCATTAGCAACAGGCGCTAAAATTATGAAAATATTCAACATCATGTACCATGACGTAAGTGATCATATCTCTCCATAACTCTCAAACTTGACAGTTGTTTAACTTTTCCGTTGTTGACCTTCTGCCAAGCCATTCTCTTAAGCTGTGAGGTATATTTTCTCTTTGCTTCGCTCTATCTCTTCGTCTCTCAATTATCTCAGTTTTCATGAAAACGTTAATTTTTTTCTTATAATTGTTCATTATGTTTGGAAAACGCTCTTGGAATGACCGAACGACTTAATTAGAAATGATGTCGTTAGAGAGATATTGGTTATTAAATTAATGATGTCGTAAGAGAGATATTGGTCATTAAATTAATTCTCTATATAAACTACATATAGAGATAGCAAACGAACATATTCAGAAAAGAGTTGTCTGAGAAGACTACTGAATACGACAATGAGAGACAAAGTCAGAAATGAGGAAATAAGGAATCAGTGGCAGATATTCAGAGGATGACGGAGGCCACGACTCATGTGATATATCAGAATACATAACACAATCACATTCCAGCTCAATGAGTTCAATGTCAGTGCACAACCAGTCACAATGTTCCAGTATTCCGTAATATACCTCAAGTAACCCAAGGTGTTCCTAATAGATAGATCTAAATGTTAATGGGGACTCAAAGCTGCCTCTCAGCAGCAGAGGTGGAAGCTGTCAGCGACCCACAGCTGATGGCTTGCGACAATATCAGTGAACCAGAACCATCCAGACTCTACTCCACCTCTCCGTGGTGCCTCCAGTAACAGACTAACCTGTCTAGTCTGGCCAAGCGAGTAGGGATCGAAGAGGGAAGACAACCGGTACTCAAAATAGCATTCCGAAGTCGGATGTATTAAACCAAAAAGCGTACATATCACAGTTTTACTGCAAACCACAACACAACCCAGGCACGCCCACTTAGCGTCCTCTTAAGGGCGGATGATGAGGAGGGGTATCCTTCAGTCATCGGGCGAACACAAGCATCCAAGCAAATGTCAATGGATGAAGCCTGCTAGAACACATCATATATCGACCTTATGATATGTATCAAAACATTGTAGGTCATTTCAGTAATCACCGTCGTGGTTGCCATGATAACAGTGATTCAACTAATAACTTGACCGTTCCTCTACTTGACCTAACATATAGAACTAGAGCAGGAATGAGGACGGCTTAACTAAACCTCCTTAGATCACTACGCTGCGACTTCTTCTTCCTCCTCTTCTTCTTTCCTTCCTCGTCTGCCTTGCAGCGCCGAGGGGAGATACAATTTGCGGTCTTTTGCTCTTCTGTTCCCCTCTGCTCCTGTTATGTTTCCTAGTGCTTCTAATATTCAGTCAATCCATCTTTTTCGTGGTCGACCCTTCGGTCTGGTGTTCTCACAACGTTTGTTGAATGCTCGTTGTGTTGAGTTTTGATCTTTCTGCCTTGTCACGTGGCCAAACCAATTTATCTGTTGTTTCCTAATATATTCTATGGCGGGGTCTATTCCTAGCTTTTTTCTCAGTTCTTCATATTTGATCTTATCTCTCATGCTGTTTCCTGTCATTCGTCTAACACATTTAATCTCAGTAGAGGTTATTTTTCTTATTGTTCTTGCATCTAGGGTCCAGGACTGGCATTGGTTGCACAACATTGGGATGAAGATTGTATTGTATAGTGTTCGTTTATACGCTGCGACTTTATATGTCTTTATATAAAAACGTTGAGCAGAACTGTAAGAGATGTTAATTAACAACAAAACAATCCCCCCCCCCCCCAAAAAAAAAAAAAAAAAAAATTTCAATGCAAATAGTTCACATATTAGGGTGTAATTATGACAATTTAGGTAACAGTCGAATGGACTATTTTACATAGCATAAACTGCTTACTCTTTTTGTCACAAACTATCAGGTTCAAGATGCATCTAAAAGTTTCTCACCTTCTGGTCTCCTCAAGTTTCGAACTCACCGTCTGCCGCTGTAAGGAAGAGAGTTTGGGTCACAGTATATGTGCTGGGTCATGTTAATAATAAGAAACAACCGATCAGACAGTTTGAATTGGCAATACGATCACCACCAGACAGCTTTCCTCCGAAAGCTTTAACACTCATAAACAACGAAAAGATGGCTGGAAAGATGGACCTAGAAGATAACGTTTCATTATGTATTGGCGCGCCTACCAGCACCACAGCTGGAAGTTGTCAGCGATCCACAGCTGATGGCTTGCGCCAGGATCGGTGAAACAAAACTATCCAGACCCTGCTCCACCTCTCCGCGGTGCCTCCACTAACAGACTAACCTGTCTAGTCTGGCCAAGCGTGCAGGGATCGAAGAGGGAAGACAGCCCGGTACTCAAAAATGTCGTGATGAAGTCGGACGTGTTTGGCCTAAAGGCGCAAAAATAACAGTTATACTACAAACCACAACACAACGCAGACACGCCCACTAAGTCCTTGTAAGGGCGGATGATGAAGAGGAATATTCTAGTCTACTCTAGAATACTTTAGTCATCAGGCGAACGCAACCAACCATTATGCATTGAGTTATTGATTATGTATATGAGATCTAATTCTGCAAAACGGAAATTTCCTAATAGACACACAGCTTCTCATGTATCTTCTTAACTCGCTGCCCCGCACGATATTTGTGCTTATCCGCACCTTCAACATAAAAAACTGGCTAAGACGGGGCACACACAAACAACAATCCCATTATAATGTATCAGGACAGGAGTTCAAACTTTAATTATAGAAAATATAGAAACTGGTAAAGTTCAACAACAGATAATGGATGTCCACAAGGCTCCATCTTATATCTAAAGCCGTGATAATAATGAAGGTTACCAAACAGTAGGCTCACCTCCACAGATTGAAGGCCACAATCAGGACATTCTAGGCTCACCTCCACAGACTGAAGGCCACAATCAGGACATTCTAGGCTCACATCGACAGACTGAAGGCCACAATCACGACATTCTAGGCTCACCTCCACAGACTGAAGGCCACAATCAGGACATTCTAGGCTGACCTCCACAGATTGAAGGCCACAATCAGGACATTCTAGGCTCACCTCCACAGATTGAAGGCCACAATCAGGACATTCTAGGCTCACCTGCACAGATTGAAGACCACAATCACGACATTCTAGGCTCACCTCCACAGACTGAAGGCCACAATCACGACATTCTAGGTTCACCTCTACGTAAAGAAGGCTCCGATCACGATATTCTAGGTTCACCTCCACAGACTGAAGGCCACAATCAGGACATTCTAGGCTCACCTCCACAGATTGAAGGCCACAATCAGGACATTCTAGGCTCACCTGCACAGATTGAAGGCCACAATCACGACATTCTAGGCTCACCTCCACAGACTGAAGGCCACAATCACGACATTCTAGGTTCACCTCCACAGACTGAAAGCTCCGATCACGACATTCTAGGCTCACCTCCACAGACTGAAGGCTCCGATCACGACATTCTAGGTTCACCTCAACAGACTGAAGGCTCCGATCACGACATTCTAGGCTCACCTCCACAGACTGAAGGCTCCGATCACGACATTCTAGGTTCACCTCCACAGACTGAAGGCTCCGATCACGACATTCTAGGTTCACCTCCACAGACTGAAGGCTCCGATCACGACATTCTAGGTTCACCTCCACAGACTGAAAGCTCCGATCACGACATTCTAGGTTCACCTCCACAGACTGAAAGCTCCGATCACGACATTCTAGGTTCACCTCCACAGACTGAAGGCTCCGATCACGACATTCTAGGCTCACCTCCACAGACTGAAGGCTCCGATCACGACATTCTAGGTTCACCTCCACAGACTGAAGGCTCCGATCACGACATTCTAGGTTCACCTCCACAGACTGAAAGCTCCGATCACGACATTCTAGGTTCACCTCCACAGACTGAAAGCTCCGATCACGACATTCTAGGTTCACCTCCACAGACTGAAGGCTCCGATCACGACATTCTAGGTTCACCTCCACAGACTGAAGGCTCCGATCACGACATTCTAGGTTCACCTCCACAGATTGTAGGCTCCGATCACGACATTCTAGACTCACCTCCACAGACTGAAAGCCACAATCACGACATTCTAGGCTCACCTACACAGACTGAAGGCCACAATCACGACATTCTAAGTTCACCTCCACGTAAAGAAGGCACCGATCACGACATTCTAGGCTCACCTCCACAGACTGAAGGCTCCGATCACGACATTCTAGGTTCACCTCCACAGACTGAAGGCTGCGATCACGACATTCTAGGCTCACCTCCACAGACTGAAGGCTGCGATCACGACATTCTAGGTTCACCTCCACAGACTGAAGGCTGCGATCACGACATTCTAGGTTCACCTCCACAGACTGAAGGCTACGATCACGACATTCTAGGCTCACATCCACAAACTGAAGGCTGCGATCACGACATTCTAGGTTCACCTCCACAGATTGTAGGCTGCGATCACGACATTCTAGACTCACATCCACAAACTGAAGGCTGCGATCACGACATTCTAGGCTCACATCCACAAACTGAAGGCTGCGATCACGACATTCTAGGCTCACATCCACAAACTGAAGGCTGCGATCACGACATTCTAGGCTCACATCCACAAACTGAAGGCTGCGATCACGACATTCTAGGCTCACATCCACAAACTGAAGGCTGCGATCACGACATTCTAGGCTCACCTCCACAGACTGAAGGCTCCGATCACGACATTCTAGGCTCACATCCACAGACTGAAGGCTCTGATCACGACATTCTAGGCTCACCTCCACAGACTGAATGCTCTGATCACGACATTCTAGGCTCACCTCCACAGACTGAAGGCTCTGATCACGACATTCTAGACTCACCTCCACAGACTGAAGGCTCCGATCACGACATTCTAGGCTCACATCCACAGACTGAAGGCTCTGATCACGACATTCTAGGCTCACATCCACAGACTGAAGGCTCTGATCACGACATTCTAGGCTCACATCCACAGACTGAAGGCTCTGATCACGACATTCTAGACTCACCTCCACAGACTGAAGGCTCTGATCACGACATTCTAGACTCACCTCCACAGACTGAAGGCTCTGATCACGACATTCTAGACTCACCTCCACAGACTGAAGGCTCTGATCACGACATTCTAGGCTCACCTCCACAGACTGAATGCTCCGATCACGACATTCTAGGCTCACCTCCACAGACTGAAGGCTCTGATCACGACATTCTAGGCTCACCTCCACAGACTGAAAGCTCTGATCACGACATTCTAGGCTCACATCCACAGACTGAAGGCTGCGATCACGACATTCTAGACTCACCTCCACAGACTGAAAGCTCCGATCACGACATTCTAGGTTCACCTCCACAGACTGAAGGCTGCGATCTCGACATTCTAGACTCACCTCCACAGACTGAAAGCTCCGATCACGACATTCTAGGCTCACCTCCACAGACTGAAAGCTCCGATCACGACATTCTAGGCTCACATCCACAGACTGAAGGCTCCGATCACGACATTCTAGGCTCACCTCCACAGACTGAAGGCTCTGATCACGACATTCTAGGCTCACCTCCACAGACTGAAGGCTATGATCACGACATTCTAGGCTCACCTCCACAGACTGAAGGCTCCGATCACGACATTCTAGGCTCACCTCCACAGACTGAAGGCAACAATCACGACATTCTAGGCTCACCTCCTCAGACTGAAGGATGCTATCACGACATTCTAGACTCACCTCCTCAGACTGAAGGCTGCTATCACGACATTCTAGGCTCACCTCCTCAGACTGAAGGCTGCTATCACGACATTCTAGACTCACCTCCACAGACTGAAGGCTGCTATCACGACATTCTAGACTCACCTCCACAGACTGAAGGCAACAATCACGACATTCTAGGCTCACCTCCACAGACTGAAGGCTGCTATCACGACATTCTAGACTCACCTCCACAGACTGAAGGCTGCTATCACGACATTCTAGACTCACCTCCACAGACTGAAGGCTGCGATCACGACATTCTAGACTCACCTCCACAGACTGAAAGTTCCGATCACGACATTCTAGGCTCACCTCCACAGACTGAAGGCTGCGATCACGACATTCTAGGCTCACCTCCACAGACTGAAGGCTGCGATCACGACATTCTAGGCTCACCTCCACAGACTGAAGGCTGCGATCACGACATTCTAGGCTCACCTCCACAGACTGAAGGCTGCGATCACGACATTCTAGGCTCACCTCCACAGACTGAAGGCTGCGATCACGACATTCTAGGCTCACCTCCACAGACTGAAGGCTGCGATCACGACATTCTAGGCTCACCTCCACAGACTGAAGGCTGCGATCACGACATTCTAGACTCACCTCCACAGACTGAAGGCTGCGATCACGACATTCTAGGCTCACCTCCACAGACTGAAAGCTCCAATCACGACATTCTAGACTCACCTCCACAGACTGAAGGCTGCGATCACGACATTCTAGACTCACCTCCACAGACTGAAAGCTCTGATCACGACATTCTAGGCTCACCTCCACAGACTGAAGTCTGCGATCACGACATTCTAGACTCACCTCCACAGACTGAAAGCTCCAATCACGACATTCTAGGCTCACCTCCACAGACTGAAGTCTGCGATCACGACATTCTAGACTCACCTCCACAGACTGAAAGCTCCGATCACAACATTCTAGGCTCACCTCCACAGACTGAAAGCTCTGATCACGACATTCTAGGCTCACCTCCACAGACTGAAAGCTCAGATCACGACATTCTAGACTCACCTCCACAGACTGAAAGCTCCGATCACGACATTCTAGGCTCACCTCCACAGACTGAAGTCTGCGATCACGACATTCTAGACTCACCTCCACAGACTGAAAGCTCCAATCACGACATTCTAGGCTCACCTCCACAGACTGAAGTCTGCGATCACGACATTCTAGACTCACCTCCACAGACTGAAAGCTCTGATCACGACATTCTAGGCTCACCTCCACAGACTGAAAGCTCAGATCACGACATTCTAGACTCACCTCCACAGACTGAAAGCTCCGATCACGACATTCTAGGTTCACCTCCACAGATTGATGGCTTTGCCGTGTATTCTCTTTCTTCTATGAATCTGTCTGCTTCCTGTTTGAGTTAGAGCATTAGAGAGTGTTTTCAAAGATCGCGGTCTGCAAGTATTTCTTCTGAGGCTGCAGGGTTTATGTTCAGTCATTATGTCGCGTTTACAGACGTCTACAAATATAAGTTTTGCCCTCCCAGTCCTTTTACCATCTGCCAGTTGTCCGTAGACTATATCTTTTGGTATGCGGCCATCTTTCATACGGTGATGTGGCCAAGCCAGCTTAACTTACAATGTTTGAGCAGCGTGTAGATATTCGGGAGGCCTGTGCGAGTCATGACCTCCACGCTTGCCACTTTATTCTGCCAGGTGATACCTAGAATACGGCGCAGACATCGCATATGGAATGCATTTAGCCTTTTCTCCTGCTTTGCATAAGTTGTCCACGATTCGCTGCCATACAGAAGGAAATGCGATTTTGTTTTACTTGTCAGTTTGCTGTTTTGCCCCCCCCCCCCCCCCCCAATATAGTTTCACATATAGAAGGAATAGTTTTTAATAACATCATTTGTGTTCAAGTTGTCTAGTAATCCGGTGAAGTATATCTATTCTATGTAAACAATAAACAACTATAATATTTAAAAGATGGAGTGAACTCTCAGATTCTGTCTCCGCAACAGGTATCCGACCATCTTTGACACAAGTATCCAACCATCTCTGACACAAGTATCCGACCATCTCTGACACAAGTATCCAACCATCTCTGACACAAGTATCCAACCATCTCTGACACAAGTATCCGACCATCTTTGACACAAGTATCCAACCATCTCTGACACAAGTATACGACCATCTCTGACACAAGTATCCAACCATCTCTGACACAAGTATCCAACCATCTCTGACACAAGTATCCGACCATCTTTGACACAAGTATCCAACCATCTCTGACACAAGTATCCAACCATCTCTGACACAAGTATCCGACCATCTCTGACACAAGTATCCAACCATCTTTGACACAAGTATCCAACCATCTCTGACACAAGTATCCAACCATCTCTGACACAAGTATCCGACCATCTTTGACACAAGTATCCAACCATCTCTGACACAAGTATCCAACCATCTCTGACACAAGTATCCAACCATCTCTGACACAAGTATCCGACCATCTTTGACACAAGTATCCAACCATCTCTGACACAAGTATCCAACCATCTCTGACACAAGTATCCAACCATCTCTGACACAAGTATCCAACCATCTCTGACACAAGTATCCGACCATCTTTGACACAAGTATCCGACCATCTTTGACACAAGTATCCAACCATCTCTGACACAAGTATCCGACCATCTTTGACACAAGTATCCAACCATCTCTGACACAAGTATCCGATCATCACCGACAGAAGTATCCGACCATCTTTGACACAAGTATCCGACCATCTTTGACACAAGTATCCAACCATCTCTGACACAAGTATCCGATCATCTTTGACACAAGTATCCGATCATCTTTGACACAAGTATCCAACCATCTCTGACACAAGTATCCGATCATCTTTGACAGAAGTATCCGACCATCTTTGACACAAGTATCCAACCATCTCTGACACAAGTATCCGATCATCATCGACAGAAGTATCCGACCATCTTTGACACAAGTATCCGACCATCTTTGACACAAGTATCCGACCATCTTTGACACAAGTATCCGACCATCTTTGACACAAGTATCCGACCATCTTTGACACAAGTATCCGACCATCTTTGACACAAGTATCCGACCATCTTTGACACAAGTATCCGACCATCTTTGACACAAGTATCCGACCATCTTTGACACAAGTATCCGACCATCTTTGACACAAGTATCCGACCATCTTTGACACAAGTATCCGACCATCTTTGACACAAGTATCCGATCATCATCGACAGAAGTATCCGACCATCTTTGACACAAGTATCCGACCATCTTTGACACAAGTATCCGACCATCTTTGACACAAGTATCCGACCATCTTTGACACAAGTATCCGATCATCATCGACAGAAGTATCCGACCTTCTTTGACACAAGTATCCGACCATCTTTGACACAAGTATCCGACCATCTTTGACACAAGTATCCGACCATCTCCGACACAAGTATCCGACCATCTCCGACACAAGTATCCGACCAACTTTTACACAGGTATAAGGAAAGACTCTGGACACACCCCCGATGAATATTGCCAGTTTGTATATGACGTGCCATCAAACTCAGAAAGGTCCAAAGTGATTTCAACTCTGAGTTTGAAATTCCCGTGATCCTTGTTTTGTCTCGGGGCGGGCCACTCAATCGTGATAGAACTGGTTTGAGAAAGCTGTGTTTAGATTGTCCTTGAACTGAGATGTGTCAACGAAAAGGTAGAGTGACTGAAAGTAAGTTAATACGGGGTTAACCAACGACAGAACAAAGGAATACGTAAAGTGGGTCATTGGATTTAATATAACGAGAACGAAGAGAGAGATATTGTGTATGTGCTTGTACCAGGAACAAACATAATAGCGAAGAAGTCATGAACAAATGTGTGCCGAAGACTACAACACCGTAATGTGCTTTGTTATAGTTCAACGCGGTTCTCTAATCATCATCATTATCGAGTGCCGTATACGCAATGAAGGTTGGCTACCATGGATCGCCATTCTACTCTATTTCTTGCTTTGATGGTGCAGGTTGTCATAGATTGACTTGTCCAGCTTTTGATGTTACTCGTCCATGTTAGTCTTGTTCTGCCTCTGCCTCTTTTACCTTGTATTTTCCTTTCCAATATTATTTTTAGTAGGCTGTTGTGTCTTTTAACATGACCAAAAATTTCATTTGTCTTGCCTTAATTGTATTTAGTAGTTCTCTTTTTATTTTTAGTTGTTTTAGAACCTCATCGCTTGTTTTTTTTCCTTTCCATCCAATTCTACCTATTCTTCTATAAATCCACATTTCAAAGGCTTCAATTTTCTGTTCTGTTTTCTTGTCTAATGTCCCTGTTTCTGCACCATACAGGAATATTGAGAAGATGTAACATTTTGCTTTTCTTAGCTTGAGCCCTAGTGTTATTTGTATTGTTGTTAGTTCTCTAATAAACATAGTAAATGAGAGTTATTGATAAAAAATGTACTATATATTGTTGTATCCTTGTGATATCCTGGCTTACTCAGTGACCGTTCTGATGTGTCCTGGTAGTGATTAATCTATCTATCTATTGTCCTTTCGAGCCGAAGACGGCACATAGGGCAGAACCACAATCTCAAAAACAGAAACATTGCGCCAAAATTGTATTGCCACAATTTGGCCATACTTGTGCCAAAATGGCACATATTGCAGAGATCACTGTGACTAATAAGGACCTTTTATTGAGGTGTTCAGTTTCGTATCGATGATACAAACATTACCGCCTGCTACACACTAACAGTTAAATGAAATAAGGTACACATGTGTAATTCGTGGATTTTGTTTGATATCGGATGACCACAAGGATGTAAACAACACCGGGGACTAGAAAAGGTAGGTTAATTTTGTATTCACTGTTCTTGACATATACCCCAGGGACATGCCTGGAATAACAATTGGAGATTCTAATATAAATAATCAAAGGTATACTGATGATACAGTCTTAATCGCTAAGAGTGAAAATGAGTTACAAGAAATGTTGGACATTGTAGTGAAGGAAAGCAAAAATAAAGTAATTAAAGAGTACGTCACGCCATCTTATTATGTAGAGCCAGTCTTAACATATGGATGTGAATCATAAACAATAGGAAAACAGACAAGAAAATCACTGGAGGCTGTAGAAATGTGGATTTACAGAAGAATGTTGAGAATACCATGGGCAGTTAAGAAGAGTAATGAAAATGTTCTGAAAGAGGCCAAAGCAAAAAGAGAGCTAATTTTCAATATTAGGAAGAAACAATCATCATTTTTTGGGCACGTAATGAGAAGGGATAAAATGGAATATATTGTAACAACTGGGAAAACTGAGGGACGAAGAGATAGAGGGAAGCAAAGAGAAAAGATACCAGACAGCTTAAGAGAATGGTTTGACAGAAGGCCAACAACAGAAATGATAAATAACGGCCAAGATAGAAAGTTGTGGAGAGACATGATCACTTACACCAGCAGGCATGGTACTTGATGATGATGACGTTCTTGACATGCACTCACATCTTAATAACATTCATAAATATATTTACACTAGAAAACAATGGATTCTTTAATTAAAATATTAATTCATTAATTAACTAAAATGGAATTCTTCATTCTTTATCACGATACTTTCAACACCGCGTGACGTCACACACGGCTTGTATTGTTATCCATCTCTATTCTGGTCTAGATATTCTGTATTCTGACTTTTCTCTTTAGAAGGGCCAGTTTTGGATTCACTTTTCTTACCTTCTCATCACATATCCAAAATATGCCCTTCTTTCTTTAATTGTTGATGAGATATTTGGCTGCATGGCAATTTCTCTTATTCATTCTGCATCACGCATGCATTTTCACTTTAGACAGTACCTTCCTTATAGAGTACCTTACATGCGCATATGGTGCATTCTATTTTCATAATGTGCCTTCAATGTGCATATATTACCTTATATGTGTACAGAGTACTTTAGATGTCCATTATGCGTGTGCACTTTGTCTTAGATGTGCATGAAAAGTGTGCCGTAATTATGCTTACTGTACTTTAGACATGTATAATTCCATAGATGTGCATGCAGTACCATAGATGTGCATACAGTACCATAGATGTGTATTCAGTACCATAGATGTGCATGCAGTACCATAGATGTGCATACAGTACCATATGTGCATTCAGTATCATAGATGTGCATGCAGTACCTTAGATGTGCATTCAGTACCATAGATGTGCATGCAGTACCATAGATGTGCATGCAGTACCACATATGTGCATGTAGTACCTTAGATGTGCATGCAGTACCATAGATGTGCATTCAGTACCATAGATGTGCATGCAGTACCACAGATGTGCATACAGTACCATAGATGTGCATTCAGTACCATATATGTGCATGCAGTACCATAGATGTACATACAGTACCATATATGTGCATTCAGTACCATAGATGTGCATTCAGTACCATAGATGTGCATTCAGTACCTTAGATGTTCGTGATATGTGTGTAGTGTGCCTTAGCTATGCACACAGTACCTTAAATATGCAGACAGACAGGCAGACAGACAGACAAATATAAATGGATGGACGGGAAGGGACGGATCGACAGACAGACAGACGGTCTGGCGGACGGAAAGAGAGAGAGAGAGACAGACAGACAGACCGACAGACAGATAGACAGAAAGGCAAGCAAACAGTCTAACATATGTCTGTATATTCTTTCTTTCTTTCTTTGTCCCGCTTTCTCTCTTTTTTCTTTCTTTCTTTACTTCTCAAAGATGCTATCTGAGAATGTACAAAAATAGAATATATCTTCACCTTGACCCTTCACGCATTGCTTGACGTCACATAGGGCTTGTATTTTTCACGATCCATCCCTATTTTGGGTGAGGTGTTTCATCTATGCCAGCTAACTTTGCTTCTCTTATATGTGTTCTTTTCAGTGTCTCTCTGGGTCTTCCTCTTTTTTCTGTATCTGTGTTTCCCATAGAAGAGCCTGTTTTGAAATTCTCTTGTTGTTACTTCTCAGCACATGTCTGACATATGTCCATCTTTTTTCCTTAATTGTAGATGAGATCGTTGGTTACGTGGCCATTTCTCTTATTTTAATATTAGTCTTGAATTAATTCCATTGTACACATAGTATTTTTCTTAGGCATTTGTCGTCAAAAGCGTTTAGTTTTTTTCTCAATCTCTTTTGTTGTTTTCCGGCTTTCACATACATAGCTAAGTGTTGATAATATGTTTGAGTTGAATATTCTAAGTTTGGTTTCTTGTATAATATTTTCGATTTCCATATTTTGTCCAGGTTATTAAACTTGTTGCTGCTTTTGCTATCCTGCTTCCGCTCTCTTTCTTTGTTTCATCTTCTTGATCTATATTACTACCGAGATGTGTATAGTGGTCTACACTTTCCAATGCTTGTCGATTGAGATATATATCGCACTCTTAGAGTATTGTTATTTTTCATTATTTTTGTTTTATTTTGTTGATTTCGAGTTATATTTTTTCCGCTATGGGCGATAAGATATCTGTGATGTTTAGCCTCATGTTGATATTGTCACTTAGGTGCACTATATCATCTACAAAATCTAGATCTCCCAAATAATTCGTGTCCTACCATTTCATGCCATTATTGCCGTTGCAACATTTATTCATTATGTAATCAATGGTCAGCCGCGATAGCTCAGTGGTTAGTGAACTGGACTACAAAGGACAAGAGGTAGAGTTCGATCCCAACCGACGGCTTCCGGGTTCACCCCGCCTTTAATGGGTACTGGATCTTTCTCTGGGAAAGTAAAACGGCACGGGCGTAATACCGACCACATTACCCCAAAAATCATGTACTGAAGGTCTGTAAAACTTATGGTCACTAACACCATATTCCCTATACGCCACTTGGCGTGACGGGGGTACTTGACTTTTTTAAATCAATGGTAGTTCCAAATAGAACTGGTGATAGTATACACCTCTGTTTGACTCCTGTTTCAATCCGAAACCAATCACTCATTCCCTCCTGCGAACTGCGCAGTATAGCCGTCATATATGCGTCTCGTAAAAACAAAAAGAACAGCAGATATCGAAGAAAATGCAAAGCAGAATTCGAAGATTAATGACACGAGGATTGAAAGGATTAAGTTGTAAGAAGATTAAATCGAGATTAATTATTGATTAAGAGAGCGAGCAATACTGAACTCTCCTACAGTCACAAAAATGTGTACTTCCTTGATAGCAGGTGCACACTTTGGTGAAAGATGGTTCACAAAAAGAAACAAAAACGATTTTAAAGAGGAAATGGATTTACACTCTTTTGAGATATTACAGCCATCATATAATGCCGCCAATTCCATAGCAGCCGTATCATTAATGAAAATACAAGCTATACAAATATTCATTACCAATCAAGATTATAAACTGCTATGTGTTAGTTTAAGAGAGCCGCGATAGCTCAGTGGTTAGTGAACTGGACTACAAAGGACAAGGGGTAGGGTTCGATCCCAACCGACGGCTTCCGGGTTCACCCTGCCTTAAATGGGTACCGGATTTTTTTTAAAATGGGAAAGTAAAGTAGCACGGGCGTAATACCGACCACATTACCCCAAAAATCATGTGCCGAAGGTCTGTAAAATATAGGGTCATTAACACCATATTTCCCTATACGCCACTTGGCGTGACGGGGGTACTTTACATTTTTTATGTGTTAGCTTATTCCCTTTATTTTTTTTTTTTACTAAGAAATTTGCTATTATAGTACAGTGGCTATTTGTATCAACTGACAAAATAGGGAAGGGGAAAAGAGGCGGTGATGACGTGACGAGTTCACGAGAAACGCATTCTTCCCGCCTAGTCTAATTTACATTGCAGCTTATCTCAGCTCTATTTATATACCCCGCTTTGTCCTGTCTCATCAGCCAATCACAAATTGATTACACAACCGAATATTTATTTCTAGCAGAGATTGTTCAAATGAGGACTGTGGAATCGATCTACTGCAAAGGTTCCCAAATTGTGGATCATTGTTTCCCTGCTCCCTCCCTCCCTCCCTCCCTCCCTCCCTTCCTCCCTCCCTCCCTCCCTCCCTCCCTCCCTCCCTCCCTACCTCCCTCCCTCCCACCCTCCCTCCCTCCCTTCCTCCCTCCCTCCCTTCCTCCCTTCCTTCCTCCCTTCCTCCCTTCCTCCCTTCCTCCCTTCCTCCCTTCCTTCCTTCCTTCCTTCCTTCCTTCCTTCCTTCCTTCCTTCCTTCCTTCCTTCCTTCCTTCCTTCCTTCCTTCCTTCCTTCCTTCCTTCCTTCCTTCCTTCCTTCCTTCCTTCCTTCCTTCCTTCCTTCCTTCCTTCCTTCCTTCCTTCCTTCCTTCCTTCTTCCTTCCTTCCTTCCTTCCTTCCTTCCTTCCTTCCTTCCTTCCTTCCTTCCTTCCTTCCTTCCTTCCTTCCTTCCTTCCTTCCTTCCTTCCTTCCTTCCTTCCTTCCTTCCTTCCTTCCTTCCTTCCTTCCTTCCTTCCTTCCTTCCTTCCTTCCTTCCTTCCTCCTTCCTTCCTTCCTTCCTTCCTTCCTTCCTTCCTTCCTTCCTTCCTTCCTTCCTTCCTTCCTTCCTTCCTTCCTTCCTTCCTTCCTTCCTTCCTTCCTTCCTTCCTTCCTTCCTTCCTTCCTTCCTTCCTTCCTTCCTTCCTTCCTTCCTTCCTTCCTTCCTTCCTTCTTCCTTCCTTCCTTCCTTCCTTCCTTCCTTCCTTCCTTCCTTCCTTCCTTCCTTCCTTCCTTCCTTCCTTCCTTCCTTCCTTCCTTCCTTCCTTCCTTCCTTCCTTCCTTCCTTCCTTCCTTCCTTCCTTCCTTCCTTCCTTCCTTCCTTCCTTCCTTCCTTCCTTCCTTCCTTCCTTCCTTCCTTCCTTCCTTCCTTCCTTCCTTCCTTCCTTCCTTCCTTCCTTCCTTCCTTCCTTCCTTCCTTCCTTTCTTCCTTCCTTTCTTCCCTTCCCTTTCCAAGTTGTGTAGCACGAGTTGTTATGTTGAATATAGCTAGATATCTCTTTGATTTAATCTATCCATCTCTTTCTGTATCTACCTTTTGCTCTATAGCCGGCCTGATGTTTTCATGTTCGGGCTGCAGGCTCATTAGCTTTCCTGTTTAGATGGCAACATTTCTGGACCCTTCATTTTCTTTATGAAACTTAATCTCTGTATTTTATCAACAACTTCAGTGTTTATCAACACCATCGTTGTTTAATAACATCCGCATTGTTTATCAACACAATCATTGTTTATCAACACTATCATTGTTTATCAACACAATCATTGTTTATCAACACTATCATTGTTTATCAACACTATCATTGCTTATAAACACCATCATTGTTTATCAACACCATCATTGTTTATCAAGAACATCATTGTTTATCAACACCATCATTGTTTATCAAGAACACCATTGTTTATCAACAACATCATTGTTTATCAAGAACATCATTGTTTATCAACACCATCATTGTTTATCAACACCATCATTGCTTATCAACACAATCATTGTTTATCAAGAACATCATTGTTTATCAAAACCATCATTGTTTATCAAAACCATCATTGTTTATCAAGAACATCATTGTTTATCAAGAACATCATTGTTTATCAACACCATCATTGCTTATCAACACAATCATTGTTTATCAACAACATCATTGTTTTTCAAGAACATCATTGTTTATCAAAACCATCATTGTTTATCAATAACATCATTGTTTATCAACAACATCATTGTTTATCAACACCATCATTGTTTATCAACAACATCGTTTATCAATAACATCAGTGTATATCAATAACATCATTGCTTATCATCAACATCAGTGTTTATCAACACCATCATTGTTTATCATCATCATCATTGTTTATCAATAACATCATTGTTTATCAACAACATCATTGTTTATCAACAACATCATTGTAACTATGTTTTTCCCCTCATTGGGTATCAACTATAAAGGAGGAAAGCTGCGACTATATCAACAGAATTAATTCACGAAATGACACCTCCACACTCAGAAAGCACGTCTAGCAAACACTAAAACTCGTGGGTTTTGTTGTCATAAACAGTCCAACTGGGGGCCAGGAAATATGAAGATCTATAGAACTCCATGTCTAGTTTCATATAACAACTATTTTTTTACATCTAGAGATGGGATTTCTCAGAAGAATGTTGAAAGTTCCCTGGACAGCTAAAAAGACCAGCGAGGAAATTCTCAAAGAGGCCAACACAAAAAGGGAGGTCATAAAAAAAAACATAAGAGAGAAACAATCAACATTTTTCGGGCACATCATGTGAAGAGGAAAGTTGGAATACTTGGTTACAACTGGCTAAATACAGGGAAAGAGAGATTGCGGACGACAAAAAAAGAGAATACTATAAAAGAAAATACTAGATATCTTGGTGTCATGACATGGAAAACAGTCAACAACAGACAATACGATGCATTGTGGATAG
Source organism: Megaustenia siamemsis (assembly GCA_032433765.1). Classification (NCBI taxonomy): domain Eukaryota; kingdom Metazoa; phylum Mollusca; class Gastropoda; order Stylommatophora; family Ariophantidae; genus Megaustenia; species Megaustenia siamemsis. The sequence continues at coordinate 12,044,513 of JAVIAB010000050.1, forward strand.
AAGATTGTGGAAGGACATGATCGCCTACGCCAACCGGTATGGCACATGATGATCATAATGATGTAGGTATTCTATGTTTCCATGTGTTAGTGCCTGATCGTCTGCATAATAGAAGCTCGTTGATCTCCCCTGTCTCTGATGGGTTGGTTAACTTGCATATATAGTCCATGTATGTAATAAACAGTAGGGGGGATAGTACACGCCCCTGTCTTACACCTGATCTAACTTCGAAGTGGTCCGTGTAGCCTGCTGCTGTTCTGACACTGCAGCTACTGTTGATATAGAGACTTTTAATTATGTTGGTTAGATGTTGACTTACTCTGTATGTTGTTAGCTTAGTATCTCCCATAGTTGTTCTGTTTACTCTGTAGAATGTTTTTTCCTGGTCAATGAAAGCTATGTACACATTTTGATTGTGTTCTGTCGTCTTTTCTGCCAGCTGTTTTAAGGTGAATAGAGCGTCAGTACATCCTCTTTCTTTCTTTTTTTTTTTTTTTTTGTTTAATTCCCATTTGAGAATCGCTTAACTGTAGTTCTATTATTGGTCTCAGCATTTCCCCCCCCCCCCCCATAATTTTGGCGTATATCTCTCCCATGTGATTGAGAAGCGATATAGTCAAGTCAAGTACACCCGTCACGCCAAGTGGCGTATAGGGGAAATGGTGTTAGTGACCATAAATTTTACAGACCTTCGGCACATAATTTTTGGGGTAATGTGGTCGGTATTACGCCCGTGCTGCTTTACTTTCCCAGAAAAAAATCCGGTACCAATTAAAGGCTGGGTGGCCATACCGAAGAAGTCATGCACCACTGATTGTGACGACCATCGCACTATTAGTCTCATGAGCCATATGACTAAAATATTACTAAGAATCATCATGAGACGTGTAAGGAACAAAATAAAACCAGAAATAAGTGAGGAACAATGTGGATTTGTGGAAGGAAAGGGCACCAATAATGCAATATACATCTTAAGGACATTGATAGAAAGATCTATAGAGGTAAAGATCTATAGAGGTAAAGAAAGATCTATATATGTGCTTTATAGACTACACGAAAGCACTTGACAAAGTAAAGCATGTGGAAATAATCAATATGCTGGAGAAATTAAGCATTGATGGCAAGGATCTGCGAATCATAAAAAAAAAACATGCACTAGCAACAAACAGCAGCTATACGAATTAACAACCAAACAGGACAATTCCAATATATAAAACAAGGAGTCAGACAAGGCTGTGTTCTGACGCCGGATTTGTTTTCACTTTACAGTGAACATATTATGAGATCAATAGTAGATAAAAAAGGAATTGAAGTCAACGGTCACAAAATAAATAATTTGCGATATGCGGATGACACTGTCTTAATAGCAGAGACAGAGAACGAACTACAAGAAATGATAGACATAATAGTAAAAGAAACATCAAGAAATGTCTCAGTCTGAATAGTAAGAAAACAGAAGTAATGGTCATATCGAAGAAACAATCATCACCAGCCAGCTGAGAGTATTACACAACAGACCCTTCTTTTGAATCCCCAGGGAATGTAACAAGGGGGAAAGCCAAATAAAATGGTAGAATACAGGGGGAAACAGGGGTGTAAAGGATGGATAAGACATAGAGCGATATTAAGAAAATGGCAAGAAACAGAACGGCTTGGAGAGTGTTTGTTGAAAACCTATGCTCCACAGGGAGCTGAAGTTAAGTAGAGGAAGAACTTTTAATCATCATCATTGAGTGCCGTCTCCGCATCGAAGGTTGGCTACCATGGAGCGCCATTCCACTCTGTCTCCTGCTTTGATGGTGAAGATTGTCATAGGTTGACTTGTCCATCTTTTGATGTTACTCGTCCATGTTAGTCTTAGTCTACCTCTGCCTCTTACACCCTGTATTCTCCCTTCCAATATTACTTTTATTAGGCTGTTGTGCCTTTTAACATGGCCCAAAATGTCATTTGTCTTGTTCTAATTGTGTTTAGTAGTTCCTAAAACAATAGTTAGAATTTCTCTCCATGGCTTTCTTTGGAATGTTACGTGATGAGGCTCCAATCTCTTTCACGGTAGTCTGCCATATTCGAACTTTGAATATGTAGATCGAATTCAACCCGATCTCTTCAAAAAACGAATTCATTAGCCACTGGTGCACCGCATTTATTTTCCCTTTGAGAATAAATGAATGCCCGTATAGAAGAACAATTTGAAGAAAGATAGGACCCGCAAAGACAGAATTCCATTGAATGAAACACACTTCTGTAACAAATCATTGTCATTGTTAGAAAACGTGTAGGGAACGGGCAAAACAATGTAGAGCTGCTGTAAAGCTGGTAGCAAGGAGCCAGTAGTAGGGTGTACTACTCCTACAAGGTATGGTGACAGCTTTACAAGAAAGGAACCCAACAAAATACGTTTCGGCCAACATGTGGCCTTCTTCAGAAAACAGTAACAACGACAAAAAACGATGAAACACAGATATCTACTGCTACATCTAGGATGATTGGGACAGGTAAATTAAGGAGAGGTGGACAAAGGTGTAAGATAGGAATTGAACTACAATTGAACTTGTTATACTATGTGGAAGTGAGTCATGGACAATAAGTAATACAACACAGAAAATATTCGAGGCAGCTGAGATGTGGTTTATCAGGAAGAATTCTACGAATTCCATGGATTAAAAAAAAATATAATTGAAGAATGATTAAAACGAGCTGGAGAAATCTTTTTTTTTTTTTTCGTACTATGAGATATTACAACGTGTTTAGCCTCTTCATTTGATTTTATTCATTAATTCGTGTAATTCAAACCGACTTCCGTGTTTTCAATTTTGTTGTCATGACAACGTTAAGGTTCGTTAACAATTTTATAGAATGGCAAAAGCAGCAATCGTTCGTGAGTGTGTGTGTGTGTGTGTGTGTGTGTGTGTGTGTGTGGGGGGTGGGTGGGGGGTGGTGGGGAGAGATCTCTAACAAATAGGGTTTTAAAGATAGGACATCAACTGAATGAGTGGTTCTGTTAAAATCATGTCAATTTAGTGATACTAAGACTGTTGATGCACAATAAAGACAAGTGGAACAATATTAAAGAAAGATAAATGAATTTAAATATCTGGGAACAATTTTAACCTCAGATGGTAAATATACACCAGAGGTGAGATGCAGAATGGCTCAAACAAACGCAACTTTCCAAAAAAATGAGGAAGATACTGTGGAATCCATTTTTGACAATACAAACAAGAAAACGAGTTCTTAAATTTTATGTAGAGCCAGTCTTAACATATGGATTTGAATCATGGGCAATAGGAAAACAGACAAGAAAATCACTGGAGGGGAGGCAGTAGAAATGTGGTTTTAGGTCAAAGCAAAAAGAGAGCTAATTTCCAAAATGAGGAAGAAATAATCATCATTTTTTGGCCATGTAATGAGAAGATGACAACTGGAATATATTGTAACAACTGGAAAAATTGAGGGACGAAGAGATAGAGAGAAGCAAAGAGAGAAAATACCAGACTGCTTAAGAGAATGGCTTGGCAGAAGGTCAACAACAGAAATGATAAAGAACTGTCGAGATCGAAAGTTGTGGAGAGACATGATCACCTACGCCAGTAGGCCCGGTACTTGATGATGATGATGAATATAGGAGTTTCTGTGGGGATTTAAAGGGCCGAGAAAAATAAGACTGGCGGGCTGAATCTGGTCCGCGGACCTCCTTTTGACCGTTACAGCATATGGTGTTTACGGTATGTGTGACCACATTCTTGTCCATGACCACCGCCCATTTTTTGGGGTCACGTAGTTGGCACCGCGCCAGGGCCGCTTATACTACCCAAAGAATGGTGGTCGATTTCACCAGAGACACATTAAAGCCTCTGTGGCTGAGTGGTTAGTGCGCTCGATTCCTAATAATGAAGGTCAGGGTTCGATTCCAGAATTGAATTGAATCCAGTGTTGGATCTCTTTGGACGGAAAATCTAAAGTGTTCACCTAGCCACATTTAAAATTAGTTTATCAGTTTAAATAATAAAATTAGTTTAATAATTAGATCTATGGTACTGGTTTTTGATTGAGTGAGAGCAACGACAACGATTACAACTACTACTACCACTACCACCACTACTACCAACACTACTACTACAACTACTACCACTACTACTGCCACTACTACTACAACTACTACCAACCACTACTACCACTACTACTACCACTACTACCACGACTACAACTACTACCACTACTACTACAACCACTACCACTACTACCACTACTACTGCCACCACTACTACAACTACTACCACCACTACTACTACAACGACTACCACCACTACTACCACTACCACGACTACAACTACCACCACCACCACCACTACTACTACTGCTATTACTGCTACTACTACTACCTCTACTACTAATACTACCACCACAACTACCACTACTGCTACTACTACTACCACCACTACTACTACTACAACTACTACTACCACTATTACCACTACTACCACGACTACAACTACAACCACCACCACTACTACTACTGCTACTACTACTACCGCAATCACTACTACTACTACAACTACTACTACTACTACTACCATGACTACAACTGCTACTACTACTAGTAGTACAACTACTACTACCATCATTACTACTACTAATACTGCTACTACTACTATAACCACTACTACTACTACTACTACTACTACTACTACCACCACCACTACTACTACTACTACTACCACTACTATTACTACTACTGCTACTACTATTACTACTACTACCACTACTACTACTACCACCACTACTAATACTACTACTGCTACTACTACTACCACTACTAATACTACTACCGCTACTATCACTACTACCACTATTACTACTACCATTACTAATACTAATACCGCTACTACCACTACTGCTACTACCACTACTACTAATACAACTATACTATCAAAACTACTACCACTACTACTGCTACTCCCACTGCCGCTACTACTACCACTACTACTACTTCAACCACTACTACTACTTCAACCATTACTACTACTACTACAACCACTTCTACTAATACTAATACTAATACCACTACTACTACTACTACTACTACTACTACAACTACTACTACTACTACCACCACTACTACTACTGCTACCACTACCACTACTACTGGTAGCACCACCACTACTACTACTACCACTACCACCACTACTACCACTTCCATCACTACTACCACTACTACCACTATTACTACTACCACCACTACCACTACTACCACTACTACTGCTACTACCACTACTATTACTGCTGCTACTACTACTACTACTACTACTACTACTACAACTACTACTTCCACTACTACAGCCTCCACTACTACGTCTACTACCACTATCACTACTACCACCACCACTACTACTACAGCTACTACTACCACTACAACTACTACCACTACTACCACTATCACTACTACCACTACTACCACTACTACCACTATCACTACTAATACTACCATTGCTACCACTATCACTACTACTACCACTACTACCAATATCATTACTACCACTATCACTACAACTACTACCATACTAGTACCACTACTACTACAGCTACTACTACCACTACAACTGCTACCACTACTACCACTATCACTACTACTGCCACTACTACTACTACCACTACTACCACTATCACTACTACTACTACCACTACTACCACTATGACTACTACCACTATCACTACAACAACTACCACTACTACCACTACTACTACTACCACTACTACCACTATCACTACTACCACTATCTACTACTACTACCACTACTACTAATGCTACTGCTACCACTATCACTAACAGTCCTACAACAGTAGCAATGATAATATAATAACATACAACTTTCCCAAAAATTGTCAACGTTGGTCCTGACTTAACGAGTTAAACCCGTCAGTGACGGTCACCATATTGAAGCCATCTATTTCACCTAACCTCAATCAACTGTGATCGAATCCCTGGGGTTTATCGACCCGTTGATTGTCGTATGAAGCCAGCTTTGATCACACCCCTGATTTAACTATCTAGAACACACAATTTCCATTGATGTTCTAACTGTAGCCAAAATGACACGATTGGACAGGCTGGAATTATTGCTGAACAAATGAGATCTGAATCTACAAATAGTTGGTTTGAACTTTTGATTCTTCCAATAAACAAGATGCAGAAAAATCAGGCCAGTGGTTCTCAAATATTTTAACTCAAGATTTTAGAATGACATTTTACAACAGAGGTGAGACGCATAATCATCATGTGCCATACCGGTTGGCGTAGACGATCATGTCCTTCCACAATCTTATATCTACAGTGCATCGTATCAGTTCTGTTGTTGACTGCTTTCCATGCCATGACACAAAGCCATCCAGTATTTTCTGTCTTTGTCGTCCGCGATATCTTTTTCTATTTATTTTACCGGTTGTAACCAAGTATTCCAACTTTCCTCTTCTCATGATGTGCCCCAAAATATTGATTGTTTCTTTGTGATGTTTTTTTAAGGAGCTGCCATTTTTGTTGGCCTCTTTGAGAATTTCCTCACTGGTCTTTTTGGCTGTCCAGGGAACTTTCAACATTCTTCTGAGAAATCCCATCTCTGTGGCCTCTAATCGTCTTTTCATTTGTTTTTCTACTGCCCATGATTCGCTTCCATAGGTCAGAATTGGTTCTGTATAACACCGATGAACTCTCTTTCTCATTTCTATCGACATAGATTTGTTGCATAAGATATTTTTCATTTTATGAAATGCTATTTTGACCTGAGCTATTCTGCATTTTTTGTTGGTGGGGCATCTCCCATCTGATGTTATTATTGTGCCCAAGTATTTCAGATGTTGCACTTGTTTCAAATTTGTCCTGTTTATTTTTATGCTGCATGCTGGTGATGATAGTCTCTTCGATATGACCATTACTTCTGTTTGTTTTTTTTTGAGACCTTTCTTGTTGCTTTCTTTTACTATTATGTCTATCATTTCTTGTAGTTCATTCTCGGTCTCTGCTATTAAGACTGTGTCATCCGCATATCACAAATTATTTATGTTGTGACTGTTGACATCAATTACATTTTGACGCATAATAGCTCAGATAAAAAACAGCTTTACAAAAATGAGGTAGATACTGTGCAATCCACGGTTCGACCCTGACCGACGACTTGCGGGTTCACCCAGCCTTAAATTAGTATCGCATGTTTTTCTGGGAAAGTAAAGTGACACGGGTGTAATACCAACCACATTACCCCAAAAATCATGTGCCGAAGGTCTGTAAAATTTATGGTCACTAACGCCATATTCCCTATACGCCACTTGGCGTGATGGGGGCTCTTTACTTCTTTTGACTGTGCAATCTATTTTTTTTTTTTTACAATGGAAACAAGAAAACAAGCTCTTAAATGTTATGTAGAATCAATCTAAAAATATGGATGTGAATCATGGACAACAGGAGACAAGAAATTACAGGAGGCTGCAGTATTGTGGTTTTACAGAAGAATGTTGAGAATAACATGGACAGCTAAGAAGAGTAATGAAAACGTTATGAGAGTGGTCCAAAGGAAAAAGAGATCTAATTTTCAATATTTGGGATAAATAATCATCATTTGTTGGCCATGCAATGAGAAGGGAACAGCTAAAATACATTATGACAAATGGGAAAATTGAGGGACGAAGAGATAGAGAGAAGCAAAGAAAAAAGATGCCAGAAAGTTTAAGAGCACGGCTTGGCAGAAGGTCAACAACAGAAATGATAAAGAACTGTCGAGATCGAGAGTTGTGGAGAGACATAATCACCTACGCAAGCAGGCATGGCACTTGAGGATGGTTATGGTTACTCGAAGGCCCCGGTATCACTGCAAACGAATACAAATCCATAATTGCTCAACGCCCGTGCCAGCGAAATCATCCGAATTAACATCTCATCTCATTGAAGAATACAAACAAAGAAAGGCAGCTGCAGTCCCCATCATAGCAGCTACATCACACGCCAAATGACATAATGCCAAGCGGCACCGAAAGTGACTGCAGCTGAATTGTCCTTCTTCATACGCTATCATTATTCATCGTAAACAATCGGAATATCGAAACACAATCCGGATGAAACACACAGCTCACGGTGTTCAAAGTGCACTAAATGCAGTAGCTCCGACAGCAAACCAGACTTTGAATCTGAAGAAACTGCAGTCAGAAACACCTAATGATGATAAGAATGAACAATTGAGCAGCATTAGCCTCAAAGGGAGGGGAACAGAGACAGAGGTTAAGCAGAAAATAAACGAGCCAGAAGAACGTACATCCAACTTAATTCAGTATGGGCAGCAGACACGAAGAACATATGGCGAACACCAGCATAAGATTATTTAACACAATTGTAAAAAAAAAGGCATCTTGTATAGTCCATGAGATAAAACAGCAGTAATAGTAGTAGCGGAGTTAGTAGCAGTAGTAGTAGCAGTAGTTGTAGTAGTAGCGGTGTTAGTAGCAGTAGTTGTAATAGTAGCGGTGTTAGTAGCAGTAGTAGTAGTTGTAGCGGTGTTAGTAGCAATAGTTGTAGCGGTGTTAGTAGCAATAGTTGTAGTTGTAGCGGTGTTAGTAGCAGTAGTAGTAGCAGTAGTAGTAGTTGTAGCGGTGTTAGTAGCAGTAGTAGTAGTAGTAGCAGTAGTTGTAGCAGTGGCGGTGTTAGTAGCAGTAGTAGTTGTAGCGATGTTAGTAGCAGTAGCAGTAGTTGTAGCAGTGGCGGTGTTAGTAGCAGTAGTAGTAGTAATAGTTGTAGCGGTGTTATAACAGTATTAGTAACAGTAGTTGCAGTAGTAGCGGTGTTAGTAGCAGTAGTAGTAGTAGCAGTAGTTGCAGTAGTAGCGGTGTTAGTAGCAGTAGTAGTAGTAGCAGTAGTTGTAGTAGTAGCGGTGTTAGTAGCAGCAGTGGTAGTAGTAGTAGTTGTAGCGGTGTTAGTAGTAGTAGTAGTAGTAGTAGTTGTTGTTGTAGCGGTGATAGTAGCAGTAGTGGTAGTAGTAGTAGTTGTTGTAGCAATGTTAGTAGCAGTAGTAGTTGTTGTAGCGGTGTTAGTAGCAGTAGTAGTTGTTGTAGCGGTGTTAGTAGCAGTAGTAGTAGTAGGAGTAGTTGTTGTAGCGGTGTTAGTAGTAGTAGAAGTTGTTGTAGCGGTGTTAGTAGCAGTAGTAGTAGTTGTAGCGGTGTTAGTAGTAGTAGCAGTTATTATAGCGGTGTTAGTAGCAGTAGTAGTTGTTGTAGCGGTGTTAGTAGCAGTAGTAGTTGTTGTAGCGGTGTTAGTAGCAGTAGTAGTTGTTGTAGCGGTGTTAGTAGCAGTAGTAGTAGTAGTAGTAGTTGTTGTAGCGGTGTTAGTAGCAGTAGTAGTTGTTGTAGCGGTGTTAGTAGCAGTAGTAGTAGTAGTAGTTGTTGTTGTAGCGGTGTTAGTAGCAGTAGTAGTTGTTGTAGCGGTGTTAGTAGCAGTAGTAGTTGTTGTAGCGGTGTTAGTAGCAGTAGTAGTAGTAGTAGTAGTTGTTGTAGCGGTGTTAGTAGCAGTAGTAGTAGTAGTTGTAGTTGTTGTAGCGGTGTTAGTAGTAGTAGTAGTAGTTGTTGTAGCGGTGTTAGTAGCAGTAGTAGTAGTAGTAGTTGTTGTTGTAGCGGTGTTAGTAGCAGTAGTAGTAGTAGTAGTAGTTATTGTTGTAGCGGTGTTAGTAGCAGTAGTAGTAGTAGTAGTAGTAGTTGTTGTAGCGGTGTTAGTAGAAGTAGTAGTTGTTGTAGCGGTGTTAGTAGCAGTAGTAGTAGTAGTAGTAGTTGTTGTAGCGGTGTTAGTAGCAGTAGTAGTAGTAGTAGTAGTTGTTGTAGCGGTGTTAGTAGTAGTAGTAGTTGTTGTAGCGGTGTTAGTAGTAGTAGCAGTTGTTGTAGCGGTGTTAGTAGTAGTAGTAGTTGTTGTAGCGGTGTTAGTAGCAGTAGTAGTAGTAGTAGCAGTTGTTGTAGCGGTGTTAGCAGTAGTAGTAGTTGTTGTAGCGGTGTTAGTAGCAGTAGTAGTAGTAGTAGTTGTTGTTGTAGCGGTGTTAATAGCAGTAGTAGTAGTAGTAGTTGTTGTTGTAGCGGTGTTAGTAGCAGTAGTAGTAGTAGTAGTAGTAGTAGTTGTTGTAGAGGTGTTAGTAGTAGTAGTAGTTGTTGTAGCGGTGTTAGTAGTAGTAGTATATGTTGTAGCGGTGTTAGTAGTAGTAGTAGGTGTAGCGGTGTTAGTAGTAGTAGTAGTAGTAGTTGTAGCGGTGTTAGTAGCAGTAGTAGTAGTTGTAGCGGTGTTAGTAGTAGTAGTAGCAGTTATTGTAGCGGTGTTAGTAGTAGTAGTAGTTGTTGTAGCGGTGTTAGTAGTAGTAGCAGTTGTTGTAGCGGTGTTAGTAGTAGTAGTAGTTGTTGTAGCGGTGTTAGTAATAGTAGTTGTTGTAGCGGTGTTAGTAGTAGTAGTTGTTGTAGCGGTGTTAGTAATAGTAGTTGTTGTAGCGGTGTTAGTAGTAGTAGCAGTTCTTGTAGCGGTGTTAGTAGTAGTGGTAGTTGTTGTAGCGGTGTTAGTAGTAGCAGTTGTTGTAGCGGTGTTAGTAGTAGTAGTTGTTGTAGCGGTGTTAGTAGTAGTAGTTGTTGTAGCGGTGTTAGTAGTAGCAGTTTTTGTAGCGGTGTTAGTAGTAGTAGCAGTTGTTGTAGCGGTGTTAGTAGTAGTAGTAGTTGTTGTAGCGGTGTTAGTAGTAGTAGCAGTTGTTGTAGCGGTGTTAGTAGTAGTAGTAGTTGTTGTAGCGGTGTTAGTAGCAGTAGTAGTAGTAGTAGCAGTTGTTGTAGCGGTGTTAGCAGTAGTAGTAGTTGTTGTAGCGGTGTTAGTAGCAGTAGTAGTAGTAGTAGTAGTTGTTGTTGTAGCGGTGTTAGTAGCAGTAGTAGTAGTAGTAGTTGTTGTTGTAGCGGTGTTAGTAGCAGTAGTAGTAGTAGTAGTAGTAGTTGTTGTAGAGGTGTTAGTAGTAGTAGTAGTTGTTGTAGCGGTGTTAGTAGTAGTAGTATATGTTGTAGCGGTGTTAGTAGTAGTTGTAGGTGTAGCGGTGTTAGTAGTAGTATCAGCGTGTTAGTAGTAGTAGCAGTAGTAGTAGCAGTAGTTGTAGTAGTAGCGGTGTTAGTAGTAGTAGTAGTAGTAGCAGCGTGTTAGTAGTAGTAGTTGTAGCGGTGTTAGTAGTAGTAGTAGTAGCAGTATTAGTAGTAGTAGTTGTAGCGGTGTTAGTAGTAGTAGTTTAGTGGTGTTAGTAGTAGTAGCAGTGTTAGTAGTAGTAGTAGTAGCGGTGTTAGTAGTAGTAGTTGTAGCGGTGTTAGTAGTAGTGCAGTAGCAGTGTAGTAGCGGTGTTAGTAGTAGTAGTAGTAGTCGTAGCGGTGTTAGTCGTAGTAGTAGTAGTAGTTGTACCGGTGTAAGTAGTAGTAGTAGTCGTTGTTGCGGTGTTAGTAGTAGTAGTAGAAGTAGTAGTTGAAGCGGTGTTAGTAGTAGTAGTAGTCGTACTGATGTTAGTAATAGTAGTAGTAGTTGTAATAGTAGCAGTATTAGTAGTGGTAGTAGTAGAAGTTGTAGCGGTGTTAGTAGCAGTAGCAGTAGCAGTGTTAGTAGTAGCGGTTTTAGTAGTAGTAGTAGTAGTAGTAGTCGTGTTAGTAGTAGTAGTAGTAGTCGTAGCGGTGTTAGTAGTAGTAGTAGTAGTAGTAGTTGTAGCGGTGTTAGTAGTAGTAGTAGTAGTAGTTGTAGCGGTGTTAGTAGCAGTAGTTGTAGTAGTTGTAGCGGTGTTAGTAGCAGTAGTAGTAGCAGTGTTAGTTGCAGTAGTGGTAGTAGTAGCGGTGTTAGTAGCAGTAGTAGCGGTGTTAGTAGTAGTAGCGGTGTTAGCAGCAGTAGTGTTAGAAGTAGCAGTTGTTGTAGCGGTGTTAGCAGTAGTAGTAGTTGTTGTAGCGGTGTTAGTAGCAGTAGTAGTAGTAGTAGTAGTTGTTGTAGCGGTGTTAGTAGCAGTAGTAGTAGTAGTAGTAGTTGTTGTAGCGGTGTTAGTAGCAGTAGTAGTAGTAGTTGTTGTAGCGGTGTTAGTAGCAGTAGTAGTAGTAGTTGTTGTAGAGGTGTTAGTAGTAGCAGTAGTTGTTGTAGCGGTGTTAGTAGTAGTAGTATATGTTGTAGCGGTGTTAGTAGTTGTAGTAGATGTAGCGGTGTTAGTAGTAGTAGTAGCAGCGTGTTAGTAGTAGTAGCAGTAGTTGTAGTAGTAGCGGTGTTAGTAGTAGTAGTAGTAGCAGTGTTAGTAGTAGTAGTTGTAGCGGTGTTAGTAGTAGTAGTTTAGCGGTGTTAGTAGTAGTAGCAGTAGCAGTGTTAGTAGTAGTAGTTGTAGCGGTGTTAGTTGTAGTAGTTTAGCGGTGTTAGTAGTAGTAGCAGTGTTAGTAGTAGTAGTAGTAGCGGTGTTAGTAGTAATAGTTGTAGCGGTGTTAGTAGTAGTGCAGTAGCAGTGTAGTAGCGGTGTTAGTAGCAGTAGTGGTAGTAGTAGTAGTTGTTGTAGCGGTGTTAGTAGCAGTAGTGGTAGTAGTAGTAGTTGTTGTAGCGGTGTTAGTAGCAGTAGTAGTTGTTGTAGCGGTGTTAGTAGCAGTAGTAGTTGTTGTAGTGGTGTTAGTAGCAGTAGTAGTAGTAGTTGTTGTAGCGGTGTTAGTAGCAGTAGTAGTAGTAGTAGTTTTTGTTGTAGCGGTGTTAGTAGCAGTAGTAGTAGTAGGAGTAGTTGTTGTAGCGGTTTTAGTAGCAGTAGTAGTAGTAGTAGTTGTTGTTGTAGCGGTGTTAGTAGCAGTAGTAGTAGTTGTTGTATCGGTGTTAGTAGCAGTAGTAGTAGTAGGAGTAGTTGTTGTAGCGGTGTTAGTAGCAGTAGTAGTAGTAGTAGTAGTTGTTGTAGCGGTGTTAGTAGAAGTAGTAGTTGTTGTAGCGGTGTTAGTAGCAGTAGTAGTTGTTGTAGCGGTGTTAGTAGCAGTAGTAGTAGTAGCAGTAGTTGTTGTAGCGGTGTTAGTAGTAGTAGTAGTTGTTGTAGCGGTGTTAGTAGCAGTAGTAGTAGTAGTAGCAGTTGTTGTAGCGGTGTTAGTAGTAGTAGTAGTTGTTGTAGCGGTGTTAGTAGCAGTAGTAGTAGTTGTAGCGGTGTTAGTAGTATTAGCAGTTGTTGTAGCAGTGTTAGTAGTAGTAGTAGTAGTAGGAGTAGTTGTTGTAGCGGTGTTAGTAGCAGTAGTAGTAGTAGTAGGAGTAGCTTTTGTAGCGGTGTTAGTAGCAGTAGTAGTAGTAGTAGTTGTTGTTGTAGCGGTGTTAGTAGCAGTAGTAGTAGTAGGAGTAGTTGTTGTAGCGGTGTTAGTAGCAGTAGTAGTAGTAGTAGTAGTTGTTGTAGCGGTGTTAGTAGAAGTAGTAGTTGTTGTAGCGGTGTTAGTAGCAGTAGTAGTTGTTGTAGCGGTGTTAGTAGCAGTAGTAGTAGTAGTAGTTGTTGTTGTAGCGGTGTTAGTAGTAGTAGTAGTTGTTGTAGCGGTGTTAGTAGCAGTAGTAGTAGTAATAGTAGTTGTTGTAGCGGTGTTAGTAGTAGTAGTTGTTGTAGCGGTGTTAGTAATAATAGTTGTTGTAGCGGTGTTAGTAGTAGTAGCAGTTGTTGTAGCGGTGTTAGTAGTAGTAGTAGTTGTTGTAGCGGTGTTAGTAGTAGCAGTTGTTGTAGCGGTGTTAGTAGTAGTAGTTGTTGCGGTGTTAGTAGTAGTAGTAGAAGTAGTAGTTGTAGCGGTGTTAGTAGTAGTAGTAGTAGTCGTACCGGTGTTAGTAATAGTAGTAGTAGTAGTAGTTGTAGCGGTGTTAGTAGCAGTAGTAGTAGCAGTGTTAGTAGTAGCGGTTTTAGTAGTAGTTGTAGTAGTAGTCGTGTTAGTAGTAGTAGTAGTAGTCGTAGCGGTGTTAGTAGTAGTAGTTGTAGCGGTGTTAGTAGTAGTAGTTGTAGCGGTGTTAGTAGCAGTAGTAGTTGTTGTAGCGGTGTTTGTAGCAGTAGTAGTAGTAGTAGTTGTTGTTGTAGCGGTGTTAGTAGCAGTAGTAGTAGTAGTAGTAGTTGTTGTAGCGGTGTTAGTAGCAGTAGTAGTAGTAGGAGTAGTTGTTGTAGCGGTGTTAGTAGCAGTAGTAGCTGGTGTTAGTAGCTGTAGTAGTTGTAGCGGTGTTAGTATCAGTAGTAGTAGTAGCTGTGTTAGTAGCAGTAGTAGTAGTAGCTGTGTTAGTAGCAGTAGTAGTTGTAGCGGTGTTAGTAGCAGTAGTAGTAGTAGCGGTGTTAGTAGCAGTAGTAGTAGTAGCGGTGTTAGTAGCAGTAGTAGTAGTAGCGGTGTTAGTAGCAGTAGTAGTAGTTGTTGCCGTGTTAGTGGCAGTAGTAGTAGTAGCAGTAGTAGTAGCGGTGTTAGTAGCAGTAGTAGTAGTAGCGGTGTTAGTAGAATTAGTAGTAGTAGTAGCGGTGTTAGTAGCATTAGTAGTATTAGCGGTGTTAGTAGTAGTAGTTGTGGCGGTGGTAGTGGCATTTGTAGTAGTAGCGGTGTTAGTAGCAGTAGTAGTAGTAGCAGTGTTAGTAGCAGTTGTAGTAGTAGCGGTGTTAGTAGCAGTAGTAGTAGTAGCGGTGTTATTAGCAGTGTTTGTAGCAGTTGTAGTAGTAGTGTTGTTAGTAGCAGTAGTAGTTGTAGCGGTGTGAGTAGTAGTAGTAGTAGTAGTTGTTGTAGCAATGTTAGTAGCAGTAGTAGTTGTGGCGGTGTTAGTGGCAGTAGTAGTAGTAGTAGCGGTGTTAATAGCAGTAATAGTAGTGGCGGTGTTAGTAGCAGTAGTAGTAGTAGCGGTGTTAGTAGTAGTAGTTGTGGCGGTGTTAGTGGCAGTAGCAGTTGTGGCGGTGTTAGTGGCAGTAGTAGTAGTAGCGGTGTTAGTAGCAGTAGTAGTAGTAGTAGCGGTGTTATTAGCAGTAGTAGCGGTGTTAGTAGTAGTAGTAGTAGCGATGTTAGTAGTAGTAGTAGCGGTGTTAGTAGTAGTAGTTGTTGTAGCGGTGTTAGTAGTAGTAGTAGTGGTGTTAGTAGCAGTAGTAGTAGTTTGTAGCGGTGTTAGTAGTAGTAGCGGTGTTAGTGGCAGTAGTAGTAGTTGTAGCGGTGTTAGTAGCAGTAGTAGTAGTTTAGCGGTGTTAGTAGCAGTAGTAGTAATTGTAGCGGTGTTAGTAGCAGTAGTAGTAGTAGTAGTAACGGTGTTAGTAGCAGTAGTAGTAGTAGTAGCGGCGTTAGTAGCAGTAGTAGTAGTCCTAGCGGTGTTAGTAGCAGTAGTAGTAGTTGTAGCGGTGTTAGTAGTAGTAGTAGTAATTGTAGCGGTGTTAGTAGCAGTAGTAGTAGTAGTAGTAGCGGTGTTAGTAGCAGTAGTAGTAGTAGTAGCGGCGTTAGTAGCAGTAGTAGTAGTCGTAGCGGTGTTAGTAGCAGTAGTAGTAGTAGTAGCGGTGTTAGTAGCAGTAGTAGTAGTAGCGGTGTTAGTAGTAGTAGCGATGTTAGTATCAGTAGTAGTAGTAGCGGTGTTAGTAGCAGTAGTAGTAGTAGCGGTGTTAGTAGCAGTAGCAGTAGTAGCGGTGTTAGTAGCAGTAGTAGTAGTAGCGGTGTTAGTAGCAGTAGTAGTAGTAGCGGTGTTAGTATCAGTAGTAGTAGTAGCGGTGTTAGTAGCAGTAGTAGTAGTAGCGGTGTTAGTAGCAGTGTAGTAGCAGTTGTAGTAGTAGCGGTGTTAGTAGCAGTAGTAGTTGTAGCGGTGTTAGTAGTAGTAGTAGTAGTGGCGGTGTTATTAGCAGTAGTAGTTGTAGCGGTGTTAGTAGCAGTAGTAGTTGTAGCGGTGTTAGTAGTAGTAGTAGCAGTGTTAGTAGCAGTACTAGTAGTAGCGATGTTAGTAGTAGTAGCAGTGTTAGTAGCAGTAGTAGTAGTAGCGATGTTAGTAGCAGTAGTAGTAGTAGCGATGTTAGTAGCAGTAGTAGTAGTAGCAGTGTTAGTAGCAGTAGTAGTAGTAGCGATGTTAGTAGCAGTAGTAGTAGTAGCGATGTTAGTAGCAGTAGTAGTAGTAGCGATGTTAGTAGCAGTAGTAGTAGTAGTAGCGGTGTTAGTGGCAGTAGTAATAGTAGCGGTGTTGGTACAGTAGTAGTAGTAGCGGTGTTAGTAGCAGTAGCAGTAGTGGCGGTGTTAGTAGCAGTAGTAGTAGTAGTAGCGGTGTTAGTAGCAGTAGTAGTAGTAGTAGCGGTGTTAGTAGCAGTAGTAGTAGTGGCGGTGTTAGTAGCAGTAGTAGTAGTAGTGGTGGTGTTAGTAGTAGCTGTAGTAGTAGTAGTAGTAGTAGCGGTGTTAGTAGCAGTAGTAGTAGCGGTGTTAGTAGCAGTAGTAGTAGTAGTAGCGATGTTAGTAGTAGTAGTAGTAGCAGTGTTAGTAGCAGTAGTAGTAGTAGCAGTGTTAGTAGCAGTAGTAGTAGTAGCGATGTTAGTAGCAGTAGTAGTAGTAGTAGCAGTGTTAGTAGCAGTAGTAGTAGTAGTAGCAGTGTTAGTAGCAGTAGTAGTAGTAGCAGTGTTAGTAGCAGTAGTAGTAGTAGCAGTGTTAGTAGCAGTAGTAGTAGTAGCGATGTTAGTAGCAGTAGTAGTAGTAGTAGCAGTGTTAGTAGCAGTAGTAGTAGTAGCAGTGTTAGTAGCAGTAGTAGTAGTAGCGATGTTACTAGCAGTAGTAGTAGTAGTAGCAGTGTTAGTAGCAGTAGTAGTAGTAGCGATGTTAGTAGCAGTAGTAGTAGTAGCAGTGTTAGTAGCAGTAGTAGTAGTGGCGGTGTTAGTAGCAGTAGTAGTAGTAGTGGTGGTGTTAGTAGCAGTAGTAGTAGTAGTAGCGGTGTTAGTAGCAGTAGTAGTAGTAGTAGCAGTGTTAGTAGCAGTAGTAGTAGTAGCGATGTTAGTAGCAGTTGTAGTAGTAGCAGTGTAATTAGAAGTAGTAGTTGTGGCGGTGTTAGTAGTAGTAGCGGTGTTAGTAGTAGTAGCGATGTTAGTATCAGTAGTAGTAGTAGCGGTGTTAGTAGCAGTGTAGTAGCAGTTGTAGTAGTAGCGGTGTTAGTAGCAGTAGTAGTTGTAGCGGTGTTAGTAGTAGTAGTAGTAGCAGTGTTAGTAGTAGTAGCGATGTTAGTATCAGTAGTAGTAGTAGCGGTGTTAGTAGCAGTAGTAGTAGTAGCGGTGTTAGTAGCAGTAGTAGTAGTAGCGGTGTTAGTAGCAGTGTAGTAGCAGTTGTAGTAGTAGCGGTGTTAGTAGCAGTAGTAGTTGTAGCGGTGTTAGTAGTAGTAGTAGTAGCAGTGTTAGTAGTAGTAGTAGTAGCGATGTTAGTAGTAGTAGTATTAGCGATGTTAGTAGTAGTAGTAGTAGCGATGTTAGTAGTAGTAGTAGTAGCGGTGTTAGTAGTAGTAGTAGTTGTAGCGGTGTTAGCAGTAGTAGTAGTAGCGGTGTTAGTAGTAGTAGTAGTAGCGATGTTAGTATCAGTTGTAGTAGTAGCAGTGTAATTAGAAGTAGTAGTTGTGGCGGTGTTAGTGGCAGTAGTAGTAGTAGCGGTGTTAGTGGCAGTAGTAGTAGTAGCGGTGTTGGTACAGTAGTAGTAGTAGCGGTGTTAGTAGCAGTAGCAGTAGTGGCGGTGTTAGTAGCAGTAGTAGTAGTAGTAGCGGTGTTAGTAGCAGTAGTAGTAGTAGCGGTGTTAGTAGCAGTAGTAGTAGTGGCGGTGTTAGTAGCAGTAGTAGTAGTAGTGGTGGTGTTAGTAGTAGTAGTAGTAGTAGTAGCGGTGTTAGTAGCAGTAGTAGTAGTAGCGGTGTTAGTAGCAGTAGTAGTAGTAGTAGCGATGTTAGTAGTAGTAGTAGCGGTGTTAGTAGTAGTAGTTGTTGTAGCGATGTTAGTAGTAGTAGTAGCGGTGTTAGTAGCAGTAGTAGTAGTTTGTAGCGGTGTTAGTAGTAGTAGCGGTGTTAGTGGCAGTAGTAGTAGTTGTAGCGGTGTTAGTAGCAGTAGTAGTAGTTTAGCGGTGTTAGTAGCAGTAGTAGTAAATGTAGCGGTGTTAGTAGCAGTAGTAGTAGTAGTTGTAGCGGTGTTAGTAGCAGTAGTAGTAGTTGTAGCGGTGTTAATAGCAGTAGTAGTAGTTGTAGCGGTGTTAGTAGTAGTAGTAGTAGTTGTAGCGGTGTTAATAGCAGTAGTAGTAGTAGTAGCGGTGTTAGTAGTAGTAGTAGTAGTTGTGTTGGTGTTAGTAGAAGTAGTAGTAGTAGCGGTGTTAGTAGCACTAGTAGTAGTTGTAGCGGTGTTAGTAGCAGTAGTAGTATTTGTAGCGGTGTTTTTAGCAGTAGTGGTAGTAGTAGTAGTAGCGGTGTTAGTAGCAGTAGTAGTAGTATTAGTAGTAGTAATAGCGGTGTTAGTAGCAGTAGTAGTTGTTGTAGCGGTGTTAGTAGTAGTAGTAGTAGCAGTTGTCGCTGTGTTATTAGCAGTAGTAGTAGTTGTAGCAGTGTTAGTAGCAGTAGTAGGAGTTGTAGCGGTGTTTGTAGCAGTAGTAGTAGTAGCGGTGTTAGTAGCAGTATTAGTAGTAGTAGTAGCATTGTTAGTAGCACTAGTAGTATTTGTAGCAGTGTTAGTAGCAGTAGTAGTAGTAGTAGTAATAGTAGTAGTAGTAGTAGTAGTAGTAGCGGTGTTAGTAGCACTTGTAGTAGTTGTAGCGGTGTTAGTAGCAGTAGTAGTAGTTGTAGCGGTGTTTTTAGCAGTAGTAGTAGTAGTAGTAGCAGCGGTGTTAGTAGCAGTAGTAGTAGTAGTAGTAGCGGTGTTAGTAGCAGTAGTAGTAGTTGTAGCGGTGTTAGTATCAGTAGTAGTAGCGGTGGTATTAGCAGTAGTAGTAGAAGGACAACTTGTGTATGACATCCAGTGAGCCAAAGGGACTGTACAAAAAAGCGATTCTTTCAGATGATTGTGGTGAATGTAACGTTCCGCATAGCGATGACGATGATCTGTCCACGGTACTCTCAACATTCTTCTGTAAAAGCACATTTAAGTGTCCTTGACCTACTTTCTTATCTGTTGTCCAGAATTAACTTTCATTTACATTCACTTCACTCATTCAAGGTGAAGGTTCACAGAACCAAAGCTGAAAGTTGTCAGCGACCCACCGCTGATGGCTTGCGCCATGATAGGTGAACCAGAACCATCCTGACCATGCTCCACCTCTCCGTGGTGCCTCTAGTAACAGATTAACCTGTCTAGTCTGGCCAAGCGAGTAGGGATCAAAGCGGGAAGACAAACCGGTACTCAAAAATGGCATGCTGAAGTCGGATGTGTTGGGCCGAAAGGCAAAAATATCAATTATACTGCAAACCACAACACAACGCAGACACGACCACTTGAAGTCCTTTTAAGGACGGATGATGAAGAGGTGTACTCCCTTAGTCATCGGGCGAACGCAAGCAAGCAATTCTCCCATTGCCAAAAAACACTCACTCACTCACTCACTCACTAACTCACTCACTCACTCATACACTCAATCACTCACTCACCCTCTCACACACACACTCACTCACTCACACACTCACTCACACACTCACTCACTCACTCACCCTCTCACACATACACTCACTCACTCACTCACTAATTCACACACTCACTCACACACTCACTCACTCACCCTCTAGCTGTTAGTAGCAGTAGTAGTAGTAGCGGTGTTAGTAGCAGTAGTAATAGTAGCAGTGTTAGTATAAGTAGTAGTAGTTGCGGTGTTAGTTGCAGTAGTCGTAGTAGCGGTGTTAGTAGTAGTAGTTGTGGCGGTGTTAGTGGCAGTAGTAGTAGTAGCGGTATTAGTAGCAGTAGTAGTAGTAGCGGTGTTAGTAGCAGTAATAGTAGTAGCGGTGTTAGTAGTAGTAGCGATGTTAGTATCAGTAGTAGTAGTAGCGGTGTTAGTAGCAGTAGTAGTAGTAGCGGTGTTAGTAGCAGTAGTAGTAGTAGCGGTGTTAGTAGCAGTGTAGTAGCAGTTGTAGTAGTAGCGGTGTTAGTAGCAGTAGTAGTAGTAGCGGTGTTAGTAGCAGTGTAGTAGCAGTTGTAGTTGTAGCGGTGTTAGTAGTAGTAGTAGTAGTAGCGGTGTTAGTAGCAGTGTAGTAGCAGTTGTAGTTGTAGCGGTGTTAGTAGCAGTTGTAGTAGTAGCGGTGTAGTAGCAGTTGTAGTAGTAGCGGTGTTAGTAGCAGTTGTAGTAGTAGCGGTGTTAGTAGCAGTTGTAGTAGTAGCGGTGTTAGTAGCAGTTGTAGTAGTAGCGGTGTTAGTAGCAGTTGTAGTAGTAGCGGTGTAGTAGCAGTTGTAGTAGTAGCGGTGTTAGTAGCAGTTGTAGTAGTAGCGGTGTTAGTAGCAGTTGTAGTAGTAGCGGTGTTAGTAGCAGTTGTAGTAGTAGCGGTGTAGTAGCAGTTGTAGTAGTAGCGGTGTAGTAGCAGTTGTAGTAGTAGCGGTGTTAGTAGCAGTTGTAGTAGTAGCGGTGTTAGTAGCAGTTGTAGTAGTAGCGGTGTTAGTAGCAGTTGTAGTAGTAGCGGTGTAGTAGCAGTTGTAGTAGTAGCAGTGTAGTAGCAGTTGTAGTAGTAGCGGTGTTAGTAGCAGTTGAAGTTGTAGCGGTGTTAGTAGCAGTAGTAGTAGTAGCGGTGTTAGTAGCAGTGTAGTAGCAGTTGTAGTTGTAGCGGTGTTAGTAGTAGTAGTAGTAGCAGTGTTAGTAGCAGTTGTAGTAGTAGCAGTGTAATTAGAAGTAGTAGTTGTGGCGGTGTTAGTGGCAGTAGTAGTAGTAGCGGTGTTGGTACAGTAGTAGTAGTAGCGGTGTTAGTAGCAGTAGTAATAGTGGCGGTGTTAGTAGCAGTAGTAGTAGTAGTAGCGGTGTTGGTACAGTAGTAGTAGTAGTAGCGGTGTTAGTAGCAGTAGTAGTAGTGGCGGTGTTAGTAGCAGTAGTAGTAGTAGTAGCGGTGTTAGTAGCAGTAGTAGTAGTAGCGGTGTTAGTAGCAGTAGTAGTAGTGGCGGTGTTAGTAGCAGTAGTAGTAGTAGTGGTGTTAGTAGCAGTAGTAGTAGTGGCGGTGTTAGTAGCAGTAGTAGTAGTAGTAGCGGTGTTAGTAGCAGTAGTAGTAGTAGCGGTGTTAGTAGCAGTAGTAGTAGTGGCGGTGTTAGTAGCAGTAGCAGTAGTAGTAGTAGTGGTGGTGTTAGTAGTAGTAGTAGTAGTAGTAGTAGTAGTAGTAGTAGTAGCGGTGTTAGTAGCAGTAGTAGTAGTGGCGGTGTTAGTAGCAGTAGTAGTAGTGGTGTTAGTAGTAGTAGCGGTGTTAGTAGTAGTAGTAGTAGTGGTGTTAGTAGTAGTAGTAGTAGTGGTGTTGGTAGTAGCAGTAGTAGTAGTGGCGGTGTTAGTAGCAGTAGTAGTAACGGTGTTAGTAGTAGTAGTAGTAGTAGTAGTGGCGGTGTTAGTAGTAGCAGTAGTAGTAGTGGCGGTGTTAGTAGTAGTAGTAGTAGTGGTGTTAGCAGTAGTAGTAGTAGTAGTAGCGGTGTTAGTAGCAGTAGTAGTAGTAGCGGTGTTAGTAGCAGTAGTAGTAGTAGTAGCGGTGTTAGTAGCAGTAGTAGTAGTTGTAGCGGTGTTAGTATCAGTAATATTAGCGGTGTTATTAGGAGTAGTAGTAGCGGTGTTATTAGGAGTAGTAGTAGTTGTAGCGGTGTTAGTGGCAGTAGTAGTAGTAGCGGTATTAGTAGCAGTAGTAGTAGTAGCGGTGTTAGTAGCAGTAATAGTAGTAGCGGTGTTAGTAGTAGTAGCGATGTTAGTATCAGTAGTAGTAGTAGCGGTGTTAGTAGCAGTAGTAGTAGTAGCGGTGTTAGTAGCAGTAGTAGTAGTAGCGGTGTTAGTAGCAGTGTAGTAGCAGTTGTAGTAGTAGCGGTGTTAGTAGCAGTAGTAGTAGTAGCGGTGTTAGTAGCAGTGTAGTAGCAGTTGTAGTTGTAGCGGTGTTAGTAGTAGTAGTAGTAGTAGCGGTGTTAGTAGCAGTGTAGTAGCAGTTGTAGTTGTAGCGGTGTTAGTAGCAGTTGTAGTAGTAGCGGTGTAGTAGCAGTTGTAGTAGTAGCGGTGTTAGTAGCAGTTGTAGTAGTAGCGGTGTTAGTAGCAGTTGTAGTAGTAGCGGTGTTAGTAGCAGTTGTAGTAGTAGCGGTGTTAGTAGCAGTTGTAGTAGTAGCGGTGTAGTAGCAGTTGTAGTAGTAGCGGTGTTAGTAGCAGTTGTAGTAGTAGCGGTGTTAGTAGCAGTTGTAGTAGTAGCGGTGTTAGTAGCAGTTGTAGTAGTAGCGGTGTAGTAGCAGTTGTAGTAGTAGCGGTGTAGTAGCAGTTGTAGTAGTAGCGGTGTTAGTAGCAGTTGTAGTAGTAGCGGTGTTAGTAGCAGTTGTAGTAGTAGCGGTGTTAGTAGCAGTTGTAGTAGTAGCGGTGTAGTAGCAGTTGTAGTAGTAGCAGTGTAGTAGCAGTTGTAGTAGTAGCGGTGTTAGTAGCAGTTGAAGTTGTAGCGGTGTTAGTAGCAGTAGTAGTAGTAGCGGTGTTAGTAGCAGTGTAGTAGCAGTTGTAGTTGTAGCGGTGTTAGTAGTAGTAGTAGTAGCAGTGTTAGTAGCAGTTGTAGTAGTAGCAGTGTAATTAGAAGTAGTAGTTGTGGCGGTGTTAGTGGCAGTAGTAGTAGTAGCGGTGTTGGTACAGTAGTAGTAGTAGCGGTGTTAGTAGCAGTAGTAATAGTGGCGGTGTTAGTAGCAGTAGTAGTAGTAGTAGCGGTGTTGGTACAGTAGTAGTAGTAGTAGCGGTGTTAGTAGCAGTAGTAGTAGTGGCGGTGTTAGTAGCAGTAGTAGTAGTAGTAGCGGTGTTAGTAGCAGTAGTAGTAGTAGCGGTGTTAGTAGCAGTAGTAGTAGTGGCGGTGTTAGTAGCAGTAGTAGTAGTAGTGGTGTTAGTAGCAGTAGTAGTAGTGGCGGTGTTAGTAGCAGTAGTAGTAGTAGTAGCGGTGTTAGTAGCAGTAGTAGTAGTAGCGGTGTTAGTAGCAGTAGTAGTAGTGGCGGTGTTAGTAGCAGTAGCAGTAGTAGTAGTAGTGGTGGTGTTAGTAGTAGTAGTAGTAGTAGTAGTAGTAGTAGTAGTAGTAGCGGTGTTAGTAGCAGTAGTAGTAGTGGCGGTGTTAGTAGCAGTAGTAGTAGTGGTGTTAGTAGTAGTAGCGGTGTTAGTAGTAGTAGTAGTAGTGGTGTTAGTAGTAGTAGTAGTAGTGGTGTTGGTAGTAGCAGTAGTAGTAGTGGCGGTGTTAGTAGCAGTAGTAGTAACGGTGTTAGTAGTAGTAGTAGTAGTAGTAGTGGCGGTGTTAGTAGTAGCAGTAGTAGTAGTGGCGGTGTTAGTAGTAGTAGTAGTAGTGGTGTTAGCAGTAGTAGTAGTAGTAGTAGCGGTGTTAGTAGCAGTAGTAGTAGTAGCGGTGTTAGTAGCAGTAGTAGTAGTAGTAGCGGTGTTAGTAGCAGTAGTAGTAGTTGTAGCGGTGTTAGTATCAGTAATATTAGCGGTGTTATTAGGAGTAGTAGTAGCGGTGTTATTAGGAGTAGTAGTAGTTGTAGCGGTGTTAGTATCAGTAGTAGTAGTTGTAGCGGTGTTAGTATCAGTAGTAGTAGCGGTGTTATTAGGAGTAGTAGTAGCGGTGTTAGTATCAGTAGTAGTAGCGGTGTTATTAGTAGTAGTAGCGGTGTTAGTAGCAGTAGTAGTAGTTGTAGCGGTGTTAGTATCAGTAATATTAGCGGTGTTATTAGGAGTAGTAGTAGCGGTGTTAGTAGCACTTGTAGTAGTTGTAGCGGTGTTAGTAGCAGTAGTAGTAGTTGTAGCGGTGTTTTTAGCAGTAGTAGTAGTAGTAGTAGCAGCGGTGTTAGTAGCAGTAGTAGTAGTAGTAGTAGCGGTGTTAGTAGCAGTAGTAGTAGTTGTAGCGGTGTTAGTATCAGTAGTAGTAGCGGTGGTATTAGCAGTAGTAGTAGAAGGACAACTTGTGTATGACATCCAGTGAGCCAAAGGGACTGTACAAAAAAGCGATTCTTTCAGATGATTGTGGTGAATGTAACGTTCCGCATAGCGATGACGATGATCTGTCCACGGTACTCTCAACATTCTTCTGTAAAAGCACATTTAAGTGTCCTTGACCTACTTTCTTATCTGTTGTCCAGAATTAACTTTCATTTACATTCACTTCACTCATTGAAGGTGAAGGTTCACAGAACCAAAGCTGAAAGTTGTCAGCGACCCACCGCTGATGGCTTGCGCCATGATAGGTGAACCAGAACCATCCTGACCATGCTCCACCTCTCCGTGGTGCCTCTAGTAACAGATTAACCTGTCTAGTCTGGCCAAGCGAGTAGGGATCAAAGCGGGAAGACAAACCGGTACTCAAAAATGGCATGCTGAAGTCGGATGTGTTGGGCCGAAAGGCAAAAATATCAATTATACTGCAAACCACAACACAACGCAGACACGACCACTTGAAGTCCTTTTAAGGACGGATGATGAAGAGGTGTACTCCCTTAGTCATCGGGCGAACGCAAGCAAGCAATTCTCCCATTGCCAAAAACACTCACTCACTCACTCACTCACTAACTCACTCACTCACTCATACACTCAATCACTCACTCACCCTCTCACACACACACTCACTCACTCACACACTCACTCACACACTCACTCACTCACTCACCCTCTCACACATACACTCACTCACTCACTCACTAATTCACACACTCACTCACACACTCACTCACTCACCCTCTAGCTGTTAGTAGCAGTAGTAGTAGTAGCGGTGTTAGTAGCAGTAGTAATAGTAGCAGTGTTAGTATAAGTAGTAGTAGTTGCGGTGTTAGTTGCAGTAGTCGTAGTAGCGGTGTTAGTAGTAGTAGTTGTGGCGGTGTTAGTGGCAGTAGTAGTAGTAGCGGTATTAGTAGCAGTAGTAGTAGTAGCGGTGTTAGTAGCAGTAATAGTAGTAGCGGTGTTAGTAGTAGTAGCGATGTTAGTATCAGTAGTAGTAGTAGCGGTGTTAGTAGCAGTAGTAGTAGTAGCGGTGTTAGTAGCAGTAGTAGTAGTAGCGGTGTTAGTAGCAGTGTAGTAGCAGTTGTAGTAGTAGCGGTGTTAGTAGCAGTAGTAGTAGTAGCGGTGTTAGTAGCAGTGTAGTAGCAGTTGTAGTTGTAGCGGTGTTAGTAGTAGTAGTAGTAGTAGCGGTGTTAGTAGCAGTGTAGTAGCAGTTGTAGTTGTAGCGGTGTTAGTAGCAGTTGTAGTAGTAGCGGTGTAGTAGCAGTTGTAGTAGTAGCGGTGTTAGTAGCAGTTGTAGTAGTAGCGGTGTTAGTAGCAGTTGTAGTAGTAGCGGTGTTAGTAGCAGTTGTAGTAGTAGCGGTGTTAGTAGCAGTTGTAGTAGTAGCGGTGTAGTAGCAGTTGTAGTAGTAGCGGTGTTAGTAGCAGTTGTAGTAGTAGCGGTGTTAGTAGCAGTTGTAGTAGTAGCGGTGTTAGTAGCAGTTGTAGTAGTAGCGGTGTAGTAGCAGTTGTAGTAGTAGCGGTGTAGTAGCAGTTGTAGTAGTAGCGGTGTTAGTAGCAGTTGTAGTAGTAGCGGTGTTAGTAGCAGTTGTAGTAGTAGCGGTGTTAGTAGCAGTTGTAGTAGTAGCGGTGTAGTAGCAGTTGTAGTAGTAGCAGTGTAGTAGCAGTTGTAGTAGTAGCGGTGTTAGTAGCAGTTGAAGTTGTAGCGGTGTTAGTAGCAGTAGTAGTAGTAGCGGTGTTAGTAGCAGTGTAGTAGCAGTTGTAGTAGTAGCGGTGTTAGTAGTAGTAGTTGTGGCGGTGTTAGTGGCAGTAGTAGTAGTAGCAGTGTAATTAGAAGTAGTAGTTGTGGCGGTGTTAGTGGCAGTAGTAGTAGTAGCGGTGTTGGTACAGTAGTAGTAGTAGCGGTGTTAGTAGCAGTAGTAGTAGTGGCGGTGTTAGTAGCAGTAGTAGTAGTAGTAGCGGTGTTGGTACAGTAGTAGTAGTAGCGGTGTTAGTAGCAGTAGTAGTAGTGGCGGTGTTAGTAGCAGTAGTAGTAGTAGTAGCGGTGTTAGTAGCAGTAGTAGTAGTAGCGGTGTTAGTAGCAGTAGTAGTAGTGGCGGTGTTAGTAGCAGTAGTAGTAGTAGTGGTGGTGTTAGTAGTAGTAGTAGTAGTAGCGGTGTTAGTAGCAGTAGTAGTAGTGGCGGTGTTAGTAGCAGTAGTAGTAGTGGTGTTAGTAGTAGTAGCGGTGTTAGTAGTAGTAGTAGTAGTGGTGTTAGTAGTAGTAGTAGTAGTGGTGTTGGTAGTAGCAGTAGTAGTAGTGGCGGTGTTAGTAGCAGTAGTAGTAACGGTGTTAGTAGTAGTAGTAGTAGTGGCGGTGTTAGTAGTAGCAGTAGTAGTAGTGGCGGTGTTAGTAGTAGTAGTAGTAGTGGTGTTAGCAGTAGTAGTAGTAGTAGTAGCGGTGTTAGTAGCAGTAGTAGTAGTAGCGGTGTTAGTAGCAGTAGTAGTAGTAGTAGCGGTGTTAGTAGCAGTAGTAGTAGTTGTAGCGGTGTTAGTATCAGTAATATTAGCGGTGTTATTAGGAGTAGTAGTAGCGGTGTTATTAGCAGTAGTAGTAGTTGTAGCGGTGTTAGTATCAGTAGTAGTAGTTGTAGCGGTGTTAGTATCAGTAGTAGTAGCGGTGTTATTAGGAGTAGTAGTAGCGGTGTTAGTATCAGTAGTAGTAGCGGTGTTATTAGGAGTAGTAGTAGCGGTGGTATTAGCAGTAGTAGTAGTTGTAGCGGTGTTAGTATCAGTAGTAGTAACGGTGTTATTAGGAGTAGTAGTAGCGGTGGTATTAGCAGTAGTAGTAGAAGGATAGCTTGTGTATGACATCCAGTGAGCCAAAGGGACTGTACAAAAAAGCGATTCTTTCAGATGATTGTGGTGAATGTAACGTTCCGCATAGCGATGACGATGATCTGTCCACGGTACTCTCAACATTCTTCTGTA
The DNA here is from genome assembly GCA_032433765.1 of Megaustenia siamemsis. Classification (NCBI taxonomy): domain Eukaryota; kingdom Metazoa; phylum Mollusca; class Gastropoda; order Stylommatophora; family Ariophantidae; genus Megaustenia; species Megaustenia siamemsis. Next base: position 12,071,549 of record JAVIAB010000050.1, read on the forward strand.
AAAGCACATTTAAGTGTCCTTGACCTACTTTCTTATCTGTTGTCCAGTTGTCCAGAATTAACTTTCATTTACATTCACTTCACTCATTGAAGGTGAAGGTTCACAGAACCAAAGCTGAAAGTTGTCAGCGACCTACCGCTGATGGCTTGCGCCATGATCGGTGAACCAGAACCATCCTGACCATGCTCCACCTCTCCGTGGTGCCTCTAGTAACAGATTAACCTGTCTAGTCTGGCCAAGCGAGTAGGGATCAAAGCGGGAAGACAAACCGGTACTCAAAAATGGCATGCTGAAGTCGGATGTGTTGGGCCGAAAGGCAAAAATATCAATTATACTGCAAACCACAACACAACGCAGACACGACCACTTGAAGTCCTTTTAAGGACGGATGATGAAGAGGTGTACTCCTTTAGTCATCGGGCGAACGCAAGCAAGCAATTCTCCCATTGCCAAAAACACTCACTCACTCACTCACTCACTCACTCACTCACTCACTCACTCACTCACTCACTCACTCACTCACTCACTCACTCACTCACTCACTCACTCACTCACTCACCCTCTCACACATACACTCACTCACTCACTAATTCATACACTCACTCACACACTCACTCACTCACCCTCTCACACACACACTCACTCACACACACACTCACTCACACACACACTCACTCACTTACCCACATACTCTCTCTCTTACACACACACTCACTCACACACTCACTCACTCACTCACTCTCTCTCTCTCTCTCTCTCTCTCTCTCACACAATATAACAAAACATCAGATATCATTTTGTGACATTATTTGATTTATTTGTTTCCTGACATGATACTTAAAGCTGATTTTGTTCTTGGCGTATTTGTGACAGTCCAAAAATCAAAACTCCCAAACTAAAGCTCACATTAACATAACATAGTCACGTGTATGAACATTAAACAGGCAATTATTTCACGTGTGCTGTTCTCCCTCAACATTTTTGAGTTGAACTCACACGAAATTGATTATTCGCGACAATTTTGTCAGAAATAAATTACCTCTAGTAAATGTAAGTGCACAATGTAAATGTGAGAGCGCAATGTAAGTATCAGTGCACAAATGTAAATGTGAGTGCACATGTGTAAATGTGAGTGCACAAAGTAAATGTGAGTGCACAAAGTAAATTTGAGTGTGCAATTTAAATGTGAGTGCACAAAGTAAATTTGAGGGTGCAATGTAAATGTGAATGTACAATGTAAATGTGAGTGCACAAATGTAAATGTGAGTGCGCAAAGTAAATTTGAGTGTGCAATGTAAATGTGAGTGCACAAATGTAAATGTGAGTGCACAAAAGTAAATATGAGTGCGCAAATGTAAATGGGAGTGCACAAATGTAAATGTGAGTGCACAAATGTAAATGTGAATGCACAATGTAAATATGAGTGTACAATGTAAGTCTGAATGTAAGATGTAAATGTGAGTGCACGATGTAAATGTGAGTGCACGATGTAAATGTGAGTGCACAGTTACGAAGATCCAGACCTTCATTAATGGATGCTTGCGCTGGGATAAAGTATGGGGATGACTGGGCAAAGTCAGTGACGTAGAATTATGGGAAAGTTCCAGTCAAGTTCCAGTCAAGTTCCAGTCAAGTTCCAGTCAAGTTCCAGTGGATAGAGAGATAAGATAAGGACGATAGTGCTGAACAGAACAAAGACTGAGAAAAGCAACAGAGAAAACCAAAAGTGAAAACCTACAGAGAAAACCAAAAGTGAAAACCAACAGAGAAAACCAAAAGTGAAAACCAATAGAGAAAACCAACAGAGAAACCCAAAAGTGAAAACAGAGAAACCCAAAAGTGAAAACCAACAGAGAAAACCAAAAGTGAAAACCAACAGAGAAACCCAAAAGTGAAAACCTACAGAGAAAACCAAAAGTGAAAACCAACAGAGAAAACCAAAAGTGAAAACCAACAGAGAAAACCAAAAGTGAAAACCAACAGAGAAAACCAAAAGTGAAAACCAACAGAGAAACCCAAAAGTGAAAACAAACAGAGAAAACCAAAAGTGAAAACCAACAGAGAAACCCAAAAGTGAAAACCTACAGAGAAAACCAAAAGTGAAAACCAACAGAGAAAACCAAAAGTGAAAACCAAAAGAGAAAACCAACAGAGAAACCCAAAAGTGAAAACAAACAGAGAAACCCAAAAGTGAAAACCAACAGAGAAAACCAAAAGTGAAAACAAACAGAGAAACCCAAAAGTGAAAACCTACAGAGAAAACCAAAAGTGAAAACCAACAGAGAAAACAAAAAGTGAAAACCAACAGAGAAAACCAAAAGTGAAAACCAACAGAGAAACCCAAAAGTGAAAACCAACAGAGAAAACAAAAAGTGAAAACCAACAGAGAAAACCAAAAGTGAAAACCAACAGAGAAACCCAAAAGTGAAAACCAACAGAGAAAACCAAAAGTGAAAACCAACAGAGAAACCCAAAAGTGAAAACCAACAGAGAAACCCAAAAGTGAAAACCAACAGAGAAACCCAAAAGTGAAAACCCACAGAGAAACCCAAAAGTGGAAACCAACCGAGAAACCCAAAAGTGAAAACCAACAGAGAAAACCAAAAGTGAAAACCAACAGAGAAACCCATAAGTGAAAACCAACAGAGAAAACCAAAAGTGAAAACCAACAGAGAAAACCAAAAGTGAAAACCAAAAGAGAAAACCAATAGAAAAAACTATCAGAGAAAACCAGGAGAGAAAAGAACCAAGAAAACCAACAGAGAAAACCAACAGAGAAAACCAACAAAGAAAAGAAAAGCGAAAACCAACAGAGGAAACCAACAGAGAAAACCAATTGAGAAAGCCAACAAAGTAAACTAACAGAGAAAACTAACAGAGAAAACTAACAGAAAAAACCAACTGAGAAAAGAACAGAGAAAACCAATTGAGAAAACCACCTGAGAGGAGAAAAGAAAAACCAACAGAGAAAACCAAAAGAGAAAACCAACTGAGAAAACCAACTGAGAAAACCAACAAGGAAAATCAACTGACAAAACCAACAGAGAAAAGAAAAGAGAAAACCAAAAGAGAAAGCCAACAGAGAAAACCAAGAGAAAACCAAAAGAGAAAACCAACAGAGAAAACTAACAGAGACAACCAAGAGAGAAAATAAAAAGACAGTTTTACACGACAGGTCCTTTTTTGGATCCATAAGGGATAGGGTAAAAGGAGGAAGCCAAAATACTCTTGGAGAAAGTGGAAGCAGAAATGACGGGGTAGACATGGAATGATCGTAAATGAATGGAAAGAAATAGGACGGCTTGGAACGTGTGTTTTGAAGACCTATGCTCCACAGAGAGCTGATAGGTAGACCTATGCTCCACAGAGAGCTGATAGGTAGACCTATGCTCCACAGGGAGCTGAAAGGTAGACCTATGCTCCACAGAGAGCTGAAAGGTAGACCTATGCTCCACAGGGAGCTGAAAGGTAGACCTATGCTCCACAGAGAGCTGAAAGGTAGACCTATGCTCCACAGGGAGCTGAAAGGTAGACCTATGCTCCACAGAGAGCTGAAAGGTAGACCTATGCTCCACAGGGAGCTGAAAGGTAGACCTATGCTCCACAGGGAGCTGAAAGGTAGACCTATGCTCCACAGAGAGCTGAAAGGTAGACCTATGCTCCACAGGGAGCTGAAAGGTAGAAGAATTATTTGAAATAAATGTGGACGTTTTTCAATGAAAGAATAAGCCAAAGAATGAAGTCTTGAAACAGCTTTCAAGAAAGATGAAGTCTTTTCAATACAATTGAAAGGAGACAAACTAAACTTCGGGGGGAACAAAAAAAAGCCAGCAAGCCATTCTTGGAAGAGGGGTGGGAATAGAAGCAGTGTGGTGTAAAAATTGACAAAGACTGAACGGAAAACATCAAGAGGTGGTTCTGTGGTAGCATGAACCATGACAGAAGACTACTACTATTGCTACAAAACTACTACTATTACTGCAGCTACTTCTACTTCTCTTCTACTACTATAAGTCTTGTTAATATAAGCGAGAGAGTTCTTCGTTGCTATATAGAGCCAACTTTGACCTGTGGAAGCAAATAATTGACAGTAGACAAACAAATACAAAGACGATTAGAGGCCACTGAGATGGGGTTTCTCAGAAGAATTTGGCGGGATTGGTTGGTCCCGAGGCAAGACGCCGGTTTCAAGACAAGAGAGGTTGTGGGTTCAAATCCCGGTTATACTAGCCTGAATTTTTATTTGTGATTTCTCTCAGCGGCAACCACCCCTGGTCTCAGCAGCGAAAAATGTGAAACTTCTTGAAACGTCAATTACTCATCGGCAGAAAAATGTGAAACTTCTTGAAACGTCAATTACTCATCGGCAGAAAAATGTGAAACTTCTTGAAACGTCAATTACTCATCGGCAGAAAAATATGAGTACCTTCGAAAACGGAGTTTTCTGCCTGTTCGGCCAGGGACTCCTGTGTACACGACTGCCAGGGAAAACCGGATTAATAAAGTCGAGTTCCTATAGGAAACTCGCCAGAGATGAAATGCAACAAAATAACTAGAGGCACAGCTAAAAAGACCAATAAGGACATTCTCAAAGAGGCCAACACAAAAAGGGAGCTCCTAAATAACATCAAAAAGAAACAATTAACATTTTTCGGGCACATCATGACAAGAGGGAAGTTGGAATATTTGGTTACAACTGGACAAATACAAAAAAAAAAAAAAAAAAAAAAAAAAGATACCACAGAGATGAGATTTCTCAAAAGAACGTTGAAAGTTCCCTAGACAGTTAAAAAGACCAATGAGGAAGTTCTCAAAGAGGCCAACACAAAAAACGGAACTCATAAGAAACATCGGAAAGAAACAATCACCATTTTTCGTGGACATCATGAGAAGAGGAAAGTTGGAATACTTGGTTACAACTGGCAAAATACAAGGACAGAGAGATTGCGGACGACAAAGAGAGAAAATACTAGATACTTTGGTGTCATGGCATGGAAAACAGTCAACAACAGATTTAATACGATGCACTGTGGATCGATGTGGTCGATTGTGGAAGGACATGATCGCCTACGTCAACCGGTATGGCACATGATGATAATGATTACTACTTCTACTACTGCTGCTATTTCTACTACCGCTGCTACTTCTACTACTGCTGCTACTTCTACTACTATTCCTACTCAAAATTGTACTCTATATTCATCTATATCACCACATTCTATATTTGTTTTTGCCAACATTTCAGATACGGTAATAAAAAAAAAAAACATGAAACGTTTTGATACAGATTTTGTTGTTGCCCTCCTTGCGAGTGCCAACATTGGTCTCCTCTAATGAAATTTAAAGTTTAGCTTGTGTGTGTGTGAGTGACGTATAATCGCGACTTGTCGGAAGTTAGAGCCCATTTTGCGCCCCTAACACCCATCAACGTTGAGGGAGAACTGTATGTAACGTCCACATACAACAATTATCATAAACATATACTTCAATATCCTTGATATGTTAATATGTGAAAACTGTAAACATCACAGGTATCACATGTTTGATTGACGTGTATAATATTTAAAAAAAACAATCATGTGAAATTAATGTGATTTCTGAATATGTCAAAAGATGAACACATCGACAGCTGGACTACACGTCAGAGAAACATAACCCGCAAGTAGACCAATTGTATCTGGAGGCTACTACATGAGCTGATCGTCTCAAGGTGATCTCGCAACTGAACCTGAGCTGGACGTGACCCTGGCTCATGGTTATCTCTTCGTGTCAGGATCGGTGAAACATAACTGATCAAGATCCTGCTGTATGGGAAGTATAGAGCATAGATAAAAAGAGCCGGTAGTTGGGCGTGGTATACACTCCAAGGTATGGTGACAGCTTTACAGAAAAAAAGGAACACAACAAAATACTGACGTTTCGGCCGGTGGCCTTGTTCAGAAGACGGTGACAACGACAACAAACGGTGAGGCACAGATATCTATAGCTACATGTCGGATGATGAAGTTAGGGAAAGGTGGACAGATGGATGAGAGATAGGATGGTGAGATGAGAGATAGGATGGTGAGATGAAGAAGAGATGTGTGACATGTGGGAGGATAGGTGAAGTGTTGAGATATAAAATTGTAAGTGTAGAGAAATGACTAGAGGAGCTGAAAACTAAAGAGTGAAAAGAATATTATATATCTATAAAAACATATTGCAAATGACTTAGCTGGAGTGACTGTGCTGTCCAGCTTTACCGCAGCACTGTAATTAGTTGCCTGTTCCCCATAGATAAAACGCTGACCAGCTTGGCGAAGTGATCACAGAGGGAAGGCAACCCGGTACCAAAGATGTGTTACTAAAGTCGGATGTGTAGGGTTGAAAGACTCATAATATCGCAGTTTGCTATAAATGACAACACGATGCATGTAGTGTCATTTAGCGTTCATGTAAGAGAGAACATGGAAGAGAGGACGAACAAGAATTATCATGAAGTAGAGTTAATGAGAAACGTAAGAGATCATGGGTACATTTGTAGCATGTGACAAAGTAGAAATAGCCAAAGAGGGACTTTATGCTCGTTGCGGTGCCTTTAGACAGTCTAGCTCAGGAAGAATATCCACACAAAGTAAATACGGGTTCCCTCCCTTGTCTTAGGGTGTCTGAAGAATAAAGAGTAGATGCCCCTATTTGTTGTGGACTAATGCCGTATTTTATAGTAATATAGCCCCAGCATCTTTCTCAAGATTTCCAGTACCCACTTTTAGAGGCTGGGTGCAACCCGAAGGTTTATTGGTTCTTCTGCTTCCTCCTCTTCATCATTTTTCTTCTTCCTCTTCTTAACTTCCTCTTCATCATCTTCTTCCTTTCCATCATCTTCTTCCTTTCCATCATCTTCTTCTTCCTCTTCATTATCTTCTTCTTCTTCTTCTCCATCATCATCGTCATCTTATTCTTCTCCACCATCATCACCTTCCTCATCTTCTTCTTCTCCATCATCATCATCATAACCATCATCTTCTTCTTCTTCATCATCATCTTCTTCCTCTCCATCATATTTTTCTTCTCCATCATCATCATTATCATCATTTTCTTCTTCTTCATCATCATCTTCTTCCTCTCCATCATATTTTTCTTCTCCATCATCATCATTATCATCATTTTCTTCTTCTTCATCATCATCTTCTTCCTCTCCATCATATTTTTCTTCTCCATCATCATCATTATCATCATCTTCTTCTTCTCCATCATCTTCTTCTTCTCCATCATCTTTTTCTTCCTCTCCATCATCTTCTTCTTCTCCATCATCTTTTCCTTCCTCTCCATCATATTCTTCTTCCTCACCTTCTTCTTCCTCTTCTTCCTCTCCATCATCTTCTTCTTCTCCATCATCATCTTCTTCTTCTCCATCATCTTCTTCTTCCTCTCCATCATCTTCTTCTTCTCCATCATCTTCTTCTTCCTCTCCATCATATTCTTCTTCCTCACCTTCTTCTTCCTCTTCTACTTCTCCATCATCATCACCATCATTTTCTTCTTCATCATCTTCTTCAACTTGACTCTTAGTCTTCTTCCATCATGGAGGGGTAAAAACAACACCACGACACAAGATGGTTTATGGGTTCGGAAATGTTTCTCTACATCTGGAAATGGAATCCCCGTCTTGAAGGTCAATAGCGAGTGCACTAACTACTCAGCCATTGCGAAAAAGCAACAATTAAAGGAGAAAATTTATAAAAATCTGCCCGGAGAAAGATTATAGCTCTACCGGACACTCAACCTCTTCTTCTACTCTTTACCATTTACCTTTCAGCGTCGAGGGAAGATATATTTCGCGATCTTTTGCTCTTCTCTTGGCTCTTTCTGCTGTTAAGTTTATAAATACTCCATCAATTCATCTTTTTTCGTAGTCGGCCCTTGAGTCTGGTGTTCTCGTAACGGTTATTAAAGGCTTGTTGTGTTTTGGTGTTTATGTTTTACCATATGGCCAAACCGTTTTATCTGTTGTTTCTTTGTGTATTCTATAATGGGAGTAATGCATATAGTAGCTTTTTTCCGGAGCCGCGATAGCTCAGTGTTTAGTGAACTGGACTACGAAAGACAAGATGGATTCGATCCTGATCGACGGCTTCCGGGTTCACCCAGCCTTAAATGGGTACCGGATTTTTTTATGGGAAAGTAAAGCGGCACGGGCGTAATACCGACCACATTACCCCAAAAAATCATGTGTCAATCTATCAATTGGATCAGTTCATCATCAAGTACCGGGCCTGCTGGCGCAGGTGACCATGTCTCTTCACAAAACTTTCGATCACGACAGTTATTTATCATTTCTGTTGTTGACCTTCTGCCAAGCCATTCTATTAATCTGTCTGATATCTTTTCTCTTTGCTTCCCTCTATCTCTTCGTCCCTCAATTTTCCCAGTTGTTACAATATATTCCAGTTGTTCTCTTCTCATTACATGGCCAAAAAATGATGATTGTTTCTTCCTTATATTGGAAATTTCCTCTCCTTTTCCTTTGGTCTCTTTTAGAACATTTTCATTACTCTTCTTAGCTGTCCATGGTATTCTCAACATTCTTCTGTAAAACCACATTTCTACAGCCTCCCCTCCAGTGATTTTCTTGTCTGTTTTCCTATTGTCCATGATTCACATCCATATGTTAAGACTGGCTCTACATAACATTTAAGAACTCTTTTTCTTGTTTCTATTGTAAAAAAATGAATTGCATAGTATCTTCCTCATTTTTTTATAAAGCTGCTTTTGCCTGAGCCATTCTGCATCTCACAATCCGTTAATGGTCAGCTTTCAATGCATGAAAAGCTAACATGCGAGCAACATCATCATTTGAGTTAGACTGTCAGATCTGGCTGGTTGTGATCGAGATCGTCAAAGCTGACTCATGCAAACATCGACATTTACAAACCTCTACAATCTTCAACTTTGGAGCCGCGATAGCTCATTGGTTAGTGAACTGAACTATCAAGGACAAGAGCAACGGTTTAGGTGTTTACCCAGCTTTAAATGACAAACGGATTTTTTTCTGGGAAAGTAAAGCGGCACGGGCGTAAAACCGACCACATTACCCCAAAGATCATGTGCCGTAGGTCTGTAAAAATTAAGGTCACTAACACCATAACCCTTATACGCCACTTGACGTGACGGGGCTCTTTACTTTACTTTTACAATCGTAAACTTATCTCTATTCTATGATTATGTTCACCTGATATTTTTCGTTTACCAGAAGCTATAAATATTGTTCTTTTATCCTTATTCATTGTGTGTCATGTAAAGGACGTTTTTAATCTGCCTACTAGAGTTAAGATTTAGACCCTATACATCCGATTTCGTTACAGTACTTTTTGGGGCCGGGTTTGGCTTCAGATTTCGATTACTATTCCGTTAACTTAATTAAATAACAAGTTTATTTAACGAGCCACCTCGAGGAAGAGAAGTAGGATCTTGGTCAGATATGGACCGTTGATCCTGACACCAGAAGTTACAAATAGATAGCTGACTTTTTTAAGCTCATGAGCTAAGACTGGCTCCAAACTAATTTGATTTCTTAGCATCAGCGGAAACTATTATTTGATCCTTTCAATAAGTAAATACACAAAATGCACTGATCACGTCTTGTTTCCTGTATCTACACACTGCAATGACTGTATTCAAAGAGTGCAAAGACATTATTTACGCAATTGTAGACGATGTAATTGAGGATAAGAGTTCTTTAGAGTTATGTAGAGCCAGTCTGAATGCCCCTACTAGTCGTACAATCTAATATATATCTGGGCAGTGATATGGATTAAAGAGGGAGGAACAGAGAATGATAGCAAAATACCGATATTAAAAGCAAAAGAAGCATTCGTTGCACTGGGAAACATAGAAATCCAAGAGATTAGGTAAAATACTAACATAAACGGGAGCCGCGATAGCTCAGTGGTTAGTGAACTGGACTACAAAGGACAAGAGGTAGGGTGCGATCCCAACCGACGGCTTTCGGTTCACCCAGCCTTTAATGGGTACCGGATTTTTTTTTCTGGGAAAGTAAAGCGGCACGGGCGTAATACCGACCACATTACCCCAAAAATCATGTGTCGAAGGTCTGTAAAATTTATGGTCACTAACACCATATTCCCTATACGCCACTTGGCGTGACAGGAATACTTTACTTTTTTTTTTTTAACTAACATAAACATTTTCAGCCCCAATGTTAAGTTTGGCCTAATACATGGTTGTGAAACATGGAGAACAACAAAAATGATAATTATGAAGATACAGACCTTCATTAATGGAAGCATGCGCAGAATAAAAGGATGGAAATGGCAGGACAAAATCGCTAACATAGAATTATGGGAAAGTACCAGTCAAATAGCAGTGGATAAAGAGATACAACGAAGACGATGGCGCTGGATAGGACACACACTACGGAAGCCAACTGAGAGTATTACACAACAGGTCCTTTTTGGAATCCCCAAGGAAAAAGACGAGGAAAACCAAAATATTCTTGGAGAAGACAGGTAGAATGAGAGATGGAGATGATGGGGAAGACATGGAATGATTTAAAAAGAATGGCAAGAAACAGAACGACTTGGAAAGTGTTTGTTGAAGACCTATGCTCCACTGGGAGCTGAAAGTGTTTGTTGAAGACCTATGCTCCACTGGGAGCTGAAAGTGTTTGTTGAAGACCTATGCTCCACTGGGAGCTGAAAGTGTTTGTTGAAGACCTATGCTCCACAGGGAGCTGAACGTGTTTGTTGAAGACCTATGCTCCACAGGGAGCTGAACGTGTTTGTTGAAGACCTATGCTCCACAGGGAGCTGAAAGTGTTTGTTGAAGACCTATGCTCCACAGGGAGCTGAACGTGTTTGTTGAAGAACTATGCTCCACTGGGAGCTGAAAGTTAGAAGAAGAAGAGGCAGTCATAGCAGAGGGGTAGATGTGAAGAATGTACAAGTCTCGACGTTGCAGTCTTAAAAAATCACTAAAGATAGAGAGAAACATAAAAGGTTGACTTAGTCTGTCAGTGGTGCCTCAACGACCGCCATGGTTGTGGGATTAAGAAGAAGAGCCAGTCTTGCTAGTCTTGATATATGGAAGTGAATCATGGATAATCATACAAGAGACAACACCATATTAAGAGACAATACAAATGTAGTTTGCAAGAAGAATGTTGAGAATACCATGAGCGGCTAGAGCAATGAGGACGTTCTAAAAGAGCCCGAAACAGAAAAAAAGACTAAATAAAGACATCCTTCAACATAGGAGAAAAGTCACCATTCTTTGGACCTGAAATAAGAAGGAAATGCAGCGTGGCAAAATGAAAAATTGAGGGGAAGAAGATATAAAAGGAAACAGAGAGAGAAAGTACCTAATCATTTAGGTTATAATTATAGTTTGTCCAAGGCTCCGGTATCACTGAAAACGAATTAAAATAATTGATAAACTGCTGTGCCATTGGAATCATCCGAATTACTATTTCATCTCATTGAAGGATCCAAACAAAAAAAGGTAGCTGCAGTCCCCATCATAGCAGCAGAAGCACACGCCAAAAGACATAAGGCGAAGCCGCACCGAAAGTGAACGCAACTGTCCTTCGTCGTACGATATCATCATTCATCGTAAGCAATCAGAATATTGAAACACGATCCGGATGAAAAACACAGCTCATTTAGGTAAATAGTTGTAATTTGCAGGAAGTCCGCAACAAAGTTGATAAACATATTTCCAGCTAGCAACAAAGTTGATAAACATATTTCCAGCTAGCAACAAAGTTGATAAACATATTTCCAGCCAGCAACAAAGTTGACAAACATATTTCCAGCTAGCAACAAAGTTGATAAACAAATATCAGCCAGAAAGTGGTGGTGTGACATGACCACCAAAGACATCAGGCCTAAAAGAAGTGCAGCAGCAGAAGAGGAGCCAGAAGAAGTGCAGAGAAAATATAATTGTAGGAAACTAACATCTTTAACATCAGCGATAAGGTGGCTTTAGTCAGTAATTTATGGGAATATAAAAAGTTGAAACGAGCCTGGAATAATATATGGTTTTCTCAGATTGAAGAAGATTTATTGTACAGAATAATGTTTGGAAATGTGCAATTGTGAACAAATACTTGTGTCAGGCTGTAATTTAAATCGAGAACACGGAAGTTGACATATCGCCGCCATGTTGTGTGTATTGTCATGGAAACAATAACAATAATGGCGATAAAAGGTGTAGTGGGTGGGATATTGTGCCAGATAGCAGCCCGTTTTGGTGTTGCTGCAAGGGTGGGAGAAGCTGCTTGTTGATTGGTTAGTAACTTCTTGTTTTAGCATCACGTGATGCCTTTGATCCCAGTGTCACGTGTTAGTATCTGCAACTTGTAGGATGTACAAAGAAGGTACAGTTTATTTTGTTTACGCTGTTTCATTGGCAGGAAGCTTTTAGAGTAGAAACGTTGGTTTGTTTAATCTGGTCTTATCCGCAGAGCTGAAACCATCATATTAAAAAAAATATTGAAACAAGAAGTATTCTGATCGTCAGAAGTGGTTGTCATAGAGCAATATAGCAACTATTCACCTGATTCTTTGTCTTCACTTGAAGTCAGAACGTTTGTATACGCGTAATGTTTTGCTTCATTCTCATCAGAAGGCAGATCCTTTATTTCTGTTTCTCCATTACGCTTAATGCACTGTGTAGTTACGAGTTGTATCTACGAGGCCTTAATTTCTCATTGTTTGAATATACATGGAAACCAATGATTAGACAAGAAAGCCAAGGTCCTGTTTTGGAATCCCCAGGAGAAAAGACAAAGAGGAAGACCAAGGAATTCTTGGAGAAGACAGATCGAAGCAGAGATGAAGATGATGGTGAAGACATGGAATGATCTTAAAAGAATGGCAAGAAACAGAACGACTTGGAAAGTGTTTGTTGATGTTGAAGACCTATGCTCCACAGGGAGCTGAAAGGTAGAAGAAGAAGAAGAATGTATCATTTTAAAAATATTTTGAATAAACAAGGAAACGAATGATTAGACAAGAAAGTCCAGGAGGGCAGTTACCACAAGAGAACCATCTGGTCAGCTACAAAGAAGCTAAATCCATCATCAAATAAAGGCACGTATCATGCAAAATGGAAACAAGAACACCCAAAGTATAATGAGAGGGACGGATACCTCCAATTATCAAAGAGGGACCAAGTCATCATACTTCCCCTAAGAACTGGCCACAACCGATTGAGACACCACATGATCACCCAACTAAAAATATAAACTACCAGCCAGTGCCACTGTACACTGGATAACATGACATCAAAACATGTTGTAAAGGATTGCCCCCAGTACACAGACCTGAGAAGGACAATATGGTCCACACCCACCTCCCTGGAAGAGAAACTATATGGGGCAACCGAATCACTGAAACTGACTTCAGCCATAAGAGAGTCCAGAATCCTAGTTTGAATGACGTCATGATGGTAGCAGAAGATTTTTCTCATTTTTAGTGCTTCGAAGTTAGATCAGGTGTAAGACAGGGGTGCGTACTATCACTCCCCTACTGTTTATTACATACATGGACTATATATGCAAGCTAGCCAACCCATCAGAGACAGGGGAGATCAACGAGCTTTTATTTGCAGACAATCAGGCACTAATACATGAAACAATAGAAGACCTACAAGAACACTTAAACAAACTCAACAGCTCAGACACAAAATACAACATGAAAATCAACGTTGACAAAACAGAAGTCATGAATGTCGCCAAAAATAAACAGAACATCAACATAACTATAGAAAGCAGACAACGAAAACAAGTAGAGGAATTCAAATACCTAGGAAGTTTAGTGACAAACGATAAATCACAAACGGCAGAGATAGAATCAAGATGCAACAAGGCTTGTCAAATCATCGGACAGTTATCACCACTATTGTCCAACAAGGAAATAACTCTGGAGGCAAAACGAGCACTATACTATACAATCTTCATCCAAACATTGTGCTACCAATGTCAGTCCTGGGCCCTAGATGCAAGAACAATAAGAAAAACAACCTCTACTGAGATGAAATGTGTTAGACGAATGATAGGAAACAGCCTGAGAGATAAGACCAGAAATGAAGAACTGAGAAAAAAAAGCAAGAATAGGTTCTCATTTTGTGTGGAATTACGTCACAGATACCTGAGTTCTTGAATCTAGTTATCTTTGATATCATCGAGATGAATGTTTCTTTTATTATCTTATTTATCTTTTTCTTTTGCTTTCTTCTCCACCTTCTTCTATTTTTTTTTTCTTCATTATTTTTCTTATTCTGCCATTGCCTTCTTCTTCTTTTGTCTTCTTCCTCTTCGTCTACTTCTGATTTTTCCTTGTCCCTTCTTCATCTTCCTCATCTTTCTACCACCTTTTTCTTCCGTCTTCTTATTCTTTTTTCTTACCTAATTTGCCTTTTAAAACGGTAAGTAGAGATCGTTTGCTGTCGTTTGCTCTTTCTTTGGCCACTTCTGATGTCACTTGTTTGTTTTACCGAGTTTCTATTATCCACTCTACCCAACATCTTGTTTTGAGGATGTGTCCTCACTTGACTGTTTCGCAGGGTTTGATGAGACCTTTACGGATTGTGTTGACTCCATCAACTTCTAGAAATATAAAAAATAAAATTAATATTTGTAACTCGGTTATTCACACTCGGTTATTCACACTCGGTTATTCACACTCGGTTATTCACACTCGGTTATTCACACTCGGTTATTCACACTCGGTTATTCACACTCGGTTATTCACACAGCTGGCATGCTGTCGTTTGTAGATTTTAATATTTTCATTCTTGATTCTTGCATAACAATTCTACTGTTACCGTATAGTTAATACTCTAAACACGGATGAGTTATGAGGCGATTAAACAGGTTTGTAGTCGTCGCTTGTGCAGTCGGGTAGGACGTGCATGGAGCGACCTTGTCAACAGAATTAACTGATGCATTTTGGGAAATGTTACAACGAATGGAGCCGATATGGGAAATTACTGACTGCAATAAAACTGGTTCTATGGATAGAATAGAATAACACATAGTTCTCTAACCCAATTTTGTAGCCCTTTTTCTAACTTTCTCTAATTACAGTATCTATTTACGATGGAAGTTATTTTTCACTCTTGGATCACTGGATCATCTGTATGTCTCAAGAACTTCTGGTCAATAAGGCGGATAGGTGATAGGAACCTTGGAGGCACTGTCTGAAAAGTGTTCCTTGTTGCAGTTTCCTCATATTCCAAGTCTGGCTTGCTGCCGGAGCTACTGAGTTTAGTGCTCTGTGCACGCCGTGAGTGTGGTCATCCGGATGGTGTTTCTATATTCAGATTGCTTACGATGAATGATGATATCGTATGACGAAGGACAGTTCAGCTGCGTTCACTTATGTTGCTGCTACGCCTTATGTCATTTAACGTGTGCTGTGCTTGCTATGATGAGGACTAACGATGTGTGGTCATTGTAACGATATGTGGTTATTGTAACACTGAATAGTCATTGTAACACTGTGTGGTCATTGTAACGATGTGTGGTCATTGTAACGGTGTGTGGTCATTGTAACGATGTGTGGTCATTGTAACGGTGTGTGGTCATTGTAACGATGTGTGGTCATTGTAACGATGTGTGGTCATTGTAACGATGTGTGGTCATTGTAACACTGTGTTGTCATTGTAACGCGGTGTGATCATTGTAACGGTGTGTGGTCATTGTAACGCTGTGTGGTCATTGTAACGGTGTGTTGTCATTGTAACGGTGTGTTGTCATTGTAACGGTGTGTTGTCATTGTAACGCGGTGTGATCATTGTACCGGTGTGTGGTCATTGTAACGGTCAGGTGTCATTCTAAAGACCAGATACGGTATAATGAAAAGAAAGAATGAAAGAAAGAAAGAAAGAAAGAAAGAAGGAAAGGAAGAATATCAACTGGAACATCGGTATTTGCCAACACAAATAATGACATACAGCAAAACATCAGCAGCTGCCTCACTCAGAACCGATGTCTTTCCAAATAAGATTCTCTTATTTGTTAGTGAGAGAAGCGAATAAGATGAAGAAGAAAGCGTTAAGAAGTAGAAAGCTGAAATAGTGAAACAGGAATCTTCCTATCTCCCCTTTTACGTGACTGATTATTATATTCATCATTTCCTCTTATTAACCATGTTCGTCAGTTTTGTTTCTGTTTTCAGTAAAGACGTTTAGGTTAAATCTTTCCACTTTATCTCCACGTTCTGCCTCATTTATAGAAGGCCAGTTCGTCACTGTTTACTTAATGACAGTGATGGCTCGAACTTGCAGAACCAGCTAATTTGTCATCTGGGTTGTGTTGGGTGATAACTGGTGTTTGCTGCTATGCGATAATTCGGTTCAATTTCCACAAATTTTTATTTACATTATGTATAACATTCAAACAATTATGAAAACAAAAAAATATTTAGGGAAAAAAACGAATGAAAACAAATAAAACGAAGGAAAAACACTGTCTATTCTAATAGTGAATTCTCCATTAAAACTTAATAAAAATTTGAATTAGATTCCTGCTCTGATTATATTACGAAACAAACATGTTTTCCGGAATTTAAATAATCTGTTTGTATAAATGTGATATTCTCAACACAGAAATGTGACATATTAAAAAGTGTAATTTCCCCGTTCATATACAGAAATATTTAGGTATCAAAATAATATTTATTTTAGCAAAAATCAGTTTAATAACTCCCTTGAAATAAGAAACATACATTTTTCAGAATGTGTACCAAGTTGGAATTCCAGGAATTGACCTGATAACGAAAGTACTACAATGAATAATTTACGACTATTTTTTAGAGGCATCAAGTACAGATAATTTGCTAGTACTCTCGTTCACGGATCTCTGCCCGTCTCACCCTGAACTATATTCTCTGCACTGGGCGTGCGACTGATTTCCTGCACAAGCTCTTGGTGCTCATTGATCAGTTTTTCAAATTCTCTCTGTCTCTGGCCAGCACTCTCCTGTCGAGAGAAACAAAAAGTGAAATATTCAAATAAAACAATATAACATTACTGTGTTCTATAAAGTAAGTAAAATACCCCCGTCACGCCAAGTGGCGTATAGGGAATATGGTGTTAGTGGCCATACATTTTTACAGACCTTCGGCACATGATTTTTAGGGTAATGTGGTCGGTATTACGCCCGTGCAGCTTTACTTTACAAGAAAAAAATCTGGTACCCATTTAAGGCTGGGTGAACTCTAAAGCCGCTTGTCCTTTGTAGTCCAGTTCACTAACCACTGAGCTATCGCGGCTCACAGCTTTGTAATATCTTTCTTCTTTTTTCTTTTCACTGATACCGAAAAGATGTCGTGGTTATATCATTTGTCGATCTTGTGCTGCTCAAACTGTCTGAATTAGTGATTTTCCTTTGTTGTTACATGTCTCTGTCACTGCATCTATCCATCTTCTTCTGGGTCTTCCTCTTGGTCTTTTTCCATGCATTCTCGAGAAGAACGCCCTTGATGGTGATTTTATATAAATGTTTGGATGTCTTAACAATGGTGAAAGCTGGTATGTGACAGCATTTGCTTTTTGTATTCTCCCTTCTTACTGTCTACTATAACAAGGCTTAATGTCGTACATTTCTTCTACGACGCATACCTCCAGACGACAATACCGCATACCTCCAGACGTCAATACCGCATACCTCCAGACGTCAATACCGCATACCTCCAGACGTCAATACCGCATACCTCCAGACGTCAATACCGCATACCCCCAGACGTCAATACCGCATACCTCCAGACGTCAATACCGCATTACCCCAGACGTCAATACCGCATACCTCCAGACGTCAATACCGCATACCTCCAGACGTCAATACCGCATACCTCCAGACGTCAATACCGCATACCTCCAGACGTCAATACCGCATACCTCCAGACGTCAATACCGCATACCTCCAGACGTCAATACCGCATACCTCCAGACGTCAATACCGCATACCTCCAGACGTCAATACCGCATACCTCCAGACGTCAATATTAATAAATAAGTTCGAAGAAACAGTTCGCCAGCTCATGGTTGGTCACATCATTATACAGCCTATCCCGATATGGCACCGGTGATTGTCATAAGAACCGTGCTGAAGTCGGATGTGTTGGGTCGAAAGGCGCAAATATAACAGTTATACTGCAAACCACAACACAACGTAGATACGTCCACTTAACGTCCTTTTAAGGGCGGATGACGAAGAGGAATTCTACAGTCTACGAATACTCTAGAACACTTTAGTCATCGGACGAACGCAAACAAGCAAGCATTGTCATAAGAACCTTCGCTATTCATCTTTT
The DNA here is from genome assembly GCA_032433765.1 of Megaustenia siamemsis. Lineage (NCBI taxonomy): Eukaryota > Metazoa > Mollusca > Gastropoda > Stylommatophora > Ariophantidae > Megaustenia > Megaustenia siamemsis. The sequence continues at coordinate 12,089,866 of JAVIAB010000050.1, forward strand.
GTTGGGCATGATTGTGGCAGATGTTCAGAAGTCATTTTGCCTGTGCCATAGTGACATTCATCAGATCTGTGGGAGCCTCGGTAGCTAATTAAAAAAAAAAACCATCGACTAGGCTACCGACGTTCGATTCCCGCTGGAAGCAGTGTGAGTTGTACTCGTGGTTGAAACAAAAATATAACCCCGCTGTCGACCCAGCCGTTGACAGAAATGGGTACCAGGATAGTACTCTGGGGAGATGAGGAAAATGCCGCCTCGTTTCGTGAGTTTCGATGCTTGAAGCGACACTATCCAGAAGTCTCCGAACATTTCTGGATAGGAGACCGAGCACAAATGGGTGAAAACTCGCGTGCTAAGACGCCGGTTCAAGTCTTGTACTTTACCTTTCCCATTCTTAGGATGTTGAAAAGGTGGTACTTGAATCTGTTGTGGCCTGTTCCGAGACTACACATAGTTACTTGTTCTTTTCTGTTTATCTAGTAGTCATCATCATGTGCCGTACCTGTTGGTGTTGGCGATCATGTTTTTCCACAATCTTCTATCCACTGTGCATCGTATGAGTTCTCTTGTTGACTGTTTTCCATGCCATGACACCAAGATATCCAGTATTTTCCCTCTTTGTCGCCCGCGATATCTCTTTCCTTTTATTTTGACAGTTGTAACCAAGTATTCCAACTTTCCTCTTCTCATGATGTGCCCGAAAAATGTAGTTTCTTTCTGATGTTTTTTAAGAGCTCCCTTTTTGTGTTGGCCTCTTTGAGAACTTTCTCATTGGTCTTTTTAGCTGTCCAGGGAACTTTCAACATTTTTCTGAGAAATCCCATCTCCGTGGCCTCCAATCGTCTTTTCATTTGTTTGTCTATTGTCCATGATTCCCATCCATAGGTCAGAATTGGTTCTATATAGCATCGATGAACTCTCTTTCTCTCTTCTATTGACATAGATTTGTCTCATTAGACGTTTTTCATTTTGTGAAATGTTACTTTGGCCTGAGCTATTCTACTTTTTATTTCTGTGGTCCATCTTCCATCTGATTGTGCCCGCGTATTTGAAACGTTGCATTTGTTTCATATTTGTCCTGTTTATTTTTATGCTGCATGATGGTGATGATTGTTTCTTCGACCATTACAGCGGTTTTCTTACCATTTAGACTGAGACCTTTATTGTTGCTTTCTTTTACTATTATGTCTATGCTATTAAAACTGTGTCTTAATAGCAGAGACCTCAATTCCTTTTATATCTACTATTGATCCCCATATATATATATATATATATATATATATATATATATATATATATATATATATATATATAATATTAATATTTCCGAACAATGGCGACCACACAACACGTAAAGCTGCAGAGTAAAAAGTGGAAATGCTTCACCATTAGGAACATAACAAGCTAGAACATAGCAAAAAATTGGCATTATGTTTTACCAAGGTCCTGGCACATTTAATTAAGAAAGATGAAGTCAACTTGCCATTATGGACAACGCAATAAGTTCAGATTCTTTAGATTTTGACAGCTTCTCAACGATTGACGTTTTTCGAACTCTTCCTTTTGGAATCTCTGTAACAAAACAAAATATGTTTTACAGTAATAAAAATAATTTCATTTTGTTGCAACGTGGAGAAAAACAGGATGTAATAATTATATATAAAAAAAAAATTATATTCTTATTTCAAAATAACGCTAAATGTAACTAAATTGCATATAATGACAAAGTGGCAACATTTCAAGCTAATTCATTTCTCCTTTCCTATTTATCTTTCAAAGTCGAAAGGAGATATAATTTGCAATCTTTTTCTCTTCTTATGGCCTTTCCTGTTTCCTAGTGTTTCTAATATTCCACAATTTCATCATTTTTCTTTGTCGAGCCTTAGTCTTATCGTAAGGTTTATTACAGGATCGTTGTATTGTGTTTTGATATTTCTGTCTTGTCATGTGACAAAACGATTTTATATGTTGTTTCCTTATGTCTTCGATGGCGAGCATTATTCATATAGTCCGTTCATAAATTTATGAACACGTTCGCTTTGAAAACGGTTGACAGCAATAGCAGAAGTATGTGTTGTGACAGCAGTGGTAGTTGTTGTAGTAGTAGAAGTGTTAGATGGTGTAGTAGCAGTAGTTGTTGTAGTAGCAGCAGTGTTAGTTGTTGTAGTAGCATCAGTGGTAGTTGTTGTAGTAGCATCAGTGGTAGTTGTTGTAGTAGCAGAAGTGTTAGATGGTGTAGTAGCAGTAGTGGTAGTTGTTGTAGTAGCAGCAGTGTTAGTTGTTGTAGTAGCATCAGTGGTAGTTGTTGTAGTAGCAGAAGTGTTAGTTGTTGTAGTAGCAGCAGTGTTAGTTGTTGTAGTAGCAGCAGTGTTAGTTGTTGTAGTAGCAGCAGTGTTAGTTGTTGTAGTTGCAGCAGTCGTAGTTGTTGTAGTAGCAGCAGTGGTAGTTGTTGTAGTAGCATCATTGGTAGTTGTTGTAGTAGTAGCAGTGATAGTTGTTGTAGTAGTAGCAGTGGTAGTTGTTGTAGCAGCAGTGGTAGTTGTTGTCGTAAAAGCAGTGGTAGTTGTTGTAGTAGTTGCAGTGTTAGTTTTTGTTGTAGCAGCAGTGGTAATTGTTGTAGTAGCAGCAGCAGTGGTAATTGTTGTAGTAGCATCAGTGTTAGTTGTTGTAGTAGCAGCAGTAGTAGTTGTTGTAGTAGCATCACTGGTAGTTGTTGTAGTAGCAGCAGTGTTAGTTGTTGTAGTAGCATCAGTGTTAGTTGTTGTAGTAGCAGCAGTAGTAGTTGTTGTAGTAGCAGCAGTGGTAGCTGTTGTAGTAGCATCAGTGTTAGTTGTTGTAGTAGCAGCAGTGTTAGTTGTTGTAGTAGCAGCAGTGTTAGTTGTAGTAGTAGCATCACTGATAGTTGTAGTAGCAGCAGTGCTAGTTGTTGTAGTAGCATCAGTGTTAGTTGTTGTAGTAGCATCAGTGTTAGTTGTAGTAGTAGCATCAGTGGTAGTTGTAGTAGCATCAGTGTTAGTTGTTGTAGTAGCAGCAGTGCTAGTTGTTGTAGTAGCATCAGTGGTAGTTGTAGTAGCAGCAGTGCTAGTTGTTGTAGTAGCATCACTGGTAGTTGTTGTAGTAGCATCAGTGTTAGTTGTTGTAGTAGCAGCAGTGTTAGTTGTTGTAGTAGCAGCAGTGTTAGTTGTTGTAGCAGCAGCAATGGTAATATCTTGTAGTAGCAGCAGTAGTAGTTGTTGTAGTAGCAGCAGTGGTAGTTATTGTAGTAGCAGCAGTGTTAGTTGTTGTTGTAGCAGCAGTGTTAATTGTTGTAGTATCAGCAGTAGTAGTTGTTGTAGTTGCAGCAGTCGTAGTTGTTGTAGTAGCAGCAGTGGTAGTATTAGCAGAATTAATGGTGGCAGAAGTGATAGAAGGGAACCTCAGTAGATAGTATTAGCGCTAGTAGTTGTAGCAGTTGTAGGAGTAGCAGCAGTAGTAGTGCACAGTAGATGTAGTTGCAGTAGAAGTAGAAGTAAGAACAATAATAATTGTAGTAATTGTTATAGTAGAATTAGTAGTAATAGTGTTAATTACAGTAGCATTTGTAGTAATAGAAGTATCTATTACTAGATAATAGATTGTAGTAGTAGTAGTAGTAGTAATATCAGAAGTAGCGGTAGTAGCAGTACTAGTAACAGTATGTGTAGATGCAGTAGTAGCGGTAGTGGTAGTAGTAGACTTAGGGGCAGTATTAGTAGCAGCTAATAGTTGTAACAGCTGTAGTAGTAGCAGCGGTAGTAGTATTAGCAATTGTAATGTAGCAGTTGGAGTAGCAGCAGTAGTAATAGCAAAAGTAGTGTAATAGTAGTAAAAGTAGTAGTAGTAGTTGTTGTAGTAGTAGCAATAACTGTAGTGGTAGCAATGCCAGTGTAGAAGTAATAGTAGTGTAATAGTAGCAGTTGTCGTAGTAGCAGTAGTAATATCAACAGTAGTAGTATTAACATTAGTAATGTAGCAGTAGTAGTTGTTGTAGAAGTAGGGACAGTATTAGCAGCAATTGTAGTAGTTGCAGGAGTAGTAGTAGTATCAGCAATAGTAGTGTAGCAGTAGTTGTGGCAGTTGTAGTAGTAGTTGTAGTAGTAGCAGTAGAAGTAGTTGTAGTAGCAATAGTAGTGTAACAATTGTAGTAGTTGTAGTAGTAGTAGTATTAGTAGTAGTAGTAGTAGTAGTAGTAGTAGTAGTAGTAGTAGTAGCAGCAGTATTAGTAGCGGCAATAGTAGTTTTAGCAGTAGTAGTAATACCAATAATAATGTAGGAGCAGTAGTGGTAGCCATAGTAGTAGTATCAGTTGCAGTAGCTGCAAAGGTTAGTAGCAGTAGTGACAGCAGTAGAACGCCACAGACCAGCCACCGCACGGCGGTAGCTCTATTTTAACGTTATGAAGCAGTAATTTCTGTTTCTCTTTATCGCCTACTCGCTAGCTCTTGAAATAATTGTGAGTTGCTTGAAGCAAATTAAGTGAACATGTTAAAAATAAATGACAGAGTCTGAAAGTTGTTAAGAACAAATGTAAGAGTTAAAATGAATGCGCTAAGAAAGCAATGACAATTTTAGGTTAATGGAGAAATATTACAATGAACAATGGCAGGCGCGAAAGTGGATTGGGACGTACGCATGCGCATTTAGAGGGGAAGTAACACAAATTACATTAAGCAAACAGGGATTCTGGATTGGCATTGAAACGATGACGCTGTAATTACGTCACTACTTTAAAGCCTTGATCAGCCATGGTACTTGTCCAAGTTGAAAGGGTGTAAAAAAAAAAGGTAAAGTACCCCCGTCACGTCAAGTGGCGTACAGGGAAATATGGTGTTAGTGACCCTATATTTTACAGACCTTCAGCACATGATTTTTGGGGTAATGTGGTCGGTATTACGCCCGTGCTGCTTTATTTTTTCAGAAAAAAAATCCGGTACCCATTTAAGGCTGGGTGAACCCGGAAGCCGTCGGCTGGGATCGAACCCTACCCCTTGTCCTTTGTAGTCCAGTTCACTAACCGCTGAGCTATCGCTGCTCCATTGAAAGGGTGCGCGGCCACTATATTTCAGAAGAAAAAGAAAGTCTGATCTATTTTGTTTTCTCTTCTAGAGCTAATTTAACTGGTGTGTCTATTCTGGTGCTAATTTTATGTTTCTATTCTGGTGCTAATTTTATGTGTGTCTGTTATGGTGCTAATTTTATGTGTGTCTATTCTGGTGCTAATTTTATGTGTGTCTGTTATGGTGCTAATGTTATGTGTGTCTATTCTGGTGTTAATTTAAATCGTGTGTCTATTCTGGTGCTAATTTTATGTGTATCTGTTATGGTGCTAATTTTATGTGTGTCTATTCTGGTGCTAATTTTATGTGTCTATTCTGGTGCTAATTTTATGTGTCTATTCTGGTGCTAATTTTATGTGTCTATTCTGGTGCTAATTGTATGTGTCTATTCTGGTGTTAATCGTGTGTCTATTCTGGTGCTAATTGTATGTGTCTATTCTGGTGCTAATTTTATGTGTCTATTCTGGTGATAATTTTATGTCTATTCTGGTGCTAATTTTATGTGTGTCTGTTATGGTGCTAATGTTATGTGTGTCTATTCTGGTGTTAATTTAAATCGTGTGTCTATTCTGGTGCTAATTTTATGTGTCTATTCTGGTGCTAATTTTATGTGTCTATTCCGGTGCTAATTTTATGTGTTTATTCTGGTGTTAATCGTGTGTCTATTCTGGTGCTAATTTTATGTGTGTCTATTCTGGTGCTAATTTTATGTGTCTATTCTGGTGCTAATTTTATGTGTCTATTCTGGTGCTAATTTTATGTGTCTATTCTGGTGTTAATTTTATGTGTCTATTCCGGTGCTAATTTTATGTGTCTTTTCTGGTGCTAATTTTATGTGTCTATTCTGGTGCTAATTTTATGTGTGTCTATTCTGGTGTTAATTTTATGTGTCTATTCTGGTGCTAATTTTATGTGTCTATTCTGGTGTTAATTTTATGTGTCTATTCTGGTGCTAATTTAATGTGTGTCTATTCTGGTGCTAATTTTATGTGTGTCTATTCTGGTGCTAATTTTATGTGTGTCTATTCTGGTGTTAATTTTATGTGTCTATTCTGGTGCTAATTTTATGTGTGTCCATTCTGGTGCTAATTTTATGTGTCTATTCTGGTGCTAATTTTATGTGTGTCTATTCTGGTGTTAATTTTATGTGTCTATTCTGGTGCTAATTTTATGTGTGTCTATTCTGGTGTTAATTTAAATCGTGTGTCTATTCTTGTGCTAATTTAACTTGCGTGTCTATTCTAGTGCTAATTTAATGTTTTTCTATTCTAGTGCTAATTTAATGTGCGTCTATTCTAGTGCTAATTTAATGTGCGTCTATTCAAGTGCTAGTTTAACGTGCGTCTGTTCAAGTGCTAGTTTAACGTGCGTCTATTCAAGTGCTAGTTTAACTTGTGTGTCTATTCTAGTACTAATTTAATGTTTTTCTATTCTAGTGCTAATTTAATGTGCGTCTATTCTAGTGCTAATTTAATGTGCGTCTATTCTAGTGCTAATTTAATGTGCGTCTATTCTAGTGCTAATTTAACATGTGTGTCTATTCAAGTGCTAGTTTAACTTGTGTGCCTATTCTGGTACCAATTTAACTTGTGTGTCTATTCAAGTGCTAATTTAACTTGTGAGTCTATTCAGGTGCTAATTTAACATGTGTCCAACTATTACAGAAGCCTCGGTGGCTCATTTGGTTAGTTCGATCGGTATTGATCAGAAAGGTCCATGTTCATTTCCAAGATATGGCGTCTATGATTTTTTTCTGCAACGAGAAGGCTCCAGAGAAGTTTCCTAGAAAGTAAAGGCGGCCTGGCTTGATTCTTCTTCTTCTACCTTTCAGCTCCCAGTGGAGCATAGGTCTTCAACAAACACTTTCCAAGTCGTTCTGTTTTTTGCCATTCATTTAAGATTATTCCATGTCTTCCCCATCATCTTCATCTCTGCTTCTATCTGTCTTCTCCAAGAATTCCTTGGTCTTCCTCTTTGTCTTTTCCCCTGGGGATTCAAAAAAAGGGCCTGTTGTGTAATACTCTCAGTTGGCTTCCGTAGTGTGTGTCCTATCCAGCGCCATCGTCTTCGCTGTATCTCTTTATCCACTGGTGTTTGACTGGTACATTTCCATAATTCTATGTTAGTGATTTTGTCCTGCCACTTCAATCCTTTTATCCTGCGTAAATATCCATAAATGAAAGTCTGTATCTTCGTAATTGTCAATTTTGTTGTTCTCCATCTATCAGGTAAAATTTGGGAGAGGGAAGAAATACCTACAAACTGGAAAGAAGGTTATATGATCAAACTACCAAAAAAAGGAAGTTTACAGGAGTGCACAAATTATAGGGGAATTATGCTACTATCAGTGCCAGGAAAAATATAAATATTAAGCCTGGCTTGATATCGACCATATAATCCACAATTATATCGTTAGTTTTGTTAAAACAATGGCACTATATACCACATACACATGGGAAAAGCCTTGATGGGAGTTTCGTTTGATTAGGAACGATTCTGATGTTGGGATTGCCTTGCGTTTCGTCTTCTTTGTCTTCTTTTACTTCTTCTTCTTGTTCTCCTTCTTCTTCTTTTTTCTCCTTCTTCTTCTTGTCTTCTTCCTCTACCTCTTCTTCTTCTTCTTCTTGTTCTCCTTCTTCTTCTTTTTCTCCTTCTGCTTCTTTTTCTCCTTCTTCTTCTTTTTCCTTCTCCTCCTTTTTATTTTCTTTTTTCTTCTCTCTCTTCTTCTTTTGCCCTTTCTCAGTTCTTTTCCTTCTTCTTCTCCCATTGCTGCTTCTTTTTTTTCTACTTCTTCTTCGTTTTTTCATTTTCTTCATTTGCTGTTGATACGTCTTCCCTTTTCGTCGTCGTCGCGTCTTCTTCTGATATTGCTACTGTCGCTACTTCTTTCTCTTTGGTTTTTATTTCTTCGTCGTCATCTTCTGCTACTGCAACCCCTACTGCTACTTCTTCTTTTGTCACTGTTGTTACTTCATCTTTCTTTTTCGCCTTCTTCGTATGTTATTGATACTATTGCTACTTCTTCTCTTCTTCATCCTTCCTTCCTTTCGTCTTCTCTTGGTCTTTCATTCTTCTTCATTTCTTCTTTTTCTTCTTAAATATCATCTTCAACATTTTCATGTGCTACTTTTCTTTATTTTGCATCTTATTCTTCCTCATCGCGTTCTCTTCTCATTCATTCAGAATTCATTCTTTTAGTTTACTCTTCCTCTTTCTTCTCATTCTCCTTATTGTTTTCACTTATTTATCTGTTTGACTGTCATCCACTTTGATACAACGACATCAGTGTCTGTTCCAAATTAACGGTTTTCTTAATCCCCCTGCACAATCGTTGCATCTTTTATTCAGAGACATCACAGCAAAGGCTGGACTTCCGGTCAATATGGCAGAGAGGCTGCAGGAACCATTGAGACTCAGTCTGAAAAGTGTTCCTTGCTGCAATTTCCTCGTATTTCAAGTTCCGCTTCCTGGCGGAACTACTGAGTTTAGTGCTCTGTGCACACTGTGGGCTGTGTTTTTCATCCGGATCGTGTTTCGATATTCCGATTGCTTACGATGAATGATGATATCGTATGACGAAGGACAGTTCGGCTACGTTCACTTTTGGTGCCGCTTGGCCTTATATCTTTTGGCGTGTGCTGTGGCTGCTATTATGGGGACTGCAGCTGCTTTTCGTTGTTTGGATGCTTCAGTGAGATGAGTTTTAATCCGGAAGATTCCACTGGCACGGGCGGTTGAGCAATTATGGATTTTAATTCGTTTGCAGTGATACCGGGGCCTTCGATTAACCGTAACCATCACAGCAAAGGCTTCACATTATACATTGTTCGTCTTGTACAGCTCAAAGTCTGTTGGTAATATCTTCAAGTGATCATCAAATACCAGGCCTGCTGGCGTAGGTGATCATATTTCTCCACAACTTTCGATCTCGACAGTTATCTATCATTTCTGTTGTTGACCTTCTGCCAAGCCATTCTCTTAAAATGTCTGGTATCTTTTCTCTTTGCTTCCCTCTATTTCTTCGACCCTCGATTTTTCCAGTTGTTACAATATATTCGAGCTGTTCCCTTCTCATTACATGGCTAAAAAATTATGATTATTTCTTCCTAATATTGGAAATTAGCTCTCTTTTTGCTTTGACCTCTTTCAGAACATTTTCATTACTCTTCTTAGCTGTCCATGGTATTCTCAACATTCTTCAGTGAAACCACATTTCTACAGACTCCAGTGGTTTTCTTGTCTGTTTTCCTATTGTCCACGATTCACATCCATATGTTAAGACTGGCTCTGCATAACATTTAAGAACTCTTTCAATCTTGAAGAAAAAAAAAATAAATAAAGAGCCCCCGTCACGCCAAGAGGCGTATACGGAATATGGTGTTAGTGACCATACATTTTACAGACCTTCAGCACATGATTTTTGGGATAATGTGGTCGGTATTACGCCCGTGCCGCTTTACTTTCCCAGAAAAAAATCCGGTACCCATTTAAGGCTGGGTGAACCCGGAAGCCGTCGGTTGGGATCGAACCCTACCCCTTGTCTTTTGTAGTCTAGTTCACTTACCACTGAGCCACCGCGGCTCCCTAATCTTCAAGTAATTTTATCATAAAGGATTTCCCGAGTGTTTCTTGGAATCAATATTCGACATATTGGAATCTTGTTTTCCTGGAAATGTCAAGACTTTTTTTGTGACACGACACGTACCGTTCAACCTTAGCTCGGAGCTATTTCACCTATACTGTTATTAACCAACAGAAGTATACGCTATTGACTGACGTTTACAATCTTATTGATGAACATAGTGTGCCTATCAAAAACTTGCAATCTTCTGGATCTTCAAACCAAAAATATAACATGTAAGTCTTAAATCTGTTGTTCTTTCAGGAAATAAGCATCTAGTGTTAAAGGGAGAGAAACGGCCATTCCAGAGATCGATATTAACGTCGTAAATAGTGGTTCTTAAAGAGGAGTTGCCGCCCTTCTTATAACCGTAGAAAGGTAAGGGTGAATCATCATCATGTGCCATGCCGGTTGGCGTAGGCGATCATGTTCTTCCACAATCTTTCTATCTACAGTGCATCGTATCAGTTGTGTTGTTGACTTTTCTATGCTGTGACACCAAGCTGTCTAGTATTGTCGTCCGCGATCTCTCTTTCCCCGTATTTTGCCAGTTGTAACAAAGTATTCAAACTTTCCTCTTCTCATGATGTGCCCAAAAAATGTTAATTGTTTCTTTCTGATATTTTTTAGGAGCTCCCAACAGTAAATAAATCTATTAAAAGAGCCCGGGGAAAAAAGGGGGGGGGGAAGAGGGGGGGGAGAGAATACGTTACGGTATTTTTCTCATCTCTGGGGTCTGCCGGGGGGGGGGATGAGGAGATATAAGACTGGATAATAAAGGCCGCATGTATAGTACAGTCGTCACGAAGTGTTCAGGTCTATGTTTTTATATCACCCGCAAATATTAAAAAAAAAAAAATAAAAAATAACGTTTGATTCGAACCCGCGTTCTTCTGGTTACAAGTTCAACAAATTATCAACCCGACCACCCGTACAGCAAAGATTACGTTTACGTTAATATTCTTTATTATCTGACTTTCCGTTGTTGTTTTTTTTTTAAAAACTGTGCTGTAGCACCATCGTCATCGGGTTGCGCGTCATTTGCAGAGTTTTGCATTCATCCCATCTGGCCCGTCTTAAAGAACCTCTGTCTCTAGCCAGACAACCAGAGTTATGGTTATGTTATTCGAAGGCCCCGGTATTACTGCAAACGAATGAAAACCAATAATTACTCAACCGCCAGTGCCAGTGGAATCATCCGAATTAACATCTCATCGAATATCCAAACAAAGAAAGGCAGCTGCAGTCCACATCATAGCAAACACAGCTCACGTCAAAAGACATTGGGCGTATCAGCACCGAAAGTGAACGCAGCTGAACTGTGTTCTTTGCCATACGATAATAACATCATTCATCGTAAGCAATCTGAATATAGAAACACCATCCGGATGAAAAACACAGCTCACGGTGTGCACAGAGCACTAAACTCAATAGCTCCGACAGCAAACCAGACCTAGAATATGAGGAAACTGCAACAAGGAAAACTTTTCATACAGTGCCGCAACTGTTCCTGTCGCCTGTCCGCCTTATTGACCGGAAGTCAAACCATAGTTTGAAAACCCAGCACTTATTTATGCAAACTGTTACACCCACTAGAGAATCAGGAATGTCGGGCGATCCGGGCGGCTAGTCCCTAAAAAAAAAAAGAAGATGCAGAATGGAACTCCATCCCATACTTCATACCCCAACTTCAATCCCCAACTTCATACCCCAACATGGTTACCTCAGCCATTTTTAGGAGACTGCATCATTTCGAAGTAATATGACCACCCTGCTCGATCGAAATTCCGGGTTCTCTTGCGAGTGGGACACCATGTAGTTGCTACATACATAATGAAACAGGACAATGTATTACGCGTTGACAGATTGTATCGATTAAATTGTGTTGAAGATGAATTATCGGAGAAATGCTTATTATGACGTGTTCTTGAATGATATAATTGCTGACGCGTTAACACGTGACAAAGCCAAGTCTTTTTTTAGTAGACGTTTAGCCACACATGTATTTTGCACTCTCTATATAATTTTGAAATAATTGCCAGGAAATACATTTGCAATAAGTGTCTAAGATATGCATCTGCAATAAGTGTCTAAGATATACATCTGCAATAAGTGTCTAAGATATGCATCTGCAATAAGTGTCTAAGATATGCATCTGCAATAAGTGTCTAAGATATACATCTGCAATAAGTGTCTAAGATATGCATCTGCAATAAGTGTCTAAGATATACATCTGCAATAAGTGTCTTAGATATGTATCTGCAATAAGTGTCTAAGATATACATCTGCAATAAGTGTCTAAGATATACATCTGCAATAAGTGTCTAAGATATGCATCTGCAATAAGTGTCTAAGATATACATCTGCAATAAGTGTCTAAGATATGTATCTGCAATAAATGTCTAAGATATACATCTGCAATAAGTGTCTAAAATATACATCTGCAATAAGTGTCTAAGATATACATCTGCAATAAGTGTCTAAGATATACATCTGCAATAAGTGTATAAGATATGCATCTGCAATAAGTGTCTAAGATATACATCTGCAATAAGTGTCTAAAATATACATCTGCAATAAGTGTCTAAGATATACATCTGCAATAAGTGTATAAGATATGCATCTGCAATAAATGTCTAAGATATACATCTGCAATAAGTGTCTAAGATATACATCTGCAATAAGTGTCTAAGATATACATCTGCAATAAGCGTCTAAGATGCCACCATCATCGAGTACCATGTCTGCTGGCGTAGGTGATCATGTCTCTCCACAACTTTCGATCACGACAGTTATGTATCATTTCTGTTGTTGACGTTCTGCCAAGCCATTCTCATAAGATGTCTGGTATCTTTTCTCTTTGCTTCCCTCAATCTCTTCGTCCCTTAATTTCCCCAGTTGTCACAATATATTCCAGTTGTTCTCTTCTCATTACATGGCCAAAAAATTATGACTGTTTCTTCCTAATTTAGGATATTAGCTCTCTTTTTGGTTTGGCCTCTTTCATAGCGTCGTTTTCATTACTCTTCTTAGCTGTCCATGGTATTCTCAACATTCTTCTGTAAAACCACATTTATTATACAACCTCCAGTGATTTTCTAGTCTGTTGTCATATTGTCCATGATTTACATCCATATGTCAAGACTGGCTCTACATAACATTTAAGAACGCTCTTTCTTGTTTCTTTTGTCAAAAGAAGGAAAGCACAGTATCTTCCTCATCTTTTTTTTGGAAAGGAACCTTTGCCAGAGCCATTCTGCATCTCACCTCTGTTCTACATCTACCATCTCACCTCTGTTGTACATCTACCATCTCACCTCTGTTCTACATCTACCATCTCACCTCTGTTCTACATCTACCATCTCACCTCTGTTGTACATCTACCATCTCACCTCTGTTCTACATCTACCATCTCACCTCTGTTCTACATCTACCATCTCACCTCTGTTCTACATCTACCATCTCACCTCTGTTCTACATCTACCATCTCACCTCTGTTGTACATCTACCATCTCACCTCTGTTCTACATCTACCATCTGAGGTTAACATTATTCCCAGATATTTAAATTCATTTACCTGTTTTAATATTGTTCCACTTGTCTTTATTGTGCATTGCGGTGAAGTCTTTTTCATTCTTGCTACCATTACATCTGTCTTTTTTGTTATTAAGGCTGAGTCCTTTATTTACGCTTTCTTTCACTATAATTTCTTACATTTCTTGTAATTCATTTTCACTTTTAGCGATTAAGACTGTATGATCAACATACTTTTGATTATTTATATTCTGACCTCCAATTGTTATTCCAGGCATGCCCCTTATGGATCTTAAAATAATCTCACTATACATTTTAATAAATCTGGTGACAGCACACAACCTTGCCGAACACCCTGTTTTATTTGTTGAAACATTCCCATTTGATTTCCAGTTCTTATGGCCGCTGTTTGTTGCCGGTTAAAAAAACAAAAAAAGTAAAGTGCCCCCATCACGCCAAGTGGCGTATAGGGAATATGGCGTTAATGACCATAATTTTTACAAACCCTCAGCACATGATTTTTGGGGTAATGTGGTTGGTATTACGCCCGTGCCGCTTTACTTTCCCAGAATAAAATCCAGTACCCATTAAAGGCTGGGTGAACCCGGAAGCCGTCGGTTGGGATCGAACCCAACCTCTTGTCCTTTGTAGTCCAGTTCAGTAACCACTGAGCTATCGCGGCTCCCTGTTTGTTGCCAGTACATGTTCTTTATTATAATTATTATATCTTCTTGGTCTATGTTTATGCCTTCTAAAATGTTGATTATTTCTTGTTGCTGTACTGGAGGTCTCAATATTAAATTATAAATAGAAAACTTACCGGTAACGGTTTGAGCATTAACGTGTCACTTTTTTTTTTTAAGCTCAAAAAATGAGTGTGTAGTAATTTTCAAATCAAGATCTGGGGGGAGGGGGAGGGGGGATGACTGGTTGGTCTCGAGGCCAGATGCCGGCCTTGAGACAGAGAGGTTGTGGGTTCAAATCCCGGCTACACCGGTTGGGATTTTTATTTATGATTTCTCTCTGCGGCAACCACCCCTGGTCTCAGCAGCGAGACCCGGCTTGAAGCGTCAATTACTCATCGACGGAAAAAAATATGAGTACCTCCGAAGTCGGAGTTATCTGCCTGTGCGGCGAGGGACCCCTGTGCACACGGCTGCCAGGGAAATCCGGATTAACACGCAAAATTCAGTTCCTAGTCTCTAGGGACTTTGTCGGAGGTCAAAAGCTGGCGAACGAAAAAAAAAAAAAATATATATATATATACAAAAATCAATATCTAAATAGCTTAGCGGGCCGTACGTTGCTTACATCTGCACTAAAATGGGACGAAGATTAATCTTGTCCATTCTCTGATGTCCTTCCACAACGCCTCTCGGTCTGCCATGTCTTCTTTTGCTCTACTGATGTGCCTATCATAGCCTGTTAGATCTTGTAACATATCCCGACCATTGTAATATTTCCTCGTTTACTGTAGACATTCTTTAATTTGTATGACAAGGAACAGTTGGCTGCTCACTTTCTGTGCGGTTTCGCCTTATATATTTTAGCATGTGCTGAGACTGCTATGATGGGGTCTACATCAACTTTTCTTTATTTGGGAGATGAGATAGTAATTCGGATGATTCCATTGGCACGGGCGGTTGAGCAATAATGGATTTTAACTCGTTTGCAGTGATACCGGGGCCTTCCATAATAATAACGATATCACTTCTTTAATTGGTACGTGGTCGATGTGTTTTGTTGCGCGTTTCTATACCGGTGATATAACCATTCGTAATATGGAAACCACAGTATTTCAGCGAATATCTGCATCACTGTTTTCTTCATATTATTATTTTGTCCTTCCTCAATTGCCTTTCAGCGTCGAGGGGAGGTATAATTTGCGGTCATTTGCTCTTCTGTTCGCCTCTGATGCTGTTATGTTTTCTAGTATTTCTAATATTCCATCGATCCATCTTTTTCGTGATCTGCCCTTGGTTCTGGTGTTCTCACAACGTTTATTGAAGGCTCGGTGTGTTGTGTTTTGATCTTTCTGCTTTGTCACGTTGCCAAACCATTTTATCCGTTGTTTCTTTATATATTCTATGGCGGGGGCTATTCCTAGCTTTTTTTCTCAGTTCTTTCTGATCTTATCGCTCAGGCTGTTTCCTGTCATTCATCTGACACATTTAATCTCAGTAGAGGTTATTTTTCTTATTGTTCTTGCATCTAGGGTCCAGGACTGGCATTGGTAGCACAACGTTGGGATGAAGATTGTATTGTAGGGTCCAGGACTGGCATTGGTAGCACAACGTTGGGATGAAGATTGTATTGTAGGGCCCAGGTCTGGCATTGCAGCACAACGTTGGGATGAAGATTGTATTGTAGGGTCCAGGACTGGCATTGGTAGCACAACGTTGGGATGAAGATTGTATTGTAGGGTCCAGGACTGGCATTGGTAGCACAACGTTGGGATGAAGATTGTATTGTAGGGTCCAGGACTGGCATTGGTAGCACAACGTTGTGATGAAGATTAGTGTCGATATTAGTTTCGACATCCAAAAATAGGAGACTATAATAGTAGACAGAGACGAGACAACAACGATCCTGCAATGATTCCCAAGAATTACAGTAGCCGCACACAATTTTAAGTGGTTTTCATTCTGTTTCCAAAGAACCACATCGGATGCCTCAAACAACTCTACAACCTTCTGTCTCTAAAGTAATAGATAATTATACAGAGAAGTCTGTAGTATCATCATCATGTACCATACCGGTTGGCGTAGGTGATCATGTCCCTCCACAATCTTCTATCTACAGTGCATCGTATCAGTTCTGTTGTTGACTGTTTTCCATGCCATGACACCAAGCTATCCAGTATTTTCTCTCTTTGTCGTCCGCGATCTCTCTTTCCTTTTATTTTGCCAATTGTAACCAGGTATTCCAACTTTCCTCTTCTCATGATGTGCCCGAAAAAAATGTTGATTGCTTCTTTCTGATGTTTTTTAAGAGCTCCCTTTTTGTGTTGGCCTCTCTGAGAACTTCTTCATTGGTCTTTTTAGCTGTCCAGGGAACTTTCAGCAGTATAAAGGTAAAGTACGAGACTTGAACCGGTGTCTTAGCACGCGAGTTTACACCCATATGTGCTCGGCCGCCTATCCAGAAATGTTCGGAGATTTCTGTATAGTGTCCCCTCAAGCATCGAAGCTTAGATGCGAGACGACATTCCTCACTTTCCCAGGGTAATACCCTGGTACCCATTTCTACCAACGACTGGGTCGACCGTGGTGGTATTTTTTTTCCCAACCACGAGTACAACTCACACTGCTCCCAGCGGGAATCGAACACGGGTTGTCCGAACGTCGGTAGTCCAGTCGTGTGGTTTTCCCAACTAGGCTACCAAGGCCCCCTAAATATATATGTAGTATATTTCCTAATAACTTACTTTCAAAAACTGCCTTATATATTTATTTCTATTCTTCCTCTGTTTCTACTTCCCTCAAATTTTCTTGTTGTCACAAAATATACCAGTCTATCCCATCCCATTGATCATCATTATCATCATCATGTGCCATACCGGATGGCGTAGGCGATCATGTCCTTCCACAATCTTATCATCGTATCAGTTCTGTTGTTGACTGTTTTCCATGCCGTGACACCAGACTATCTATCTAGTATCCCTTCTCTTTGTCGTCCGCGATCTCTCTTTCCCTATATTTGGTCAGTTGTAACCAAGTATTCCAACTTTCCTTTCTCATGATGTGTCCCAAAAACGTTGATTGTTTCATTCTGATGTTTTTCAGGAGCTCCCTTTTTGTGTTGGCCTCTTTCAGAACGTCCTCATTTTATTATTATTATTATTTTTTTGCTGTCCAGAGAACTTTCAACATTCTTCTGAGAAACCCCATCTCTGTGGCCTCTAATCGTCTTTTTATTTGTTTGTCTACTGTCCATGATTCGCTTCCATAGGTCAGAATTGGTTCTATATAGCACCGATGAACTCTCATTCTCATTTCTATTGACATATATTTGTTGCATAAGATATTTTTCATTTTCTGAAATGCTATTTTGGCCTGAGCTATTCTCTTACGTAGTTACAGATAAGAAATAAGAAAATATTATTATGGCTATGTACGTAGTTACAGATAAGAAATAAGAAAATATTATTATGTCTATGTGCGTAGTTACAGAGAAGATAGACATAATGACGTTTACACATTAATTGGCTCATTGTTTAGGATGACGAATGTTGATAGGAAAATGTGTAATTGTGTAGGAATTTGAAGCCAAGCGTGGCACGTGTATAAAGAAAGTTACAACATAATGGACAATTGAAATATGTGAATAACCAGCGAGCTATGACAGCATCAGAAAACATATTCTTTCTATCTGCTCAAACGGGACTTGTCCAGGGGTACTGGGTGTTCTTGAGGTAAGACGTCAGCCTCCGGACAGTAAAGGTTTAGATCCATGGGTTCATCGTGACGTCACCCTCCGATTTGTGTAGTGAGAACCCTCTTGGATAACTGAGAAAAACGAAGGTCTTGTGTGCATTCGCGCACGTTAAAGAACCCTTGATACTTAAAAAAAAAAACGAAAAAAGTATGTCAAAAATGGCCGTCGCCGGAGCAAAAGTTGTGAAGGAGATCTAGTGGCACCGGAAATGGATATATCAGGCTGTATGACGCAGATGTCGCGGGTCTGCCGTACACTAGCGACACAACCCATACAACAACACGGGTGAACGCTAGGGCGTAACGTTTTCTTTGAAGAACGACTTTTTCTGACAAGCTCCAACTTCAAAGCAACCAAATCCATGCTGGAGAGGCATCCTAGTCTTGGCGGACATTCTAGCCCAGATAGGAAAAAACCGGATGCAAACAGTTAGGGCTTCCGAACCTGAAGAACATTAATGCGGCAACACTTCCTGCCTTGGAGAGACAACCCTGACTACAAACAATTACTGCATTTTTGAAAGTCAAAGAAGGCCAAGGGCTGTAGAAAAAGTCCAGAACAAATGCTAGCTGAAGAAAGATTCAGTGGACCGCAAGACACACAACAAAGTGCAGCAAATTACGTTAATAAACAATTTAAAAAGACTGATGCAAGTAGTTTCTTGTCTACATAATGAAATAATTATTGCTGAAACGCCAGAAATATCGTTTATAGAATTTACCTGTAAAGGACCGAAGGAGAATGTACAGACATACATATTTTCAACTTATAATAGAGAAGATTAATTATTACGAATAAATGTCGGCAGCGAAGATGTTTGTTAAGGAAACAAAATGGATGTAAAGTGGCACTTACTGAAACAGGGAACAGGAGATACAAATATTAGAAAGGAAATTTATAGAAACAGGAAGTGATAAAAATATGTGGAATATATATATATATATATATAGAAACAGGAAGTGATAAAAATATGTGGAATATATATATATATATTTATAGAAACAGGAAGTATAAAATATGGGGAATATATATATATATTTATAGAAACAGGAAGTGATAAAAATATGGGGAATACATATATATATATATATAGAAACAGGAAGTGATAAAAATATCGTCATCATGTGCCATACCGGTTGGCGTAGGTGATCATGTCCCTCCACAATCTTCTATCTACAGTGCAATGTATCAGTTCTGTTGTTGACTGTTTTCCATGCCATGACACCAAGCTATCCAGTATTTTCTCTCTTTGTCGTCCGCGATCTCTCTTTCCTTTTATTTTGCCAATTGTAACCAAGTATTCCAACTTTTCTCTTCTCATGATGTGCCCGAAAAGTGTTAATTGCTTCTTTGATAAAAATATGGTGAATATATATATATTAATAGAAATAGGAAGTGATACAAATATGGGGAATATATATATATATATATATATATATATATATATATATATATATATATATATATATATCTATTGACCTTTCGAGCCGTAACCGCCCATAGGGCGTAGACCAAGATACACCTTCTCCTATATGGATTTTTTGTTCTAGCAGTTTTCTTTTAAAGATATTTTATCAAATCTCGCCATCTGTCTCTGTTCTGTGCAAGCAGTTCTATCTCATTGAGGGAGCCGACTCCTGCTGCTCTTGCCTCTCTCATCAATGTTCTTCTCAGTGTCTCCCTGGGTCTTCCTCTTTTTCTTTTACCTGTTGTTTCCCATATGAGGGCTTGCTTTGCTATTCGGTTATTATCTCTTCTCATCACATGTCCAACTTATGACCATCGTCTTTTCTTTATTACTGAAGATATTAGTGGTTGATTGGCGATTTCTCTAATTTCCTCATTTGTTTTGAATTCATTCCATGCTATACCAAGTATTTTCCTTAGACATTTATTTTCGAATGCGTTCAACTTTGTTTCTATATCTCTTGTTGTTTTCCAGCTTTCACACGCATACGTAAGGGTTGATAGTACATTTGATTTGAATAGCCTAAGTTTTGTGTTTGTGCTGATAAGTTTTGATTTCCATAACTTTTCAAGGCTTCTGAAAGACATTGCTGCTTTAGCTATTCTGATTTTAATTTCTTTGCTCGTATCCCCTTCTCGATCAATGTGAAGGGGATACGAGCAAAGAAATTAAAATCAGAATAGCTAAAGCAGCAATGTCTTTCAGAAGCCTTGAAAAGTTGTGGAAATCAAAACTTATCAGCACAAACACAAAACTTAGGCTATTCAAATCAAATGTACTATCAACCCTTACGTATGCGTGTGAAAGCTGGAAAACAACAAGAGATATAGAAACAAAGTTGAACGCATTCGAAAATAAATGTCTAAGGAAAATACTTGGTATAGCATGGAATGATATATATATATATATGTATATATATATTTATAGAAATAGGAAGTGATTAAAATATAGGAACAAATATTTTTATAGAAATAGGAAGTGATTAAAATATAGGGAATATATATATTTATTGAAACAGGAAGTAATAAAAAAATATAGGAAAATATATATTGTTAGAAATAGGAAGTGATACAAATATAGGAAAATATATATTTATAGAAACAGGAAGTGATAAAAATATGGGAAATGTATATCTATAGAAATAACGAAGTTGAGAAAATATTGGGAAAATATATTTATAGAAATAAGGCGGTGGAAAAAAATGGGGGAATATATTCATAAAAATAAGATTGGAAAAATACTGGAAAATGTATTCGTGTGAACAAAGAGTCTAAAAATGATTGATCGAAAGAGGAAAACGATGAAATTGTTTTTGTAATCTGGGATGCATGCCAAGTTATAGGCCAAGTATCAACACTATTGAAAAATAAAGAAATAACTACGGAAGCAAAAAGGGCAATATACAAATCAATTTTTCTACCAACTCTGTGCTATCAGTGCCAGAATTGGACGCTGGACTCTAGAACAATAAGAAAGATAACGACCACCGAAATGAAATGTGTCAGAAGAATGACAGGAAACAGCTTAAGGGACAGAGTAAGAAAAACCGACCTGAGGAAGAAACTCGGAATTGAACCAGCCATCGAATACATAAAGAAACAACAGATAAATTGGTTCGGCCACATAACAAGACAAAAAGAACTAACAACTACTCAAAGAGCCATACACAAGCGCTACGAAAACGCCAGATTAAGAGGAAGACCGAGAACGAGATGGATAAAGGGGATACTAAAGTCACTAGGAGGGATAACATCAGAAGAGGCCAACAGAAGAGCAAAGAATCGCAGATTGTATCTCCCCTCGACGCCAACGGCAATGGAGGAAAGATAGAAGAAAGAAGAAGAAGAATCAGGAATGAATGTACACAATAAAGATAATGGCTGTGATGAGTTAATGTTTTTCTAATCAGGAATGAATGTACAAAGTAAAGATAATGGCTTTGATGTGTTAATGTTTTTATAAACCGAAATGAATGTACAAAGTAAAGATAATGGCTGTGATGTGTTAATGTTTTTCTAATCAGGAATGAATGTACAAAGTAAAGATAATGGCTTTGATGTGTTAATGTTTTTATAAACCGAAATGAATGTACAAAGTAAAGATAATGGCTTTGATGTGTTAATGTTTTTCTAATCAGAAATGAATGTACAAAGTAAAGATAATGGCTTTGATGAGTTAATGTTTTTCTAATCAGAAATGAATGTACAAAGTAAAGATAATGGCTTTGATGTGTTAATGTTTTTTCTAATCAGAAATGAATGTACAAAGTAAAGATAATGGCTTTGATGTGTTAATGTTTTTCTAATCAGGAATGAATGTACAAAATAAAGATAATGGCTGTGATGTGTTAATAGAATTAATTGAAAAATCTGAAATTAAATTGGCGACGGTTTTAACATACTTTGAGAACCGCTCGTCCAATCGAAGCGAGCAGCGAAAATCCATACACTAATTTCCTTAGTGTATCTTTCCTAGAATGGAGAGACAAGAATTCGTTTGTAGAGACAGAGTTATGCCAGAATCTTGACAAATCTGTTTTATTATTTCCCCCTGTCTTTGTGATTACTTCTGTCATTTATTATGGTATTCCCAGTACGGTAAAACTTTTATTATAGTGACACTCCTGCATTGAAAATGTTATTACTTATGAAGCTTTTGTTGTCAATGGTTTTATGTTAGAAGGAGTTGTTTTGAAACAACAAAAGCAGTTTACAATGAGGTTTAGAAGCTCACCACGCTTACATAAAGAGTTTCTAGTTGATATATATCCTATTTTTTACTGTGTTACTTCTGTGCTTCTATTTCCTTACACTTCTAGCTTAACACTTCTATTTTTGACGCTTTTATTTTTTGACACGTGTATTTCTTTATAACTTCTATTTTTTTTCCTCACATCGTTTTATTTGACACTTCTATTTCTATATTTTTTTTAACACGAGTATTTCTAGACACTTCTATTTTTTTCCCCACATCGTTTTATTTGACACTTCTATTTCTATATGTTTTTAAACAAGAGTATTTCTAGACACTTCTATTTTTGAACATATCTTTTTCGTGACATATATATATATATATATTTTTTTTTTGACACGAGTATTCCTTGGCACTTCTATTTTTGACACTTCTGTTCCTTTTTTACGAATCACTTGTGGTTGAGCATCTAGTATGTTGCCCAGTGTGATTTGTTGTCCGAGTGTTGTAAACATACCTCTTCCCCTGAAATTATTCGCTGTTGCCTAGTAACCAGAAAATGTTTCAGATTTACTTCCCCCTGTCGGTGAAATGTTTCTTTCCGTTCACCAAAACAGCTTCTGATTTTTAGCTTCTCTGAGAAAATGGGAATTCGATATTTTTTAAAATAAAGTCAGGCGGCCTGTTGTTATGCTGAACACATCAACCATAAATTGCGCTTGCTTGTCGTTGGGAAATACGTGTCCTAACACATCCTCCTTGAAACAATGAGAACACTCTTAATTTATTTCCATTTTTTTAGAACAGCGAGGAAGAATACACGCCACGATAGATGGCACCACTGCCGACCAACAAGGAAATAACTCCAGAGCAGGGTTGGGCATTTTTGTAATGTTCTGAGGTCCATATCTAAAAACTATGAAGGCGAGAGGGACCAGATACCATTACCTAAAGAAGCCATTATATAAATTACCTATTTTCAATTCACAAGCTATCATAATGTAAAAATACTATTAGTAATAGAGAGCGGAGGGCAGAAAATAGAGTGGAATGAAAGGGAGAGAGGTGAGACAGAAAAACATAGGGGGAGGGGGAGAAGAGAGAAAAGTCAACAATAAATTATAAATAGAAAGTTTACCAGTTAGGGTTTGTGCATTTCTGTGTTACTTTTTATTTACTTTTATTTTAAGCTCAGGGAATGGAGTGTACAGTAATTTTCATATCAAGCATTCGGGCCAGTCAAAATAACTTGGCGGACCGGTTTTGTCCCGCGGGCCGTAGGTTGTCCATCTCTGCCATAAAGGTAATATGAACACTCTACAACATAATCTTTACCCCAACGTTGAGCTACCAATATCAGATCTGGGCTCTAGACTAAAGAAAACTATGACAAATTAGTACTGCCAAATTGAAATGTGTTAGACGAATGGCAGGAAACAGCCTGAGAGATCATATCAGATGATGATATGGTTTTAGTTTGTCGAAGGCCCCGGTATCACTACAAACGGATGAACATCCGTAATTGCCAAACCATCCTAACCAGTGGAATCATCCGAATTAACATCTCATCTCATTGAAGGGTCCAAGCAAAGAAAGGCAGATGCAGTCCCCATCATAGCAGCGACAGTACACGCCAAAAGACATAAGGCCAAGTGGCACCGAAAGTGAACGCAGCTGAACTGTCCTTCGTCATACGATATCATCATTCATCGTAAGCAATCGGAATATCGAAACACAATCCGGATGAAAAACACAGCTCACTGTGTGTACACAACGCTAAACTCAGTTGCTTCGGCAGCAAGCCAGACTTGGAATATGAAGACATTGCAATAAGGGACACTTCTCAGACACAGCCTCAACGGTTCCTGCCGCCTAACCGCCATATTGACCGGAAGTCCAGAAGAAGCTAGAAGGAATTTTATATAGAAATAATTCCCACCATTGAATGAATACACAAAGAAACAACATGGATTTGGTCACGTGTTAAGGCAGACATACCACAAGCGCAACATATCGAGCTGTCAATAAACGCGTGAGAACATCACACCTAAGGGCCGACCACGAAAAAGATGGTTGGTTTGAATAGTAGAAACACTAGGAAGCGGAACAGCAGCACAGGCGAACAGACGAACAGAAGACCGCATATTATATCTCCTCTTCACCCTGAAAGGCAAATGAGGAAGGAAAGAAAAAGAAGGGGAAGAATATAGTTCCTGTGGCCTCAACATAATGTGATTTAGCACAGCGAATTTCAATATCCACTTCTCTGACTTTATATAGCTTGACCACAGTACTCACACAATGTCTGAAATGTTTCAAAAGTGGTTAAGACTTTTCATTTTTATATCGGAACAGAGAAACCTGTGGATTGAATCAATCATTTTGGGGACTGGTTGTGGGTTCAAATCCCGGTTGAACCAGTTGGGATTTTTATGTATGATTTAACTCTGCGGTAACCACCCCTGGTCTTAGCAGCGAGAGCCCGGCTTGAAACGTCAATTACTCATAGGCGGGAAAAAATATGAGTACCTTCGAAGACGAAGTTATCTGCCTGTGCGGCAAGGGATCCTTGCACACGGCTGCCAGGGAAAAAACGGATTAACACGCAAAATTCACTTCTCAGAATCTAAGGGCTTCGTCAGAGGTAAAAGCTGGCGAACGCTAAAAAAAATAAGAATCAATCATTTGTCAAACCATTGGACTGAACCGATCATTTGTCAAACCATTGAACTGAATCGAGCATTTGTCAAACCATTGGACTGAACCGATCATTTGTCAAACCATTGGACTGAACCGATCATTTGTCAAACCATTGAACTGAATCGATCATTTGTCAAACCATTGGACTGAACCGACCATTTGTCAAACCATTGGACTGAACCGATTATTTGTCAAACCATTTGACTGAACCGATCATTTGTCAAACCATTGGACTGAACCGATCATTTGTCAAACCATTGGACTGAACCGATTATTTGTCAAACCATTTGACTGAATCGATCATTTGTCAAACCATTGGACTGAACCGATCATTTGTCAAACCATTGGACTGAACCGATCATTTGTCAAACCATTGGATTGAACCGATCATTTGTCAAACCATTGGACTGAACCGATCATTTGTCAAACCATTGGACTGAACCGATCATTTGTCAAACCATTGGACTGCATCGTTCATTTGACAAACCATTGGACTGAATCACTCATTTGTCAAACCATTGGACTGAATCACTCATTTGTCAAACCATTGGACTGAACAAATAATTTGTTGAAGCAGTGAGTCCTCACTTACCGGTAGATAAGCATGTGTTTTTATATTTAAGGAGAATGAAATAACTCTAGTTGTAAACAACGCATCGACTGCACTGTGCATGCTGCCTTTGTCCTCAGCCTCTCATGAAAGAACTCATCAATAGAATCTCCCCTAACACCAACACTACACATATTTCCAGGCCGGAACTAATTAGTCTCATTGACAACCCACCCCACAATCTCAGATCGGAACTAATAAATCTCTGCTGATGACAACACTCCAGGTAGATAGAGCCGGAACTAATAAATCTCTGCTGATGACAACATCCAGGTAGATAGAGCCGGAACTAATAAATCTCTGCTGATGACAACACTAGGTAGATAGCGTCGAAACTAATAAATCTATACTGATGACAACACTCTACTTAGATAGTACAGGAACTAATACATCTCTGCTGATGACAACACTCCACATTCACCCGGACATAAACTAATAGATCTCCCTTGACAATAACACTCCACATTTATCCAGACATAAACTAATAAATCTCCACACATTCACCCAGACAGAAACTAATAAATCTCCTTTTCGTCCAGATAGAAACTGAAAAATCTCACTTGACAACACTCCACATTTATCCAGACAGAAACTAATAAATCTCCACATATTTATCGAGACAAAAACTAATAAATCTCCCCCACATTAGGCAGTAACTAATAAATCTCCCCACATTTGTCAGAAACTAATAAATCCCCCTTTCATCCAGACAGAAACTAATAAATCTCCCTTTCATCCAGACTGAAACTAATAAATCTCCCTTTCATCCAGACATAAACTAATAAATCTCCCTTTCGTCCAGACAGAAACTAATAAATCTCCATTTCATCAAGACAGCAACTAATAAATCTCCCTTCTATCCAGACAGAAACTAATAAATCTCCATTTCATCCAGACAGAAACTAATAAATCTCCCTTTCATCCAGACAGAAACTAATAAATCTCCCTTTCATCCAGACATAAATTAATAAATCTCCCTTTCATCCAGACAGAAACTAATAAATCTCTCCCCCCCCCCCCCCCCCCCCGACATACCTTCTGGCTGTAGTTCATCAATCTCCAAGGAATCAATCTCCACCTCTGCGGTTTTACCATCATCTGTTTCCAGACCCAGCATGATGTCCGCCCCACTGTTGGATGTTGTCAGTCTGGGTCGCCATCTGTCATCCATTTCATCTTCTAATATGTCACCTGCCAAATGACAATTCATGTCACATAAAAATACATTGATACACAATCAGCAGCATCATAAAAACGTGCAACCTGTTTCAAGAAATAATGATACTTTTCAATGTATCTTCATAATATCAACATCCCCCATATCTTATCTTCTTTTGATATTGAATGTCATAACAACATTACAATACAATCAATATCTGCGCTGTTGTCCCGGTTTATCCTTATGTGCCATACTGGTAGGCGATCATGTCCTTCCACAATTCTCTATCCACAGGGCGTCGTTTAAATTCTATTGTTGACTGTTTTCCATGCCATGACACCAAGCTATCTAGTATCTGCTCTCTTTGTCGTCCGCGATCTCTCTTTCCCTCTATTTGGCAGCTATAACCAAGTAATCCAACTTCTCGCAATGTCCCTCATCTCATAATGTGTCCTAAATATGTCGGTTCTTTTGTTTTGATTTTTTTTACGAGCTCCCTTTTTGTGTTGTCCTCTTTGAGAATTTCTTCGTTAATCTTTTTAGCTGCTCAGGGAACCCTCCACATTCTTCTAAGAAATCCCATCCCTGTGGCCTCTAATTGTCTTTTCATTTGTTTGTCAACTGTCCATGATTCACTCCCATAGACAGATTTGTTTCTATACAGCACCCATGAACTTTCTTACTGTTATTGACATAGACTTGTTGCACAAAACGTTTTCCATTTTCTGAAAGGCTGTTTTTGCCCTGAACTGTTTCTGTGGCGCATCTTCCGGAATATACTTCTTTTCCTCTTCTTTTCTCCTTCTTTCCTTCCTCATTTGCCTTTCAGCGTCGAGGAGAGATATAATTTGCGATCTTTTCCTCTTATGTTCGCTTCTACTGCTATTATGTTTCACAGTGCCTCCAGTATTCCGCCAATCCATCTTTTTCGTGGGTGACCCTTGGGTCAAGTGTTTTAGCAATATTTATTGAAGTCTCGTTGTGTTGTGCTTTGATCACTCAGCCTTGTCACGCACCCAAACCATTTTATCTGTTGTTTCTTATATATTCTATGGCGGGGCTATTCCTAGTTTTTTTCTCAGTTCTTCAGTTCTTATCGTGTCTCTCAAGCTGTTTCCTGATATTCGTCTGACACATTTAATCTCAGTAGAGGTTATTTTTCTTATTGTTCTTGCATCTAGGGTCCAGGTCTGACATTGGTAGCACAAAGTTGGGATGAAGATTGTATTGTATAGTGCCAGTTTTGCCTCTAGAGTTTCTCCTTGTTGGACAATAGTGAATCTTGGGTGTATACGGTATATACGTGTTCGGAAATATATATGTATATTTGTTTTTTTTTTGCGGCTTGTTTTCATAGTTCTTGGCTGTGCTCAAATTACAACAGTAACTTTAACATACTTATCTGACTCTCTGACATCAACTGTTGAAATATTTCCTTTCAGAATCATCATCAAGTACCATTCCCGCTGGCGTAGATGATCACGTCTCTCCAGAACTTTCGATCTCGACAGTTATTTATCATTTCTGTTGTTGACCTTCTGCCAAGCCATTCACTTAAGCTGTCTAGTATATTTTCTCTTTGCTTCCATCTATCTCTTCATCCCTCAATTTTCACAGTTTCAAAATGAGAATCTTTGTTAAAAAAGGTACATTTTTTTTTGAAACATTGATCATAAAGAATTTAATTATACAAAAACTGTAATGAGTTACTTATAAGTGGCTTTTGAGTTTGAAACGAAAACAAAAAACAAAAACAAATGTTGTTGGAACTGGCAGTAACTTTCTGGATTTAGATAATAATCTGTTGTTTCTTCAGTTTTGTATAAAAAGTAAAGTACTCCCGTCACGCCAAGTGGCGTATAGGGAAATATGGTGTTAGTGACCCTATATTTTACAGACCTTCAGCACATGATTTTTGGGGTAATGTGGTCAGTATTACGCCCGTGCTGCTTTACTTTCCCAGAAAAAAATCCGGTACCCATTTAAGGCTGGGTGAACCCGGAAGCCGTCGGTTGGGATCGAACCCTACCCCTTGTCCGTGGTAGTCCAGTTCACTAACCACTGAGCTATCGCGGCTCCCTAGTTTTGTATAAGTATGTCTTTTTTATAACTTGATATAGGCAAATTCTATCATGTGTGAATTTATCTTGTTTGTGGCTTGATATAGGCAAATATATGTTGCCGATTCTATCATGTGTGAATTTATCTTGTTTGTGGTTTGATTTAGCACATACTGTTTTCTTCTTCTATCATGTATGAAACTTTCTTGTTTATAACTTGATATATACAATCATACATTGTCTATTCTATCTTGTATGAATCTATTCTATTTGAGACTTGATAAAGCATGTTTCTTCCTTCTATCTTGTATGAATCTATTCTATTTGAGACTTGATAAAGCATGTTTCTTCCTTCTATCTTGTATGAATCTATTCTATTTGAGACTTGATAAAGCATGTTTCTTCCTTCTATCTTGTATGAATCTATTCTATTTGGGACTTGATAAAGCATGTTTCTTCCTTCTATCTTGTATGAATCTATTTTATTTGAGACTTGATAAAGCATGTTTCTTCCTTCTATCTTGTATGAATCTATTTTATTTGAGACTTGATAAGCATGTTTCTTCCTTCTATCTTGTAAGAATCTATTTTATTTGAGACTTGATAAAGCATGTTTCTTCCTTCTATCTTGTAAGAATCTATTTTATTTGAGACTTGATAAAGCACATGTTTCTTCCTTCTATCTTGTATGAATCTATTTTATTTGAGACTTGATAAAGCACATGTTTCTTCCTTCTATCTTGTAAGAATCTATTTTATTTGAGACTTGATAAAGCACATGTTTCTTCCTTCTATCTTGTAAGAATCTATTTTATTTGAGACTTGATAAAGCACATGTTTCTTCCTTCTATCTTGTAAGAATCTATTTTATTTGAGACTTGATAAAGCACATGTTTCTTCCTTCTATCTTGTAAGAATCTATTTTATTTGAGACTTGATAAAGCACATGTTTCTTCCTTTTATCTTGTATGAATCTATTCTATTTGAGACTTGATAAAGCATGTTTCTTCCTTTTATCTTGTATGAATCTATTTTATTTGAGACTTGATAAAGCACATGTTTCTTCCTTCTATCTTGTAAGAATCTATTTTATTTGAGACTTGATAAAGCACATGTTTCTTCCTTCTATCTTGTAAGAATCTATTTTATTTGAGACTTGATAAAGCACATGTTTCTTCCTTTTATCTTGTATGAATCTATTCTATTTGAGACTTGATAAAGCATGTTTCTTCCTTTTATCTTGTATGAATCTATTTTATTTGAGACTTGATAAAGCACATGTTTCTTCACTTTATATTGTGCGAATCTATATTTTTTTAGAATGAATCTATTTTATTTGAGTCTTGATATAGCATATGTTGTTTTTTCCTTCTAATTTATATGAACCTATTTTATTTGAGTTTTGACATAGCACATCTCTCTTCCTTCTATGCTTTATTAATCTATTCTATTTGAGTCTTGATGCAGCACATGTTTCTTCCTTCTATCTTGTATTAATTAATTTTATTTGAGTCTTGATGCAGCACATGTTTCTTCCTTCTGTGCTGTATTAATCTATTCTATTTGAGTCTTGATGCAGCACATGCTTCTTCCTTCTATCTTGTATTAATTTATTTTATTTGAGTCTTGATATAGTACATGTCTTTTTCCTTCTATCTTGTATTAATCTATTCTATTTGAGTCTTGATGCAGCACATGTTTCTTCCTTCTATCTTGTATTAATTAATTTTATTTGAGTCTTGATGCAGCACATGTTTCTTCCTTCTATCTTGTATTAATTTATTTTATTTGAGTCTTGATATAGTACATGTCTTTTCCTTCTATCTTGTATTAATTTATTTTATTACAGTCTTTATATAGCACATGTCTTTTCCTTCTATCTTGTATTAATTTATTTTATTACAGTCTTTATATAGCACATGTCTTTTCTTTCTATCTTGTATTAATTTATTTTATTTCAGTCTTGATATAGCACATGTCTCTTCCTTCTCTCTTGTATTAATTTATTTTATTTGAGTCTTGATATAGCACCCGTTTCTTCCTTCTATCTGATTCTATCTCGTGTATAACTTGACATAACCAAAGCTCGCGTTGTCTCTTATATCTTGCATGAATCTACCTTGTTTGTGGCTCGATATATCTTTGAGAACAGACTCGCTGGATATGACCATTTTAAAAAGCAATCAACATTACATGCGCTGACGTCACCCAGCACCATCGTAAGTAACATTGTCAACATCATCGATAGTTACCATGACAACTAGGTAAACAGTGCCAATCGGTAACAGGTAAACACTCACCAGCAAAAAGGACCTCGCTCATTATCTCTTCTCTGATATTTGTATCGTTTGACACATCTTCGCTCTCTTCTCTGATGTTTTCATCGTTTGATACATCATCGTTCTCATCTCTGGTATTTTCGTCGTTAGACACATCCTCGCTGTCTTCTCTAGTTTCTTTCTTCTTTTTTTCTTTCAAGTCTCTCTGTGCTGCATTCACCACCACCTCAGCTGCGCTGTTCTCTTCGGGGTTCTTGTCACAGCGGATCGGTTGATCCATCACCGGGTGCTCAAAAGTGGAAAGAAACCCAGCTGAAATGAATTATTATTATTTTGTTATTATTTTACAATTATTATTTTTTTTTCATGTTAATTCAAACGTATTATCAACACTTACCTATGCATGTGAAAGCTGGGAAACATCAAAAGATATTGAGAGAAAAAAGCTAAACATTTTTGAAGACAAATGCCTAAGAAAAAAATACTGCGTGTAGAATGGAATGAATTCAATTATAATTTTGAAATAAGAGACATGGTCAAGCAACCAACGATCTCATGTACAATTAAGGAAGGAAAATTGATGTGTGTCAGACAAGTGCCGAGAAGAGACAAAGGAAGTACAAAATAGGCTCTGTTGTAGGAAACATCAGGATACAGAAAAAGAGGAAAACCTAAAGTTTCTCCATCAACAAATTTCACAATAAAAAGTTCCTCAATCTACAGACTTCACAATAAAAAGTTTCCTCATCAACAATCTTCATAATAAACACTTTCTCCATCAATAATCTTCATCATAAACACTTTCTCCATCAACAATCTTCACAATAAACATTTCCTCAATCAACAATCTTCACAATAAACATTTCCTCAATCAACAATCTTCACAATAAACATTTCCTCAATCAACAATCTTCACAATAAACAGTTCCTCAATCAACAATCTTCACAATATATAGTTAATCAATCAACAATCTTCACAATAAATAGTTAATCAATCAACAATCTTCACAATATATAGTTAATCAATCAACAATCTTCACAATAAATAGTTAATCAATCAACAATCTTCACAATAAACAGTTCCTCAATCAACAATCTTCACAATAAACAGTTCCTCAATCAACAATCTTCACAATAAATAGTTAATCAATCAACAATCTTCACAATAAATAGTTAATCAATCAACAATCTTCACAATAAACAGTTCATCAATCAACAATCTTCACAATAAACAGTTCCTCAATGAACAATCTTCACAATAAACAGTTCCTCAATGAACAATCTTCACAATAAACAGTTCCTCAATGAACAATCTTCACAATAAACAGTTCCTCAATCAACAATCTTCACAATAAACAGTTCCTCAATCAACAATCTTCACAAAAAACATTTCCTCAATCAACAATCTTCACAATAAACAGTTCCTCAATCAACAATTTTCACAATAAACAGTTCCTCAATCAACAATCTTCACAATAAACAGTTCCTCAATCAACAATCTTCACAATAAACATTTCCTCAATCAACAATCTTCACAATAAACAGTTCCTAAATCAACAATCTTCACAATAAACAGTTCCTCAATCAACAATCTTCACAATAAACAGTTCCTCAATCAACAATCTTCACAATAAACAGTTCCTCAATCAACAATCTTCACAATAAACAGTTCCTCAGTCAACAATCTTCACAATAAACAGTTCCTCAATCAACAATCTTCACAATAAACAGTTCCTCAATAAACAATCTTCACAATAAACAGTTCCTCAATAAACAATCTTCACAATAAACAGTTCCTCAATCAACAATCTTCACAATAAACAGTTCCTCAATCAACAATCTTCACAATAAACAGTTCCTCAATCAACAATCTTCACAATAAACAGTTCCTCAATCAACAATCTTCACAATAAACAGTTCCTCAATAAACAATCTTCACAATAAACAGTTCCTCAATAAACAATCTTCACAATAAACAGTTCCTCAATCAACAATCTTCACAATAAACAGTTCCTCAATCAACAATCTTCACAATAAACATTTCCTCAATCAACAATCTTCACAATAAACAGTTCCTCAATCAACAATCTTCACAATAAACAGTTCCTAAATCAACAATCTTCACAATAAACAGTTCCTCAATCAACAATCTTCACAATAAACAGTTCCTAAATCAACAATCTTCACAATAAACAGTTCCTCAATGAACAATCTTCACAATAAACAGTTCCTCAATCAACAATCTTCACAATAAACAGTTCCGCAATCAACAATCTTCACAATAAACAGTTCCGCAATCAACAATCTTCACAATAAACAGTTCCGCAATCAACAATCTTCACAATAAACAGTTCCTCCACCAACAATTTTCACAATAAACAGTTCCTCCACCAACAATCTTCACAATAAACAGTTCCTCAATCAACAATTTTCTCAATAAACAGTTCCTCAATCAACAATATTCATATTGATGTCAGACAAACATATCCATCATCAGCTCTTTAATCAAAAGACTTTGATCTATTCCATCATCAACATGCCACTACAGAATAAATTCTACGAAAGCTTCATTCTATGAACTCTAAACTATTTCGTCATCAACAACTACTCATTCTATCAACTCTAAACTATTTCGTCATCAACAACTACTCATTCTATCAACTCTAAACTATTTCGTCATCAACAACTACTCATTCTATCAACTCTAAACTATTTCGTCATCAAGAACTACTCATTCTATCAACTCTAAACTATTTCGTCATCAACAACTACTCATTCTATCAACTCTAAACTATTTCGTCATCAAGAACTACTCATTCTATCAACTCTAAACTATTTCGTCATCAACAACTACTCATTCTATCAACTCTAAACTATTTCGTCATCAACAACTACTCATTCTATCAACTCTAAACTATTTCGTCATCAACAACTACTCATTCTATCAACTCTAAAACTATTTCGTCATCAACAACTACTCATTCTATCAACTCTAAACTATTTCGTCATCAACAACTACTCATTCTATCAACTCTAAACTATTTCGTCATCAACAACTACTCATTCTATCAACTCTAAACTATTTCTTCATCAACAACTACTCATTCTATCAACTCTAAACTATTTCGTCATCAACAACTACTCATTCTATCAACTCTAAACTATTTCGTCATCAACAACTACTCATTCTATCAACTCTAAACTATTTCGTCATCAACAACTACTCAT
This sequence comes from Megaustenia siamemsis, assembly GCA_032433765.1. Classification (NCBI taxonomy): domain Eukaryota; kingdom Metazoa; phylum Mollusca; class Gastropoda; order Stylommatophora; family Ariophantidae; genus Megaustenia; species Megaustenia siamemsis. The sequence goes on from JAVIAB010000050.1 coordinate 12,123,725, forward strand.
TCTATCAACTCTAAACTATTTCTTCATCAACAACTACTCTTTCTATCAATTTTGAATTATTCATTTTTTCAATATACTCTAAAGATGTCTCACTGTTACGAAATCCTCCCAACATTTGCTGTAGTAATATTCTAAATCACGAAACGAGACAGAACCGTGAATATCTTTGTCGCTTTGTATAAAATTATATTTGGTTGAGAATGATTGCTGTGGTATTCCGATGTAATCTTTTGCATTTCAAAACCACTGTTGTTAAATATGATCTTTGGCGTTAATTAGATCTTTCATGTCAATAAGTTTGATCGAAGGGATGAGGTTGTTTTTCAAGTAAAATGGCTGACATTTTCGTTTGCAGGAAAGTGCGGATGGCATATAAAAGTGACAGCTGTCGGCAACGATTATTTCCTGCTGTCTATCACGTGATTTGATAACTGCTATCAAGTAAAATGTTTGGATGGTGATGCATTGTTTTCTTTCTTGTACTCTTCTTTCTTTGCACAATTCTTAGTTTGCCTTATTTCTTTAACTCTTCTTTCTTTGTACACTTCTTAGTTTGCCTTCTTCTTTAACTCTTCTTTATTTGCATACTTCTTAGTTTGTTTTCTTTCTTGTACTTTTTTTTCTTTGTACACTTCTTAGTTTGCCTTCTTTCTTGTACTCTTCTTTCTTTGTACACTTCTTAGTTTGTTTTCTTTCTTGTACTCTTCCTTCTATTTGCACACTTCTTTCTTTGTTTTCTTTCTTTTACTCTTCTTTCTTTGTACACTTCTTTGTTTATTTTCTTTCTTGTAATATTCTTTCTTGGTACACTTCTTCGTTTGTTTTCTTTCTTTTACTCTTCTTTCTGTGTACACTTCTTAGCTTGTTTTATTTCTTGTACTCTTCTCTCTTTGTACACTTCTTATCTTATTTTCTTTCTTGAACTCTTCTTTCTTTGTACACTTCTTAGTTTGCATTCTTTCTTGTACTCTTCTTTCTTTGTACACTTCTTATCTTATTTTCTTTCTTGTACTCTTCTTTCTTTGTACACTTCTTAGTTTGCATTCTTTCTTGTACTCTTCTTTCTTTGTACACTTCTTATCTTATTTTCTTTCTTGTACTCTTCTTTCTTTGTACACTTCTTAGTTTGCACACTTCTTATCTTATTTTCTTTCTTGTACTATTCTTTCATTGTATACTTCTTAGTTTGCCTTATTTCTTGTACTTTTCTTTCTTTGTACACTTCTTAGTTTGCACACTTCTTATCTTATTTTCTTTCTTGTACTCTTCTTTCTTTGTACACTTCTTATCTTATTTTCTTTCTTGTGCTATTCTTTCTTTGTACACTTCTTATCTTATTTTCTTTCTTGTACTCTTCTTTCTTTGTACACTTCTTATCTTATTTTCTTTCTTGTACTATTCTTTCTTTGTACACTTCTTAGTTTGCATTCTTTCTTGAATTCTTCTTTCTTTGTACACTTGTTATCTTTTTCTTTCTTGTACTCTTCTTTCTTTGTACATTTCTTATCTTATTTTCTTTCTTGTACTCTTCTTTCTTTGTACACTTCTTATCTTATTTTCTTTCTTGTACTATTCTTTCTTTGTACACTTCTTATCTTACTCTCTTTCTTGTACTCTTCTTTCTTTGTACACTTCTTATCTTATTTTCTTTCTTGAACTCTTCTTTCTTTGTACACTTCTTAGTTTGCCTTCTTTCTTGTACTCTTCTTTCTTTGTACATTTCTTAGCTTGTATTCTTTCTTGTACTCTTCTTTCTTTGTACACTTCTTAGTTTGCCTTCTTTCTTGTACTCTTCTTTCTTTGTACACTTCTTATCTTATTTTCTTTCTTGTACTATTCTTTCTTTGTACACTTCTTAGTTTGCCTTCTTTCTTGTACTCTTCTTTCTTTGTACACTTCTTATCCTATTTTCTTTCTTGTACTCTTCTTTCTTTGTACACTTCTTATCTTATTTTCTTTCTTGTACTCTTCTTTCTTTGTACACTTCTTATCTTATTTTCTTTCTTGTACTATTCTTTCTTTGTACACTTCTTATCTTATTTTCTTTCTTGAACTCTTCTTTCTTTGTACACTTCTTATCTTATTTTCTTTCTTGAACTCTTCTTTCTTTGTACACTTCTTATCTTATTTTCTTTCTTGTGCTATTCTTTATTTGTACACTTCTTAGTTTGCATTCTTTCTTGAACTCTTCTTTCTACTTTTCTTTGTTCTCTTTCTTGTACCTTTCTTTGGTTGGTGATAGATCCGCGAATCAATTTAGGGGAAGAGGTATATTTGCAACACTCGAAAATAATAACAAATAATCAAGAACAGAAAAAAAGAGCAATAGACGGCGCAATGATAGATAAGGAAAACTGTTGCCTTATATTACGTCATGTGGACCACAAACTGATATTTTGCCCAAATAATTTCACAGCTGGGATAATAACAACCGGAAATGGCAGTGACATCTTCAGATTCAGTTACAGTCAAGTTATAATACTCCTCCCCACTCCCCACATTCATTAAATGTTACGGACCTACTGTAACACTTAGTTACATTACCATGTTGCAGAACCAGAGACCAGGAGACATTTGACATTTATGTTGGCCAAACTAATCTTATTTAAGCCAGAGATGGCCGCTGTGTTTCATTTTTGGTCTAGAATTGTAGGAAAAAGTGGCAGTAAAGAAGAGTTACAAAGGTTAGGTCGGAGGTTTTAAAATTGGGCTGAAGCGCCCCCTTTCGGTGATATTTATCTTTTCACAAGAGTGTCATAGAATTCTGACATCTTTCCTGATAGCTCAGGATGATTTCAACATTGAGCGCGATCTTCATAATTTCGACGAGGGATCTGGTGTTATAGTTATGGTTAGTCGAAGGTCATATGTTGGACATGTGACGAGGAGAGAGGATAACCGAATAGCAAAGCAAGCCCTCTTGTGGGAAATAATCCTGAGAGATCATATCAGATGAAGATATAGTTTTAGTTAGTCGAAGGCCCCGGTATCACTACAAACGGATGAAAATCCATAATTGTTCAACCACCCGTGCCAGTGGAATCATTCGAATAAAAACGCATCTCATTTAAGGATCCAAACAAAGAAAGGCAGCTGCAGTCCCCATTCAAAGCAGCTACAGCACAAGTAGTATAGCAGGAAGAATATGAGTATTATTTGGCCGTAAAGTAACAAAGATATGTAGTAGGCGCATTTAACGCCTAACGTACTCGAGGAGCAGGGGGAGTTAACCGTGACCTCTCGTGTCGGGGTGTTGACCTCTCGTATCGGTGACCCCGGAAGTGACCTGTTTATGTCTGGTGTGTGCTGATTTTGGAGTTCTTGATGTACTGGATCGATAGTGATAGTTTGGTAGATTATGCAACATCAATGCTGATGAGGCGTCCAGGTGACCCTGTTATCTCGGTGACCGTAAGGTGTGACCGTATTTAAGCTTCATTCATAGATTTCCCTCCATTGTAACACTTGCTCATTCTCTCCATTTACACATTTAATTTCTCCTTCTTCCTAGACTTCTCTCTTTCTTTCTCTCTCTCTCTCTCTCTCTCACTCTCTCTCTTTCTCTCCTTTTCCCCCTTAGACTTCCATCTCTTGTAACACTTACTCATTCTCTCCATTTTAGTCCATAATATCTCCTTCCCTTTCCTAGACTTCCCTCTCTCACTCCTAGACGTCTTTCCTACCATTCCATCTTCCCTCCTCTCTCTCCTAACGTTCCGTCCTCCATCGTATTTTTAGCTTCCGTCATAGACTTCCTTCCATTGTAACACTTACTCATTCTTTCCATTTAAACCCATTACCGCTCCTTAGCTCCCCTAGATTTCTCTCTATCTCTCTCACTCTTCTCTCTCTCTCCTATTCTCTCCTAGATTTCCCTCCATTGTAACACTTACTTATTCTCTCCATTTATGCCTATCAGCTGGCCTTCCTTCTCTCTCTCTCTTTCTCACCTATCCTCTCTTAGACTTCTAACCTATCAGTCCATCCTCCCACCTCTCCCTTTACCTCTCCCGCATCGTTCCGCCCTCCCTCATACTTTTAGCGTCCCTCATATTGTAACACTTAATTATTCTCGCCATTTATGCCTATCATCTCGCCTTCCTTCTCTTAGACTTCTCTCTGTCTCTCTCTCGCTCGCTATCTGTCTCTCTCCTATCCCCTCCTAGACTTCTCTCCTACCATTCCACCCTCCCTCCTCTCTCTCTCTCTTTTCCTCTCCTAGCGTTCCGCCCTCATTCGTATTTTTACCTTCCCTCCAGTGTAACACATTAATAACATCGAATAACAATCACAACTTAAAATATCTACTTTTTAAACAACCAATAAGATAAACATATGAAAAACGAAGGAATAATACACTCAACAAGACTTAACATACGTACTTTATACACATTACCATTAATACAATTGAATATTCTTTTATTGATAAACCTACCACACTTTTATGAGAAAACAGAAACAAATATTCAACTTACAACGTAAAATATACCCACGACACAGGCCGCTAGACTGAACAGTAGTCAGAAAATAAGCTTCCGTGAATCAATCGCGCTTATAATACGAAGTCTCACATGCGACTAGTTTGAATATAATCTGGTAAATAAAAGTTGGATGACACTATTCCACCCTCGACTAACATCTAGGTTAACCAATCAGAGAAGAGGATTTCTATCGGACACCCACCAACGAAATGACTGACCTCTGGATTAACTAATCAGAGAAGAGGATTACTGTTATCGTGATAACTGACCTCATTTTCCACTTGAAGTGCTGTCGAGTCTGACGCATAGGTTACTTTAACTCGATGCTGCCCCTGATACAATCCACCTGTCGGGTCATCGGTGGGGAAATAATACAGGTAGTGGGTTACTTGAACGCGCTTTGACCCCTGATGCAATACCAGAGGAGTTCCATGACAGCGCTTTGACATCTGAAGTTTGCAATACCAATGTTTAACACCTCAACGAATGACAGGTAACATTAAAAGTGATTATTACAGGTCAGTAAACTTACTGCCAAGCCCCAACATTTCAGATCATAGTCACAATCTTGGAGTCAAAATCATGAAAATCTACTCCCACAGTCATTATATTTAGACACAACGTGCAGAAAGTTATATTCAAGGTCCAAAAAGTTAAGCCAAATCGCAAAATTTAGCACAAAAACACAAAGACTTTAGGCTCATAATCAAAAAGTCGATCTCAAAACCCTAAAAATCTACTCACGTACTCATACTAGTTAGACACTTCGAAAATATAGTTATATCCAAAATCCTAAAGTTAGGACAAATCGTCAAAATTTTACCCCAGAACACAAAAATGTAGGCTCATGTTCAAAAAGTCGATCTAAAAATCCTAAAAAAATCTACTCACATAGTCATAATAGTTAGACAAGACACATCGAACAGATAGTTATATCCAAGGTCCAAAAAGTTTGGCCAAATCGCCAACATTTTACCCCCAGAACACAAAAATGTAGGCTCATATGAAAAAAGTCGACCTAAAAATCCCCAAAATCTACTCACATAGTCATAATAGTTAGACACAACGAGCAGGAAGTTATATCCAAGGTTCAAAAAGTTAGGCCAAATCGCAAAAATTTAGCACCAAAACACAAATATTTAGGCCTATAACCAAAAAGTAGAACTCGAACCCTAAAAATCTACACCCATAGTCATAATAGTTAAACGAGAAAAGGTCAAAAAGCACCGACACTTAAACACAACTGCTCACACATCTTTTCACCCCCAGCCATTTTTTATGGATGCGCCTATGAAACTTTAAAAAAAATAAATTTTAAACTCTAGGCTTACCCGAAACTTTATTTTAAACATCCCCGTAGCAAAAATGTACTTAAAAATCACTTTTATGAATTTTAACCTTCTGGCCAATTTTGAGGGATACGCCTATGAAACTGATAAAAAAAAAAATTTTAACCTCTCGGTTTACCTAAGAATTTATTCTAGGCATCCCCATAGCAAGATTTTGAATAAAAAGCACTTTATTAATTTTACCCCCAATCATTTTTGAGGGATGCGCCTATGAAACTGTCACAAAAATAAAATTTAACCTCTAGGCTTACCTCAAACTTCATATTAAACATCCCCATAGCAAGATTTTGAATAAAAAACACTTTTATGAATTTTACACCCTGACCATTTTTGAGGGATACGCCTATTAAACTGTTACAAAAATAAAATCTAACCTTAAGGCTTACCACAAACTTTATTTTAGACATACCGTAGCAAGATTTGGCTAAAACCACCGTTTCCGCTGGCTGAAAAGCCGACGTTCGGTGTTCGAAGACCATGGTAGACAGAAAGGTTTTTTTCTATCGGTGGTGAAATAAAAATCCGGAGTCTCACACGTCGTGGCGACTGCTTGACCAAGTGGCCTTTATCCCTCTGGTTCTATCGTTGCCTCCCGTCATACACCAGCAATGGTACTATGTGACGTAAAGATAGTTTTTTTTTTAGTAGCAAGATTTTCATTAAAATCACTTTATGAATTTTAACCCCTGACAGTTTTTTAGGGATACGCCTATGAAACTGTTAAAAAAATAAAATTTAACGTCTAGGTTTACCTAAAACTTTATTTTAGGCATCCCCATAGCAAGAATTGACTTAAAAATCACTTTTATGAATTTTCATTCCTGACTATTTTTTAGGGATACGCCTATGAAATCACTAAAAATAGTAAATTTAACCTCTGGGCTTACCTCAAACTTCATATTTAACATCACCATAGCGAGAATTTCAATACAAATCACTTTTATGAATTTTACCGCTGACCATTTTTGAGGGATACGCTTGTGAAACTGTTACACAAATAAAATGTAACCTCTAGGCTTACCTGATACTTTATTTTAAGCATCCCCGTAACAAAATTTTGCTCAAAAATAACTTTTTATTAATTTTACCCTTGACATTTTTTTGAGGGATACGCCCATGAAATTGTAAAAATAATCAAATTTAACCTCTAGACTTACCTCAACATTTCTTTTAAACATCCCCGTAGCAAAAATTTGCTGAAAAATCACTTTTATGAATTTTACCCCTGACCATTTTTTGAGGGATACGCCCATGAAACTGTTTAAAAAATAAAATTTGACCTCTAGGCTTACCTAAAACTTTATTTTAGACATCTCCATATATCAATTCCTAGAGGCGAATGTGTGCCTCCCAGCACTAGAGCTGGAAGTTGTCAGCGACTCACAGCTGATGGGTTGCGCCAGGATCAGTGAACCAAAACCATCCAGACCCTGCTCCACCTCTCCGTGGTGCCTCCAGTAACAGACTAACCTGTCTAGTCTGGCCAAGCGTGCAGATATTGAAGAGGGAAGACAACCCGGTACTCAAAAATGTGCTGAAGTTAGATGTGTTGGGCCGAAAGGCGCAAATATAACAGTTATGCTGCAAACCACAACACAATGCAGACACGTCTACTATGTCCTTGTAAGGGCGGATGATGAAGAGGAATATTCTAGTCTACCGCGATACTCTAGAATACTTTAGTCATCGGGCGAACGCAACCAACCATATCAAATTCCCATAAAAAAACATAAAGCTAGTAGTAAGGAATTCCTGTATACGTGCGCCATCCATGCCTAGGAAAAAAATGTGCAGCCACTTGTTATATAGGGCACATACAAAATGTAGCCGAACTTTTGGCGCACGTATAAGGAATTCCTTACTACTAGCACACGCCAAAAGCCATAAGGCCAAGCGGCAACGAAAGTGAACACAGCTGAACTGTCCTTCGTCATACGATATCAACATTCATCGTAAGCAATCGGAATATCGAAACACGATCCGGATGAAACACGCAGCTCCCGAGTGGACAGAGCACTAAACTCAGTAGCTTCAGCATCAAGCTGGACTTGGAATATGAGGAAATTGTAACAAGGAACACTTTTCAGGCAGAACTTCAATGGTTCTGATTCTGCTGATTAATTATTGTGAAAGATATTAGAGATTTTATTTTTCTAATAACACTTTAAACCAGGCAGCGGCATGAACCGAGCGGCTATACATAATAAAACATAAACATTTGCAACTCCAATCTTAAATCACTCTTGCAATACATTGACAACAACAAAGAAACACAGAGACGACGAAGATACAGATTTTCGTTTAATAGTTAAATAAAGGATAGACATGGCAGGACAAAATTACAAAGAAAGAATTACAAGAAAGTACAACACAAATAACAGAGAGAGCAAAGAGGTACGAGAAAGTCAATGGGGCTGAAGAGGAAACACTGCAGAAGCCAACAGGGATCATTAGACAACATAGCTTTGAGTTAGCGAAGTCGAGACCTTTCTCGTTGTCGTCATTCCAATTCTTCTTCAATCAGCCCTTGTCTCTTAGCTCTCTCTCAGAGGAATCATATGATATCATTTTTGTATGATTATGTGTCACATGTTTACCTCTATTACTATTTCTTGTATGATTACCTCCCACACGTTTATATCTGTGATTACCTCACATACGTTTACCTCTGTGATTACTTCCCCCACTATTTCCTGTATGATTACCTCTCACACATTTACATCTGTGATTACCTCCCCTACTATTTCCTGTATTATTACCTCTCACACGTTTACATCTGTGATTACCTCACATTACCTCAAATACATTTACCTCTGTGATTACCTCCCCCACTATTTCCTGTATGATTACCTTCCACACGTTTACCTCTGTGATTACCTCCCCCACTATTTCCAGTATGATTACCTTCAACACGTTTACCTCTGTGATTACCTCCCCACTATTTCCTGTATGATTACCTTCCATACGTTTACATCTGTGATTACCTCTCACACGTTTACATCTGTGATTACCTCTCCCACTATTTCCTGTATGATTACCTCTCACACGTTTACCTCTGTGATTACCTCCCCCACTATTTCCTGTATGATTACCTTCCACACGTTTACCTCTGTGATTACCTCCCCCACTATTTCCAGTATGATTACCTTCCACACGTTTACCTCTGTGATTACCTCCCCACTATTTCCTGTATGATTACCTTCCATACGTTTACATCTGTGATTACCTCACATACGTTTACCTCTGTGATTACCTCCCCCACTATTTCCTGTATGATTACCTCTCACACGTTTACCTCTGTGATTACCTCTCACACGTTTACATCTGTGATTACCCTTCCCACTATTTCCTGTATGATTACCTCTCATACGTTTACCTCTGTGATTACCTCTCCCACTATTTCCTGTATGATTACCTCTCACACGTTTACCTCTGTGATTACCTCCCCCACTATTTCCCCCACTATATGCTTATTACAACACAATCCCCCATATCTTTAGGAAACGATTGTAAACTAACTTGTTCATTTGGACACATTAATTTGTAAAGACATCGAAGACCAGCTGAGACCATCTATGCACATAATACACGCCCGCATTCAGAAATAAACTTGAACAACTAAAAGGAAAAACACTCTAAATTTCAGTCGGCCAAATGAGAAATCGAAAGTGACTGGCCAACGATAAGAGATCCAAATAGTTTCTCTTGGGAACTCGGCTATTAATATAGTGGAAAAGGGGAAGTAAAGAGTGAAATGGTTTTGCCATCTGGTTGGATAGTAACTAGATTAGCCAGTTTATTTCTTGCCAAAAGCGGTGGTTTTCAAGTTATGTTTCTCCATATCACCTCATTTACTTCTGTAATCTTCGATTCTATCATTAACTGAATACTCGTGTTCTTGCCGCTCCCTTGTTTCTATGCACAATGGCCAACCACACTTTTTGTTCCTTTTGTTTGGTTTTGATTTGCCATGACCAGCACACACACACACACACACAAGCTAAGATATGAGCCATGGCTAGCACAGAAACACATCAAGATATGAGCCATGGCTAGCACAGAAACACATCAAGTTATGAGCCATGGCTTCGCGGAAAAACACCAAGAAAGGAATCATGTCCAGCACAGAAATACATTAACGTATCCATATGCTTGGGTTTGTTGTAGTGCTCTTCTTAACGTTGGAATCATCGACATACGAGACGCAGGCCCCGATTAACTGTTCACAGGTTTCGTTCAAACAGTTGTCCGGAGATTTGAGAGTGCAGTCTGACCCGTAGAACGTTCCCTTGCATGTTACAGTTCCCGGTTGACTGTTCACAGGTGTCGTTGAAACAGTTGTCCGGACATTTGAGAGTGCAGTCTGATCCGTAGTACGTTTCCTTGCACGTACAGTATGTACTTTCCGGGTCACATATGATGTCACAGCCATCAGAACACGTCTGTTTGCACTGTAGCCCAAAATTACCATCGGGACAAGTGTCACTACAGGTGTAGCCAGAACGTTTACATTGTAGGCATTTTCCGGATATTTCCTCACATAAAGGACAGACACTAAGACAAGACCCGGAGCAGTCGTGTCCATAGATCCCATGTGAACAGTTGCCGTGACACGTACCGATGATGACGTTGTAGCCTTTGCAGCACCCACTACACACTGTACAAAACGACCAAGAATGCCCGTCCAGACAATAAGTGTCTGTAAATGTTTGCACCTCACTCACCGTCAGTGCTCTGTCGGCCTGCGAAATGGTCGGTGAGAACTCAATTTTAATGTGTGTCATTGTCGCTTGTGTGGTGACTACAATAGTGTTCACAGAAATGTTTGAGTATGAAATATCATTATAGTGGAACACTACACCGCCACTGTCAGAGAAAGCCTGTAGAGTGACATTCTTTACCAGAATCATAGTGCTAGCTCGATGATAAATTACCTAATTATATTAGTCACCACCTTCTACCTATTTATATTAGTCACCACATTCTATCTATTTATATTAGTCGCCACATTCTACCTATTTATATTGGTCGCCACATTCTGCCAATTTATATTAGTCACCATCTTCTAACTATTTATATTAGTTGCCACCTTCTACCTATTTATATTAGTCACCACATTCCACCTATTTATATTAGTCACCACCGTTTACCTATTTATATTAGTCGCCACCTTCTACCTATTTATATTAGTCACCACCGTTTACCTATTTATATTAGTCACCACATTCTACCTATTTATATTAGTCACCACCGTTTACCTATTTATATTATTCACCACATTGTACCTATTTATATTAGTCACCACCGTTTACCTATTTATATTAGTCGCCACCTTCTACCTATTTATATTAGTCGCCACCTTCTACCTATTTATATTAGTCACCACCTTCTACCTATGTTGACTATATTGTAGCACGGTTCGAACTTGAAATACTGGAAGAATATCAGACATAATGAGAACCAAAGTAAGGCTACTTTCACTCTATCAGACATAATGAGAACCAAAGTAAGGCTACTTTCACTCTATCAGACATAATGAGAACCAAAGTAAGGCTACTTTCACTCTATCAGACATAATGAGAACCAAAGTAAGGCTACTTTCACTCTATCAGACATAATGAGAACCAAAGTAAGGCTACTTTCACTCTATCAGACATAATGAGAACCAAAGTAAGGCTACTTTCACTCTGTATCAGACATAATGAGAACCAAAGTAAGGCTACTTTCACTCTGTAGACTATGGAACTAGATGATCATAAGTGAGGCTGATAAAAATGGAAACGAGAACACTCAAAGTATGACGAGAGGGACGGATACCTCCAACTATCAAGGAGAGATCAAGTCATCATACTTCGCCTGCGCACTGGCCACAACAGAATGAGAAACCACATGTTCACCAAACTCAAAATTGGTACTACCAGCCAATGCCACTGCACACTAGACAACATGACAACAAAACATGTTCTACAGGATTGCCCCCAGTACACCTCCCTGGAAGAGAAACTATACGGGGCAACCGAATCACTTAAACAGACAGCTGACTTCATGAGAGAGTCCGGAATCCTACTCTGAAAGAGTCATGATCGCAGAAGAAAAAGAATAAGTGAGACTGATAAGCTCGCTCTTTATAGACCCATCTTCATTTATGCTTGTAAAACATCGACCTTAATGGTAGAACTGCATAAAAAATTCCAGGTCTTCGCGATTGTGAGGGAGGTAATCAAACAGGTAACTGTGTTGGAGGAAACCATACAGGAAATAGTGAGGGAGGTAATCAAAACAGGTAGCTGTGTTGGGGGAAATCATACAGGAAATAGTGAGGGAGGTAATCAAAACAGGTAACTGTGTTGGAGGAAATCATACAGGAAATAGTGAGGGAGGTAATCAAAACAGGTAACTGTGTTGGGGGAAATCATACAGGAAATAGTGAGGGAGGTAATCAAAACAGGTAACTGTGTTGGGGGAAATCATACAGGAAATAGTGAGGGAGGTAATCAAACAGGTAACTGTGTTGGAGGAAATCATACAGGAAATAGTGAGGGAGGTAATCAAACAGGTAACTGTGTTGGAGGTAATCATGTAGGAAATAGTGAGGGAGGTAATCACACAGGTAACTGTGTTGGGGGAAATCATACAGGAAATAGTGAGGGAGGTAATCACAGAGGTAAATATGCGAGGAGTAATCATGCAGGAAATTGTGTGGTAGGTAATTACAGTGGTAAATGTTCGAGAGGTAATCATACAGGTAAATGTGTGAGAGATAATCAAACAGGTAAATGTGAGAGAGATAATCATAGAGGTAAATGTGTGAGAGATAATCATACAGATAAATGTGAGAGAGGTAATCATACAGGTAAATGTGAGAGTGATAATCGTACAGGTAAATGTGAGAGAGATAATCATACAGGTAAATGTTAGAGAGGTAATCATACAGGTAAATGTGTGAGAGATAATCATACAGGAAAATGTGAGAGACATAATCATACAGGTAAATGTGTGAGAGATAATCATAGAGGTAAACGTGTGAGGGGTAATCACAGAGGTAAATAAACGTGTGAGAGGTAATCATACATGAAATAGTGTGGGAGGTATTCACAGAGGTAAACGTGTGAGAGGTAATCACAGATGTAAACGTGTGAGAGGTAATCATACAGGAAATAGTGGGGGAGGTAATCACAGAGGTAAACGTGTGAGAGGTAATCATACAGGAAATAGTGGGGGAGGTAATCACAGAGGTAAACGTGTGTGAGGTAATCACAGATGTAAACGTGTGGGAGGTAATCATACAGGAAATAGTGGGGGAGGTAATCACAGAGGTAAACGTGTGTGAGGTAATCACAGATGTAAACGTGTGGGAGGTAATCATACAGGAAATAGTGGGGGAGGTAATCACAGAGGTAAACGTATGTGAGGTAATCATAGACGTAAACGTGTGGGAGGTAATCATACAGGAAATAGTAATAGAGGTAAACATGTGACAGACAATCATACAAAAATGATCTTATTTGCTTCCTCTGAGAGAGAGCTAAGAGACAAGGGCTGATTGAAGAAGAATTGGAAAGACGACAACGAGAAAGGTCTCGACTTCGCTAACTCACAGACAACAATGAGCTGCACAATAGTTGGGAAGAATAATTGCGTCCCTTGGTAGTTCCCTGAAGATATCTAGAAGCCACGGGTCAAGGAAAAACAAATATAAAATGCGGCAAAGAAATCGATACGAGAAGAGATGAGAGACCTACTCACGGGAAGTAGAAAAAGAAAGCGCTGGATCAAAATGGAACATTGTTCGAGTGTTGCTCTCATCCAATAGATGCTTATATGTGGGCAGTAATATAGATAAAGAAGGAGGGACAGAGAATGATACCAAAATAAGGACACGAAAACTAAGAGGGGCCGTCGTTGCACTAGGTAACATGTGGAAATAAAAAAGAAATTAGGTTAAATAAGAAAATAAAAATTATCGACTCCAATGTTAAATGAGTCCTATTATATGGCTGTGAAACATGGGGATTTTTTTTTTAAAGTGACAATCACGAAGACACAAACTTTCATGAATAAATATTTGAGCAAAATAAAAGGATGAAAATGGCAGGACAAAATCACTAGCGCATATTATGGGAAAGTACTAGTCAAATACCAGTGGACAAAGAGATACAACGAGAATGATGGCGCTGGATATGACACACACTGCGGCAGCCAATTGAAAGTGTTACACCAGAAGCCCTTTTTTGAAATCCCCAGGGGAAGAGACAAAGGAGAAGATCAAAATATTATTGGAGAAGAAGGTGGAAGCAGAGATGAAAAGAATTGGGAAGACATGGAATGATCTTAAAAGAATGGCAAGAAACAAAACGCCATGGAAAGTGCTTGCTGAAGACCTCTACTCCACTGGGAACTGAAAAGTCCTCCCCACTCTCTTCATCTCTACATACATCTATCGTCGACAAATTCATTTTGCCCTTCCTTTTGTCTCCTCCGGAGGAATTCCATAAGGGTATGTTGAGTAATGATCCCTGTTGGCTTCCGCAGTGTTTCCTCTTCAGCCCCATTGACTTTCTCGTATCTCTTTGTTCTCTCTGTTATTTGTGTTGTACTTTCTTGTAATAGATAGCTCAGTGGTTAATGAACTGGACTACAAAAGACTAGATGTTTCGGGTTCGACCATGATCGACGACTTCCGGATTCACCCAGCCATAAATGGGTACCGGATTTTTTTTTTCTGGGAAAGTAAAGCGTCACGGGCGTAATACCACCGACCACATTACCCCAAAAATCATGCGCCAAAGGTCTGTAAAAATTATTGTCGCTAACACCATATTCCCTATACGTCACTTGGCTGACGGGGGCTCTTTACTTTTTTTTTTAAACCCTAAAATACGAGATTAGACTATATCCGCAAACTGGTGATATTAATGTTCTCAGTTGTTCGCGTAACATGGATTCTCCATTTTAGAATTATCAAGGAAATCACTAGTTATGGCAATAAGGTGTTAATGCAGAATCACGTACTTGACACACAGACGAGATCACAAACTAGAAGATTCGTTAAATCATCACACAGGACCGCGACAAAGGTTCTGACAACATGATTCTCTTTCTGGCGTTCACACTGTGACTATCGATAAGCCTCTTCATTGTCCGTCCTTAAAAGAAACGTTAAGTAGGCATGGACTCGTTGAAGATTTTCAGCCCGAAGTATCCGACTTCGGTAAAAAATTTTCAAGTGCATGATTGCCTCTCCTCTTGGATTCCAACTAGACTAGACTGGGTAGTATGTTACTGGAGGCACCATGAAGAAGTGGAGTAGGGTCTGGGTGGTTCTGGTTCACCGATCCTGACACAAACCAAAACTGGCAACATCCAGCTAAGCCACCTTGCCACCCTTACATCGACACGAGCATTAAGAAATGACGCAGTCTCTGGCCTGTCACTAGATTTACCTGACCATCAACGTCTTACAGGAAACAGTTAAAGATAGAAGACGAAGAGATAAATATAGAGTAAGATAGAGTTCTGGCTCTAAATAAAGACTGCACGGGACAGACATTGGAAGAGATCCACAAGTTGGCAAACATTTGGGAAGACTGGAGTGGACAGATATTGGAAGAGATCCACAAGTTGGCAAACATTTGGGAAGACTGGAGTGGACAGATATTGGAAGAGATCCACAAGTTGGCAAACATTTGGGAAGACTGGACGGGACAGATATTGGAAGAGATCCACAAGTTGACAAACATTTGGGAAGACTGGAGTGGACAGATATTGGAAGAGATCCACAAGTTTGCAAACATTTGGGAAGACTGGAGTGGACAGATATTGGAAGAGATCCACAAGTTGGCAAACATTTGGGAAGACTGAACGGGACAGATGTTGGAAGAGATCCACAAGTTGACAAACATTTGGGAAGACTGAACGGGACAGATGTTGGAAGAGATCCACAAGTTGGCAAACATTTGGGAAGACTGGACGGGACAGATATTGGAAGAGATCCACAAGTTGGCAAACATTTGGGAAGACTTGACGGGACAGATATTGGAAGAGATCCACAAGTTGGCAAACATTTGGGAAGACTGGACGGGACAGATATTGGAAGAGATCCACAAGTTGGCAAACATTTGGGAAGACTGGACCGGACGGGACAGACATTGGAAGAGATCCACAAGTTGGCAAACATTTGGGAAGACTGGACGGGACAGATATTGGAAGAGAACCACAAGTTGGCAAACATTTGGGAAGACTGGACGGGACGGGACAGATATTGGAAGAGATCCACAAGTTGGCAAACATTTGGGAAGACTGGGCTGGGCAGGATGGGGACTGCAGTTGCCCTTGGATCCTTCAATGAGATGAGATGTTAATTCGGATGATTCCACTGGCACGGGCGGTTGAGCAATTCTAGATTTTAATTCGTTTGTAGTGATACAGAGGCCTTCGACTAACTACAACAACATTTAAGTCCGTATCTGAAAGTCTGGGTGGATTTCACCGTTATTAAATGTACTGAACACTTATTGGTCTGCTATAAATGAAGTGGTGTTAATTCCAGTAATTAGCGGAACGTATCAATTACACTCTAGGCAGTACTATAGGTGTCTATTTCTAAGATTACCTATGGTTCCTGGTTAAGTATAGCTCCCAAGAGAAATGTCAAGAAAAATGCCAAAGAAATGTCAAGAGAAATACTAAAAGAAATGTCTAGAGAAATGTCAAGAGAAATGTCAAGATAAATGCCAAGAGAAATGCCCAAAGAAATGTCTAGAGAAATGTCAAGAGAAATGTCAACATAAATGCCAAGAGAAATGCCCAAAGAAATGTCTAGAGAAATGCCAAAAGAAATGACAAGAGAAATGTCAAGAGCGCCGTCCCTATACCTTTGTCCTGCAGCAACCCCCTAAAGTGTTGCCTATCATTTATGTCTTCTTCTAAACTTGAGTCATTCCTCCCACTTCTTCTCCTTTTACTTTCTCTTCTCCTCCTTCTTCCTCCTCCCTTTGTATCTCCTCCTCCTTCCTCCTCCCCTAGTATCTTCTCTTCCTTCCTCCTCCTCTAGTATCTCCTTCTCCTTCCTCCTCCTCTTGTATCTTCTCCTTCTTCCTCCTCCCCCATTATCTTCTCATTCTTCCTCCTCCCCCAGTATCTTCTCATTCTTCCTCCTCCCCCAGTATCTTCTCATTCTTCCTCCTCCCATTGTATCTTCTCCTCCATCCTCCTCCCCTTGTATCTTCTCCTCCTTCCTCCTCCCCTTGTATCTTCTCCTCCTTCCTCCTCCCCTTGTATCTTCTCCTCCTTCCTCCTCCCCTTGTATCTTCTCCTCCTTCCTCCTCCCCTTGTATCTTTTCCTTCTTCCTCCTCCCCTTGTATCTTGTCCTTCTTCCTCCTCCCCCAGCATCTTCTCCTCCTTCCTCCTCCCCTTGTATCTTTTCCTTCTTCCTCCTCCCCTTGTATCTTCTCCTTCTTCCTCCTCCCCCAGCATCTTCTCCTCCTTCCTCCTCCTCTTGTATCTTTTCGTCTTTCCTCCTCCCCCAGTATATTCTCATTCTTCCTCCTCCCCCAGTATCTTCTCATTCTTCCTCCTCCCTTTGTATCTTCTCCTTATTCCTCCTCCCCTTGTATCTTCTCCTTCTTCCTCCTCCCCTTGTATCTTCTCCTTCTTCCTCCTCCCCCGGTATCTTCTCATTCTTCCTCATCTCTTTGTATCTTCTCCTTATTCCACCTCCCCTTGTATCTTCTCCTTATTCCTCCTCCCCTTGTATTTTCTCCTTCTTCCTCCTCCTCTAGTATCTTCTCATTCTTCCTCCTCCCCTAGTATCTTCTACTTATTCCTCCTCCCCTTGTATCTTCTCCTTCTTCCTCCTCCTCTAGTATCTTCTCATTCTTCCTCCTTCCCTTGTATCTTCTCCTTCTTCCTCCTCCCCTTGTATCTTCTCCTTCTTCCTCCTCCTCTAGTATCTTCTCATTCTTCCTCCTCCCCTAGTATCTCCTCCTCCTTCCTCCTCCCCTTGTATCTTCTCCTGCTTCCTCCTCCTCTAGTATCTTCTCCTTCTTCCTCCTCCTCTAGTATCTTCTCATTCTTCCTCCTCCCCTTGTATCTTCTCCTTATTCCTCCTCCCCTTGTATCTTCTCCTTCTTCCTTCTCCTCTAGTATCTTCTCCTTCTTCCTCCTCCCCCAGTATCTTCTCCTCCTTCCTCCCCCAGTCTCGTCTCCTCCTTCCTCCTCCCCTTGTATCTTCTCCTTCTTCCTGCTCCCCTAGTATCTTCTCCTCCTTCCTCCTCCCCCAGTATCTTCTCACTCTTCCTCCTCCTCCAGTATCTTCTCCTTATTCCTCCTACCCTAGTATCTTCTCCTTCTTTCTCCTCCCATAGTATCTTCTCCTCCTTCCTCCTCCTCTAGTATCTTCTCCTTGTTCCTCCTCCCCTAGTATCTTCTCCTTCTTCCTCCTCCCCTAGTATCTTCTCCTCCTTCCTCCTCCTCTAGTATCTTCTCACTTCTTCCTCCTACCCTTGTATCTTCTCATTCTTCCTCCTCCTCTAGTATCTTCTCCTCCTTCCTCCTCCTCTAGTATCTTCTCCTTATTCTTCCTTCCCTTGTATCTTCTCCTTCTTCCTCCTCCCCCAGTATCTTCTCCTCCTTCCTCCTCCCCTAGTATCTTCTCCTCCTTCCTCCTCCCCTTGTATCTTCTCCTCCTTCAACTTCTCCTCCTCATTGCTTCTCCGCCTCTTTGTCCTCCTTTGTCCTACACAAACTCCTCTTCCATCTACCTCTTTAACCTCTTTTTTCTTCCTCCTCCCCTAGTAACTTCTCCTTCTTCCTCCTCCCCTAGTATCTTCTCCTTCTTCCTCCTCCCCTAGTATCTTCTCCTCCTTCCTCCTCCCCCAGTATCTTCTCATTCTTCCTCCTCCTCCAGTATCTTCTCCTTATTCCTCCTACCCTAGTATCTTCTCCTTCTTTCTCCTTCCATAGTATCTTCTCCTCCTTCCTCCTCTAGTATCTTCTCCTTCTTCCTCCTCCTCTAGTATCTTCTCCTTCTTCCTCCTCCTCTAGTATCTTCTCCTCCTTCCTCCTCCTCTAGTATCTTCTCCTTATTCCTCCTTCCCTTGTATCTTTTCCTTCTTCCTCCTCCCCCAGTATCTTCTCCTCCTTCCTCCTCCTCTAGTATCTTCTCCTCCTTCCTCCTCCTCTAGTATCTTCTCCTTATTCCTCCTTCCCTTGTATCTTCTCCTTCTTCCTCCTCCCCCAGTATCTTCTCCTCCTTCCTCCTCCCCTAGTATCTTTTCCTCCTTCCTTCTCCCCTTGTATCTTCTCCTCCTTCAACTTCTCCTCCTCATTGCTTCTCCGCCTCTTTGTCCTCCTTTGTCCTACGCAAACTCCTCTTCCATCTACCTCTTTACCCTCTTTTTTCTTCCTCCTCCCCTAGTATCTTCTCCTCCTTCCTCCTCACAGGTCTCGTCTTCTCCTTCCTCCTACCCTTGTATCTTCTCCTCCTTCCTCCTCCCCTAGTATCTTCTCCTCCTTCCTCCCCACAGGACTCGTCTCCTCCTTCCTCCTACCCTTGTATCTTCTCCTTCTTCCTCCTCCCCTAGTATCTTCTCCTTCTTCCTCCTCCTCTAGTATCTTCTCCTCCTTCCTCCTCCTCTAGTATCTTCTCCTTCTTCCTCCTCCCCTTGTATCTTCTCCTTCTTCCTCCTCCCCCAGTATCTTCTCCTCCTTCCTCCTCCCCTAGTATCTTCTCCTCCTTCCTCCTCCCCTTGTATCTTCTCCTCCTTCAACTTCTCCTCCTCATTGCTTCTCCGCCTCTTTGTCCTCCTTTGTCCTACACAAACTCCTCTTCCATCTACCTCTTTAACCTCTTTTTTCTTCCTCGTCCCCTAGTATCTTCTCCTTCTTCCTCCTCCCCTAGTATGTTCTCCTCCTTCCTCACCACAGGTCTCGTCTCCTTCTTCCTCCTCCCCTAGTATCTTCTCCTTCTTCCTCCTCCCCTAGTATCTTCTCCTCCTTCCTCCCCCCAGTCTCGTCTCCTCCTTCCTCCTACCCTTGTATCTTCTCCTTCTTCCTCCTCCCCTAGTATCTTCTCCTCCTTCCTCCCCCAGTCTCGTCTCCTCCTTCCTCCTCCCCTAGTATCTTCTCCTCCTTCCTCCTCCCCTAGTATCTTCTCCTCCTTCCTCCCCACAGGTCTCGTCTCCTCCTTCCTCCTATCCTTGTATCTTCTCCTTCTTCCTCCTCCCCTAGTATCTTCTCCTCCTTCCTCCCCACAGGTCTCGTCTCCTCCTTCCTCCTACACTTGTATCTTCTCCTTCTTCCTCCTACCCTTGTATCTTCTCCTCCTTCCTCCTCCCCTAGTATCTTCTCCTCATTCCTCCCCACAGGTCTCGTCTCCTCCTTCCTCCTACCCTTGTATCTTCTCCTTCTTCCTCCTACCCTTGTATCTTCTCCTTCTTCCTCCTACCCTTGTATCTTCTCCTCCTTCCTCCTACCCTTGTATCTTCTCCTTCTTCGTCCTCCCCTAATATCTTCACCTCCTTCCTCCCCCCAGTCTCGTCTCCTCCTTCCTCCTCCCCTAGTATCTTCTCCTCCTTCCTCCTCCCCTAGTATCTTCTCCTCCTTCCTCCCCACAGGTCTCGTCTCCTCCTTCCTCCTCCCCTAGTATCTTCTCCTCCTTCCTCCTCCCCTAGTATCTTCTCCTTCCTCCCCACAGGTCTCGTCTCCTCCTTCCTCCTACCCTTGTATCTTCTCCTTCTTCCTCCTCCCCCAGTATCTTCTCCTCCTTCCTCCTCCCCTAGTATCTTCTCCTCCTTCCTCCTCCCCTTGTATCTTCTCCTCCTTCAACTTCTCCTCCTCATTGCTTCTCCGCCTCTTTGTCCTCCTTTGTCCTACACAAACTCCTCTTCCATCTACCTCTTTACCCTCTTTTTTCTTTCTCCTCCCCTAGTATCTTCTCCTCCTTCCTCCCCACAGGTCTCGTCTCCTCCTTCCTCCTACCCTTGTATCTTCTCCTTCTTCCCCCTCCTCTAGTATCTTCTCCTCCTTCCTCCTACCCTTGTATCTTCTCCTTCTTCCTCCTCCTCTAGTATCTTCTCTTTCTTCCTCCTCCTCTAGTATCTTCTCCTCCTTCCTCCTACCCTTGTATCTTCTCCTCCTTCCTCCTCCTCTAGTATCTTCTCCTTCTTCCTCCTCCTCTAGTATCTTCTCCTTCTTCCTCCTCCTCTAGTATCTTCTCCTTCTTCCTCCTCCCCTTGTATCTTCTCCTCCTTCCTCCTCCTTTAGTATCTTCTCCTTCTTCCTCCTCCTCTAGTATCTTCTCCTTCTTCCTCCTACCTTTGTATCTTCTCCTCCTTCCTCCTACCCTTGTATCTTCTCCTCCTTCCTCCTCCTCTAGTATCTTTTCCTCCTTCCTCCTACCCTTCTGTCTTCTCCTCCTTCCTCCTCCTCTAGTATCTTCTCCTCCTTCCTCCTATCCTTGTATCTTCTCCTCCTTCCTCCTCCTCTAGTATCTTCTCCTCCTTCCTCCTACCCTTGTATCTTCTCCTCCTTCCTCCTCCCCTAGTATCTTCTCCTTCTTCCTTCTCCTCTAGTATCTTCTCCTCCGTCCTCCTCCCCTAGTATCTTCTCCTTCTTCCTCCTCCTCTAGTATCTTCTCCTCCTTCCTCCTCCTCTAGTTTCTTCTCCTCCTTCCTCCTACCCTTGTATCTTTTCCTCCTTCCTCCTCCCCTTGTATCTTCTCCTTCTTCCTCCTCCCCTAGTATCTTCTCCTCCTTCCTCCTCCCCCAGTATCTTCTCATTCTTCCTCCTCCTCCAGTATCTTCTCCTTATTCCTCCTACCCTAGTATCTTCTCCTTCTTCCTCCTCCCCTAGTATCTTCTCCTCCTTCCTCCTCCTCTAGTATCTTCTCCTTCTTCCTCCTCCCCTAGTATCTTCTCCTTCCTCCTCCCCTAGTATCTTCTCCTCCTTCATCCTCCTCTAGTATCGTCTCCTTCTTCCTCCTACCCTTATATCTTCTCCTTCTTCCTCCTCCTCTAGTATCTTCTCCTCCTTCCTCCTCCTCTAGTATCTTCTCCTTATTCCTCCTTCCCTTGTATCTTCTCCTTCTTCCTCCTCCCCCAGTATCTTCTCCTCCTTCCTCCTCCCCTAGTATCTTCTCCTCCTTCCTCCTCCCCTTGTATCTTCACCTCCTTCCTCCTCCCCTAGTATCTTCTCCTCCTTCCTGCTCCCCTTGTATCTTCTCCTCCTTCAACTTCTCCTCCTCATTGCTTCTCCGCCTCTTTGTCCTCCTTTGTCCTACACAAACTCCTCTTCCATCTACCCCTTTAACCTCTTTTTTCTTCCTCCTCCCCTAGTAACTTCTCCTTCTTCCTCCTCCCCTAGTATCTTCTCCTCCTTCCTCCTCCCCTAGTATCTTCTCCTCCTTCCTCCTCCCCCAGTATCTTCTCATTCTTTCTCCTCCTCCAGTATCTTCTCCTTATTCCTCCTACCCTAGTATCTTCTCCTTCTTTCTCCTCCCCTAGTATCTTCTCCTCCTTCCTCCTCTAGTATCTTCTCCTTCTTTCTCCTCCCCTAGTATCATCTCCTTCTTCCTCCTCCTCTAGTATCTTCTCCTCCTTCCTCCTCCTCTAGTATCTTCTCCTTATTCCTCCTTCCCTTGTATCTTCTCCTTCTGCCTCTTCAGCCCCATTGACTTTCTCGTATCTCTTTGTTCTCTCTGTTATTTGTGTTGTACTTTCTTGTAATAGATAGCTCAGTGGTTAATGAACTGGACTACAAAGGACTAAATGTTTCGGGTTCGACCTTGATCGACGACTTCCGGATTCACCCAGCCATAAATGGGTACCGGATTTTTTTTCTGGGAAAGTAAAGCGTCACGGGCGTAATACCACCGACCACATTACCCCAAAAATCATGTGCCAAAGGTCTGTAAAAATTATTGTCGCTAACACCATATTCCCTATACGTCACTTGGCTGACGGGGGCTCTTTACTTTTTTTTTTTTTTAACCCTAAAATACGAGATTAGACTATATCTAAAGACTATAGACTATCTATATCCGCAAACTGGTGATATTAATGTTCTCAGTTGTTCACATAACATGGATTCTCCATTTTAGAATTATCAAGGAAATCACTAGTTATGGTAATGAGGTGTTAATGCAGAATCACGTACTTGACATACAGACGAGATCACAAACTAGAAGATTCGTTAAATCATCACACAGGACCGCGACAAAGGTTCTGACAACATGATTCTCTTTCTGGCGTTCACACTGTGACTATCGATAAGCCTCTTCATCGTCCGTCCTTAAAAGAAACGTTAAGTAGGCATGGACTCGTTGTTTTGTTGTTTATTTAAGATTTTCAGTCCGACGTATCCGACTTCGGTAAAAAATTTTCAAGTGCATGATTGCCACTCCTCTTCAATTCCAACTAGACTAGACTGGGTAGTATGTTACTGGAGGCACCATGAAAAAGTGGAGTAGGGTCTGGGTGGTTCTGGTTCACCGATCCTGACACAAACCAAAACTGGCAACATCCAGCTAAGCCACCTTGCCACCCTTACATCGACACGAGCATTAAGAAATGACGCAGTCTCTGGCCTGTCACTAGATTTACCTGACCATCAACGTCTTACAGGAAACAGTTCAAGATAGAAGACGGAGGGATAAATATAGAGTAAGATAGAGTTCTGGCTCTAAAGACTGGACGGGACAGATATTGGGATAGATCCACAAGTTGGGAAACATTTGGGAAGACTGGAGTGGACAGATATTGGAAGAGATCCACAAGTTGGCAAACATTTGGGAAGACTGGACGGGACAGATATTGGAAGAGATCCACAAGTTGGCAAACATTTGGGAAGACTGGACGGGACAGATATTGGGATAGATCCACAAGTTGGCAAACATTTGGGAAGACTGGACGGGACTGACATTGGAAGAGATCCACAAGTTGGCAAACATTTGGGAAGACTGCACGGGACAGATATTGGAAGAGATCCACAAGTTGGCAAACATTTGGGGAGACTGGACGGGACAGATATTGGAAGAGATCCACAAGTTGGGAAACATTTGGGAAGACTGGATGGGACAGATGTTAGAAGAGATCCACAAGTTGGGAAACATTTGGCAAGACTGGACGGGACAGACATTGGAAGAGATCCACAAGTTGGGAAACATTTGGGAAGACTGGACGGGACAGATATTGGAAGAGATCCACAAGTTGGGAAACATTTGGGAAGAGATCCACAAGTTGGCAAACATTTGGGAAGACAGGACGGTACATATATTGGAAGAGATCCACAAGTTGACAAACATTTGGGAAGACTGGACTGGACATATATTGGAAGAGATCCACAAGTTGGCAAACATTTGGGAAGACTGGACTGGACATATATTGGAAGAGATCCACAAGTTGGCAAACATTTGGGAAGACTGGACGGGACATATATTGGAAGAGATCCACAAGTTGGCAAACATTTGCGAAGACTGGACGGGACAGACATTGGAAGAGATCTACAAAGTTGGGAAACATTTGGGAAGACTGGACGGGACAGATATTGGAAGAGATCCACAAGTTGGGAAACATTTGGGAAGACTGGACGGGACAGACATTGGAAGAGATCCATAAGTTGGCAAACATTTGGGAAGACTGGACTGGACAGATATTGGAAGAGATCCACAAGTTGGGAAACATTTGGGAAGACTGGACGGGACAGATATTGGAAGAGATCCACAAGTTGGGAAACATTTGGGAAGACTGGACGGGACATATATTGGAAGAGATCCACAAGTTGGCAAACATTTGGGAAGACTGGACGGGACAGACATTGGAAGAGATCCACAAGTTGGCAAACATTTGGGAAGACTGGACTGGACAGATATTGGAAGAGATCCACAAGTTGGCAAACATTTGGGAAGACTGGACGGGACAGATATTGGAAGAGATCCACAAGTTGGGAAACATTTGGGAAGACTGGACGGGACAGATATTGGAAGAGATCCACAAGTTGACAAACATTTGGGAAGACTGGACGGGACATATATTGGAAGAGATCCACAAGTTGGCAAACATTTGGGAAGACTGGGCTGGGCAGGATGGGGACTGCAGTTGCCCTTGGATCCTTCAATGAGATGAGATGTTAATTCGGATGATTCCACTGGCACGGGCGGTTGAGCAATTCTGGATTTTAATTCGTTTGTAGTGATACAGAGGCCTTCGACTAACTACAACAACATTTAAGTCCGTATCTAAAAGTCTGAATGGATTTCACCGTTATTAAATGTACTGAACACTTATTGGTCTGCTATAAATGAAGTGGTGTTAATTCCAGTAATTAGCGGAACGTATCAATTACACTCTAGGCAGTACTATAGGTGTCTATTTCTAAGATTACCTATGGTTCCTGGTTAAGTATAGCTCCCAAGAGAAATGTCAAGAAAAATGCCAAAGAAATGTCAAGAGAAATACTAAAAGAAATGTCTAGAGAAATGTCAAGAGAAATGTCAAGATAAATGCCAAGAGAAATGCCCAAGAAATGTCTAGAAAAATGTCAAGAGAAATGTCAACATAAATGCCAAGAGAAATGCCCAAAGAAATGTCTAGAGAAATGCCAAAAGAAATGACAAAAGAAATGTCAAGAGCGCCGTCCCTATACCTTTGTCCTGCAGCAACCCCCTAAAGTGTTGCCTATCATTTATGTCTTCTTCTAAACTTGAGTCATTCCTCCCACTTCTTCTCCTTTTACTTTCTCTTCTCCTCCTTCTTCCTCCTCCCTTTGTATCTCCTCCTCCTTCCTCCTCCTCTAGTATCTTCTCCTCTTTCCTCCTCCCCTAGTATCTTCTCTTCCTTCCTCCTCCCTTTGTATCTTCTCCTCCTTCCTCCTCCCCTAGTATCTCCTCCTCCTTCCTCCTCCTCTTGTATCTTCTCCTTCTTCCTCCTCCCCCAGTATCTTCTCCTTCTTCCTCCTCCTCCAGTATCTTCTCATTCTTCCTCCTCCCCCAGTATCTTCTCATTCTTCCTCCTCCCCTTGTATCTTCTCCTCCTTCCTCCTCCCCTTGTATCTTCTCCTCCTTCCTCCTCCCCTTGTATCTTCTCCTCCTTCCTCCTCCCCTTGTATCTTCTCCTCCTTCCTCCTCCCCTTGTATCTTGTCCTTCTTCCTCCTCCCCCAGTATCTTCTCATTCTTCCTCCTCCCCCAGTATCTTCTCATTCTTCCTCCCCCCTTACATCTTCTCCTCCTTCCTCCTCCCCTAGTATCTTCTCCTCCTTCCTCCTCCCCTTGTATCTTCTCCTCCTTCCTCCTCCCCTTGTATCTTCTCCTCCTTCCTCCTCCCCTTGTATCTTCTCCTTCTTCCTCCTCCCACAGTATCTTATCATTCTTCCTCCTCCCCCAGTATCTTCTCATTGTTCCTCCTCCCCCAGTATCTTCTCATTCTTCCTCCCCCTTACATCTTCTCCTCCTTCCTCCTCCCCTTGTATCTTCTCCTCCTTCCTCCTCCCCTTGTATCTTCTCCTCCTTCCTCCTCCCCTTGTATCTTCTCATTCTTCCTCCTTCCCTTGTATCTTCTCCTTCTTCCTCCTCCCCCAGTATCTTTTCCTTCTTCCTCCTCCCTTAGTATCTTCTCCTCCTTCCTCCACCTCTTGTATCTTTTCCTCTTTCCTCCTCCCACAGTATCTTCATATTCTTCCTCCTCCCTTTGTATCTTCTCCTTATTCCTCCTCCCCTTGTATCTTCTCCTTATTCCTCCTCCCCTTGTATCTTCTCCTTCTTCCTCGTCCCCCGGTATCTTCTCATTCTTCCTCCTCTCTTTGTATCTTCTCCTTATTCCTCCTCCCCTTGTATCTTCTCCTTATTCCTCCTCCCCTTGTATCTTCTCCTTCTTCCTCCTCCCCCAGTATCTTCTCATTCTTCCTCCTCCCCTTGTATCTTCTCCTTATTCCTCCTCCCCTTGTATCTTCTCCTTATTTATCCTACCCTTGTATCTTCTCCTTCTTCCTCCTCCCCCAGTATCTTCTCATTCTTCCTCCTCCCTTTGTATCTTCTCCTTATTCCTCCTCCCCTTGTATCTTCTCCTTATTCCTCCTCCCCTTGTATCTTCTCCTTTTTCCTCCTCCTCTAGTATCTTCTCATTCTTCCTCCTCCCCTTGTATCTTCTCCTTCTTCCTCCTCCCCTTGTATCTTCTCCTTCTTCCTCCTCCTCTAGTATCATCTCATTCTTCCTCCTCCCCTAGTATCTTCTCCTCTTTCCTCCTCCCCTTGTATCTTCTCCTTCTTCCTCCTCCTCTAGTATCTTCTCCTTCTTCCTCCTCCTCTAGTTTCTTCTCATTCTTCCTCCTCCCCTTGTATCTTCTCCTTATTCCTCCTCCCCTTGTATCTTCTCCTTCTTCCTTCTCCTCTAGTATCTTCTCCTCCTTCCTCCCCCAGTCTCGTCTCCTCCTTTCTCCTCCCCTTGTATCTTCTCCTTATTCCTCCTCCCCTTGTATCTTCTCCTTCTTCCTCCTCCCCTAGTATCTTCTCCTCCTTCCTCCTCCCCCAATATCTTCTCATTCTTCCTCCTCCTTCAGTATCTTCTCCTTATTCCTCCTACCCTAGTATCTTCTCCTTCTTCCTCCTCCCCTAGTATCTTCTCCTCCTTCCTCCTCCTCTAGTATCTTCTCCTTCTTCCTCCTCCCCTAGTATCTTCTCCTTCTTCCTCCTCCTCTAGTATCTTCTCCTCCTTCCTCCTCCTCTAGTATCTTCTCCTTATTCCTCCTCCCCTAGTATCTTCTCCTCCTTCCTCCTCCTCTAGTATCTTCTCCTTCTTCCTCCTCCCCTTGTGTCTTCTCCTTCTTCCTCCTCCCCCAGTATCTTCTCCTCCTTCCTCCTCCCCTAGTATCTTCTCCTCCTTCCTCCTCCCCTTGTATCTTCTCCTCCTTCAACTTCTCCTCCTCGTTGCTTCTCCGCCTCTTTGTCCTCCTTTGTCCTACACAAACTCCTCTCCCATCTACCTCTTTACCCTCTTTTTTCTTCCTCCTCCCCTAGTATCTTCTCCTCCTTCCTCCCCCCAGGTCTCGTCTCCTCCTTCCTCCTCCCGTAGTATCTTCTCCTCCTTCCTCCTCCCCCAATATCTTCTCATTCTTCCTCCTCCTCCAGTATCTTCTCCTCCTTCCTCCCCCCAGTCTCGTCTCCTCCTTCCTCCTACCCGTGTATCTTCTCCTCCTTCCTCCTCCCCTTGTATCTTCTCCTCCTTCAACTTCTCCTCCTCGTTGCTTCTCCGCCTCTTTCTCCTCCTTTGTCCTACACAAACTCCTCTTCCATCTACCTCTTTACCCTCTTTTTTCTTCCTCCTCCTCTTCTAATACCTTTCTTTCACCCTCTTCTTCTTGCTGCCCTCTTAACCTTCTTTTTTCCTCTTCATCACTATCTACTTTTTTTTTCCTCATTTTTCTTTGCTCTCATCTTCTCTCTCCTTATCTCTCCACTTTCTTCTTCCTCTTCTTTTCTTCATCTTGTTTTTCTGCTTTTCTGCCACTTTCACCTCCTCGGCTTTCCTTTTCATGTTCGCGAGATGATGTCTCCCATTTTTTAAACACCACAATAAAATAATAATAATAATAGAAAGAGAGAGAGAGAGAGAGAGAGAGAGAGAGAGAGAGAGAGAGAGAGAGAGAGAGAGAGAGGGATTGAGATTTACGAGTTGTAGACCTGGGATATGTTCTTCAATATTTGCTGAAAGTTCCATAATTACAACTAAAATACCACTTTGACACTACAACAACCAGCCGTGCACTCTGTCTACGTAACGCTTTTTTAAAGAAAACATTAAATATTACTTTCATAAAAAACAACAACCCTAATTCTAGAGATAACGAATCAATACCACAAATCCTCGTTTATTCTCGATTCCATCTGCCATGTCTCCCACTTAACACCAAGCGTGGTTACGTTGAAAGTAAGCCAGACTAGGAAATATACGTTTTGAGAAACGAAAATAGAACAGAACAATTTCTAGAGGAAAGTAAACGTTGAAAATAACTGCAAATTGCTTTCAAAATTTTGCTCGCCTGACTGAAAGTACATTTTCTGTTCTGGAAATGGAAAACTGCCAGCAAAATGGAATTACTGAATTACTTCTGACTTTTAAATACAAATTATGACTTTCTTTCTTTTATATCTGTCATTTTGTTGTGTTTATGGTTTCCATGAGACCGTGGGAGGGCGGGGGGAGGGGCAGGGAAGTCAGATTTTGGAAGTAATAGACAGATTTCTAAAATTCTATATAGAGATACTAGAGTTTTATGCATAACAATCATGGACAATTGGTAGATAAAAAGGATGATTGATTTAGGAAATTAAAAGAAAATGGCTCATCTTGTTATATATAGAAACAATACTCATCATCATCATCGTGTGCCTTCTCCGCAACGAAGGTTTGCTACCATGGATCGTCATTCTACTCTGTTTCTTGCTTTGATGGTGCCGGCTGACATAGATTGACTTGTCTATCTTTTGATGTTACTCGTCCATGTTAGTCTTGGTCTGCCTCTGCCTCTTTTGCCATGTATTTTCCCTTCCAATATTACTTTTAGTAGGCTATTGTGTCTTTTAACGTGTCCCAAAAATTTCATTTGTCTTGTCTTAATTGTATTTAGTAGTTCTCTTTTTATTTTTAGTTGTTTTAAAACTTTATCGTTTGTTTTCTTTTCTTTCCACCCAATTCTACCTATTCTTCTGTAAATCCACATTTCAAAGGCTTCAATTTTCTGTTCTGTTTTTTTGTCTAATGCCCATGTTTCTGCACCATATATGAATATTGAGAAGATGTAACATTTTGCCATTCTTAGTTTCAGCCCTGCTGATATTTGTGTTGTTGTTATTATATTAGAAACAATACTATGTTATGAAAAACAATTAAGGAGAATAGGTGCCGAGGTAATGTCAATTATCGTTAGCTCTTTTACCCAGGTAATTGGTGCGACAGCCTGCACAGCTTTTTTGATTTCCCAGGTTCTGCTGTTACAAAGAGCAAGTGGTAGGGTGTAATGTGCACTCCTACAAGGTTTGATCACAGCTTTACAGTCAAGGAACACAACAAAATACTGACGGTTTGGCCAACATGCTGCCTTCTTCAGGAAACGAGAACAACACCAACGAGCAACGAAATAAAGATCAACTCTGCTACATCTAGGATGGGTAGAACAGGTAGATCAAGGGAGAAATAAAAAGTGGGATAAGAAATGAAATGACAAAATAAAGGATATATGCTACAATATATGTGAAAAAAATAGATAACAAAAAAATAGATTTAAAAAAGATATTTAAAATTGATTATATTAAAAATAATGCGATCCTACATTCTAGAAGAACTTCAGTACTAGGTTGTCCTTATCAATAAAATCGACAGAACAGGGACTAGACTATTCTCAAATCGTAATCCAGTCTGTGTTACATATCTCACCACTACAGGGACTGGTTGTTACATATCTTACTACTACAGGGACTAGAGTATTCTCAAATCGTTATCCAGTCTGTGTTACATATCTCACCACTACAGGGACTAGACTATTCTCAAATCGTTATCCAGTCTGTGTTACATATCTCACCACTACAGGGACTAGACTATTCTCAAATCGTTATCCAGTCTGTGTTACAAATCTCACCACTACAGGGACTAGCCTATTCTCAAATCGTTATCCAGTCTGTGTTACATATCTCACCACTACAGGGACTAGACTATTCTCAAATCGTTATCCAGTCTTTGTTACATATCTCACCACTACAGGGACTAGAGTATTCTCAAATCGTTATCCAGTCTGTGTTACATATCTCACCACTACAGGGACTAGACTATTCTCAAATCGTTATCCAGTCTTTGTTACATATCTCACCACTACAGGGACTAGAGTATTCTCAAATCGTTATCCAGTCTGTGTTACATATCTCACCACTACAGGGACTAGACTATTCTCAAATCGTTATCCAGTCTTTGTTACATATCTCACTACTGCAGGGATTGGACTATTCTCAAATCGTTATCCAGTCTGTGTTACATATCTCACTACTGCAGGGACTGGGCTATTCTCAAATCGTTATCCAGTCTGTGTTACATATCTCACCACTACAGGGACTAGACTATTCTCAAATCGTTATCCAGTCTTTGTTACATATCTCACCACTGCAGAGACTGGACTATTTTCACCACGTTATTCAACCTTTCTTAAAGAACAAGGAATTAAAGATAAATTTGCAGTCACAATATCAAACAAATACCAAGTCCTCCAACAACTAGAAAATACAATAAATATAGAAGATCATTGGAAACAGGTAAAAAATATATGGAAAGAAACATGCGAAGAAACACTGGGGAAAAGAACGCCAGAATAAGGCATGGATGACAGCAGAGACCCTGGATAAAATTAAAGAAAGAAAGAACAAGAAAGCAGACACAAATAAAAGCAAAACAAGAAGTAATAAAGCCAAGACACAGGAAGCTTACACAGAGGTGAACAAAGAAGTGAGAAGATGCATTAAAAGGGTAAGAGGAAATATATAGATGAACTAGCTAAAGAGGCAGAAGAAGCAGCAAATAACGGGAATATGAAAGAACTGTACAACAGCACAAAGAAATTAGGTGGAAAATACAAACAGATCAACGCCTTTATCAAAGACAAGAAAGGAAATCTGCTTAGTAATATAAGGGAACAAATGGAGAGATGGAAAGAGCACTTTGAAGAACTTTTGAACAGACCCGGCTCAAATAATCCTCGAGATATACTACCAGCAGAAGAAGAGTTACACGTTAACTGTGGAAAACCAAGCAAAGAAGAAATAATGAAAGCCATCAAACTATTTAAAAATGGTAAAGCCACAGGACCAGATGAAATTCCTTCGGAAGCCATCAAAGCAGATATTAACACCTCTACCAAGATGTTACAGGATCTATTGGATTAAATTTGGGAGAGGGAAGAAATACCTAAAGACTGGAGAGAAGGTTATATGATCAAACTACCAAAGAAAGGAAGTTTACAGGAGTGCACAAATTAGAGGGGAATTATGCTACTATCAGTGCCAGGAAAAATATTAGGCAGAATCATTCTGGGGAGACTAAAAGAGGCTATAGAGAAACACTTGAGAGATGAACAAGCAGGTTTTAGGAAGAACAGATCATGTGCTGATCAAATAACTACCCTACGTATAATAGTTGAACAAAGTTTAGAACTAAAATCCCCACTATATATTGGATTCATAGATTACGAAAAGGCATTTGATAGTTTAGACAGAAGAATGCTTTGGAAGTTGCTGAGTCATTACGGAATCCCCATAAAGTTTATTAACCTGATAAAAACAATGTATGAAGGAACAAAATGTAGTGTGGTACATGAAGGACAGCTTACAGAAGCATTTGAAATAAGAACAGGAGTAAGGCAAGGATGCCTCCTGTCTCCATTTCTCTTTCTACTGGCCATAGATTGGATTATGAAAATAACTCAAAACAACAGAAATGGGATCCAGTGGTCACTGACCAAACAACTTGATGATTTAGACTTTGCTGATGACATAGCTCTCCTATCACACAGCCATCAACAGATGCAGGATAAAATGAGTATATTAGATGAGAGATCACAACAGCTAGGACTAAAGATTAATAGAGATAAGACCAACATTATGAGAATTAATGCAGTTGGCAATAACCATATAAAACTAGGAGAAATACCTCTACTAGACGTACAATCTTATATATATCTGGGCAGTAATATAGATAAAGAGGGAGGAACAGAAAATGATACCAAAATAAGGATATCAAAAGCAAGAGGAGCTTTCATTGCACTGGGAAACATATGGAAATCCAAAGAAATTAGGCTAAATACAAAAATACAAATTTTCAACTCAAATGTTAAGTCGGTCCTATTATATGGCTGTGAAACATGGAGAATGACAAAATTGACAATCACGAAAGTACAGACTTTCATTAATGGATGCTTGCGCAGAATAAAGGGATGGAAATGGCAGGACAAAGTCACTAACGTGGAATTATGGAAATGTACCGGTCAAATACCAGTGGATAAAGAGATACAGCGAAGACGATGGCGATGGATAGGACACACACTACGGAAGCCAACTGAGAGTATTACACAACAGGCCCTTTTTGGAATCCCCAGGGGAAAAGACAAAGAGGAAGACCAAGGAATTCTTGGAGAAGACAGATAGAAGCAGAGATGAAGATGATGGGGAAGACATGGAATGATCTTAAAAGAATGGCAAAAAACAGAACGACTTGGAAAGTGTTTGTTGAAGACCTATGCTCCACTGGGAGCTAAAAGGTAAAAGATGCAACCTACTTTACATATCTCACCAGTACAGGGACTAGACAATTCTCATCTCTTTTGCTACTATCCGAAATCTCTACTTCTACTGTCCGAATCTCTACTTCTTCTACTGTCCGAAATCTCTACTTCTTCTATTGTCCGAAATCTCTACTTCTTCTACTGTCCGAAATCTCTACTTCTTCTACTGTCCGAATCTCTACTTCTTCTACTGTCCGAATCTCTACTTCTTCTATTGTCCGAAATCTCTACTTTTCCACAATAGAATGGGCTATTTTCTTTTAATTGTCCCACTTTTTTTTAATTTTCTGAATCCTCTTCTAATTTACCGACTCTCTACTAATTCACTGACTCTTCTACTAATTTACCGACTATACTCTAGTTTACTTACTCTTCTTGTAGTTTACTGACCCTCTTCTAATTTACCGACTCTTCGCCTAATTTACTGACTCTCCTCAAATTACTGACTCTTCTCAAATTACTGACTCTCCTCTAATTTACTGACTTTCCTCTAATTTACCACTTGTTACCTACATCCAAACTAATCCTCTATATTTCATCATAAATTAGAACTACCTTCTCACATCTATTTTTGGCACAAGGCCCTCCTCCTCTCGCTCTCTCTCTCTTACACACACGCTCACACATACTCACTCCTACCACTGAGAATACATTTAGATGTTTTCGTTTATAACGCCTTTCTAACGAAGAAGGCTCCTGGGCCTTAACATGGGAATGTGTCTGCTGTGACATCACGTATACACTGTGGATCTAACAATATCTGCATTGATGCTCCTCACCCGAACTTTCTTGTCCAGCCCTCTTGCATCTGTGGCTGACACATGCTTACAGCGATACACAGAGCCAGTGTGTGAGAGAATTGCCAGCAATAGCCAGAGAAGCCATATCTAGATAAATCGTCCGTTTGACATTTCACGTTGGGCTCAATAAATGCCATGTTCAAGCAATGATTCTCAATTTAAGATAGGCTAGCCCCCCAGGGAAACGAAGCAAACAAACAAAAAATACAAAATAAATTCTATCGTTACAGATTTACGATGGGAAAAGACAGCACAAGTCGATAAAGCGCGGCGGTTAAAAGCAGGTCTTCTGCTATGAAACAAACAATAGAATCTAGGACAAACATAAACTAGTCAAACAAATCCATCAAAAAGGGAATGCTCCTTTTTTTCCAAACAAAAAACCTGAATTGTCTTGTCGTAGCCGGTTAATGTAATGATTTTGTTCCTGCTGATGGCCTATTGAATCGAAACGTCGTTTAAATGTGTCTCATCCATTAATTACGTAAAGCTTTAACCTTACCATTTTTTTCCTAATTTTAAAATTTATCTTAATATAATGTTAATGGCTGTATTTTTTTATTTCCCCTAATGTAATGTTAATGGCTGTATTTTCTTTTATTTCCCCTAATGTAATGTTAATGGCTGTATTTTCTTTTATTTCCCCTAATGTAATGTTAATGGCTGTATTTTCTTTTATTTCCCCTAATGTAATGTTAATGGCTGTATTTTCTTTTATTTCCCCTAATGTAATGTTAATGGCTGTATTTTTTTCCCCTAATGTAATGTTAATGGCTTTATTCTCCCCGTTATCGGTTCCTATATCAGTTGGAACAATGTTTTCAGTATCACTGGTCCTATTTTCACACAAGAAAGTCCATGGTACCCATCTTAAGATGTGGACAACACAAGAGCCAAGAAAGTCCTAAAGAGCTTGTCACTTCTAGAAGCTGAACCAGACGTTTGACATCATCCATCGCTTCGGAACATCTTATATGTGCATGACTTTCCGGATAAAATCGTCAATGTTCTAAAGGACATGTACGACGGCAACCAGTGCTGTTTAAGACATGAAGGGCAGCACACAGCTTGGTTCAGAGTCATAACGGGAGTTAGTAAAAAAGTAAAGTCCCCCCGTCACGCCAAGTGGCGTATAGGGAAATATGGTGTTAGTGACCCTATATTTTACAGACCTTCAGCACATGATTTTTGGGGTAATGTGGTCAGTATTACGCCCGTGCCGCTTTACTTTCCCAGAAAAAAAATCCGGTACCCATTTAAGGCTGGGTGAACCCGGAAGCCGTCGGTTGGGATCGAACCCTAACCCCTTGTCCGTGGTAGTCCAGTTCACTAACCACTGAGCTATCGCGGCTCCCAACATAACGGGAGTGAGATAAGGATATATTTGTCACCACTCCCTTTCCTTGTGTTATCATGGACTGGATCATGCGAATGGTTGTTGTTGACCTATCAAGAGGAATGACATGGGATCGTGACGTCTGGAGGATACTGACTTTGCAGACGATGTTAGGCTGCTTGTCCACTGTGACCAAGACATTCAACAGAAAACAGAGTACACCAGTTTGCTAAAACAGTCGGACTGAAAATAAAATATAAAAAAAGTAAAGAGCACCCGTCACGCCAAGTGGCGTATAGGGAATATAGTGTTAATGACCATACATTTTACAGACCTTCAGCACATGATTTTTGGGGTAATGTGCTCGGTATTACGCCTGTGCCGCTTTACTTTCCCAGAAAAAAATCCGGTACCCATTTAAGGCTGGGTGAACCCGGCCCCGTCGGTTGGGATCGAACCCTACCCCTTGTCCTTTCTAGTCAGTTCCCTAACTACTGAGCTGTCCCGGCTCACGGACTGAAAATAAATGCAGGAAAAACTAAGATTATAAGGATACATGCCAAAGTACAAAGAAAGTTACATCAAACATTAAGAGGACTGGGACTAGAAGAAGCCGTTCACTTTAGATAGATGGAGAACTATATTTCATCAAATAGCGACATTGAAGAGCAAAGAATCGCAGATTGTTTCTCCCCTCGACGCCAACGGCAACAGAGGAAGGATAGAAGAAGAAGAAGAAGAAGAAGCGACATTGAGAAATATTCTCTCTCTGCTAGAATAGGCATGTCAGCCCAGACATTCAATAGATTTTGAAACATTTGATGTTCAACTAGTCTCCATGTCAGTCCAGACATTCAATAGATTTAGAAACATTTGATGTTCAACTAGTCTCCATGTCAGCCCAGACATTCAATAGAAACATTTGATGTTCAACTAGTCTCCATGTCAGCCCAAACATTCAATACATTTATAAACATTTGGTGTTCAACTAGTCTCCATGTTAGCCCAGACATTCACTAGATTTAGAATCATTTGGTGTTCAACTAGTCTCCATGTCAGCCCAGACATTCAATAGATTTAGAAACATTTGGTGTTCAACTAGTCTCCATGTCAGCCCAGACATTCAATAGACTTAGAAACATTTGGTGTTCAGCTAGTCTCCATGTCAGCCCAGACATTCAATAGATTTAGAAACATTTGGTGTTCAGCTAGTCTCCATGTCAGCCCAGACATTCAATAGATTTAGAAACATTTGGTGTTCAGCTAGTCTCCATGTCAGCCCAGACATTCAATAGATTTAGAAACATTTGGTGTTCAACTAGTCTCCATGTCAGCCCAGACATTCAAAAGACTTAGAAACATTTGGTGTTCAACTAGTCTCCATGTCAGCCCAGACATTCAATAGACTTAGAAACATTTGGTGTTCAACTAGTCTCCATGTCAGCCCAGACATTCAATAGACTTAGAAACATTTGGTGTTCAGCTAGTCTCCATGTCAGCCCAGACATTCAATAGATTTAGAAACATTTGGTGTTCAGCTAGTCTCCATGTCAGCCCAGACATTCAATAGATTTAGAAACATTTGGTGTTCAACTAGTCTCTATGTCAGCCCAGACATTCAATAGATTTAGAAACATTTGGTGTTCAGCTAGTCTCCATGTCAGCCCAGACATTCAATAGATTTAGAAACATTTGGTGTTCAGCTAGTCTCCATGTCAGCCCAGACATTCAATAGATTTAGAAACATTTGGTGTTCAACTAGTCTCCATGTCAGCCCAGACATTCAATAGATTTAGAAACATTTGGTGTTCAACTAGTCTCCATGTCAGCCCAGACATTCAATAGACTTAGAAACATTTGGTGTTCAACTAGTCTCCATGTCAGTCCAGACATTCAATAGATTTAGAAACATTTGGTGTTCAACTAGTCTCCATGTCAGCCCAGGCATTCAATAGACTTAGAAACATTTGGTGTTCAACTAGTCTCTATGTCAGCCCAGACATTCAATAGACTTAGAAACATTTGGTGTTCAACTAGTCTCTATGTCAGCCCAGACATTCAATAGACTTAGAAATATTTGGTGTTCAACTAGTCTCCATGTCAGCCCAGACATTCAATAGACATAGAAACATTTGGTGTTCAACTAGTCTCTATGTCAGCCCAGACATTCAATAGACTTAGAAACATTTGGTGTTCAACTAGTCTCCATGTCAGTCCAGACATTCAATAGACTTAGAAACATTTGGTGTTCAACTAGTCTCTATGTCAGTCCAGACATTCAATAGATTTAGAAACATTTGGTGTTCAACTAGCCTCCATGTCAGCCCAGACATTCAATAGACTTAGAAACATTTGGTGTTCAACTAGTCTCCATGTCAGCCCAGACATTCAATAGACTTAGAAACATTTGGTGTTCAACTAGTCTCCATGTCAGCCCAGACATTCAATAGACTTAGAAACATTTGGTGTTCAACTAGTCTCCATGTCAGTCCAGACATTCAATAGATTTAGAAACATTTGGCGTTCAACTAGTCTCCATGTCAGCCCAGACATTCAATAGATTTAGAAACATTTGGTGTTCAACTAGTCTCCATGTCAGCCCAGACATTCAATAGACTTAGAAACATTTGGTGTTCAACTAGTCTCCATGTCAGCCCAGACATTCAATAGATTTAGAAACATGTGGTATTCAACTAGTCTCTATGTCAGCCCAGACATTCAATAGACTTAGAAACATTTGGTGTTCAACTAGTCTCCATGTCAGTCCAGACATTCAATAGATTTAGAAACATTTGGTGTTCAACTAGTCTCCATGTCAGCCCAGGCATTCAATAGACTTAGAAACATTTGGTGTTCAACTAGTCTCTATGTCAGCCCAGACATTCAATAGATTTAGAAACATTTGGTGTTCAACTAGTCTCCATGTCAGCCCAGGCATTCAATAGACTTAGAAACATTTGGTGTTCAACTAGTCTCTATGTCAGCCCAGACATTCAATAGACTTAGAAACATTTGGTGTTCAACTAGTCTCTATGTCAGCCCAGACATTCAATAGACTTAGAAATATTTGGTGTTCAACTAGTCTCCATGTCAGCCCAGACATTCAATAGACATAGAAACATTTGGTGTTCAACTAGTCTCTATGTCAGCCCAGACATTCAATAGACTTAGAAACATTTGGTGTTCAACTAGTCTCCATGTCAGTCCAGACATTCAATAGATTTAGAAACATTTGGTGTTCAACTAGTCTTCATGTCAGCCCAGGCATTCAATAGCCTTAGAAACATTTGGTGTTCAACTAGTCTCCATGTCAGTCCAGACATTCAATAGACTTAGAAACATTTGGTGTTCAACTAGTCTCTATGTCAGCCCAGACATTCAATAGACTTAGAAACATTTGGTGTTCAACTAGTCTCTATGTCAGCCCAGACATTCAATAGACTTAGAAACATTTGGTGTTCAACTAGTCTCCATGTCAGTCCAGACATTCAATAGATTTAGAAACATTTGGTGTTCAA
The DNA here is from genome assembly GCA_032433765.1 of Megaustenia siamemsis. NCBI lineage: Eukaryota > Metazoa > Mollusca > Gastropoda > Stylommatophora > Ariophantidae > Megaustenia > Megaustenia siamemsis. Next base: position 12,162,520 of record JAVIAB010000050.1, read on the forward strand.
CTAGTCTCCATGTCAGCCCAGACCTTCAATAGATTTAGAAACATTTGGTGTTCAACTAGTCTCCATTTCAGCACCAAGCTTATAATTTACAATCCAAATGTCCGATCCATTCTCATATTATAGCAAAATGTTATATCTTCTTAACATTCCTGTATGGTGCAGAAACATGGACACTAGACAAGAAAACAGAACAGAAAATTGAAGCCTTTGAAATGTGGATTTATAGAAGAATAGGTAGAATTGGATGGAAAGAAAAGAAAACAAACGATGAAATCTTAAAACAACTAAAAATGAAAAGAGAACTACTAAACACAATTTAAACACGACAAATGACATTTTTGGGGCATGTTCAAATACACAACAGCCTACTAAAAGTAATCTTGAAAGGGAAAATACAAGGTAAAAGAGGCAGAGACAGACCAAAACTAACACGGACGAGTAACATCAAAAGATGGAATGTGGTTGTTGTCTCCCTAGAATTGTTAGATTTTGGCATCATCGTTATTCATCATCATCCAGTGCCGTCTCCACATCGAAGGTTGGCTACCATGGAGCGCCATTTCACTCTGTCTCTGTGATGGTGCACGCTTTCAGTTTCCCCAATCCATCTCATGATGCTGTCCACCCACTTTAGTATTTGTCTACCTCTACCTCTTTTACCTTGTATATTTCCCTTCAGGATGACTTTCAGTAAGTTATTGTATCTCTTCCCATGTTGCTAAAACAAAGGCCACAGTTTACAACTCCTGTTTCATTAATATCCTTTTGTATGACAGCGAATCATGGATAACTAAGCAAAGCTGGAGAAAAGGCTAAATTGATTTCATTTGCGATGACAAAGCAATATTCTTGGTATCACCTGCAAGGACAAAATGATAAACATGCAGGTCTTCGTTTACACAGGCTTCCCAAACATCTACCCGCTGCTCAAACAACGTAGGTTATGCTGGCTTGGCCACGTACACCGTATGAAAGTTGTCGGCATACCAAAAGATATACTTTATGGATAACTAGCAGATGGCAAAAGAACTAGGGAGCGACTCAAACTTTGATTTGTAGACGGGTGTAAACGTGACATGAAGACTGAACATAAACCCTGCAGCCTGGGAAGAAATCGCTGCAGATCACAATCTTTGGAAATTCACTCTAAAGCTCCAGCTCAAACAAGAAGCAGACAGAATCATAGAAAATGAGAATACACAGAGAAAAAAAATAAAAGAAAAAATATTTATAGGGGCGCTGCAAAATCCAAAGTCAACTATGACTGACGGAGGCTACTATAGTCAACTATGAGTGACTGAAGCTACTATAGTCAACGTAAGGTCACCTTTGTCTATGTCCCTGGACATGCGGGAGTACGGGGAAATGAAAGAGCGGACAGGTTGGCTAGCTGCGCTGTCGTTGAGGACGGGCAACCAATGGATCGGGCGGACATCATCAATGCCCTCCGAGATGTGGGAAGAGCACATGACTTCGACAAACAGATCCACGTCACTTCTTCGGATGATGGAAATGGGAGTTAAGGTGGGCACAGCCAGAAATGAGAAACTTAGTGGCCGTGTAAGAAGACTTATCAACCAACATAGAACTGGAGTCGTCAGTCGCTGGACACTGCGGGAATTGCTGAGGTGGGGATCTGAGCACCTATGGACATGTTCGGAGTGCAATGATGATGACCCGCAAATAACTCAATAGTCAACAATGATTGACGGAGGCTACTATAGTCAACTATGAGTGACGGAGGCTACTATAGTCAACTATGACTGACGGCGGCTACTATAGTCAACTATGACTGACGGCGGCTACTATCGTCAACTATGACTGACGGCGGCTACTATAGTCAACTATGACTGACGGAGGCTACTATAGTCAACTATGACTGACGGAGGCTACTATAGTCAACTATGACTGACGGAGGCTACTATAGTCAACTATGATTGACGGAGGCTTCTATGGTCAATTATGACTAACAGAGGCTACTATAATCAACTGTGACTGACGGAGGCTGCTATAGTCAACTATGACTAACAGAGGCTACTATAATCAACTGTGACTGACGGAGGCTACTATAGTCAACTATGACTGACGGAGGCTACAACTACTACTACACTACAGTGCTCACAACGAATCCTTTGTATTTTCGAATTTGTGTCAACCCGCTTCACTCTTCTTTTTTCATTTATTTCCAAAACTCTCTATTTTACTCTTCTTTCTTTCACCTAATTCTTCCCACTGTTCTATAGATCTACACTTCAAGAAACAATTCTCTTTGACTTTATTGATCATAAACACTAGACATTTGGATCGATATACTCTCCAATGCTTGTTCTTGTAACTAGATGCTCATTTTCATTGAATTGTTACAGTTGGTCTTTATTTTGGCTTTATCGACCACATTGTTACAGCGGTTTCTCACGATGGCATTAACTAGAGAAAAGAAGTCCCTCCGGAAAAAATTATTTGTAACTCGCCAAGCCCATTTTATGAGGTTTACTGTTTGGTAGGGAGCGCGTTTGTGAGGGAGCGCGTGGCCGTGCGGCTAAAACCACTGTTCCGCTAGCTGAAAAGCCGACGTTCGGTGTTCGAAGCCCGCGGTAGACAGAAAGGATTTTTTCTATCGGGGGTGAAATAAAAATCCTGAGTCTCACACGTCGTGGCGACTGCTTGACCAAGCGGCCTTTATTTCTCTGGTCGAGGTTGCCCCTCGTCATACACCAGCAATGGTACTATGTGACGTAAAGATAGTTTTTTTTTACTGTTTGGTAGAGCTTTCTCAGAGGGTTGGAGAATATATAGAGTTTTTGTTGACCTTTGACTTGTACGGGGTCAAAGTTATTTGTTAATCCTTGACCTGTCCGTGTAAGAGATGTTTGTTTATTCTCTACCTGTAGGGGTCAACTAAGAATAGTAAAATGTTACATCTTCTCAATATTCCTGTGTGGTGCAAAAACATGGACATTAGACAAAAAAAACCCCAGAAAATCGAAGCCTTTGAAATGTGGATATATAGAAGAACAGATAGAATTGGATGGAAAGAAAAGAAAACAAACGATGGAGTTTTAAAACAACTAAAAATTAAAAGAGAATCACTAAACACAATTACAAAAAGACAAATGAGCTTTTTGGGGCATGTTAAAGGACACAACAGCCTAATAAAAGTAATATTGGAAGGGAAAATACAAGGTAAAAGTGGCAGTGGCAGACCAAGACTAACATGGACGAGTAACATCAAAAGATGGACAAGTCAACCTATGACAATCTGCACCATCAAAGCAAGAGACAGAGTGGAATGGCGCTCCATGGTAGCCAACCTTCGATGCGGAGATGGCACTCGATGATGATGATATAGGGGTCAGAGTTTAGTTGACCCTTGACCGTTAGGGTAAGGTTTATGTTGACCCATGACCTGTAGATGTCAAGGTTTTTGTTGACTATTGACCTGTAGATGTCATGGTTTTTGTTGACTATTGACCTGTAGATGTCAAGGTTTTTGTTGACTATTGACCCGTAAGGGTCAGACGTATTTGAAACTAGGTATAAACGTCGGGCTGCAGGGACCCTAAGTCAGTTGGTGGCGTATCCATCTTTTGTCTTCCCAAGAAACTCATCTTTGGTTCCGAACGTAATGACCTCGTCCCTTTCTTCAGAACACTTCAAAGAGGGGTGGGGGTCCTCGGTAACCGAGTTGGAAAAACCACCGGACTCGGCTACCGACATTCGGATAAGCCGTGTTCGATTCCCGCTGGAAGCAGTGTGAGTTATACTCGTGGCTGGAAAAAAAATACCCCCGCGGTCGACCCAGCCGTTGGCTGAAATAGGTACCAGGGTAGTACTCTAGGAAGGTGAGGAATGTCGCCTCGCATTGTGAATTTTGATTCTTGAAGCGACACTATCCAGAATTCTCCGAACACTTCTGGATATGCGCCCAAGCACAGATGGTGAAAGGGTGTCCGGTTAGCGCAATCGATAGGCGGTTGGCTTACCACGGCAACAGCCGGGGTTCGTACCCTGGCGAGGACACCTGGGTTTTACTAATTCCCTAAAAATTAGTGGGAGCCGCGATAGCTCAGTGGTTAGTGAACTGGACTACTACGGACAAGGGGTAGGGTTCGATCCCAACCGACGGCTCCGGGTTCACCCAGCCTTAAATGGGTACCGGATTTTTTCTGGGAAAGTAAAAGCAGCACGGGCGTAATACCGACCACATTACCCCAAAATGTCATGTGCTGTGAAGGTCTGTAAAATATAGGGTCACTAACACCATATTTCCCTATACGCCACTTGGCGTGACGGGGGTACTTTACTTTTTTTACTTTACAGATGGTGAAAACTCGCGTGGTAAGGCGTCGATTGAAGACTCGTACTTTACCTTTACTTCAAAGATGGAAGGAAGTAGTGAGTTTTGGGGCAATATTATTCATTCACGCACAGGGAGACAAGCGGAAATGTCACGCCACAGCTGACAAATCAAGATTGTAGTTGTAGTTAGTCAAAGGCCCTAGTATCACTGCAAACAAACTAAAATCTATAATTGCTCAATCGCCGTGCCAGTGGAATCATCCGAATTAACATCTCATCTCATTGAAGGATGCAAACAGAGAAAGGCAGCTGCAGTCCCCATCATAGCACACGCCAAAAAAAAATAAGACGTAGCCGCATAGAAAATGAACACAGCTGAACTCTCCTTCGTCATACGATATCATCATTCATCGTAAGCAATCGGAATATCGAAACACGATCCGGATGAAACACACAACTCACGGTGTGCACAGAACACTAAACTCAGTAGCTCCGGCAGCAAACCGGACTTGGGCTTTGAGGAAGCTGCAATAAAGAACACTTTTTTTCCGACAGAGCCTCAACGGTTCCTGCCGTCAATCCGCCATATTTACCGGAAGTCCCATGATTACTTGCTACTAACCGAGTGTCGAGCCATCAAAGGCTATATTATATATATATATATATATATATATATATATATATATGTTCCTGCACTAACAAATAGGGTACTCCAAAAGAGTCCAAGGTAAGCTCACGATTAGCGTCATGGGGAGCAGTCATTATGTGACCATGTAATGAGAAGAGAACAGCTGAAATATTTTGTGATAAGTAGTAAAATGAAGGGGGAAAAGACACAGAGGAAAACAGAGTGAAACGATAACAGCTTAAGAGAAATTGCTGGGCCATGAAGTCAAGAGCGGAATTTATGAGCGGTTGTAGAGACAGAAAATTGTGCACAAACATGATCACACCCGCCAGCAGGCGTGGCACTTGATAATGATGATGCTATTAATTTCAAAGCGCTTACAAATATAAAACAGAAAGAGTGAGCCTCGGTGACATAGAGGGAATCGGTGTTAATGTCCATGCTTTTTAACCATTGAATTAATTTGGACCATGTGATCACACTACAGTCTTACTTTCTCAGATAAAAGTATTCGTTACACATTTAATGCTATAAGAGTGAACTTAGAGGTTCGACATTGAACCTGACATTTTGTCATAAGTTTTCCAGTTTGTAGCACAGACTCACAATTCTGTCTCAACAGATGTGAGAGTTCATCGTGTCTATATAGAGTCGATTCTGACCTGTGAAGTGAATCATGGACAGTAGACAAACAAATGAAACGACGATTAGAGGCCACAAAGACCGCAATTATCAGAAGAATGTTGAGAATTCCCTGGACAGCTAAAAGCAACCAACAAGGAAATTCTCAGAAAGGCCAACACAAATGGAAGCTTCTAAAAAGATCAGAAGAAAATAGTCGACATTTTTCTGGCACATCATGAGAAGAGAAAAGTTCGAATATTTTGTTACAACTGGAAAATAAAGGGAAAGAGAGGTCGCGGAAGACAAAAGGAGAAGATACTAGATAGATTGGTGTCGTGGCACCACAAGCAGGCAACAAGAGATTTCATACGATGTTCTGTGAACAGAGAATTGTGGAAGGACACAATCGCCTACGCTAACCGCTAAGGCACATGGTGATGATGATGATGATGATGATAATGATAAGACCAATTAGTAGCCATTGCAAAATCCTGGCTATTGCTAATTTAAAGGACAACCGTATATGGCCATGCATTGTCAAGATACCCCCAAGTGAAGAAATGTTTAGAACCGCTGCTATGAACATTGACCGAGGTCTCAAATTTATTTTCGAATTTTCCCGTTCACTTCTTGTCTTGTCTGACTATTGTCACTAAAACTTTAATATCAAGTCGGACGAGAAATACGACCTAATTACAGGATATCGGTTGGTGTTTTATTTTTTTCGATAAATTCACATTTTAAATTCTTGCACATTTGAAACATAGGTTGAAATATGTTTGACCTTTGTTATTTGGTGTGATTGTGTAGACAGGTTGATAACTGTCATACGATGTGGTATATACTCACCGATAGCGTTCTTTCGTTCTCGATTCGATGTGAAGAAATTGAGTTATCAGTTTTTTTTAAGGTGAGCGTTTTATATCAGTTCTTTTTATAAAACTCACATGCTAGGCTATATATGCATGTACACGCACACAGGCACACATATACACACGTCACATATACATGTGTCACACACGTATTACATAAACACATATACACTTCATACATACACATACAAGCTTTTCTTCCTCACCTTATAACCCAGGGTCGTTGGGGCACCACTGACAGACGTCGTCAATATCTGCTAGGGGTCGTTGGGGCACCACTGACAGACGTCGTCAATATCTGCTAGGGGTCGTTGGGGCACCACTGACAGACGTCGTCAATATCTGCTAGTGGTCGTTGGGGCACCACTGACAGACGTCATCAATATCAGCTAGGGTTTGTTGGGGCACCACTGACAGACGTCGTCAATATCTGCTAGGGGTCGTTGGGGCACCTCTAACAGACGTCGTCAATATCTGCTAGGGGTCGTTGGGACACCACTAACAGACGTCATCAATATCTGCTAGTGGTCGTTGGGGCACCACTGACAGACGTCATCAATATCTGCTTGTGTTCGTTGGGGCACCACTGACAGACGTCATCAATCTTCTGCTAGGTGTCGTTGGGGCACCACTGACAGACGCCATCAATCTTCTGCTAGGGGTCGTTGGGGCACCACTGACAGACGTCATCAATCTTCTGCTAGGGGTCGTTGTTGCACCACTGACAGACGTCATCAATCTTCTGCTAGGTGTCGTTGGGGCACCACTGACAGACGTCATCAATCTTCTGCTAGGTGTCGTTGGGGCACCACTGACAGACGTCATCAATCTTCTGCTAGGTGTCGTTGGGGCACCACTGACAGACGTCATCAATCTTCTGCTAGGTGTCGTTGGGGCACCACTGACAGACGTCATCAATCTTCTGCTAGGTGTCGTTGGGGCACCACTGACAGACATCATCAATCTTCTGCTAGGTGTCGTTGGGGCACCACTGACAGACGTCATCAATCTTCTGCTAGGGGTCGTTGTTGCACCACTGACAGACGTCATCAATCTTCTGCTAGGTGTCGTTGGGGCACCACTGACAGACGTCATCAATCTTCTGCTAGGTGTCGTTGTTGCACCACTGACAGACGTCATCAATCTTCTGCTAGGGGTCGTTGGGGCACTACTGACAGACGTCATCAATCTTCTTCAGGGAGTAAGTAGTTCGTGTTTCTAAGCATTTCTCTTCAGTGTTTAGCACCTTTTATGTGCCCATTTCTCTGTTTTCATTATCCTAGCTGCAGCCAGAATTATCTATAGCACTGTGTTTCGACTGATTTTTTTTTCATTTTTGTTATGTAGATGCCGTTGTTTATGCAAATTGACATTGTTGTGATATGCCATGGTTATTATGTGATGCGATTGTTGTTGGGTAGATGTCATTGTTGTTTGCTAGATATCTCTGTTGTTGGTTAGATGTCATTGTTGTTTGCTAGATATCACTGTTGTTGGTTAGATGTCATTGTTGTTTGCTAGATATCACTGTTGTTGGTTAGATGTCATTGTTGTTTGCTAGATATCACTGTTGTTGGTTAGATGTCATTGTTGTTTGCTAGTTACCACTGTTGTTGGGTAGATGTCATTGTTGTTTGCTAGATATCACTGTTGTTGGTTAGATGTCATTGTTGTTTGCTAGTTATTACTGTTGTTGGGTAGATGTCATTGTTGTTTGCTAGATATCACTGTTGTTGGTTAGATGTCATTGTTGTTTGCTAGATATTACTGTTGTTGGGTAGATGTCATTATTGTTTGCTAGATATCAATGTTGTTGGTTAGATGTCATTATTGTTTGCTAGATATCACTGTTGTTGGGTAGATGTCATTGTTGTTTGCTAGATATCACTGTTGTTGGTTAGATGTCATTGTTGTTTGCTAGTTATCACTGTTGTTGGTTAGATGTCATTGTTGTTTGCTAGATACCACTGTTGTTGGGTAGATGTCATTGTTGTTTGCTAGATATCACTGTTGTTGGTTAGATGTCATTGTTGTTTGCTAGATATCACTGTTGTTGGGTAGATGTCATTATTGTTTGCTAGATATCACTGTTGTTGGGTAGATGTCATTGTTGTTTGCTAGATATCACTGTTGTTGGGTAGATGTCATTATTGTTTGCTAGATATCACTGTTGTTGGGTAGATGTCATTGTTGTTTGCTAGATATCACTGTTGTTGGCTAGATGTTATTGTTGTTTGCAAGATGTCATTGTTGTTTGCAAGATGTCATTGTTGTTTGTAAGATGTCATTATTGTTTGCAAGATGTCATTGTTGTTGGCTAGATGTTATTGTTATTGGCAGATGTCATTTTTGTTGCGAGATGTCATTGTTATTGCCAGAGGTCATTGTTGTAGCGGGATGTCATTGTTGTTGCCAGATGTCATTGTTATTGCCAGATGTCATTGTTGTTGCGAGATGTCATTGTTGTTGCCAGATGTCATTGTTATTGCCAGATGTCTTTTTTGTTGCCAGATGTCATTGTTGTTGCGAGATGTCATTGTTATTTACCAGATGTCATTGTTGGTGCCAGATGTCATTGTTATTTACCACATGTCATTGTTGTTGCAAGATGTCATTGTACTTGCGAGATGTCATTGTTATTTACCAAATGTCATTGTTATTGTCAGATGTCATTGTTATTTACCAGATGTCATTGTTGTAGCGATATGTCATTGTTATTTACCAGATGTCATTGTTGCTGCCAGATGTCATTGTTGTTGCGAGATGTCATTGTTATTTACCAGATGTCATTGTTGTTCGCAATATGTCATTGTTTCTTTCACTAGACGCCATTGCTGTTTGTCATTAATCGGGGATGAAGTCAAAACCCAAACCTTTACACCACGTATACAACTTTTCTCTCAAATACCCAGCGTCTGTACATTTGAAACAACAATCTCGGTTAACTCCTGCAACTCGCCAACGGGTTTTTAACTTATCCCTTATTAAAGACATTAGGAACAAATAATTAATATTATGTCCACTGGAGTGGAAACACAACATTTTCCCCACTTTAACCTATCACCGTAGAAAAAGCGGACAAAGAAAGATGGAGCGATTATTAATTATAGCCATACTTGCTAAAGATAAAAATATGTTTCTGGTATTATTAGTTCTTTAACGGTGAGCATATTACGGGTGCTGTAGTGGATGTGTGTGTCTGGGGGAGACTTTTTAATGTAGGTCGTTATTTGGGGCGATGTTTCGTAGGTCCGAAGTTGGTGGGCATGTTATGTTGAAAATGTTCTAGAGTTTTGGGAGCTTTTGTAGATCTTGTGTAGGCTTTCATGTTGTTAATGAAAGATATGTAGGCTTTTGTAGATCTTGTGTAGGCTTTCATGTTGTTAATGAAAGATATGTCATCATCATGTACCCTGCCGGTTGGCGTAGGCGATCATGTCCCTCCACAATCTTCTATCCACAGTGCATCGTATCAGTTCTGTTGTTGAATGTTTTCCATGCCATGACACCAAGCTATCTAGTATTTTCTCTCTTTGTCGTCTGCGATCTCTCTTTCCTTTTATTTTGCCAGTTGTAACCAAGTATTCAAATTTTCCTCTTCTCATGATGTGCCAGAAAAATGTTGATTGCTTCTTTCTGATGTTTTTTAGGAGCTGCCTTTTTGTGCTGGCCTCTTTGAGAACTTCCTCATTGGTCTTTTTATCTGTCCAGGGAACTTTCAACATTCTTCTGAGAAATCCCATCTCTGTGGCCTCTAATCGTCTTTTCATTTGTTTGTCTACTGTCCATGATTCGCTTCCATAGGTCAGAATTGGTTCTATATAGCACCGATGAACTCTCTTTCTCATTTTTATTGAACAAGATTTTTTGCATAAGATATTTTTCATTTTCTGAAATGCTATTTTGGCCTGAGCTATTCTGCTTTTTATTTCTGTGGTGCATCTCCCATCTGATGTTATTATTGTGCCCAAGTATTTGAAACGTTGCACTTGTTTCAGGTTTGTCTCGTTTATTTTTATGCTGCATGATGGTGATGATTGTTTCTTCGATATAACCATTACTTCTGTTTGAAAGATATGTAGACTTTAAAAAAAAAGTAATAAAAGGAAAGAGAGATCGCTGACGACAAAGAGAAAATACTAGATAGCTTGGTGTCATGGCATGGAAAACAGTCAACAACAGAACTGATACGATGCACTGTAGATAGAAGATTGTGGAGGGACATGATCACCTACGCCAACCGGTATGACACATGATGATGTAGGCTTTTGTAGATCACGTACAGGCTTTAATGAAAGATATGTAGGCTTTTGTAGATCACGTATTGGCTTTCATGAAAAATGTGTACACTTTTCATAGATCACGTGTAGGCTTTCATGAAAGATATGTATGCTTTCGTAGATCATGTGTAGGCATTTATAGAAGATGTGTAGGCATTTGTGTGGCTACCAGGATCTTAGAGCGAAGGAATGTATCCACTGTTACCTGCCACGCATGTTCTAAGAGGCGACTAAGGAGGTTTGCAATCGTCGCCTGTGTAGTCGAGTAGGACGTGCACGAAGCGACCTTGTGAACATAATTTACTGATGCATTATGGGGAAATGCTCTGACAAGCGATGGAACGGATATGGGAAATTCCTGACTGCAGTAAAACTGTTTCCGTAGATAGAAGAGAATAGAAGAGAATAAAATCAATGTCTAGATCTTTAGTCATGATTCTTGTCTATATCTTTAGTCATGATTCTTGTCTATATCTTTAGTCATGATTCTTGTCTATATCTTTAGTCATGATTCTTGTCTATATCTTTAGTCATGATTCTTGTCTAGATCTTTAGTCATGATTCTTGTCTATATCTTTAGTCATGATTCTTGTCTATATCTTTAGTCATGATTCTTGTCTATATCTTTAGTCATGATTCTTGTCTATATCTTTAGTCATGATCCTTGTCTATATCTTTAGTCGTGATTCTTGTCTGGATCTGTAGTCAGGATTATTATTTAAATCTTTAGTCATGATTCTTGTCTGGATCTGTAGTCAGTATTATTATTTAAATCTTTAGTCATGATTCTTGTCTGGATCTGTAGTCAGGATTATTATTTAAATCTTTAGTCATGATTCTTCTCTGGATCTGTAGTCTGGATTGTTATTTAAATCTTCAGTCATGATTCTTGTCTGGATCTGTAGTCAGGGTTATTATTTAAATCTTTAGTCACGATTCTTGTCTGGATCTTTAGTCTGGATTATTATTTAAATCTTTAGTCATGATTCTTGTCTGGATCTGTAGTCAGGATTATTATTTAAATCTTTAGTCATGATTTTTGTCTGGATCTTTAGTCAGGATTATTATTTAAATCTTTAGTCATGATTCTTGTCTGGATCTGTAGTCAGGATTATTATTTAAATCTTTAGTCATGATTCTTTTCTGGATCTGTAGTCAGGATTATTATTTAAATCTTTAGTCATGATTCTTGTCTGGATCTTTAGTCTGGATTATTATTTAAATCTTTAGTCACGATTCTTGTCTGGATCTGTAGTCAGGATTATTATTTAAATCTTTAGTCATGATTCTTGTCTGGATCTGTAGTCAGGATTATTATTTAAATCTTTAGTCATGATTCTTGTCTGGATCTGTAGTCAGGATTATTATTTAAATCTTTAGTCATGATTCTTGTCTGGATCTGTAGTCAGGATTATTATTTAAATCTTTAGTCATGATTCTTATCTGGATCTTTAGTCTGGATTATTATTTAACTCTTTAGTCAGGATTCTTGTCTGGATCTTTAGTCAGGATTATTATTTAAATCTTTAGTCATGATTCTTGTCTGGATCTTTAGTCAGGATTATTATTTAACTCTTTAGTCAGGATTCTTGTCTATGTCTTCAGTCAGGATTCTTGTCTATGTCTTCAGTCAGGATTCTTGTCTATGTCTTCAGTCAGGATTCTAGTCTATGTCTTCAGTCAGGATTCTTGTCTATGTCTTCAGTCAGGATTCTAGTCTATGTCTTCAGTCAGGATTCTTGTCTATGTCTTCAGTCCGGATTCTTGTCTATGTCTTCAGTCAGGATTCTTGTCTATGTCTTCAGTCAGGATTATGATCTAGATTTCAAATTGTGAACCTTGTTTAGATATTCAATCATCATTGTCTTGCTATTTCTTTCTTTCATTCTTTCTCCCATTTCGTTTCCTTCCCCCATTCTATCCAACCTCCACCCTCATTCCCTTCTTTCTTCCCTCCCTTCCACTCCCATTCTCTCCCTCCCCCTGTACTTCCCTCCCTCCATTTCTTCAATTCTTCCTTTTTTTCTTCCCACCTTTTCTTTCTTCTTTCCTTCCCTCCTCTTCCATTATTCTTTCCTCCCTCTCTCCATTCCTTCCTTTCCTCCCTCCATTTCTTCCTTTTTTCTTCCTTCTTCTCCATCCTGTGTCGCTTACTTCATTCTTGCCTCCTTTCTTCGCATCCTCTCTTATTTTATTGACTTTAATAATGTTCAACACACACAAAAACAACCATCAAATTAATTCGCCTGCTTTCAGCTCATTATAATTCAAATAACAGACATTACAATGCTCGAGCGTAAAAGCACATCATGCCAAATGAGACGCATAAGAAATGCTGTAATCAAAAAAAAAAAGAGAGCGAGAGAGAGAGAGAGAGAGAGAGAGAGAGAGCGAGAGAGAGAGCGAGAGAGAGAGAGAGCGAGAGAGAGAGCGAGAGAGAGAGAGCGAGAGAGAGAGAGAGAGCGAGAGAGAGAGAGAGCGAGAGAGAGAGAGAGAGAGCGAGAGCGAGAGAGAGAAGAGCGAGCGAGACAGAGCGAGAGAGAGAGAGAGAGAGAGAGTAAAAAATGAAACACTAAAAAAATACTAGACAAGTGGGACAGGTCCTGATAGTAGGAAACATTAAAGGAATTTTTTTAATTGGTCCTGTGATAATAATGAGACCCAACCAGCGTGAAGCACGAGAATATGACCCAGGAGAATGGGGGAGATGGAGTTAGAGCCTCTAAATAAAGGCGAGACTAACTCAACGGAAGATATCCAGAAGGCTCCACACCTTGCTATCTACTTCACAACACGGTACAAGCCATAATATAAAGACAGAAAAATCGAACATGTGTATGAGATATGGGAATCATGACCGCGGTGGACCACCCCCTGCAAAAGGTGTCAAGGATTTCATGAGAAGAAATGACTCACATGTGATGATCTGGTTGTTTCCTGATGTAAAGCTCATCGAGCTTCATGTGGTTGAAGTTCGAAGTGGGAGGATATTCTGTGGAAGGTGTTGTTTGATGTGGGGGAAATGTATGAAATGTGGTGAATGTTCTAGGAACTGTTGTATGAAATGTGGTGAATGTTCTAGGAAATGTTGTATGAAATGTGGTGAATGTTCTAGGATATGTTGTATGAAATGTGGTGAATGTTCTAGGAAATGTTGTATGAAACGTGGTGAATGTCCTAGTAAATGTTGTATGAAACGTGGTGAATGTCCTAGAAAATGTTGTATGAAACGTGGTGAATGTCCTAGAAAATGTTGTATGAAACGTGGTGAATGTCCTAGTAAATGTTGTATGAAACGTGGTGAATGTCCTAGAAAATGTTGTATGAAACGTGGTGAATGTCCTAGTAAATGTTGTATGAAATGTGGTGAATGTCCTAGGAAATGTTGTATGAAATGTGGTGAATGTTGTAAGAAATGTTGTATGAAATGTGGTGAATGTTGTAGGAAATGTTGTATTAAATGTGGTGAATGTCCTAGGAAATGTTGTATGAAATGTGGTGAATTTTGTAGGAAATGTTGTATGAAATGTTGTGAATGTCCTAGGAAATGTTGTATGAAATGTGGTGAATGTCCTAGGAAATGTTGTGAATGTTGTAGGAAATGTTGTATGAAATGTGGTGAATGTCCTAGGAAATGTTGTATGAAACGTGGTGAATGTCCTAGAAAATGTTGTATGAAACGTGGTGAATGTCCTAGTAAATGTTGTATGAAACGTGGTGAATGTCCTAGCAAATGTTGTATGAAACGTGGTGAATGTCCTAGAAAATGTTGTATGAAACCTGGTGAATGTCCTAGGAAATGTTGTATGAAATGTGGTGAATGTTGTAGGAAATGTTGTATGAAATGTGGTGAATGTCCTAGAAAATGTTGTAAGAGACGTGGTGAATGTCCTAGGAAATGTTGTATGAAATGTGGTGAATGTCCTAGGAAATGTTGTATGAAATGTGAATGTCCTAGGAAATGTTGTATGAAATGTGGTGAATGTTGTAGGAAACGTTGTATGAGATGTGGTGAATGTCCTAGGAAATGTTGTATGAAGTGTGGTGAATGTTCTAGGAAATGTTGTATGAAATGTGGTGAATGTTCTAGGAAATGTTGTATGAAATGTGAATGTCCTAGGAAATGTTGTATGAAATGTGAATTTTCTAGGAAATGTTGCATGAAATGTGGTGAATGTCCTAGGAAATGTTGTATGAAATGTGAATGTCCTAGGAAATGCTGTATGAAATGTGGTGAATGTTGTAGGAAACGTTGTATGAGATGTGGTGAATGTCCTAGGAAATGTTGTATGAAATGTGAATTTTCTAGGAAATGTTGTATGAAATGTGGTGAATGTCCTAGGAAATGTTGTATGAAATGTGGTGAATGTTCTAGGACATGTTGTATGAAATGTGGTGAATGTTCTATGACATGTTGTATGAAATGTGGTGAATGTTCTAGGACATGTTGTATGAAATGTGGTGAATGTTGTAGGAAATGGGGTATTGCCGTAGGTAATGTTTGGAATTGTGGGGAATGTTGTAATAATTAGGGAGAATGTTGTATGAAATGTGGTGAGTGGTGTAATAATTAGGGAGAATGTTGTATGAATGAGTAGAATATTGTAATAATTAGGGAGAATGTTGTTTGAAATATGGGGAATGTAGAAGCTGCCTGATACAGAATCATGATTGCTAGTGTAACATTGATTGACGGATGGATAAATAGGGCAGTGGATCGGTAGGAGATGATGATGCGGAGAATGTGTGGAAAGATGGAGTTGTGGGGGAAGTGTAGAAGGGTGGAGTTGTGGGGGAAGTGTAGAAGGATGGAGTTGTGTGGGAAGTGTAGAAGGGTGGAGTTGTAGGGGAAGTGTAGAAGGGTGGAGTTGTGGGGGAAGTGTAGAAGGGTGGAGTTGTAGGGGAAGTGTAGAAGGGTGGAGTTGTGAGGGAAGTGTAGAAGGGTGGAGTTGTAGGGGAAGTGTAGAAGGGTGGAGTTGTGGGGGAAGTGTAGAAGGGTGGAGTTGTAGGGGAAGTGTAGAAGGGTGGAGTTGTGGGGGAAGTGTAGAAGGGTGGAGTTGTGAGGGAAGTGTAGAAGGATGGAGTTGTGTGGGAAGTGTAGAAGGATGGAATTGTGTGGGAAGTGTAGAAGGATGGAGTTGTGTGGGAAGTGTAGACGGATGGAGTTATGTGGGAAGTGTAGAAGGATGGAGTTATGTGGGAAGTGTAGAAGGATGGAGTTGTGGGGGATGTGTAGAAGGATGGAGTTGTGTGGGAAGTGTAGAAGGATGGAGTTGTGGGGGAAGCTTAAAAAGATAAAGTTGTGGGGGAAGTGTAGAAGGACGGAGTTGTGGGGGAAGCTTAAAAAGATAAAGTTGTGGGGGAAGCTTAGAAAGATAAAGTTGTGGGGGAAGTGTAGAAGGACGGAGTTGTGGGGGAAGCTTAAAAAGATAAAGTTGTGGGAGAAGCTTAGAAAGATAAAGTTGTGGGGGAAGTGTAGAAGGACGGAGTTGTGGGGGAAGCTTAAAAAGATAAAGTTGTGGGGGAAGTGTAGAAGGATGAAGCTGTTGATTGTAAGAGAAAAAACTAATATGGCTTGGAAGTTCATTCAGCTACTTAAAATTGGTTCCAGGGATTTTATCTACAGAAATAAAGCGACATGACGTAATACTGACCACGTTAATGGTTATGATTGAAACGTGCAGTAAGATCACAGTGTCCTCTACAAAGCAAGGCATGGCGGGTAACTTTTTTATTTTCTTAAACAAGAGATAGTAAGAACAAGTGTTAGATTACAGGTATATGTGATATGTGTCTGTAGAAACGTGACATCCTATATGTAATGTAATTAGCAGTCATCCATTGCAAGCTTGTAGATATAGTGTTCAGTCTTGTATGTCGATATGTCTTGATCCTGTCTTATATGAAGGGACGTTATATAAACGTCATGTTATTTACTTGAAAGTTTCTTACAGTTACACTTTCGGTTCGTTTTGGGTCTCTCTCTCTCTCTCTCTCTCTCTCTGTCTGTCTGTCTGTCTTTTTCCATATAAATTCCTATGTAATTCCATTTCTCAAATCTTTTTTGGTCTCTTTCTCTTCTTTCTCTCTCCTTTTTTCTAATCCTCTCTCTTTTTCTTCTTTCTCTCTCCTTCTCTCTATTCCTCTCCCTTTCTCGTTTTCTCTCTCTTTTTTTCTCTAATCCTCTTTCTCTTCTTTCTCTCTCCTTTTCTCTAACCCTCTCTCTCTTTCTCTTCTCTCTCTCTCCTTTTCTCTAATCCTCTCTCTCTTTCTCTCCTTTCTCTCTCTTCTTTTCTCGAATCCTCTCTCTCTTTCTCTACCTTTTTTCTCTTGAAACTCTCTTTGTTTCTCCCTCAGAAATTTCTGTATATTTTCTCTTTCGGTATCTTATTGCTTCTCTGTGCACGTATGTACGTGTGTTTACGTGCGTGTGTTTACGTGCGTGTGCTTGTGTAATATACAGAGATTAACCGAGATCAACGTTTGATTACACCCGCACTTTTTTTGTACATTAAAATGATTTCTGTACCGAGGCGAATTTAAGGGCTGAGGGCTAGAGAGAAACATAAATTATTGACAGAGGCAGGAGAAAGAGGAGAAACAGATGCACGGAAGAGAGAGAAATAAAGTAGCAGCTAGGGAATTAGATAGAATAAGAGGGAGTAGTACTGAGAGTTAGATCGCAAAATGAGAAGAATGAATAAGAGAAAAATTCTAGGAGTAGTTAAATAAGAGACAGTTTTTGGAAAGCGGAAAAGAATGGAGGAAAGAATTAATAAATATAATAAAAGAGAGAGAGAGAGAGAGAGAGACTATGAAAGTGAAAGGAAAGAATTACTGAATTAAGTCCGTTTGAAAAAGAGAGAGATGAGATGAGAATGCTAGAGCAAAATAAGATAGAGAAAACTGGTAAATAACTTTTTTTTAAAATAATGTGTTAAAGAGAACTCAGAAAACTGACAAATATAAGAGAAAATGAATATATCGAAAAAAAGAGTGATAGAAAGAGGAGAGAAGGACAGCGGGAGAGTTGAAGAGGACTGGATGTCTGTTAGAAATCTCTTTAAAAAAAATACTCCGCCATGCACCCTTACCCGCACTCATTAAAAACACCATTAATATAGAACTTGTCATGTGGCTCGCTGCACGGCCTAGGCAAATTACCCGCTCGTCCTTTACTTCTGGTTTTGCCCACGAGCGTACAGAGAAAAGAGGAAAGGCAAATAAAAAGAAAATCAACAGAGAAATAAAGGGGACATAACAATTCAGCCATAAATAGAAGTGGATAGAGTTACCTGGAGGAATGTATGTCGGAGACAATAACTGAAAGAATTGAAAGGAAGATTTAATTGCAACAAGGGGTAGAAATAAATGGAAGAATTAACATTGTAAAAGACGTTTTTCAAATATATTTGTTTTAATTCCAGAATTGCATTAAAAAAAAAAAAAAACTGTATCAGGGTGGGCAAAAAATAGACTGATGAATGAACAGACAGACAGAGCTGTCACTGAAATAGAAGCCTATCATCAGGTGTGGTATTTAGAAGCCGAGGCGTCTGAGCGCACTTGAGCTGGTCGCTGCTAGCGACTCATAGATAATGTCTTGCGTCAGGATCGATGAACCGGACACATCCAGATCCTACTCCACCTCTTCGCAGTTCCTCTAGTAACAAACTAGTCAGTTTAGTCTGGCCAAGCTGGTAGGAATCAAAGAAGGAAGGCAAGCTGGTACTCAAAAAAACCGTGCTGAAGTCGGATGTGTTTGGTCGAAAGGCGTAAAAAAATAAAATAAAACACGGCGCATCTACGCCAAATTAACGTCACTTAAAAGAACAGATGATGAAGATGGCTTATCAGTTCTTTTTGTGGTCATTGAGTGAACGCTGAGAGATAAATAGATGTGGTATTAAGTACACTGGAGCGCAGGGTGTAATGTTCAGTGCAGCGCAGTCAGTAAATACATGAATGAAGGAAGCGATGGTGAATCATAGAGTATACTATGTGGATAGAAGACAGAATAGCAACTACTCTTTTAGTTCGCCATCCGTGCGGAGCCGGCACTGCATGCATGGTCATGAATTATTGACAATACATGGAACTGTGACCTCGGAGCGTTCCACTTTTATAGCTGAGTGCTTTTCTGTGTGTTGTGTTTTTGTCTGTGTGTTTCTGACTACGTGTTGTGTGTTTTTGTGTGTTCATGTTTATTTTCTGGTGATTAATGATTATGCAAAGAAGTTGCGACAGTGATTTTCTGTTGCCTTCCCTCGGTTTGTTTACGGTTAACTCCGCTTGCCTTCCCTCGGTTTGTTTACGATTGGCTCCGCTTGCCTTTGATTAAAAAGTCTCACCCACAAGGCAGTGGGGTTGTTTTACTTCAGGGTACCCTCCCTTAGCCTTCTACTCTCCCGAGATACCTGCAGGGCAGTCGCAGATTGTACTGTCTACTGCTTAAAGTTGCAGGTAAAATTACGCGACCTGACAAGAATGTTGAGAATACTACAGACAGCATAGAAGAGTAATGAAAACGTTCTGAAATAGCAAAGCAAAGAGAGAGCTAATTTTCAATATTAGGAAGAAACAATCATCATTGTTTGGCCATGTAATGAGAAGAGAACAGGTGGAATATATTGTGACAGCTGGGAAAATTGAGGGACGAAGAAATAGGGGGATGAAAAAAGAAAAGATCCCAGACAGCTTAAGAGAATGGCTTGGCAGAAGGTCAACAACAGAAATGATTAATAACTGTCGAGATCGAAAGTTGTGGAAATACGTGATCACCCACGCCAGCACGCATGTTACTTGATGATGATGATGATGATATTTATTTTCTTGTTCTCCTTTCTCCAGACCTACTTCTCTTAATCGTCCGCCATTAAAAATGAGATTACGGGAGAGAGGATGAGATGTCGTTCTGACCTTTAGATTAACCTCCAGAAATGGGGACATTTTCCCACCAATGAATATGTGGACAACAGATAAAGTGGCTTGATAACGTGATAAGACAGAAAGATCAAATTACAACATAACAAGTCTTAACTAACGCTCAGAGAATATCAGACTCAAGGACCGACCACGAAGAATATAGATTGATGGAATTTTATAAATAATAGGAAATATAGCATTAGAGAGGAGCCACTATAGCTCAGTGGTTATTGAACTGGACTACAAAGGACAAGAGGTCAGGTTCAATCTAGATCGACGGCTCTCGGGTTCACCCAGCCTTAAATTTGAACCGGATTTTTTTTTTGCAAAGTACAGCGGCACGGACGTAATACCGACCACATTACCTAAAAAATCATGTACCGAAGGTCTGTAAAATTTATGGTCACTAACACCATATTCCCTATACGCCACTTGGACAGTCGGGGTTATTTACTTTTTTTTTAGAGCAACAGAAGAGCAAACAAATGCAAGCTATATCTTCCATCAACGCTGAAAGGTAAATGAGGAAGGAAAGAGAGTATCCGACTTGAGCAAGGCAATTTTTGGGTGTTGATTGCCTTCCCACTTTGGTCACGACTCGCTTAGCCTGACTGGGTTCTATTGTCCCGGTGGTACCGCGAGAGGTGGAGTAGAATACTGACCAATTGTTAATGTTGATCCTGACGCAAATAATCAGCTATGTTTCGCTGATCTCTTTCAGCTCTGGTTCTCTCTTGTTTCTGTCTGTATGTGTTTGAACGTATGTGCGTGAGTTTGCGTCTGTATCTGTCATAGCAAACGAAGAGTGCAGACGAAAAATGACAACGTTTATCCCGGAGGGGGACCGACCCAAGTGGTCTAGAGGTAACACGTTGACCTCTGGGCAGGAAAGTCGGCGGTTCGATCCCTACCTCAGGCAGTGGGCATTTTCCAAAAAAAATAGAATCCGTGGTTTTATTCTCCCCTTGTCCTTGGTAGTGAGATCCGATGTCTGGGGGACTGGTTGGTCTCGAGGCAAGACGCCGGCCTCGAGACAGAGAGGTTGTGGGTTCAAATCCCGGCTACACCGGTTGGGAGTTTTATGTATGATTTCTCTCCGCGGGAACCACACCTGGTCTCAGCAGCGAGGCCCGGCTTGAAACGTCAATTACTCATCGACGGAAAAAAATATGAGTACCTCCGAAATCGGAGTTATTTGCCTGTGAGGCGAGGGATCCCTGTGCACACGGCTGCCAGGGAAAAAAATGTATCTCGCTCTCTCTCTACGATCAAGATTCAATCAGAGTAGGATTTCAGTCTCTCTCATGAAGTCAGCTGTCTGTTTAAGCGAATCTGTTGTCCCATATAGTTTTTGTTCCAGGGAGGTGGGCGTGGACCATATTGCTCTTCTCAGGTCTGTGTAGGCAATGTCTATCTTATCCTATGCTAGTCTGATTGTTAGAGCTTGTTTTTTTTTTGTGGTATATGCCCTCCGCATTCCAGTGTATTATATTCAGCTGTTTCTTGAAGCCTTTCCGGTCAGCGGTAGTTTCTATCATAATTAGAGTCTGTTAGATCCAGTCTGATTGATTACTTGTTAAAACGTTGCACTGTGTTCTGCGCCACTGGCCCAGTGCATCCGATTTCAACCCCCATTTTATTTAGGTTTGCTTTCCTTACCTTTGATTGTCCCCAATTTTCCTGCAAGGCAGAAGATTGTCTTTTCTGTATGGGGATTCTGCCCTTAGATGGTCTGCCCTCCCAGGTTTACGAGCACCATCTGCCCAAGCTTGATGTAGTAATTAGATAGTGATTAGACCATCACCATCACGCATCAAACAACAGACTATAAGACCCTCATAACTATCACGAACTTCCGGGAGTCTCACTGATACTGACAAGTCAAAATAGATTAACACGCACAAATTCAGTTCCTAGTCTCTAAGGAACTCCGTCAGATGTAAAAGCTGGCGAACGCAAAACAAAAAAATTAATAAATAAAATAAAAAAAGATCCGATTTCTATCCCTCTCGGAAAATGCCGAAAATCAGGAGGTTCCGGGTACACCCGAGCACGTTAGAAAACAGAATCCACGGCAGTTAAATATCGGTAAGAGCAGGTCAAAAATAGCCGCCGTGAGGGCAAAAAGTGTTCAGCAAATCTACACATCCATGCCAAAGACGGATGTGTCGGGCTGAAAGGCGCAGATATAGGGGCGTTGTCGTAAACTAGCGACACAGCTCACTAACGCCCACTTAACGGGCAAACGCTAAAAAGAGAGATCAGAGTCATACAGATCGTTACAAACACTGACTCTGGTTTGTCGTTTCATAATTCATTCAAACATGTTTGTGTTGACTTCATTGTTCTCTTATTACTCAAACTGGCTGTTAGTAACCGGGATGTTGTCTGCTGGTAGCATCAAGTTCTTGAATTTTTTATGAATGTTTCCAGAATTTGATGTTTCTGAATGTTCCTTGAATTTGATGTTTCGGAATGTTTCTGAATGTTTCTTGAATTTGATATTTCTTGAATGCGATGTTTCTGGATGTTTCTTGAATTTGATATTTCTTGAAAGTGATGTTTCTGAATGTTTCTCGAATTTGATGATTCTTGAATGTGATGTTTCTGAATGTTTCCAGAATTTGATGTTTCTGAATATTTCTTGAATGTGATGTTTCTGAATATTTCTTGAATTGAATGTTTCTTGAATGTGATGTTTCTGAATGTTTCTAGAATTTGATGTTTCTGAATGTGTTGGAAATGATGTTCCACCTATGCGTCATCTGAATCTCGGGTTCGAACCCACTTCCAGATCGACGGCTCCTAGGTCCACTCAGCATTTAACTGCTGCCGAATTAGTTTGAACAAAATTGCGCGGATTGGCGTAATGCTTCTCATGATGTCTCTAAACCCACTGGCAGACTTCATTAACCTTATACTGGGGGTTACTGGGACACGACTTCACCTTAGACACACGACATACAGACTTCATTAACCTTATACTGGGGGTTACTGGGACACTACATACAGACATTAACCTTATACTGGGGTTACTGGGACACGACATACAGACTTCATTAACCTTATACTGGGGGTTACTGGGACACCACATACAGACTTCATTAACCTTATACTGGGGGTTACTGGGACACACATACAGACTTCATTAACCTTATACTGGGGGTTACTGACAAAGTTCATTAACCTTATACTGGGGGTTACTGGGACACCACAGACAGACTTCATTAACCTTATACTGGGGGTTACTGGGACACCACATACAGACTTCATTAACCTTATACTTACTGGGACACCACAGACAGACATCATACTATACCGGGGGTTACTGGGACACCACAGACAGACTTCACTTATACTGGGGGTTACTGGGACACTACATACAGACTTCATTAACCTTATACTGGGGGTTACTGGGACACGACATACAGACTTCATTAACCTTATACTGGGGGTTACTGGGACACCACATACAGACTTCATTAACCTTATACTGGGGGTTACTGGGACACCACATACAGACTTCATTAACCTTATACTCGGGGTTACTGGGACACCCTGACAAAGTTCACATACTGACTGGGACACCACAGACAGACTTCATTAACCTTATACTGGGGGTTACTGGGACACCACATACAGACTTCATTAACCTTATACCGGGGGTTACTGGGACACCACAGACAGACATCATTCTATTTACTGGGACACCACAGACAGACTTCATTAATCTTATACTGGGGGTTACTGGGACACTACATACAGACTTCATTAACCTTATACTGGGGGTTACAGACTTCATTAACCTTATACTGGGGGTTACTGGGACACCACATACAGACTTCATTAACCTTATACTGGGGGTTACTGGGACACCACATACAGACTTCATTAACCTTATACTGGGGGTTACTGGGACACCCTGACAAAGTTCATTAACCTTATACTGGGGGTTACTGGGACACCACAGACAGACTTCATTAACCTTATACTGGGGGTTACTGGGACACCACATACAGACTTCATTAACCTTATACCGGGGTTACTGGGACACCACAGACAGACATCATTAAAGCTATACCGGGGGTTACTGGGACACCACAGACAGACTTCATTAATCTTATACTGGGGGTTACTGGGACACTACATACAGACTTCATTAACCTTATACTGGGGGTTACTGGGACACGACATACAGACTTCATTAACCTTATACTGGGGGTTACTGGGACACCACATACAGACTTCATTAACCTTATACTGGGGGTTACTGGGACACCACATACAGACTTCATTAACCTTATACTGGGGGTTACTGGGACACCCTGACAAAGTTCATTAACCTTATACTGGGGGTTACTGGGACACCACATACAGACTTCATTAACCTTATACTGGGGGTTACTGGGACACCCTGACAAACTTCATTAACCTTATACTGGGGATTACTGGGACACCACAGACAGACTTCATTAACCTTATACTGGGGGTTACTGGGACACGACATACAGACTTCAATAACCTTATACTGGGGGTTACTGGGACACCACATACAGACTTCATTAACCTTATACTGGGGGTTTATGGGACACCACATACAGATTCCATTAACCTTCTCGTGGGAGTTGTGTGGACGTCACTGACAGATTTCATTAACCTTCTCGTGGGAGTTGTCTGGACGTCACTGACTCCATTAACCTTCTCGTGGGAGTTGTCTGGACGTCACTGACTCCATTAACCTTCTCGTGGGAGTTGTCTGGACGTCACTGACTCCATTAACCTTCTCCTAGGAGTTGTCTGGACGTCACTGACAGATTTCATTAACCTTCTCGTGGGAGTTGTCTGGACGTCACTGACTCCATTAACCTTCTCCTGGGAGTTGTCTGGACGTCACTGACAGATTTCATTAACCTTCTCGTGGGAGTTGTCTGGACGTCACTGACTCCATTAACCTTCTCGTGGGAGTTGTCTGGACGTCACTGACTCCATTAACCTTCTCCTGGGAGTTGTCTGGACGTCACTGACTCCATTAACCTTCTCGTGGGAGTTGTCTGGACGTCACTGACTCCATTAACCTTCTCCTGGGAGTTGTCTGGACGTCACTGACTCCATTAACCTTCTCGTGGGAGTTGTCTGGACGTCACTGACTCCATTAACCTTCTCCTGGGAGTTGTCTGGACGTCACTGACTCCATTAACCTTCTCGTGGGAGTTGTCTCGACGTCACTGACTCCATTAACCTTCTCCTGGGAGTTGTCTGGACGTCACTGACAGATTTCATAAACCTTCTCGTGGGAGTTGTCTGGACGTCACTGACTCCATTAACCTTCTCCTGGGAGTTGTCTGGACGTCACTGACTCCATTAACCTTCTCCTGGGAGTTGTCTGGACGCCACTGACTCCATTAACCTTCTCGTGGGAGTTGTCTGGACGTCACTGACTCCATTAACCTTCTCCATTAATCTTAACTACAGCTACTTTACAATTCTCATACTCTGTATACCTCCAATTCTCCCCGTCCTTCCCCCACTCTTCATTGCTCTACAGAATTATCTTTGTCAGGTTAGATGATCTTCATTTAATCCAATTGCTTGTTGTATTTATTATTATTAATAATAATAATAGTAATAACATGAAATGGAAAATGCACCACAGAAATAAAAAGCAGAATAGATCAGGCCCAAATAGCAGTTCAGAAAATGTTAAACGTCTTATGCAACAAGTCTATGTCAATAGAAGTGAGAATGAGAGTTAATCCGTGCTATATAGAACTGACCTATGAATGCGAATCATGTACATTAGACAAACGAATTAGAAAAAAAACGGTAAGCGTCTACAAAGATGGGATTCCTCAGAAGAATGTTGAAAGTTCCCTGGACTGCTAAAAAGACCAATGAGGAAATTCGCGAAGAGGCCAACACAAAAAGGCAGCTCCTAAAAAACATCAGAAAGAAACAATCATCATCTTTCGGCAACTTTATATAAAAGAAGAGGAAAGTTGGAATACTTGGTTACAGCTGGCAACATAAAAGAAAAAAGAGATCGCGGACGACAAAGAGAGATATTAGATAGCTTGGTGTCATGGCATGGTAAACAGACAACAACAAAATTGATGTGATGCGCATTGGATAAAATATTGTGGCAGGACATGATATCCTTATGCATGTGGTTACTGCGACTCACACACAGACTTCATATACTGCCTGTATATTTCTACGCCAATCGGAATGGCACATGATGGTGGTTGTTGCATCCTTTTTCCAACGTTTTCATTCGTGACACAGTTCTAGCAAGTGAGACACAAAAACACTTCAAGATATATATATATATATATTTTATTTTATTTTTTTTATTTTAGATTCAATTATTTGTACAGAAAATGTCGCATTCATGTTTCCAACATAATTTATTCAACTGACAGTTTATATATAAAGTGCTTGCAGTTTCTTGGCTATAACAAGTCGTCATAGATTACCTCCTTTGATTAAAAGTGGGGTCCTAAACCAAAACATGTTAACTCTTGCCCTACGTTTCGCCGCACTGTGCGCCATGCCGATTTCGGTCGTATACGTTTCGCCGCACAGTGCGTCACTCTCAATTTGATTAGTGTAAATCGTCCTCAAACCATACAAGTATCATCTTGGTGTTGGTGAAATATAATTCCTTGTTTAATTATGTAAAAATTGACATATTATATGTTATGTGTTAGGTAAATATAAATATGTAGATTGATTCTTAAAACCATGCCAAATTTTGTCTCTGAAATCTCTTCTTGGTTAGTTGGGTAGAGTTCTGCCCTACCAAAGGAGGGGTAAGACATCTCCTTTCCTCCGCTAGTCTTCGGGACACCATTGGGCAATGTGGAGATCCCGTTTAGCCCCCCCCCCCCTCCCTATCAGGGTTATGTGAAGCCATTGGAGCAGGTGATGGATGGTGTTGTGGGAGCAGCCGACAAGTAGTGCCGGTTATGGTCCCCACACCGCGATGGCAGGCAGAGGATCTCATGTATAGAAACAATGGCTGCGATCTCCGACTAGTAGAGTCACTGCCAAGAAGGAACGGAATGGCAAACTACCTTCTTATATTGCCTAGTATAATTATATCAAAACACAACAATCAACTTTTTTCGGACACATCATGAGAAGAGGAAAGTTGGAATACATGGTTACAACTGGCAAATACAAGGAAAGAGACGAGAGATCGCGGACGACAAAGAGAGAAAATATTAGATAGCTTCTCGTTATGGTATGGCAAACAGTCAAAAACAGAACTGATACGATGCACTGTAGATAGAAGATTGTGGAAGGATACGATCTAAGTCAAACGGTATGGCACATGATGATGAAATCTCTTCTGTTGCATTGATTAAAAGTTTCCGTACGGAAAAAGAGTTCAGAAACATTGCTTCAAGAAGCTAATGTTAGCAGTTATCATATCCCAAATTCAAAAAAGGTACAACCAGCCTATGCCACTGTACACTGGACAATATGACTACAAAACATGTTCTACAGGATTGCCCCCAGTACACAGACCTGAGAAGAGCAATGTGGTCCACACCCACCTCCCTGGAAGAAAAATTATATGGGGCAATCGATTCGCTTAAACAGAAAGCTGACTTCATGAGAGAGTCTAGAATCCTGCTCTGATTGAGTCTTAATCGCAGAGAGAGAGAGAGAGAGAGAGAGAGAGAGAGAGAGATATCCCTTTAACTGATTACAACGATTAAACTTCAATCTAGGACAGAATCTATCATACATACCTTCTTCCCTCTTTCTTCCCTCTTTCTTCCCTCTTTCTTCCCCCTTTCTTCCCTTTCATCAACAAACAATAATAATCTATCTCAATTCTGATATCGAATTAGATTCCAAATGTTGAGAAGATGAAAACAACGAACCAATCATTTTACGTCCACCTCTAAATTAGTTTCTGTTTAAAGTGAAAATGTGGTAATTGACAAATCGTGAAAAATATAAATTTATTAAATGCAGCTGTTTCCAATTTGGATAATTCTTGGGTAGATTGCTTGCAGTAATTATCATAATTATGAAATAGCTGAGGGGAAATTACCGACATTATTTTACCAAACGTCGCTTTTTGCGCAGTCACTACTCAGGGTCGTTATCGTGTCAATCGTGTTTTGTATGGTGGAGGAGATGGATGGATTGGACAAGAGTGGATACAGCTTCTTGGATGTTATGTCTTGGAGAATTTGGATGTCATGTCTCATGAACTTGAATGTTGCATCGTCATGAACTTGCGTTTTACATCTTTAGGAATCGAGTTTTTTTTACATCGGCTAAAACTTGGGTTTTACATCTTCAAGAACTTGAGTTTTATATCTTCAAGAACACGGGTTTATATCTTCAAGAACACGGGTTTCCATCTTCAAGAACACGGGTTTATATCTTCAAGAACACGGGTTTACATCTTCAAGAACACGGGTTTATATCTTCAAGAACACGGGTTTACATCTTCAAGAACTTGAGTTTTACATCTTCAAGAACACGGGTTTATATCTTCAAGAACTTGGGTTTATATCTTCAAGAATATGGGTTTACATCTTCAAGAACTTGGGTTTTATATCTTCAAGAACACGGGTTTATATCTTCAAGAACACGGGTTTACATCTTCAAGAACTTGGGTTTTACATCTTCAAAGAACATGGGTTTACATCTTCAAGAATTTGGGTTTTATATCTTTAAGTACTTGGGTTTTACATCTTCAAAAACTTGGGTTTTACATCTTTAAGTACTTGGGTTTTACATCTTCTAGTACTTGGGTTTTACATTTTTAAGTACTTGGGTTTTACATCTTCAAGTACTTAGGTTTTACATCTTCAAAAACTTGGGTTTTATATCTTTAAGTACTTGGGTTTTACATCTTCAAAAACTTGGGTTTTACATCTTTACGTACTTGGGTTTTACATTTTCTAGTACTTGGGTTTTACATCTTTAAGTACTTGGGTTTTACATCTTTAAGTTCTTGGGTTTTACATCTTTAAGTACTTGGGTTTTACATCTTCTAGTACTTGGGTTTTTACATCTTTAAGTTCTTGGGTTTTACATCTTTAAGTACTTGGGTTTTACATCTTCAAGACCTTGTATGAATCTTTTATCGTGGACAACATGCAATGCGATTATATGGTTACAAAGTCGAGATTTTTGTTTCCAAAATTCTTCATCATCACCATCACAGTCTTCATCTTTATTATTGGTGTGTTCTCCATGTGTAGAGAGGTTGCATGATACTCTGGGTTCCGTTACACCTTCTGGCCCCCGTTACACCTTCTGGCCCAGTATATCCGACTTCACGACTGTTCCATGGGAGATTCGGCGCATCCCTCTACCTCAGAGCGGCAGATATTTATTTGCTCGTGAGCCACGTCTGCTATCCCCTCCAATGTTAAGGCTATCACAGGGACAACACAGTCCACACATGTAGCTGGCGTAGGCTTGAACTGCTGTAAGTACCAGGCTACAGGAAGTTTTACAGTACGCTTCCAAGGTCACGCAGACAGCAGTTCAACATCAACCAAGCCCTTGTCAGTTTCTTTGTTTGCCTTTGCTCAGCATCATCATCATGTGCCATACCGGTTGGCTTAGGCGATCATGTCCTTCCACAATGTTCTATCTACAGTGCATCGTATCAGTTCTGTTGTTGACTATTTTCCATGCCATGACACCAAGCTATCCAGTATTCTCTCTCTTTGTCGTCCGCTATCCCTCTTTCCTTTTATTTTACCCGTTGTAACCAAGTATTCCAACTTTCCTCTTCTCATGACGTCTCCAAAAAATGTTGATGTTTTCTTTCTGATGTTTTTAAGAGCTTCCTTTTTGTGTTGGCCACTTTGAGAATTTCTTCATTGGTCTTTTTAGCTGTCTAGGGAACTTTCCATGACCATGTAACAGTAGTTGGAAGATAAGAATAGAACTGCGGAAAACACAGAAATCACCAAGAAATATATAATTAGAACTAGATATGCTTATAGTAGATCGGGGCCTATTATGATGGAGGTAAAGAATAGTGATACTGTGACCTTCCAGGCATGTCGTAAGAGGCGACTAAGGAGGTTGATCGATGGCTTGACAAGCTGTCATTGTAAAAAGTATTGTTGTGGAAACAGAGCTATAGATTTTAGAGCAGTGATCTCTGCAATATGTGCCACTTTGGCACGCAAGGTTTCTGTTTTTGAGAATGTGGTTTTGCCCTATGTGCCGTCTTCGGCTCGAACGGACAATAGATAGATAGATAGATGAGTGATAAGTACAGTACAATAATGCAAAATAGATATAATGCATTTTCAAACGACTCAACGACTAAAAAAAATTGTTTGATTCTCATCATCGTCCGCCCTTAAATGGCGTAGGTGTGTTTTGTCGTTTAATTTGCGTGATCGCCCCAAAACATTCATCTTCGGTATGACATTTTTAATTACCGGATTGTCCTCTCTCTTGATTTTTACTCGTCAGGCCAGACTAGTTTGGTTGTTCTGTTTCTAGGGCACAACGAAGAGGTGGAGTAGTGTCTGGTTAGTTCAGGTTAACCGATCCTGACGCACGCAATTAGCTAAGAGTTGTTGACAGGTTTCCGTCATGTTGCTTTTTCCCAGTCGGTTCGAAATGTGACTTTTTTATGTTGCCCCAACACGACCTTATACATGGCGTGTTCTATGAAAGTGTGTCACAGGACTGGCCAGGTTAATAGAGAAAGTGTGTCACAGGACTGGCCAGGTTAATAGAGAAAGTGTGTCACAGGACTGGCCAGGTTAATAGAGAAGGAGAGGGAACGTTTTTTTTTGTTTTTAGTTTTCCGTCCGCTAGCTTCTACCTCTGGCAAAAAGTCCCTGGGAGTAGAGACTAGAAACTGAATTTTGCGTGTTAATCCATTTCTCCCTGGCAGCCTTGTGCACAGAGGTCCCTCGCCGCACAGGCAGATAACTCCGACTTCAGAGGTACTCATATTTTTTCCGTCGATGAGTAATTGACGTTTCAGGCCAGGCCTCGCTGCTGAGACTAGGGGTGGTTACCGCAGGGAGATTTCACAAATAAAAATCCAAACCAACCGAGATTTGAACCCACAACCTCTCTGTCTCGAGACCGGCGTCTTGCCTCGAGACCAACCAGTCCCCCGAGAGGGAAAGTAATCCAGTATCCACAAGTCCATGGTAATGTAGGATGCGCCGGGCTTAAAGACGCAGATATCGCAGCTTACCGTAAACTAACGACATCTTCCACCCACGATTATTTAGCGTCCTTTGAACAACGGACGATGAAGAGGCATTAACAAAAATAGCCAATATATATATATCTATCATTGCTACTATTAATCTAATAAAAATGTTCAACTCAAATGTTAAGGCGGTCCTATTATATGGCTGTAAAACGTGGAGAACAACAAAATTGACAATTACGAAGATACAGACTTTCATTAATGGATGTTTACGCAGGATAAAAGGATGGAAATGGCAGGACAAAATCACTAACATAGAATTATGGAAATGTACCAGTCAAACACCAGTGGATAAAGAGATAATGCGAAGACGATGGCGCTGGATAGGACACACACTACGGAAGCCAACTGAGAGTATTACACAACAGGCTCTTTTTTGGAATCCCCAGGGCAAAAGACAAAGAGGAAGACCAAGGAATTCTTGGAGAAGACAGATAGAAGCAGAGATGAAGATGATGGGGAAGACATGGAATGATCTTAAAAGAATGGCAAAAAACAGAACGACTTGGAAAGTGTTTGTTGAAGACCTATGCTCCACTGGGAGCTAAAAAGGTAGAAGACGAAGAGAAGAAGACTATTAACCTGTTAACGATCCATAGCCACGCTCACTAGGTCATATGCTAGATGTAGAACGTTTCACTAATCACAGCCCACATGAAAGAACCGCTGTGTCTAGTCTAACCTCCCAGCTCTTCTGTTGTCATGTTGTCTTTGATGTCAACAGTCAAACCCGTGTTCATTTGGTGATCCCAGGAGCTTGTCACCAACCAGGTGCAGCCAGTCGGCCATTAAGCCCAAGCGCTGACTGTTCGTGTTCATGGGACAGTGTTGATACCCACTTTCTTTCATTTTTCTCTGTGGGAGACATGTGATCTCCCGACCACGACCTGACCAAGACCTCACTTCATATCTCTATTCATCATCATCGTGTGCCATAGCGGTTGGCGTATGTGATCATGTCCTTCCACAGTCTTCTATCTACGGTGCATCGTATCAGTTCTGTGGTTGACTGTTTTCCATGCCATGACACTAAGCTATCCAGTAGTTTCCCTGTCTTCCGTGATCTCTCTTTACTTTTATTTTGCCAGTTGTAACCAAATATTCCAACTTTCCTCTGCTCATAATGTGCCCGAAAAATGTTGATTGTTATATCTCTATTAGGCTCCTTGATAACAAACACAAGAGCTAAAACTAAGAATAGCAAAATGTTATATCTTCTTATCATTCCTGTATGGTGCGTAAACATGGACATAAGACCCAAAAAAAAAAATGAAAACTGAAGTGTTTGAAATGTGGATCTATAGAAAAATGGGAAGAATTGGTTGGAAAGAAAAGAAAACAAATGATGAAGTTTTAAAACAACTATAAAAAAAGAGAACTACTCAACACATTTCAAACAAGATAAATTAGATTCTTGGGGAATGTTAAAAGACACAGCAGCTTACTAAAACTGAAACAATATTTGCTATTTAAAGAATGCGACTATTATCAACCCTTACTTACGCATGTGAGAGCTGGAAACCACCAAAAGAGATTGAGAAAAAACTAAAAGCTCTAGAAGACAAATAAATGCCTAAGAAAAATACTCTGTGTACAATGGAATGAATTCAAGACTAATAGAGAGATAAGAGAAATGGTCATGCAACCAACGATATTATCTATAATTAGGAAGAGAACGAGGTTATATGTTGGACATATGCTGAGAATAGACAGTAAGAGAATTTAAAAATAGGCTCTTATATGGGAAACACCAGGATAGAGAGAAATAGAAAGATCTACACACATTAAAAAGAACACTTACAAGAGAAGCAAAGTTGGTAGAGTCTTTAGATAAGATGGGACATCTCGCCAAGAATAGAGATGGGTGGAAGAAACACTACAAGCCCTGCGACATCTAGCGGCGCTAGAAGGAACACTACAAGTATTGCGACATCTAGCGGCGCTAGAAGGAACACTACAAGCATTGCGACATCTAGCGGCGCTAGAAGGAACACTACAAGCATTGCGACATCTAGCGGTGCTAGAAGGAACACTACAAGCCCTGCGACATTTAGCGGTGTTAGAAGGAACACTACAAGCCCTGCGACATTTAGCGGTGTTAGAAGGAACACTACAAGCCCTGCGACATTTAGCGGTGTTAGAAGGAACACTACAAGCCCTGCGACGTCTAGCGGCGCTAGAAGGAACACTACAAGTCCTGCGACGTCTAGCGGCGCTAGAAGGAACACTACAAGCCCTGCGACATCTAGCGGCGCTAGAAGGAACACTACAAGCCCTGCGACATCTAGCGGCGCTAGAAGGAACACTACAAGCCCTGCGACATCTAGCGGCGCTAGAAGGAACACTACAAGTCCTGCGACATCTAGCGGCGCTAGAAGGAACACTACAAGTCCTGCGACGTCTAGCGGCGCTAGAAGGAACACTACAAGCCCTGCGACATCTAGCGGCGCTAGAAGGAACACTACAAGCCCTGCGACATCTAGCGGTGCTAGAAGGAACACTACAAGCCCTGCGACATCTAGCGGCGCTAGAAGAAACACCACAAGCCCTGCGACATCTAGCGGCGCTAGAAGGAACACTACAAGCCCTGCGACGTCTAGCGGCGCTAGAAGGAACACTACAAGCCCTGCGACGTCTAGCGGCGCTAGAAGGAACACTACAAGCCCTGCGACATCTAGCGGCGCTAGAAGGAACACTACAAGCCCTGCGACATCTAGCGGCGCTAGAAGAAACACCACAAGCCCTGCGACATCTAGCGGCGCTAGAAGGAACACTACAAGCCCTGCGACGTCTAGCGGCGCTAGAAGGAACACTACAAGCCCTGCGACGTCTAGCGGCGCTAGAAGGAACACTACAAGTCCTGCGACGTCTAGCGGCGCTAGAAGGAACACTACAAGTCCTGCGACGTCTAGCGGCGCTAGAAGGAACACTACAAGTCCTGCGACGTCTAGCGGCGCTAGAAGGAACACTACAAGTCCTGCGACGTCTAGCGGCGCTAGAAGGAACACTACAAGTCCTGCGACGTCTAGCGGCGCTAGAAGGAACACTACAAGTCCTGCGACATCTAGCGGCGCTATAAGGAACACTACAAGTCCTGCGACATCTAGCGGCGCTAGAAGGAACACTACAAGCCCTGCGACATCTAGCGGCGCTAGAAGGAACACTACAAGTCCTGCGACATCTAGCGGCGCTAGAAGGAACACTACAAGCCCTGCGACATCTAGCGGCGCTAGAAGGAACACTACAAGCCCTGCGACATCTAGCGGCGCTAGAAGGAACACTACAAGCCCTGCGACATCTAGCGGCGCTAGAAGGAACACTACAAGCCCTGCGACATCTAGCGGCGCTAGAAGGAACACTACAAGCCCTGCGACATCTAGCGGCGCTAGAAGGAACACTACAAGTCCTGCGACATCTAGCGGCGCTAGAAGGAACACTACAAGCCCTGCGACATCTAGCGGCGCTAGAAGGAACACTACAAGCCCTGCGACATCTAGCGGCGCTAGAAGGAACACTACAAGCCCTGCGACATCTAGCGGCGCTAGAAGGAACACTACAAGCCCTGCGACATCTAGCGGCGCTAGAAGGAACACTACAAGCCCTGCGACATCTAGCGGCGCTAGAAGGAACACTACAAGCCCTGCGACATCTAGCGGCGCTAGAAGGAACACTACAAGCCCTGCGACATCTAGCGGCGCTAGAAGGAACACTACAAGCCCTGCGACATCTAGCGGTGCTAGAAGGCGATTGTTGGTCGACCATTTATGTAGTAGAATACCGCAACCATTTTAATCTTCGGCGTTTGAGTGTCGTATGCCTTCTCTGTCTGATTTAGTTATTATAGAGCCAGTTCATACCAACTGTCATAACGAAGAAACAATCATCACCATCATGCAGCATACAATTAAACAGAACAAATATGAAACAAGTGCAACGTTTCAAATACTTGGGGACACTAATAACATCAGATGGAAGATGCACTAAAGAAATAAAAAGCAGAATAGCTCAGGCCAAAATAGCATTTCATAAATTGAAAAACGTATTATGCAACAAATCTATATCAATATAAGTGAGAAAGAGAGTTCATCAGTGCTATTAAGAGCCAATTTTGACATATGGAAGTGAATCATGGACAGTAAACAAACAAATGAAAAGACGATTAGAGGCCACAGAGATGGGATTTCTCAGAAGAATGTTGAAAGTTCCATGGCCAGCTAAAAAGACCAATGAGGAAATTCTCAGAGGTCAATACAAAAAGGGAGCTCCTAAAAAACATCAGAAAGAAACAATCAGCATTTTTCGTGCACATCATGAGATGAGGAAAGTTGGAAGTTACAGCTGGCAAAATACAGGGAAAGAGAGATCGTGGACGGCAAAGAGAGAAAATACTATATAGCTTGGTGTTATGGCATGGAAAACGGTCAACAACAGATTTAATACGATGCACGGTAGATAGAAGATTGTGGAAGGACATGATCACCTGCTCCAACCGGTAAGGATCATGATGATGGAACCAGTTCTTGCCCTTGCCACACCAACCCCCACCCGACACATCTTTGAAGAGTTCTCGGTGATTGACAGATCCATACATTTGAGACTGCTAGTCACAGGCTAAAGAGACAACCGTACATAGACATAGCCTGATGGAAACAAAGAGAACGGTTATACAACATCTTGCTCATTGTCCTTGCAATGTAGAATGAGAAAAAATATGTAGAATCAGAAAAAAATATCATTAGAATGAGAAAAAATATGTAGAATCAGAAAAAAATATCATTAGAATGAGAAAAAATATGTAGAATCAGAAAAAAATATCATTAGAATGAGAAAAAAATATGTAGAATCAGAAAAAAATATCATTAGAATGAGAAAAAAATATGTAGAATCAGAAAAAAATATCATTAGAATGAGAAAAAATATCATGTAGAATCAGAAAAAAATATCATTAGAATGAGAAAAAATATCATGTAGAATCAGAAAAAAATATAATTAGAATGAGACAAAAAATATCATGTAGAATCAGAAAAAATATTAGAATGAGAAAAAAATAGCATGTAGAATCAGAAAAAATATTAGAATGAGAAAAAAATATCATGTAGAATCAGAAAAAGTATCATTAGAGTGAGAAAAATTATGTATAATGGGGGAAAAAATATTTGTAGAGTGAGAAAAAAAATTTCATGTAGAATGAGAAAAAAAATAAGTAGAATCAGACCCCAGAAATGTGTAGAATAAGGGAAAAAATATGTAGAATGAGGGAAAAAAATGTATAATCAGGAAAAAATAGCATGTAGAATCGAATAAAAAGTATGTAGAATCGGGGGAAAAATATGAGGAATAAGAAAAAAATATATAATGTAGAATCAGAATAAATATGTAGAATTAGAAAAAATATAATGTAGAATGAGAAAAAAATATCATGTAGAATCAGAAAAATTATGTAGAATCAGAAAAAATATGTAGAATCAGAAAAAATATGTAGAATCAGAATAAATATGTAGAATCAGAAAAAATATGTAGAATCAGAATAAATATAATGAAGAATCAGAAAAAATATGTAGAATCAGAAAAAATATGTAGAATCAGAATAAATATAATGAAGAATCAGAAAAAATATGTAGAATCAGAAAAAATATAATGAAGAATCAGAAAAAAATATGTAGAATCAGAAAAAATATAATGAAGAATCAGAAAAAATATGTAGAGTCAGAAAAAATATGTAGAATCAGAAAAAATATGTAGAATCAGAAAAAAATGTAGAATCAGAAAAAATATGTAGAATCAGAAAAAATATGTAGAATCAGAAAAAAATATGTAGAATCAAAATAAATATGTAGAATCAGAAAAAAATATGTAGAATCAAAATAAATATGTAGAATCAGAAAAAATATAATGAAGAATCATAAAAAAAATTGTAGAATCAGAAAAAAATATGTAGAATCAGAATAAATATGTAGAATCAGAAAAAAATATCATGTAGAATCAGAAAAATTGAGTGTTCGGTATTTTTTTTATTAATAAAGAACGCCAATGATAAAAGCGTGATCGACCACGCCCGTGGGCATGGCACTTGATGTTAATGATTTGTTCAGAGGCACAGATCTGGAGCAGAATTATTCTGATTGTAAAAAAATCGCTGGTACAAATTCATTAACAGCATTAGTCTTGTATTGAGAGCTATACAGCCTGAAGCATCCACAATTGATATATGGCGAGCAGCTTACATGACGAAATGGCTGCTGTTTCCAGCAAATATTTTAGTTCTATTTTGTTCGTTTTTTTTCCGAATTAATTATTGCATGTTTTCTATGAATTCATTTATGTTTTCTATGAATTCATTTATGTTTTCTATAAATTCATTTATGTTTTATTCATAATATTTGACCATGTAATGTGAAGTAGATGTCAGGTAAGGTAATTTTACCTGCTACTGTATGCAGTAGATAGTAAATACAACATGCGGCTGCCATGCTGACTTGCATGTATGCTCAGGAGAGTAAAAGGCTAAGGGAGGGAACCCTCAAGTAAAACAACCCCAATGCCTTGTGGGTAAGACTTTTTAGTCAAAGGCTAGCGAAGTTAATCGTAAACAAACCGACGGAAGGCAACAGAAAACCACCCTCGTAACTTCTTTATATATGAGACTATTAGAAAGAAACAATGATCATTGTTTGGTGATGTAATGAGAAGGGAAACGGCGGGAACATATTGTGACAACTGGGAAAATTGAGGGACGAAGAGGTAGAGGAGAGCAAAGAGGAAAGATACAAGACAGCTTAAGAGAATGGCTTGGCAGAAGGTCAACAACAGAAATGATAAATAACTGTCGAGATAGAAAGTTGTGCAGAGAAATGATCAACTACGCCAGCAGGGATGGTACTTGATGATGATGATTGTCAACAATGGAATGCACGGTATCATTCTAAATTTTTTTTTAAAAGCTGCTTTTGTCATAGCCATTCTGCATCTCACCTCTGTTGTACATCTACCATATGAGGTTTGCATTGTTCTTAGAAATTTATTATCAATGTGAATACAAAATAAAATATATTACGAGTAGGCTAATTAGTAACCTAGTCAGTGATCTAATTAGTAGGCTAGTCAGTGATCTAATTAGTAGCCTAGTCAGTGATCTAATTAGTAGGCTAGTTAGTGATCTAATTGGTTGCCTAGTCAGTGATCTAATTAGTAGCCTAGTCAGTAATCTAATTAGCAGGCTAGTCAGTTATCTAATTAGTAACCTAGTCAGTGATCTAATTAGTAGGCTAGTCAGTGATCTAATTAGTAGCCTAGTCAGTGATATAATTAGTTGCCTAGTCAGTATCTAATTAGTAGGCTAGTCAGTGATCTAATTAGCAGGCTAGTCAGCGATCTAATTAGTAGGCTAGTCAGTGATC
Organism: Megaustenia siamemsis; assembly: GCA_032433765.1. Classification (NCBI taxonomy): domain Eukaryota; kingdom Metazoa; phylum Mollusca; class Gastropoda; order Stylommatophora; family Ariophantidae; genus Megaustenia; species Megaustenia siamemsis. The sequence continues at coordinate 12,200,772 of JAVIAB010000050.1, forward strand.
TAATTAGTAGGCTAGTCAGTGATCTAATTAGTAGGTTAGTCAGTGATCTAATTAGTAACCTAGTCAGTGATCTAATTAGTAGGCTAGTCAGTTATCTAATTAGTAGCCTAGTCAGTTATCTAATTAGTAACATAGTCAGTGATCTAATTAGTAGCCTAGTCAGTTATCTAATTAGTAACCTAGTCAGTGATCTTATTAATAGGCTAGTCAGTGATCTAATTAGTAGCCTAGTCAATGATCTAATTAGTAGCCTAGTCAGTTATCTAATTAGTAACCTAGTCAGTTATCTAATTAGTAACCTAGTCAGTGATCTAATTAGTAGCCTAGTCAGTGATCAAATTAGTAGCCTAGTCAGTGATCTAATTAGTAGCCTAGTCAGTGATCTAATTAGTAGCCTAGTCAGTTATCTAATTAGTAGCCTAGTCAGTGATCAAATTAGTAGCCTAGTCAGTGATCTAATTAGTAGCCTAGTCAGTTATCTAATTAGTAACCTAGTCAGTGATCTTATTAGTAGGCTAGTCAGTGATCTAATTAGTAGCCTAGTCAATGATCTAATTAGTAGCCTAGTCAGTTATCTAATTAGTAACCTAGTCATTGATCTGATTAGTAGCCTAGTCAGTTATCTAATTAGTAGCCTAGTCAGTGATCTTATTAGTAGGCTAGTCAGTTATCTAATTAGTAGCCTAGTCAGTGATCTAATTAGTAGCCTAGTCAGTTATCTAATTAGTAGGCTAGTCAGTGATCTAATTAGTAGCTTAGTCAGTGATCTTTTTAGTAGCCTAGTCAGTGATCTAATTAGTAGCCTAGTCAGTGATCTAATTAGTAGGCTAGTCAGTGTTCTAATTAATAGGCTAGTCAATAGGCTAATTAGTAAGCTAGTCAGTAGGCTAATTAGGAGGTTAGTCATTAATCTAATATGTAGACTAGCCATTAGGTTAATTAGTAGAAGAGTCAGTAGCCTAATTAATAGGCTAGTCAATAGGCTAATTAGTAGGCTAGTCAGTAGGCTAATTAGTAAGCTAGTCTGTAGGCTAATTAGTAGGCTTGTCAGTAGGCAAAATACTGACAAGCAGGCAAAATAGTCGGCTAGTCAGTGATCTAATTAGTAGGCTAGTCAGTAAGGTATTTAATAGGCTAGTCAATAGGCTAATTAGTACGCTAGTCAGTTCGCTAATTAGTAGAGGAGTCAGTAGGCTAATTAATAGGCTAGTCAGTAGGCTAATTAGTAGGCTAGTCAATATGCTAATTAGTAAGCTAGTCAGTAGGCTAATTAGTAAAGAAGTCAGTAGGCTAATTAGTAGGCTTGGGTGACGTCATGGGACTCACCAAAATGGAAGCTGTTCGCGTTCGTGCCGTTGTGTAAACAATGTTTTCTTTGAACATCACGCTATCTGTTATCACAGCGAGTTGGCGGATTTTTAGAAATGTAACCACTGGTTTGATAATAAATGTTTGTACACAGTTCGTTGACCACCGCTGTAGATCAAGTCTTTATTCTGCTGGCTTCGTACGCAACCTTGGAAGCTAATGACCTAACTTGTGCAGACGGTTGGTTTGGGGCAAATTGTACGTTACAATGTCACTGCTATAATGACGCAGTTTGTGACAAAACTACAAAGACATGCCCAAATAATGACAGTTGTCAGCATGAATATTTCGGACCCCAGTGTCAGTACTTGGATCTCGTTTACAAATACGCCCAAAAATCTGAACCTACTTTCCTGTTTGATAACAACTACACCACATCCGGACACAGATTCTACATCAGTTGAGGCAACTCTCAATCAATCTTTGCTGTTCTCCTGGTTTAGGATTTATGTGAATGACTTAACAAATCCGGACAGTTTCACGGTAAAACTAAATGGTTCTGCCTCATGTAACATTGAATCAAAGTTTGTAGTTAGTTCGCACGAGATTGGTGTCTTTTTCTCTGGGGATGGGCTGATCAACAAGTTACTGATTGAAGGGGCGATAGTTGCAAATATCTGCTCCATCTACATTGGCGGGGGTCGGAATGTGGCTCTCAAACAGAACACAAACCATACCGATACATGTAGTGCTTGTTATACAGGAGACGGATGTGGACCAGAGGCCGCATTTAATGGCAAAACAAAGACCAATCTCTATGACAATGACTGAACACACACACAATTGAGAAGTGGAACCAATTCTGTTTACTAGTATCTGAACATTGCCACGCCCCAGAAGACTCACACCATTCGAATCTATCATCGAGCTAACAATATGATTCGGGTAAAGAATGCCACTCTAAAGGCTTTCTCTGACAGTGGCGGCGTAGTGTTCCAGTATAATGACATATCATACCCAAATATTTATGTGAATACAATTGTAGTCACCACACAAGCGACAATGGCACACATTAAGGTTGAGTTCTCATCGACCATTTCGCAGACCGACAGTGCACTTACTGTGTGTGAGGTGCAAACATTTACAGACACCTATGTTCTGGACGGGCATTCTTGGTCGTTTTGTGCAGTGTGTAGTGGGTGTTGCAAAGGCTGCAACGTCATGGTCGGTGCGTGTCACGGCATCTGTTCACATGGGATCTATGTACACGACTGCTCCTGGTCTTGTCTCAGTGTCTGTTCTTTTTGTGAGGAAAAATCTGGAAAATGCCTGCAATGTGGACATCCTGGCTACACCTGTAATGACACTTGTCCCAATGGTAATTTTGGGCTGCAGTGCAAACAGACGTGTTCTGATGGCTGTGACATCATATGTGATCTGGAAAGTGCAGACTGTACGTGCAAGGAAACGTACTACGGGCCAGACTGCACTCTCAGATGTCCGGGCAACTGTTTCAACGACATCTGTGTACAGTCAACTGGGAACTGTACATGCAATGAAACGTTCTACGAGTCAGGCTGCACTCTCAAATCTCCGGACAACTGTTTCAACGAAACCTGTGAACAGTTAATCGGGGCCTGCGTCTCGTATGTCGATGATTCCCACGTTAAGAAGAGTCTGCCGACTACAACACACCCAAGCATATGGATACCTTAATGTGTTTCTGTGCTAGACATGGTTCATTTCTTGGTGTTTTTCCGTGAAGCAATGGCTCATATCTTGATGTGTTTCTGTGCTAGCCATGGCTCATATCTTAGCTTGTGTGTGTGTGTGTGTGTGTGTGTGTGTGCTGGCCATGGTTCATATCTTGGTGTGTGTCATGTTAGTCATATCTCATATCTTGGTGTGTCCGTGTTAATCATGTCTCATATCTTTATGTGAGTCTGTGTTTAGTCATATCTCATATCTTAGTGTGTATCTGTGTTAGTCACGTGTCATATCTTTGTGTGTGCATGTCTGGGCTAGTGATATCTCATATCTTTGTATGCATGTTTATGTTAGTCATATCTCATATCTTTGTGTGTGCATGTCTGTGTATGTCAATATGGTGGATAGGTGGCAGGAACCATTGAAGGCTATGTCTGAAAAGTGTTCCTTGTTGTAGTTTCCTCATATTCCAAGTCCGGCTTGTTGCAGGAGCTACTGAGTTAAGTGCTCTGTGCACACCGTGAGCTGTGTGTCTCATCCATTTTGATCATGTTCCGATATTCCAATTGTTTACGATGACTGCTGATATCGTATGACAGGGAACAGTTGGCCGTGTTCACTTTCTATGCGGTTTCGCCTTATGTCTTTTGGCGTGTGCTGAGACTGCTATGATGGGGACTACAGCTACCGTTCTTTGTTTGGGAGATGAGTTAGTAATTCGGATGATTCCACTGGCACGGGCGGTTGAGCAATTATGGATTTTAATTCGTTTGCAGCGATACCGAGGTCTTCCATAACCAAATAACCAAAAAAAATTAGTAGGCTTGTTAGTAGGCTAAATAGTCGGCTACTCGGTAAGGTAATTAATAGGTTAGTCAGTAGGCTAATTAATAATGTACTCAGTAGGATAATTAGTAAGTTAGTCAGTAGGCTAATTATTAGGTTAGTCAGTATGCTAATTAGCAGGCTAGTCAGTTGGCAAATTCGTAGATTAGTCAGTAGACTAATTATAGGCTAGTCACTAGATTAATTCGCAGGTTTGTTAGTAGGCTAATTAGTAAGCTAGAAAGCAGACTTATTAGTAGGCTAGTCGGTAGGTTAATTAGTAGGTTAGTCAGTGGACTAATTAAACGGTTAGTCAGTAGGCTAATTAGTAGGTTAGTCAGTAGGCTAATTAGTAGGTTAGTCAATAGGCTAATGAGTAGGTTAGTCAGAAGACTAATTAGTAGGTTAGTCAGTAGGCTAATTAGTAGGTTAGTCAGTAGGCTAGTCAGTAGGCTAATTAGTAGGTTAGTCAGTGCAATAGGTTTGCTGTTATGTATTTCATAATAATTGTTGACAAAGCGACTTTAAAAATAAATATGCCATTTGTGACTGCAAACTGAAGCGTAAATCGTAAAGAACATCACTCCCTGTTCTGACAGCAAAATACATCGTAAATGGTAAGGAAAGACGGTGCCTGTTCTAACCATAAAATAAAACCGTAAATCGCAAGGACAACAAGATAAACAACGTACAACGTACCGTTCTGAACCGCCAGAACAAACAAAACCAAGGTCATTCCTATTTCTTATTTTCAAGCCAAAAACATATTTAGGCAAACGTTAATATCTGTTTACACTAACATTGCACCAATAATAACAAATCAAGTCTTATCTAATCTTGTTTTATGTCTTTGCACCAAAGCTATATATAATTGCACATGTCCACTAATCTATGAAAATGTCCCGAAACAAATTCTCATTAATTGTAACGTACAGATTGTCTCGCGGTGTCAGTCATTTGAACCACTCCAAGTAAATATCAGTTTCGCGAACCAGAGAAATGTCACACACTCAAGACATTTTCCCCACCCAAAAAAATATGTCACATTCTTAGATTCTGTGCTAAAATGTCACATTTAAACTAAATTCATCGCGCTGAGATTATAACAAGCAAGTAATTTTTGAAAAAAAAAATATAAGGCTTCAGATTTGAAGACTGAACAAACCAACGTTTCGATTTAATAGGTCTTCATCAGGGGACACATACAAAAGAAACATTACAAATTGTGAAAGTCCTAGAGAACATAATATTCAAAACAACTGTAACAGGCCATAACTTAAAATATCGTTAGTTAATACGGAGTAAATGGTAGTCGCATTTGTAGTTGTTCGCTTGCTGCTGCTTGCTTGTGTTCACCCGATGACTAAAGGAGTGTACCTCGTCATCATCCGCCCTTAAAATGACGTTAAGTGGGCGTATCTGCGTTGTGTTGTGGTTTACAGTATAACGGTCATATTTGCGCCTTTCGGCCCAACACATCCGACTTCAGCATGACATTTTTGAGTACCAGGTTGTCTTCCCTCTTCGATCCCTACTCGCTTGGCCAGACTAGACAGGTTAGTCTGTTACTAGAGGCACCACGGAGAGGTGGAGCAGGGTCTGGATGGTTCTGGTTCACCGATCCTGGCGCAAGCCATCAGCTGTGGTTCGCTGACAACTTCCAGCTCTGGGTTAAAAATAGATAGTGGGGCGCACGGCGAGAGAGAACTATCTCAAGGTAAGGAGTGTCACTTAGACGTGCAGAACTATCTTTATATTTACGGTATTTTACCTTTACTGGGGTCTGACGAAGCGGCTTGTAGGACAGGAGAATAAAGGCCGCTTACCCAGTGCAGTCGCCACGGAGTGTTTGAGTCGGAATTGTTATTTCACCTTCGATAGAAAAAAAAACTTTTGACTTTACTAGGATTCAAACCCGCGTTCTTCTGGTTTGAAGCTCGGCGATTTATCAGTTCGGCCACCCACTTTCCAATGTTGAAGTGAAGATCCGTAGAAGGAAATGTATAATGGAAATAGTAGAGAAAAAAAAATAGTGGAAAAACCAATCCCACTCGGGATCGAAAAACCAAAACTGGCAAACCAAAAGCCAAAACGGTTCTCATGAGTGAAACGACTACGATCAGATAAAGCCAGTGACCCAAATGTCCTTGAGAACATGAATGAAGACATTTTTTTTTTTTAAGAAGGAAAAACTGGTTTTGGTAACAGCTTTACGTAGGTGAGAAACAAAACAAAAGTGGAACGACGTTTCGGCCAAGTAGGCCTTCAGCTGGAACAACAAACCATTACTCAAAAATATATAAGGATATACACATCAATCTAACTATATGGCGATATGCTAGACTACCAAAGAAAGGGAAATAAGTCACATCTCTGTGGTCTGGAGCTTGGTCAGACGACGACTGGACTGTCACCGATCAGGTCGGTGGACACATGTGTAAAAGGGAAGGGTTCCCAAAATATGTGGAGGTGGGTACAAGAATCCAGACTCTTTCTCTTTTTTCTTTTTCCCACTGGTACCGAAAAGGTGTCGTGGTTTATATCATTTGTCGTTCTTGAGCTGCTCGAATTGTCTGAATTAGTGATTTTCCTTTGTTGTTACATCTCTCTGTCACTGCATCTATCCATCTTTTTCTTTTCTCTTTTCACTGATACCTAAAAGGTGTCGTGATTTATATCATTTGTCGTTCTTGAGCTGCTCGAATTGTCTGAATTAGTGATTTTCCTTTGTTGTTACATCTCTCTGTCACTGCATCTATCCATCTTCTTCTGGGTCTTCCTCTTGGTCTTTTTCCATGCATTCTCGAGAAGAACGCCTTTGATGGGGATTGGTAAGGATTCATTCTGACCAGGTGGCCCAACCATTTAAATTGTTGTTGTTCTATATATTCTTAGCAGGGTTTTGTTCCTACCATTTTTCGTATGGTTTCATTTGGTATTCTATCTCTTCTTGTTGTTTGTTACTTTTCTCAAGCATCGCATCTCACATCACAGACTCTACTATTACAAAACGTGGCCGAAACATCGTTCCACTTTTGTTTTATATCTCACGTACGTAAAGCTGTTACCATACCACTTTTTTCCTTTTTTTCAATTGTCAACTCATCATCAACTTTACAGCAGCTCCGCATTTCTTTGTATCTTTAAGCCTTTACCCCTGTCTAGAGGACACTATGGTGAGGGCACATTGAAGTGGGGTTTCCATCGAAGCACCGCGGACACACAACAAGAATGATACAAATCTTCACGATCGTGATTTCTATTTGTCATCAACGTGGCCATGTATAGAAAAGAACTATATTTTTCTTGATAAAGGAATAAACTTTTGAGAAAAAGAAGAGTACTATTTTGTTAATAAATTAACTTAGGGAGGAAAAAAAAGAAGTAATATTTTTAATGAATTGATTTATGAGAAGAAAAGAAGTAATATTTTTAATGAATTAACTTGTGGGGGGAAAAAGAAGTAATTTTTTTAAACAACTATTTTTTTTGGAAAGGAAGTAATATTTTTAATGAATTAACTTGTGGGGGGAAAAAGAAGTAATTTTTTAAACGAATTAATTTTTTGGAAAAGAAGTAATATTTTTAATGAATTAACTTGTGTGGGGGGAAAAAAGAAGTAATATTTTTAAACGAATTAATTTTTTGGAAAAGAAGTAATATTTGTTTAATGAATTTTATGGAGGAAAGGAGTAATTTTTTGTTAATGAATTAATTGAAAATAAAACCGTCATTGTTTGTTTGTTGAAAAGAATGAACTCACCTTGCAAGTCGTCTGCTGATCTTGTGGAACGGGGCAAGTTGGACATGAACTTCTGGAAAGAGAGATGGAAGATTTCACTGCAGTTAACCAAACATATATATCATACAATTAAATGGTAGGACCAAAAGAAATATAAAGAATATTCTTCTGCACACGATTACACCCCACAGAAGTGAAACATTAAACTTCTTCTTTGTTGCCAACATTATTTGGAAACGAGGTGGCCAGTGTTTTTTTACTACAATTGTTAACTCTGAGTTCATCATCGAGTGCCGTCTCCGCATCGAAGGTTGGCTACCATGGAGCGAGATTCCACTCTTGTCTCTTGCTTTGATGGTGCAGATTGTCATAGGGTGACTTGTCCATCTTTTGATGTTACTCGTCCATGTTAATCTTGATCTGCCTCCGCCCCTCTTTTACCTTGTATTTTCACTTCCAACAGTACTTTTAGTTGGCTGTTGTGTCTTTTAACATGCTCCAAAAGTTTCATTTGTCTTGCTCTAATTGTGTTCAGTAGTTCCCTCAGAAAGCCCTAAAATAAAATAAAAATCAGTAACAAAAAAATCGGACTAGAAGGAGAAATGAAAGGAAAATAAGAATAACATCTTCCCTGTATGTATGTATGTATATATGTGGAGAGAACGGAAGTGCTTTTTCCGCGTTGAAGACCTATTGCACCGAAACGTCGTTCTGATGTGTCTTGTCCACTAATTACGTGAAGCTTTAAACATACCTTTATTTTCGTATATATATAAATCTCCTTAATATTGGCGCGACTGCAGCTTCGCTTTTTGCTTCATTTCTGTGCCTTGACCCTAAGAAGTAAGCAACAGAACGGATAAACAAGAGGACGGCGTGAACTTTGACAAAGAGACAGTTGGCTGGACTGAAAAAATATTTGACGTGGCATTGAGGTAATTAATGGCACTACGTAACTGTGACTGAATGGACAGCGTGAAAGGAAACATATTCTACAGCGGACCTTTCCTCCCAGACAGGAACAGCCGTAACTACGTGTAAAACAACTGTCCGTAAGGAACGAACATATGTTTTCAGGGGGAAAAGTCCTCTTTTGATGTCCAGCGATAGTGGGCGTGATCACAGTACTTCTGTGAGAGACCGCGTGTATCAGGGAGGATCAAAAGCAGCTTAGTCGCTTTGTTTGAAAGGAGCTAAGTAATGGGTATGACTGACAGGTGTTTGTCCAACCCTTCATGACATTGAGATGAGGTACAGAGAATAGTGGGGCGGAGCTTGAGAAATCTTACGTAAAATAACAGCAAATAGACGATTGACTATGCCCAAGGTTCCCAGAGTTCCTAGCGAGATGGGCAGGGCTTACTGTGAAACAAAAATGGTTGCACAGACTTTCTGGGGAGCCATAACTTTTAGAGACTTTGACAGACATCATGGGAAATGTAGAGTAAAAGAGTTTATGACAGAGTTTGGGAAGGGCAGCGGGACATAGATAAACATACAGAAATCTTTCATTATGGGTATAGGCAGGTGGAAGAACAAAGTGGACTTTTCCTCAGCTCTAACACCGGTCACCAACTTAAAACTATACAGGATAACATATCCATGCAACCCAAATAAAACACACAAACCAACAAGGCGGTACCTAGCCACAAAGATAACAGACATGCTGCAGAGATACAAATATAGACTAATACAAACCAACATGGCAGAACCTAGTCACAAAGATAACAGACATGCTGCAGAGATATAAATAGAGAACACACAAACCAACATGGCAGAACCTAGTCACAAAGATAACAGGCATGCTACAGAGGTACAAACACAAAACATCAACAATTTTTGGCCGGAGCATCATAGTAAACACATACATCACCCCCAAATTGATTTACACAGCCACAGTTTTCGACCCACCGCAATCAACAATCAAAGAGATAAACAAACTGATCAGAACTTTTGTATTTGGCCCTACAATAAACAGCAAACAACAAAAAACACTGATACGGCACAAAAGACAAGAAGGGATCTCACTACCGGACATACACACAAAAATAAAAGCTCTCAGAAAAAATCATATAAGTCGCATCATCAAACAACCAGACAACCACACCTTTGCACACTACTACAAGGGGCTGAGATGAACCAGATTCAGAAAACTTGACAATTCATTGACTCACCATTTCGGCACCACTCCCACATATTACCAAGCATGTCTACAGGTCATCCAAGGAAATTACAGTTTATTACACCAAGGGACAAACAACATCGACAAAAACCTAATTAAACAACAGGCACCTCCACTACATCTCAGAATCAAGAGAGGCCAAAAGTACTTTCTCACAGACTACATCAGCACTTTCACAAACCACACATAGCCCCTAGCTAGGGAGGTCACGTACAAACTTATATAACATGACACCCATCACAGCCAGGGAGGTCACATACAAACTTATATAACATGACACCCATCACAGCGAGGGAGGTCACATACATACTTATATATAACATGACACCCATCACAGTGAGGGAGGACACATACATACTTATATATAACATGACACCCATGACAGTGAGAGGGGTCAGATACAGACTTATATATAACATGACACCCATCACAGCGAGGGAGGTCACGTACAGACTTATATATAACACGACACCCATCACAGCGAGGGAGGTCACATACATACTTATATATAACATGACACACTTCACAGCGAGGGAGGTCACATACAGACTTATATATAACATGACACCCATCACAGCGAGGGAGGTCACATACAAACTTATATATAACATGACACGCATCACAGCCAGAGAGGTCACATACAGACTTATATATAACATGACACCCATCACAGCGAGGGAGGTCACATACAGACTTATATATAACACGACACCCATCACAGCGAGGGAGGTCACATACATACTTATATATAACATGACACACTTCACAGCGAGGGAGGTCACGTACAGACTTATATATAACACGGCACCCATCACAGCGAGGGAGGTCACATACATACTTATATATAACATGACACCCATCACAGCGAGGGAGGTCACATACAGACTTATATATAACACGACACCCATCACAGCGAGGGAGGTCACATACAGACTTATATATAACATGACACCTATCAAAGCGAGGGAGGTCACACACAGACTTATATATAACATGGCACACTTCACAGCGAGGGAGGTCACATACAGACTTATATATAACACGACACCCATCACAGCCAGGGAGGTCACATACAGACTTACATATAACTAGGCACCCATCACAGCGAGGGAGGTCACATACAGACTTATATATAACACGACACCCATCACAGCGAGGGAGGTCACATACAGACTTATATATAACACGACACCCATCACAGCGAGGGAGGTCACATACAGACTTATATATAACATGACACCTATCACATTGAGGGGGCCACATACAAACTTATATATAACACGACACCCATCACAGTGAGGGAGGTCACATACAGACTTATATATAACATGACATCCATCACAGCGAGGGAGGTCACATACACACTTATATATAACATGACACCCATCACAGCGAGGGAGGTCACATACAGACTTATTTATAACACGACACCCATCACAGCGAGGGAGGTCACATACAGACTTATATATAACACGACACCCATCACAGCGAGGGAGGTCACATACAGACTTATATATAACATGACACCTGTCACAGCGAGGGAGGTCACACACAGACCTATATATAACACAACACCCATCACAGCGAGGGAGGTCACATACAGACTTATATATAACACAACACCCATCACATTGAGGGGGCCACATACAAACTTATATATAACATGACACACTTCACAGCCAGGGAGGTCACATACAGACTTACATATAACTAGGCACCCATCACAGCGAGGGAGGTCACATACAGATTTATTTATAACACGACACCCATCACAGCGAGGGAGGTCACATACAGACTTATATATAACACAACACCCATCACAGCGAGGGAGGTCACATACAGACTTATATATAACATGACACACTTCACAGCGAGGGAGGTCACATACAGACTTATATATAACACGACACCCATCACATCGAGGGGGCCACATACAAACTTATATATAACATGACACCCATCACAGCGAGGGAGGTCACATACACACTTTTATATATAACATGACATCCATCACAGCGAGGGAGGTCACTTACAGACTTATATATAACTAGGCACCCATCACAGCGAGGGAGGTCACATACAGACTTATATATAACACAACACCCATCACAGCGAGGGAGGTCACATACAGACTTATATATAACATGACATCCATCACGGCGAGGGAGGTCACATACAGACTTATATATAACATGACACCCATCACAGCGAGGGAGGTCACATACAGACTTACATATAACACAACACCCATCACATCGAGGGAGGTCACATACAGACTTACATATAACATGACACCCATCACAGTGAGACCAACCCACAGATTCAGACGGACACCTTGATGCCCCCTCTGCAGATAAAACATTCCAGAAACAGAAGAGCACCTATTCTATAGGTGCAGTACAATCATACCGGCTAGAAGGGCACCTATTCTATAGGTGCAGTACAATCATACCGGCTAGAAGAGCACCTATGCTATAGGTGCAGTACAATCATAACGGCTAGAAGGGCACTATAACACACACTAAAATCACACACCACACAAAAAGTCGACACATACAGATCTATTATGCACAACACACTGCCAAAAACAACAACACAAGATCTCTTTACAAAATTACTTATACTACTATCAGAATACAGACATATAATATGGACCTGCAGGAATGAGGCTATGTAAGAATGTAAGAATTTTAATTCCCATTTTTTCCTACACATTTTTAATGAAAGATCCATCATAAGAAAAATAAGTTTACTATTGGGAATAAATAAACAATAAAAACGTGCATTATTTTTGTAAACGTTGCGTGTGGAACTAAAATAAACAAGTTATACTGTTAAGAAAGAATGTATGGGAACGAAAGAGATAAATATGAAATGTTCTTTCTTCTTTGAAATGTTACGGATGGAATGTGAGAGATGTTATTTCATTGTTTTCATGAAAACACATATGTTATGCACTGTAATATTGAATTTAAAGATACAATCATCATCATCATCATCAAGTACATGGCCTACTGACGTAGGTGATCATGTCTCTCCATAACTTTAGATCTCGACAATTCTATATCATTTCTGTTGTTGACGTTCTGCCAAGCCATTCTCTTAAGCTGTCTAGTATTTTCTCTCTTTGCCTCCCTTTATCTCTTCGTCCCTCAATTTTCCCAGTTGTTTCAATATATTACAGTTGTTCTCTTCTCATTACATGGCCAAAAAATGATGTTTGTTTCTTCTTAATATTGAAAATTAGCTCTCTTTTTGCTTTGACCTCTTTCAGAACATTTTCATTACTCTTCTTAGCTGTCCATGGTATTCTCAACATTCTTCTGTAAAACCACATTTCTACAGACTCCAGTGATTTTTTTGTCTGTTGTCCAATTGTCCGTGATTCACATCCATATGTTTAGACTGGCTCTACATAACATTTAAGAACTCCTTTTCTTGTTTCTATTGTCAAAAATGGATTGCATAGTATCTTCCTCATTTACTGGAAAGCTGCTTTTGCCTGAGCCATTCTGCATCTCACCTCTTGTGTACATCTTCCGTCTGAGGTTAACAAAGTTCCCAAATATTTAAATTTAAATTCATTTACCTGTTTTAATATTGTTCCTCTTGTCTTTATTTTGCATTGAGGTGATGTCTTTTTCTTTGTTGTTACCATTACTTCTGTCTTTTTGCTATTAAGGCTGAGTCCTTTATTTTTGCTTTCTTTCACTATAATGTCCAACATTTCTTGTAACTCATTTTCACTCTTAGCGATACAGTAAGCAGTTATATATTTAAAATAAAAGAGTTTAGGACGGTTTCAGACGATCTTGTTTATAACTTGTGTGAAAGTAGTTGTCTTGTAACAGAATGTTCATGGAGTTAGAACAAAGTTAAAAGTGAGAAGAGACTTTCAGAAGAAATGGAAAATGAAAGACAAGTTCTAAGTATTAGAGATTTTACACATTTACTACGAATATTCGAGTTCTATAGGTAGTGCGTTAAATAATAAACACTCAGTCAGTAGTTAGAAGTTATTTAACAGAAAACTAGATATAGGATCACATCGTTAGATGCATCAACATCGTCGCTAGACGGACTAACATAGTTATAATGTCCATGATATATGTATATATCATCATAATGCAGTGTCGTCTCCGCATCGAAGGTTGGCTACCATGGAGGCGCCATTCCGATCTGTCTCTTGCTTTGATGGTGCAGGTTGTCATAGGCTGACTTGTCCATTTTTTTATGCTACTCGTCCATGTTAGTTTTAGTCTGCCTCTTTTACCTTGTATTTTCCCTTCCTAGATTACTTTTAGTAGGCTGCTGTGTCTTTTAACATGCTCCAAAAATCTTATTTGTCTTGTTTGAATTGTATTTAGTAGTTCTCTTTTCATTTTTATTTTTTTTTAAAGATTTCGTTTGTTTTCTTTTCTTTCCATCCAATTCTTCCTATGCTTCTATAAATCCACATTTCAAAGGCGTCAATTTTATGTTCTGTTTTCTTGTCCATCTTTATGCACCATGCAGGAATGTTGAGAAGATATAACACGTTGCTGTTCTTAGTTTTAGCCCTGTGTTATTTGCTTTAATGTTAGTTTATATTTATTTTCGTAATAGGATAACAGGCAAGAAAATCACTGGAGGCTGTAGAAATGTAGTTTTACAGAAGACTTTTGTTGACCATGTAATGAGAAGGGAACAGCTGGAATATATTGCGACAACTGGGAAAATTGAGGGACGAAGAGGGAAAGCGACGAGGAAAGATACCAGACAGCTTAAGGGAATGGTTTGGCAGAAGGTGAACAACAGACATGATAAATGTGGAGATCAAAAGTTGTAGAGAGACATGATCACCTACGCCAGCAGGCATGGTACTTGATGATGACGATGACAATTTTTCATGTTATTAATATTACTTTTTGTCATTCCTATTCTTTTGTTTATTTCAGTTGTACATTTTCCATCATTGGTTATAGTATGTCCAAGGTAGCTGTAGTTCTGAACTGTCTCCAGGTCTATTTCTTCAACTTTGATATCCACTTGTAGGTTTTGAGTATTATTTTTGTTTATGATCATAGTTTTTGGATATTCATATCTAGTCCATATTTTTACTTGTTATGTTTAATTCATTAAATAATTGTAGTAGATCTTTAGGATTTTCTGCTAGTTTTCATCAGCATATCGTACCTTATTGATTATCGTTCCATTAAATATACATATATTGCAGTGATGCTTGATTTATCGCTTCTAGCCTTATAGTCAGAACAACAACCTTGTGATTTATGTATTGTAATAAAGAACTGTGAGTTGATCCACTCATTTGATGTGATATATGAGATCTGATGTGATCTCTCACTTCCTGGACTACCTTTTGTTTTCACCTTCAAAATCAACAATGAGGAATTGTTATTATATTTATTATTGTTATTAGCATTATTATTATTATTATTATACAAAGAAATGAGAAGAACACCGGGGCACCTATTATTTAAAAGCCTATTTTAAATGTCTCGGGGCTTCCGGTCAATTTGCCTCCTTAAATTGGGGTCGCGTCTCGAAATAGGTTGGGAACCGCTGTTTTAGTTGGTCCAGTCTCAGGCAGCTGTGAGAGACAGAGGTAGAGAGGAATAGAGAAGGAGGAAGAGAGGAATAGAGAAGGGGGAAGAGAGGAATAGAGAAGGAGGAAGAGAGGAATAGAGAAGGAGGAAGAGAGGAATAGAGAAGGAGGAAGAGAGGAATAGAGAAGGGGGAAGAGAGGAATAGGGAAGGAGGAAGAGAGGAATAGAGAAGGGGAAGAGAGGAATAGAGAAGGGGGAAGAGAGGAATAGAGAAGGGGGAAGAGAGGAATAGAGAAGGAGGAAGAGAGGAATAGAGAAGGAGGAAGAGAGGAATAGAGAAGGGGGAAGAGAGGAATAGGGAAGGAGGAAGAGAGGAATAGAGAAGGGGGAAGAGAGGAATAGAGAAGGGGGAAGAGAGGAATAGAGAAGGAGGAAGAGAGGAATAGAGAAGGAGGAAGAGAGGAATAGAGAAGGAGGAAGAGAGGAATCGAGAAGGGGGAAGAGAGGAATAGAGAAGGAGGAAGAGAGGAATAGAGAAGGGGGAAGAGAGGAATAGAGAAGGAGGAAGAGAGGAATAGAGAAGGAGGAAGAGAGGAATAGGGAAGAAGGAAGAGAGGAATAGAGAAGGAGGAAGAGAGGAATAGAGAAGGAGGAAGAGAGGAATAGAGAAGGAGGAAGAGAGGAATAGGGAAGGGGGAAGAGAGGAATAGAGAAGGAGGAAGAGAGGAATAGAGAAGGGGGAAGAGAGGAATAGAGAAGGAGGAAGAGAGGAATAGAGAAGGAGGAAGAGAGGAATAGGGAAGGAGGAAGAGAGGAATAGAGAAGGAGGAAGAGAGGAATAGAGAAGGAGGAAGAGAGGAATAGAGAAAGGGGAAGAGAGGAATAGAGAAGGAGGAAGAGAGGAATAGAGAAGGGGGAAGAGAGGAATAGAGAAGGAGGAAGAGAGGAATAGAGAAGAAGGAAGAGATGAACAGAGAAGGAGGAAGAGAGAAGGAGGAAGAGAGGAATAGAGAAGGAGGAAGAGAGGAATAGAGAAGGAGGAAGAGAGGAATAGAGAAGGAGGAAGAGAGGAATAGAGAAGGGGGAAGAGAGGAATAGAGAAGGAGGAAGAGAGGAATAGAGAAGGAGGAAGAGAGGAATAGAGAAGAAGGAAGAGATGAACAGAGAAGGAGGAAGAGAGAAATAGAGAAGGGGAAGAGAGGAATAGAGAAGGAGGAAGAGAGGAATAGAGAAGAAGGAAGAGATGAACAGAGAAGGTGGAAGAGAGAAGGAGGAAGAGAGAAGGTGGAGGAGAAACGGGGATGAAGATTTAGTTGGATGTTTGAAGACAGCCGTGTTTCACCTTCAAATGCGAGAGGGAGAGAGAGAGAGAAAGAGCGACGGAACGAAGAACAGGGGAAGAAGATAAAGAGAATGAGGGTGAGGAAAAAAGAGGAAGAGGAAAAGACTCCGAAAAATAATGAGAAGGAAGAGATAAAGAATAAGAAACAGAAAGGGGAGAGTGAGGAGAATTATCAGAAAGAGAAAAGAAGGAAGAAAGATGGGAGAGTGAGGAGCATTAACAGAAAGAGAAAGGAAGGGGAGAAGGAAGAACAACACGCAGAGGAGACGGAAGAGGAGATGTAAAATAAGAAAGAAGGAAGAGTAGCAGAAAGAGACGTTAAATAAAAAGTAAAGAAGATGAACAGAATGGGAAGGGGAAGAAACAGTAAACGTAGAAGAGGAAAGAATAGAAAGAAGAGAAGTATATGAAGATGAAGACAGGTATTAGATTAGTACTTTCTCATGGAGGTTGTGTGTCGTAAATAATCAGCATTGTCTGAATACGATTTCTTATACAAGAGTAGCACTAATTTCAGTTGTGGTGTATAAATGACAGAAAAAAAGCCATAATCAGCAGGAAATAAATCAATTAGTTTTACATCATAAATATAGTGTATAAGTGGGTGTAACCATGCCAGTCACAAACTAATTTTAGCAGATTTTTACGACATTCCAACTTTTGTAGCCTATTACGACATCCAGCTAGGAAATCATGACCACGTTGATGTAATCGCATTTAGACCTATTTTTGATCAATGACGAAATAGCCCTCTTGCCGTAAATACGTCATTCTCATATCGTTATTTTTCAGCTGAAAATGTGTAGCAGACACATCATTTGATACTTAGTGCATTTTTTTTTACTGCAACTTAAAAAAAAAAATAATTGTTTGACTACAGAAATACATGTGCACTTCCGTGATGAATATGCAATCTGCTTTACGTATTCTCGTGTAACATGTTATACCGTCACCCCATGCCCGCATTAATAACCTGTCAAAGAATAAAGTGCAAATTCCAAAGGAGTAACGGAACGAGGCAAACTACACTTGAATTGCACGGAGGAAATACCCAGTTAAATCGAGCCACAGTAAGCAACTAAACGGCATCTAGGAAAGGGGGAGTACAAAGTAGGGGAGGCAGAGGCAGACCTAGATTAAAGTGGACTAATAACATCAAAAGGTCGACAGGTTAACATCATCATCGTGCGGTCGATTCCTGATCTGAAGGGTTCTGGAGTTTTCATTTATACGGAATTTTCACCATTTCTGGAATCTGCCGTTCTGGTGTTTCCATTTATACGGCATTTTTCCCATTTCTGGAATCTGCCGTTCTGGTGTTTCCATTTATACGGCATTTTTCCCATTTCTGGAGTCTGCCGTTCTGGTGTTTCCATTTATACGGCATTTTTCCCATTTCTGGAATCTGCCGTTCTGGTGTTTCCATTTATACGGCATTTTTCCCATTTCTGGAGTCTGCCCTTCTGGTGTTTCCATTTATACGGCATTTTTCCCATTTCTGGAGTCTGCCGTTCTGGTGTTTCCATTTATACGGCATTTTTCCCATTTCTGGAGCCTGGCGAGGGTACTTATAGAACCGGAGAATAAAGACCGCTTGTCCAGTGCTGTCGTTGCGAGGTGTTCTAGTCTGAGTTGTTAGTCCACTCCTGACAGAATGTTAAAAAAAACTGCTGGCTGTGTATCATACCCGAGTTCATCTGGTTCAGGTCCAGTTTCTAACTTTGGTCAATTTGTTTTCGAACCAACAAAACTCCGGGGTTCACCTAGCCTCCGTTGTTTTCTTTGCTCTCCATTCTTGTCTCAATATTCTTCCACAAAATCACATCTCTTCAGCCTCCAACGATTTCCTTCTCTGTTGTTGTAATGTCCAGAGTTATTTTTTTCTGTTCGTGATGAAATATAAACTAAAATACCTGTACACTACGCGGTGACTGCCACATGTATTCCCATACGTCATTATAGTATACAGCGTTATCAGAAAATATAGTAAAACGTTGTTGATTCTTTTATAATTTTTTTAGTAGGTTCGTGTTTATAGCCAGTGAGCTACTGGAACCAGGACTTTTTTTCAGCAGAAACTGTCCAGAACGCGTTCCGGTAAACTTTCAGATTTTTTTTTCCCACTTGTCCTTATTGTGCATTGCGGTGATGTCTTTTTCTTTGTTGTTACCGTTACTTCTGTCTTTTTGCTATTAAGGCTGAGTTTTTGTTTTTGCTTGTCTTCACTATAATGTCCAACATTTCTTGTAACTTATTTTCACTTTTAGCGATTAAGACTGTATCATCAGCATACCTTAGACTATTTATATTATGACCTCCAATTGTTATATCAGGCATGTCCCTTATGGATCTTAAATAATCTCACTATAGTATTAAATATAACTTAATATAACAGAACATAATATAGCGTAACATTACATTCTTCTTCTTCTACCTTTCAGCTCCCTGTGGAGCATAGGTCTTCAACAAACACTTTCCAAGCCGTTCTATTTCTTGCTATTTTTTTAAGATCATTACATGTCTTCCCATCTCTGCTTCTGTCTGTCTTCTCCTAGAATTCCTTGGTCTTTCTCTTTGTCTTTTTCCCTGTGGATTCCAAAAAAAGGACCTGTTGTATAATACTCTCAGTTGGCTTCCGTAGTGTGTGTCCTATCCATCGCCATCGTTTTCGCTGCATCTCTTTATCCACTGGTATTTGACTGGTACATTCCCATAATTCTATGTTAATCATTTTGTCCTGCCATTTCCCATCTTTTCATTCTGCGTAAGCATCCATTAATGAAAGTTTGTATCTTCATGACTGTCATTTTTGTTGTTCTCCATGTTTCACAGCCATATAATAAGACTGACTAAACACTGGAGTTGAAATTTTGTATGTTATTATTGAACCTAATTTCTTTGGACGTCTATACGTTTCCCAGTGCAACAAATGGCCCTCTTGCTTGTGATTTCATTGACACAACATAATAGCACTAGATAAACATTTATTCGACAGCTTTCACCAGCGCCTCAGATACAGCTGTTTGCCTTTAATACTTTAGTTGTTTTGCGGTTTTGTGTTGTTCCAAGATAACATAATGCACATAAAAGTAACAAGTAAACAGCCCCGTCACGTCAAGGGGCGTATAGGGAATATGGTGTTAGTGACCATACATTTTACAGACTTTCAGCACATGATTTTTGGGGTAATGTGGTCGGTATTACGCCCGTGCCGCTTTACTTTCCTTGAAAAAAAAATCCCGTACCCATTTAAGGCTGGGTGAATTCGGAGGCCGTCAGTTGGGATCGAACCCTATCTCTTGTCCTTTGTAATCCAGTTCATTAACCACTGAGCTATCGCGGCTGCTACATAATGAACATACTTCTATTATATACTCAAAGTGATTACAAGAAGGTGTCTATTACAATAAAAAAAGAAAAGAGAGAAAAACTTTTGTTCTTAATAAATGCATCCGCCGAAACTCTCAGATTGTCCAATCATTAAACGTTTAGATACAAGCATGACTCAACTAAAATATTAGCAACTATTTACAATACAAGCATGACTCAACTAAAATATTAGCAACTATTTACAATACAAGTATGACTCAACTAAAATATTAGCAACTAATTTACAATACAAGCATGACTCAACTAAAATATTAGCAACTATTTACAATACAAGCATGACTCAACTAAAATATTAGCAGCTATTTACTTTACAAGCATGACTCAACTAAAATATTAGCAGCTTTAGCTAAACAAAACTTACATTGCGCGTGTCATTCACACAATAAAACCACTTCCATTCAAATATCAATTTTAAGAGTGAAGGGAATGTAGTAAGCTCAGGACATCATCATCATCCATAAACACAGTCAAGTTGCCAAGATTACAGCTCAAATATCACATTGATATAAAAACAGATAATTGTGTTGAGGGCTGGTATATTACGATCTCCTAGATGTTGTTCAAGATGAGTCACAGAGTTGGGTCAAGTTTTTGTTCAAGACGAGTCACAGAGTTGGGTCAAGTTTTTGTTCAAGACGAGTCACAGAGTTGGGTCAAGTTTTTGTTCAAGACGAGTCACAGAGTTGGGTCAAGTTTTTGTTCAAGACGAGTCACAGAGTTCGGTCAAGTTTTTGTTCAAGACGAGTCACAGAGTTCGGTCAAGTTTTTGTTCAAGACGAGTCACAGAGTTCGGTCAAGTTTTTGTTCAAGACGAGTGACAGAGTTCGGTCAAGTTTTTGTTCAAGACGAGTCACAGAGTTCGGTCAAGTTTTTGTTCAAGACGAGTCACAGAGTTCGGTCAAGTTTTTGTTCAAGACGAGTCACAGAGTTCGGTCAAGTTTTTGTTCAAGACGAGTCACAGAGTTCGGTCAAGTTTTTGTTCAAGACGAGTCACAGAGTTCGGTCAAGTTTTTGTTCAAGACGAGTGACAGAGTTCGGTCAAGTTTTTCTTAGAAGAAAAAGGTAAAGTAAAGGTAAAGTACGAGACTTGAACCGGTGTCTTAGCACGCGAGTTTACACCCATATGTGCTCGGCCGGCTATCCAGAAATGTTCGGATATTTCTGTATAGTGTCGCCTCAAGCATCGAAACTCAGATGCGAAGCGACATTCCTCACCTTCCCAGGATAATACCCTGGTACCCATTTCTGCCAACGGCTGGGTCGACCGTGGGGGTATGTTTTTTACCAACCACGAGTACAATTCACACTACTCCCAGCGGGAATCGAACACGGGTTGTCCGAACGTCGGTAGTCAAGTCGAGTCGTTTTCCCAACTAGGCTACCGAGGCCTCCATCCTTATATATTTTTGAGTTATGGTTTGTTGTTCCAGCTGAAGGCCTACTTGGCCGAAACGTCGCACTTTTGTTTTGTTTCTCACCTACGTAAAGCTGTTATCAAAACCAGTTTTTCCTTCTTTTAAAAAAAAATTTCTTCATTCATAATCTCAAGGACATTTGATTTACTATCTTTATCTGATCGTAGTCGTTTCACTCATGAGAACCGTTTTGGTTTTTGGTTGCCAGTTTTGGTTTTTCGATCCCGAGTGGGATTGGTTCTTCCACAATTTTTTTCTCTACCATTTCCACTATACATTTCCTTCTACGGATCTTCACTTCAACATTGGAAAGTGAGTGGCCGGACTGATAATAATGCGCCGAGCTTCAAACCAGAAGATCGCGGGTTTGAATCCTGGTAAAGTCAAACGTTTTTTTTTTCTATCGAGGGTGAAATAACAATTCCGACTCAAACACTCAGTGGCGGTAGTTCAGTGACTAGTGAATTCGTCAGCAGCGGTAGTTTAGTGACTAGGAAATTAGTCAGTAGCGGTAATTCAGTGACTAGTGAATTAGTCAGTAGTGGTAATTCAGTGACTAGTGAATTAGTCAACCGTGGCAGTGCAGCAACTAGTGAATTAGTCAGCAGCGGTAATTCAGTGACTAGTGAATTCGTCAGCAGCTGTAGTTCAGTGATTAGTGAATTAGTCAGCAGCGGTAGTTCAGTGACTAGTGAATTAGTCAGCCGTGGTAGTTCCGTGACTAGTGAATTGGTCAGCCTTGGCAATTCAGCGACTAGTGAATTGGTCTGCCGTGGTAGTTCAGTGACTATTTAATTAGTCAGCAGCAGTACTTCAATGACTAGTGAATTAGTCAGCAGCGGTAGTTCAGTCACTAGTGAATTAGTCAGCAGCGGTAGTTCAGTGACTAGTGAATTAGTCAGCAGCGGTAGTTCAGTGACTAGTGAATTAGTCCGTAGCGGTAGTTCAGTGACTAGTGAATTAGTCCGTAGCGGTAGTTCAGTCACTAGTGAATTAGTCAGCAGCGGTAGTTCAATGACTAGTGAATTAGTCAGCAGCGGTAGTTCAGTCACTAGTGAATTAGTCAGCAGCGGTAGTTCAGTGACTAGTGAATTAGTCAGCAGCGGTAGTTCAGTGACTAGTGAATTAGTCAGCAGCGGTAGTTCAGTGACTAGTGAATTAGTCCGTAGCGGTAGTTCAGTGACGAGTGGATTACCCAGTAGCGGTAATTCAGTGATTAGGGAATTGATCAGAAGCGGCAGTTCACTGACTAGTGAATTGATCAGAAGCGGCAGTTCACTGACTAGTGAATTGATCAGAAGCGGCTGTTCACTGACTAGTGAATTGATCAGAAGCGGCAGTTCACTGACTAGTGAATTGATCAGAAGCGGCAGTTAAGTGACTAGTGAATTAGTCAGCAGCTGTAGTTCAGTGACTAGTGAATTCGTCAGCAGCTGTAGTTCAGTGATTAGTGAATTAGTCAGCCGTGGTAGTTCAGTGACTAGTGAGTTAGTCAGCAGCGGTAGTTTAGTGACTAGTAATTTAGTCAGCCTTGGTAGTTCCGTGACTAGTGAATTGGTCAGTAGTTGTAGTTCAGTGACTAGTGAATTGGTCAGTAGTTGTAGTTCAGCGACTAGTGAATTGGTCAGTAGTTGTAGTTCAGCGACTAGTGAATTGGTCTGTTGATGGCAAGAAGTTACATTCAACCTCGTGTGATTGTTTCTAAATTCACCCAGTCCTTAAGAGGTACCTACAATCTTTTCTACAACGAAAGTACAACACAGGCGTAGTGATATCCATATTTTGAAATGTATCGCTAGTCGAAAAGTATGGATATTACCATACCATTCTATATGTGCCACGCCCATAGTGTGACGTGGCTCCTTTCGGCACGAGAGCATTTTAAGGAAAAGAATAAAAAAACTATGCAATGAATCGAAATGTTCAAAAAGGCATACGCTGATGAAAGTAATCCGCTCATTAATGACTATACGATATGATAATAAGAGACTGATGATAGTGATAAAGTAGGGCTAGAACTAATATATCAGACTTAGGTTGAAGTGAGCGCCTGTGTCATAAATTTATCGGAAGCTGATGTGAGGATCACGTGACACACACGCCCAGAGGCGTAACTGGCCATGTCAGTTGGGCTGATGCTATGTAATTCACATAACAATATAATGCGAGGTGATATCAAATCCAGTACTAGTGCTGTTTTAATACAGTCCCCTTCCCCTACCTAAAGAAATTACAATTTATAAATTGCAAAACCAAAAAGAAACCAACAAATGGAATGGAAACTTGTGATTTGATGTAAATCTATGTTTTATTTACATGATCTAATTTTGAGGGGTCTTTGATACGTGTGGTTTTTGTTGGATATAGAGGGTGTTGATCTATTCAGGAGTCGGTGTCGGTTAAGTGTGGGTTTTGTAGAGAATAGAGGTATAGATTTGTTGAGGCGTATTTGAGGGTTCAGTGTGGTTTTTTTTTTAGAGAATAGAGGTATAGATTTGTTGTGGAGTGTTTGAAGGTTAAGTGTGGGTTTTGTAGAGAATAGAGGTATAGATTTGTTATGGAGTGTTTGAAGGTTAAAAGTGGGTTTTGTAGAGAATAGAGGTATAGATTTGTTGTGGAGTGTTTGAAGGTTAAGTGTGGGTTTTGTAGAGAATAGAGGTATAGATTTGTTGAGGAGTGTTTGAAGGTTAAGTGTGGGTTTTGTAGAGAACAGAGGTATAGATTTGTTGTGGAGTGTTTGAAGGTTAAGTGTGGGTTTTGTAGATAATAGAGGTATAGATTTGTTGTGGAGTGTTTGAAGGTTACAAGTGGGTTTTGTAGAGAATAGAGGTATATACTTGTTGAGGAGCATTTGAAGGTTAAGTGTGGGTTTTGTAGAGAATAGAGGTATAGACTTGTTGAGGAGCATTTGAAGGTTAAGTGTGGCTTTGCAGAGAATAAAGGTATAGATTTGTTGTGGAGTGTTTGAAGGTTAAGTGTTGGTTTTGTAGAGAATAGAGGTATAGATTTGTTGAGGAGTATTTGAGGGTTAAGTGTGGATTTTGTAAAGAATAGAGGTATAGATTTGTTCAGGAATATTTGAGGGTTAAGTGTGGGTTTTGTAGAGAATAGAGGTATAGATTTGTTGAGGATTATCTGAGGGTTAAGTGTCGTTTTTTTAAAGAATAGAGGTATGGATCTATTGAGGTGTACTTGTTAGATGTGTTTGGTTCTTGTGGCGAGTAGTATGTGTAGATCTATTGAGAAGTCTTTGTGGATTATTTGTTTGGATTGTTGCATGTTCGATGAGTTCATTCTTTGACTAACTTTGCTTGTCTCTACAGTTTGATTGATTGTTAAGTTGCTATTTGGATACCTATTTGGTCGAGTCATTTTCCTGCATGATAAGAGTTATTATTGTTATTGGCTATGGAAGGCCTCGGTCTCACAGCAAACGAATTAAAATCCATAATTGCTCAACCGCCCGTGCCAGTGGAATCATCCGAATTACTAACTCATCTCCCAAACAAAAAAAGATGATAAGAGTATTTCAAAATAGCGAGATCTATACCATGCATATCTGCTATTTGAAGTTATCTCAAGATTTTGGGACTTGTCATTGATAAATGTATCTGGATAATAAGACGAGACAATGTACGGAGCTAGAGAATGCATAGGCCGTTATTGTCTTCTACAAGTTACAATTAATTTAACTCGGTCTTCTTGTTTTTATTATTTTTCCCTTCCATATTTGCTTTTCAGCGTGGAGGGGAGATGCAATTTGAGGTCTATTGCTCTTCTGTTGGCCTCTCCTGCTGTTACGTTCGTGTTTCTAAGATTCCGTCAATCCATCTTTTTCGTTGTCGGCATCTGGGTACTGTGTTCTCGTAACGTTTTTTAAAGGCTCGTTGTTTTGTGTTTTAATCTTTCTGTCTATGGCCAAACCATTTTGTCTGTTGTTTCCTTATGTACTCAATGGCGGGAATTATTCCTGATTTTTTTTCTCAGTTCTTCATTTCTGATCTTATCTCTCAGGATGTTTCCTGTCATTTGTCTAACACATTTCATCTCGGTAGTGATTATTTAAAAAAAAAAAAAAAGATATTACTGTTGTGTGGGAGATCTGACTAGAGAAAGAAATTCCTTCAGACGGGCTGTGGTGAATGTAACGTTCTGTGGGAGATCTGGCTAGGGACAGATTATTTCAGACGGGCTGTGGTGAATGCAACGTTGTGTGGGAGATCTTGCAAGAGACATATTATTTCAGACGAGCTATGGTGAATGTAACGTTCTGTGGGAGATCTTGCAAGAGACAGATTATTTTAGACGCGCTATGGTGAATGTAACGTTCTGTGAGAGATCTTGCAAGAGACAGATTATTTTAGACGCGCTATGGTGAATGTAACGTTCTGTGAGAGATCTTGCAAGAGACAGATTATTTCAGACGGGCTATGGTGAATGTAACGTTCCGTGGGAGATCTTGCAAGAGACAGACTATTTCAGACGGGCTTATGGTGAATGTAACGTTCCGTGGGAGATCTTGCAAGAGACAGATTATTTCATACGGGCTATGGTGAATGCAACGTTCCGTGGGAGATCTGGCTAGAGACAGTTTCTTTCAGACAGGTTGCGATGAATGTACCGTTCTACAAAGGGACGTTCTATCTGATGATGATATATTTATCAGTATCAAGTACTTGTTCATATACACTCAAATACACATTTATTTCCATTAAGTGCTTTGCTCCGTTGGCGTAGGTGATCACGTTGCTCCACAACTTTCTATATCTATAGTACCGTATCACTTCTGTTACCGACTATCTTCTTTCCCGTTCTCAAAAACTTTCTCATATCTTTTCTTTGTGTCTCCCCGTGACTCTCTTTCTCTTGATTTCCAAGATATCTGTTCATTTCAGTGGGCCACACATTTATGATTTTTCTTCAATTGTTATAATAAGCTTGATTTTCCTCTGCCCTTTTTTTAAAGCCTTCGTGACCTTCTTCTTGTTCTTTTTCTCCCCCCCCCTCATCCTCCACCTCCTCCCCCACCCTCTTCTCCTTCACCATCTTCTCCTCCACCTTCTCCTCCACCTTCTCCTCCACCTCCTCCTTCACCTCCTCCTTCACCACTTTCTTCTTCAACTTCTCCTCCACCTTCTCCCCTACTTCCTCCTCCACATTCTCCCCATACTTCACCTTCTCTTCCACCTCCTCCTTCACCTCCTTCTCCTCCTCCACCTTCTTCTCCTCTTCTCTTCTTTCACCTCCTCCTCCACCTTCTCCTCCTTGTCCTCATCCACCTTCTCCTCCTCTTCCTTCACCTCTTCTTTCACTTCCTCCTTCTCCACCTCCTCCTCTTCCTCATTTTCCTTCTCCACCTTCTCCTCCACCTTCTCCTCCACCTTCTCCTCCACCTTCTCCTCCTTCAGCTTCTCATCCTCCACCTTCTCCTCCTTCTGCTCCTCCACCTTCTCCTCCACATTCTACTCCTTAACTTCTTCTCCTCCACGTCCGCCTCCTTGCCCTCCACCTCATTCTCCTCCTCCTTCATCACCTCATTCTCCTCCACCACCTAATTCTAATCATCCCTCACCACCTTCTCCTCTTCCACCTCCTTCACCACCTTTTCCTCCTTCACCACCACCTTCTCCTTTACCTTCTCCTCCTCCACCTCTTCCAACTCCTTCACCTCCTTCTCCTCCACCTTCTCATCCACCACCTAATTCTCCTCATCCCTTACCACCTTCTCCTCCTCCACCTCTTCCAACTCCTTCACCATCTTCTCCTCCACCTTCTGCTCCTCCTCTTCACCTCCTTCTTCAACTTCTCCTCCACCTTCTTCCCTACCTCCTCCTACTCCACATTCTCCCCATCCTCCAACTTCTCCACCTCCTCCTTCACCTCCTTCCTCTTCCTTCACCTCTATTTCACTTCCTCCTCCACCTTCTCCTCCTCATCCTCGTTCTCCTTCTCCTCCTTCTTCTCCTCCACCTACTCCTGCACATTCTACTCCTTAACCTTCTACTCCTCCACGTCCGCCTCCTTGTCCTCCACCTCATTCTCCTCCTCCTTCACCACCTCATTCTCCTCCACCACCTAATTCTCATCATCCCTCACCACCTTCTCCTCTTCCACCTCCTTCACCACCTTTTCCTCCTTCACCACCACCTTCTCCTTTACCTTCTCCTCCTCCACCTCTTCCAACTCCTTCACCTCCTTCTCCTCAACCTTCTCATCCACCACCTAATTCTCCTCATCCCTTACCACCTTCTCCGCCTCCTCCTCTTCCAACTCCTTCACCACCTTCTCCTCCACCTTCTGCTCCTCCTCCTTCACCTCCTTCTTCAACTTCTCCTCCACATTCTCTCCATCCTTCACCTTCTCCACCACTTTCTCCACCTCCTCCTCCTCCTCCTCCACCTTCTCCTCCTCCACCTTCTCCTCCATCTCCTCCGCATTCTCTCCATCCTTCACCTTCTCTTCCACCTTCTCCTCCTCCACCTTCTCCTCCATCTCCTCCGCATTCTCTCCATCCTTCACCTTCTCTTCCACCTTCTCCACCTCCTCCTTCACCTCCTTCTCCTCCTCCACCTTCTCCACCTCCTCCTTCTCCTCCTCCACCTTCTCCTCCTCCACCTTCTCCACCTCCTCCTTCCCCTATTCTTTCACTTCCTCCTCCTCCACCTTCTCCTCCTTCCCTTCTTCCACCTCCTCCTCCTCCACCTCCTCCTCCTCCACCTCCTCCTCCTTCCCTTCTTTCACTTCCTCCTCCTCCACCTTCTCCTCCTTCCCTTCTTCCACCTCCTCCTCCTCCACCTCCTCCTCCTTTACCTCCTCTTTCTTCACCTCCTCCTCCTTTACCTCCTCTTTCTTCACCTCCTCCTCCTTTACCTCTTCCTCCTTCACCTCCTTCTTCTTCTGCACCTTCTTCTCCACCTTCACCTCCTCCTTCACTTCCTCCACCGTATAACTCCCCCTCAAACTTCTCGTGCTCCACCTTCTCCTGTTCCTCCTTCACCTCCACCTACACCTCCTCTTCGTCCTCCTTCACCTCCTCCACCTTCACCTCCCTCTCATCCTTCTCATCCTCCACCTTCTCCTGTTCCTCCTTCACCTCCTCCTCCTTCACCTCCTCCTCAACCTTCTCATGCTCCACCTTCTCCTGTTCCTCCTTCACCTCCTCCTCAACCTTCTCATGCTCCACCTTCTCCTGTTCCTCCTTCACCTCCACCTCAACCTTCTCATGCTCCACCTTCTCCTGTTCCTTCTTCACCTCCACCTACACCTCCTCTTCGTCCTCCTTCACCTGCTCCACCTCCTCCACCTTCACCTCCCTCTCATCCTTCTCATCCTCCACCTTCTCCTGTTCCTCCTTCACCTCCTCCTCCTTCACCTCCTCCTCAACCTTCTCATGCTCCACCTTCTCCTGTTCCTCCTTCACCTCCACCTCAACCTTCTCATGCTCCACCTTCTCCTGTTCCTCCTTCACCTCCACCTCAACCTTCTCATGCTCCACCTTCTCCTGTTCCTCCTTCACCTCCTCCTCAACCTTCTCATGCTCCACCTTCTCCTGTTCCTCCTTCACCTCCACCTCAACCTTCTCATGCTCCACCTTCTCCTGTTCCTTCTTCACCTCCACCTACACCTCCTCTTCGTCCTCCTTCACCTCCTCCACCTTCACCTCCCTCTCATCCTTCTCATCCTCCACCTTGTCCTGTTCCTCCTTCACCTCCTCCTCCTTCACCTCCTCCTCAACCTTCTCATGCTCCACCTTCTCCTGTTCCTCCTTCACCTCCCTCTCAACCTTCTCATCCTCCACCTTCTCCTGTTCCTCCTTCACCTCCTCCTCCTTCACCTCCTCCTCAACCTTCTCATGCTCCACCTTCTCCTGTTCCTCCTTCACCTCCTCCTCATTCACCTCCCCCTCCTCCTTCACTTTCTCCCCCTTCACCTTCTCCTCCTCCTCCTTCACCTCCGCTACCTTCTCCTCCTCCACCTTCTCTTCCACCTCCACCTCCTCTTCCACCTCCACCTGTTTCTCCTCCATCTTCTCCTCCCTCTTCCTCGATTTCTCCTTAAATCTATGCACAGAATTGTCAACATTCTTCTGTAAAACATTTCTGTACTATCCAAAAATTGTCTTATCTTTTGTCCGATTCTCCATGATTCACTTCCATATATTCAGATCTGGTTCTACATAAAACTGAAAAACTCCTTTTCCTCCGGCCATAACCACTAAATGTTGCGTAATAAGTTCTCCACTCCCTGTAATCCCTCCTTTACCTACGCTACTGCACACATTTTATTTCTGTTCTTCACCAATCATATGGTATTTAGTGTTTTCTATTACACATTAGGGACAGACACAAGTATTTGTTTCAACCTCTGCAGTTTGGATAACCTTATGTTGATGCCGTTATTTGTTCATCAACATATACATATATACTTATATGATTGCTGTTAGGCCAGGTCGCCTTACGTTCCCTAAGAAAATCATTTCCCCATCTGATGATCAGATTACCTCCCGTTGGAAAGCTTAATTTAAAGAGCGACTAATATTGTTATATAATAATGGATTATGAGAATACCGCGTAATAACGGAAATGGAATCCAGCGGTCACTGACCAAGCAACTTGATGACTTAGACTTTGCTGATGATATAGCTCTCCTATCACACAACTATAACAAAAAATTCAAAATAAAATGACACTACTTGCCGAAAGATCACAACGGCGGGAACTGAAAATAAATAGAAATACGACTAAAACCATGGGAATAAAATGCAGTTGGCAATAGCGAAATAACAATTGGAGAAGTACCTCTACTAGACGTAACATCGTATATATACCTCGACACTAATATAGACAAAGGATGAGGAACAGAGAGTGACACTAAAATAAATATATAAAAGCAAGAGGTGCCTTTACTGCACTAGGAGACATATTAACATTTAAAGAAATGAAATGCTACAAATAAAAATGTTGAACTTCAAAGTGAAATCAGTCCTATTATATGACTGTGAAACATGGAGAACAACAAAAGTGACAATCACGAAGATACAGACCTTCATTAATTGTTGCTTGCGCAGAATAAAAGGATGGAAATGGGAGGACAAAATCATTAACTTGGAATTATGGGAAAGTACCAGTCTAATAGCAGTGGATAAAGATGTACAGATGGATATGTAATACGACACCAAAGGAGTGCATGGACATTTACAGCACGGTAGGCAGGCAGAATAGTCAAGGAAAACAGTGGTGCATGCGTCATGACCACGAGTAGCATGAGGATGAAGGTGATGGCAGTGACCAAGGCATTCAAATGGTTAGAGTCACAAGACTACAACCACGCATGTATACTGAATGATTCGATGAGCATGATAAAAAATGTGGAAGCGGGCTCTGTACGCATGCAATGGGTAGAGTCGTTGCAGAAATCCAAAATACGTAAGGTCACCTTTGTCTATGTCCCTGGACATGCGGGAGTCGGGGAAATGAAAGAGCGGACAGGTTGGCTAGCTGCGCTATTGTTGAGGACAGTCAACCAATGGATCGGGCGGACATCATCAATGCCCTCCGAGATGTGGAAAGGACACAGGACTTTGACAACCATGAGTCCACGTCACTCCTTCGGATGAAAGAGATGGGAGTTAAGATGGGCATGACAAATGGAAACTAGAACACCTAAAGCATAACGAAAGTGATGGATACCACCAACTATCAAGGTGGGATCAAGTCATCATACTTCACCTACGCACTGGCCACAATAGAATGATAAATCACATGTTCACCAAATTCAAAATAGGTACAACCAGCCTATGCCACTGTATCAATTCAGAGGAAGAGGTATGTTTACAGCTCTCGAAAAAATTGACAAATAATCAACAGAAAAAAATATGGACCAAAGCAGGATCGAACCCGTACTCAGTGGCACAAAGCCTTGCCACGAAAAGCCGAACGCTAGGGAACACTGCCACTCAGCTAACTATAAAATTAGCTTCGTAGGCAATGTCATTCGCGCAGGTGTTCTCATGAGTATAGCGTACCAATGTACTATAGTACAAAATGGTCGCAACATTATGCTCTAGTCATGAGAACATCCAAAGACATGGATGCTAAGACATCCAATCACTTCTATGTGCCAGCTAAACAACAAATGATAAATAGCATTTTCATACCAACTTTGTGCTATGAAAGTTAAACATGGACCCATTCTAAATCCCATTTAAGAAAGATCAATACATGTGAGATGCGATGCTTGAGAAAAGTAACAAACAACACAAGAAGAGATAGAATACCAAATGAAACCATAAGAAAAATGGTAGGAACTAAACACTGCCAAGAATATATAGAACAACAACAACTTAAATGGTTTGGCCACCTGGTCAGAATGAATCCTTACCAACCACCATCAAGGGCGTTCTTCTCGAGAATGCATGGAAAAGACCAAGAGGAAGACCCAGAAGAAGATGGATAGATGCAGTGACAGAGACATGTAACAACAAAGGAAAATCACTAATTCAGATAGTTCGAGCAGCTCAAGAACGACAAATGATATAAACCACGACACCTTTTAGGTATCAGTGAAAAGAGAAAAGAAGAAAAAAGAAGAAGAAGACCTATGCTCCACAGGGGGCTGGAAAGAAGAAGGTAATTGCTATTGCGCCAGGTCGTCGTACTTTTCCTGAGAAAATCAGGTCCACTTCTGACGATAAGATTACCTCCTGTTGCAAAGCTCCATATCAAGAGCTTGTTAACGTTGGTATATAACATATTGTGAGATATATGGATGTTTGCAGGGCTTTCTTCAGGGATATATCTATCAGTGGAACAAGGAACTGGAGACAGCTGGTGTCAGATCGTAGCTCACAGAGAATACAGATAGAAACGGTAACATTCGAGAAGAGATGGTGTTTGAGAGACAGAAGTGAATTAAAGAAAGCAGAGGTCATGCACAACGACATGCTCATTCTGTGGTCCGATCTGTCTATACAATAGTAGCAGATACAACAGTAGCAGATACAATAGTAGCAGATACAATAGTAGCAGATACAATAGTAGCAGATACAATAGTAGCAGATACAATAGTAGCAGATACAACAGTAGCAGATACAATAGTAGCAGATACAATAGTAGCATATACAACAGTAGCAGATACAATAGTGGCAGATACAATAGTGGCAGATACAAGTGGCAGATACAATAGTGGCAGATACAAGTGGCAGATACAATAGTAGCAGATACAATAGTAGCAGATACAACAGTAGCAGATACAACAGTGGCAGATACAACAGTATCAGATACAACAGTAGTAGATACAACAGCAGCAGATACAACAGTAGCAGATACAATAGTGGCAGATACAATAGTGGCAGATACAACAGTGGCAGATACAATAGTGGCAGATACAACAGTGGCAGATACAACAGTGGCAGATACAACAGTGGCAGATACAATAGTAGCAGATACAATAGTAGCAGATACAATAGTAGCAGATACAATAGTAGCAGATACAACAGTAACAGATACAATAGTGGCAGATACAACAGTAGCAGATACAACAGTAGCAGATACAATAGTAGCAGATACAACAGTGGCAGATACAATAGTGGCAGATACAACAGTGGCAGATACAATAGTGGCAGATACAATAGTGGCAGATACAATAGTGGCAGATACAACAGTGGCAGATACAACAGTGGCAGATACAATAGTGGCAGATACAATAGTGGCAGATACAATAGTGGCAGATACAATAGTGGCAGATACAATAGTGGCAGATACAATAGTGGCAGATACAATAGTCGCAGATACAATAGTGGCAGATACAATAGTAGCAGATACAATAGTAGCAGATACAATAGTAGCAGATACAATAGTCGCAGATACAATAGTGGCAGATACAATAGTGGCAGATACAATAGTGGCAGATACAATAGTGGCAGATACAACAGTGGCAGATACAACAGTGGCAGATACAACAGTGGCAGATACAATAGTGGCAGATACAATAGTGGCAGATACAACAGCGGCAGATACAACAGTAGCAGATACAATAGTAGCAGATACAATAGTGGCAGATACAATAGTAGCAGATACAATAGTAGCAGATACAACAGTAGCAGATACGACAGTAGCAGACACGACAGTGGCAGACACGACAGTGGCAGACACGACAGTGGCAGATATAACATTAACAGATTCAACAATAAATTCAACACTAACAGATATAACATTAACATATACAACATTAACAGATATAACATTAACAGATACAACATTAACAGATATATAACATTAACAGATACAACACTAACAGATATAACACTAACAGATACAACATTAAAGATACAACACTAACAGATATAACATTAACAGATACAACATTAACAGATATAACATTAACAGATACAACACTAACAGATATAACATTAACAGATACAACATTAACAGATATATAACATTAACAGATACAACACTAACAGATATAACATTAACAGATACAACATTAACAGATATATAACATTAACAGATACAACACTAACAGATATAACACTAACAGATACAACATTAAAGATACAACACTAACAGATATAACATTAACAGATACAACAGTAACAGATATATAACATTAAGAGATACAACATTAACAGATATAACACTAACAGATATAACATTAACAGATATAACACTAACAGATATAACACTAACAGATACAACACTAACAGATACAACATTAACAGATACAACATTAACAGATATAACACTAACAGATATAACATTAACAGATACAACATTAACAAATACAACATTAACAGATACAACACTAACAGATGCTACAACAAAAATAGATACAACAACATTAACAGATACAACATTAACAGATATAACATTAACAGATTATAACATTAACAGATATAACATTAACAGATATAACATTAACAGATACAACATTAACAGATATAACATTAACAGATACAACACTAACAGATATAACATTAACAGATTATAACATTAACAGATACAACATTAACAGATTCAACACTAACAGATACACCATTAACAGATACAACATTAACAGATACAACATTAGCAGATTCAGCGTGGAGAGAAGCTGTTCAGTAAAACACCGGACGAGGCAGTCATATATCAGCAAACTACCAACAAATCGTGATTGCTTGCTATCAACCATCTGTCAAGACAAAAAGATCATATATTATTGATACCTCCTCCACAGACCTGTACAACCACGAAGCTTTTCATACATGATTCATACATGACAGAACATGTTGGCCATATTAGATACTGGAACCATTAGTGAGTGCGTTAACCTGAGTGTACTATCCAGGGCATGCCGGTGGACATCTTCTTCTTTTCTCTTTTCACTGATACCTAAAAGGTGTCGTGGTTTATATCATTTGTCGTTCTTGAGCTGCTCGAACTGTCTGAATTAGTGATTTTCATTTTGTTGTTACATGTCTCTGTCACTGCATCTATCCATCTTCTTCTTTTCACTTTTCACTGATATCTAAAAGGTGTCGTGGTTTATATCATTTGTCGTTCTTGAGCTGCTCGAACTGTCTGAATTAGTGATTTTCCTTTGTTGTTACATGTCTCTGTCACTGCATCTATCCATCTTCTTCTTTTCTCTTTCACTGATACCTAAAAGGTGTCGTGGTTTATATCATTTGTCGTTCTTGAGCTGCTCGAACTGTCTGAATTAGTGATTTTCCTTTGTTGTTACATGTCTCTGTCACTGCATCTATCCATCTTCTTCTAGGTCTTCCTCTTGGTCTTTTTCCATGCATTCTCGAGAAGAAAGCCCTTGATGGTGATTGGTAAGGATTCATTCTGACCAGGTGGCCAAACCATTTAAATTGTTGTTGTTCTATATATTCTTGGCAGGGTTTTGTTCCTACTATTTTTCTTATTTATAAATTGAGGCCTTTGAAATGTGGATTTATAGAAGAATAGGTATAATTGGATGGAAACAAAAGATAACAAACGATGAAGTTTTAAAACAACTGAAAATAAAAAGAGTACTACTAAACACAATTAAGACAAGACAAATGAAATTTTTGGGGCATGTTAAAAGACACAACAGCCTACTAAAAGTAATATTGGAAGGAAAAATACAAGGTAAAAGAGGCAGAGGCAGACCAAGACTAACATGGACGAATAACATCAAAAGATGGACAAGTCAATCTATGTCAGCCTGCACCATCAAAGCAAGAAACAGAGCAGAATGGCGATCCATGGTAGCCAACCTTCGTTGCGGAGAAGGCACACGATGATGATGATGATGATTTTTCTTATGGTTTCATTTGGTATTCTATCTCTTCTTGTGTTGTTTGTTACTTTTCTCAAGCATCGCATCTCACATGTATTGATCTTTCTTAAATGTGATTTAGAAAAGGCCCATGTTTGACTTTCATAGCACAAAGTTGGTATGAAAATGATATTTATTATTTGTTGCCGGTGTACATGCAATGAAATAGCCGATAGGCCCGCTGGCAGCTCCGACACTGAGTATGGCCTTACTCTAGACAGAGAAAACATCTTCAAGCTTGTTCTTCACTCCTTGAGAGAAGAAGAGGGTGGGTGGGGCAATGATGTATATATTGAGAGAGTGAGGAATCTAAAGATGGAAAAGGGATCTGATCGATTCCGAGTGCTTAGTGGGAAAAGCAGATGTAACCATAATCAACACCTTACAGGAACAGTCAGTCTCCATGAGATACAAGAAATGACGGGAATAGATAATTCAACTAAATTTATTTGAAAAGTATATTATATATATACTTTTCAAATAAATATATTTATATTATATGTCGTCTCTAATCGTCTTTTCATTAGTTTGTCCATGCTTTGCTTCCATAGATCAGAATTGGCTCTACATAGCATACTTATATATATATATATATATATATATAATATATATATATATATATATAAGTATGCTATATATTATATATATAGCATACTTATATATATATATATATATATATATTATATATATATATATATATATATATATATATATAAGTATGCTATGTAGAGCCAATTCTGATCTATGGAAGCAAAGCATGGACAAACTAATGAAAAGACGATTAGAGACGACAGGGATGGGATTTCTCAAAAGAATTTTGAAAGTTTCCTGGACAGCGAAAAAGACCAATGAGGAAATTCTCAAAGAAGCCAACACAAAAATGGAACTCCTAAGAAACATCGGAATGAAACAATCAACATTTTTCGGGGCCGTCATGATAAGATGAAAGTTCGAATATTTGGTTACAACTGGAAAAATACAAAGAAAGAGAGATCGCGAACGACAAAGAGAGAAAATACTGGATAGCTTGGTGTCATGGCATGGAAAACAAGTCAACAACAGAACTGATACTATGCACGGTAGAAAGAAGATTGTGGAAGGACATGTTCGCCTACACTAACCGGTATGGCACATAGTGATGATGACACCCATGCACTAACCACACTATCACTGCTATGAGATATACACAAACAATGAAAATACTATCAGTAACTAGCGTATGTTTATTTTCTCTGATTCTTTCCAAAATACCATATATTCTGTGCAAGAATTACAGTCAGAAATATGAGCTAAGAAACATCATTTCTATACATCCATCTTTAAAAGAAACATCCCTGGCATGTTTTATGATACTGCATGACGTATGATACTTGAGTCTCAACCTTTCACATCTTTGTCATATTTGTTAGTTGCCCTTTTCTGTCAGAGTGTACGGTAAGTGTTTATTGTGATGTTTATCGTTCCTGTGAGCTATGAATATTTGGTTCATTCTTTCGTTCCCTCCCCCGCTGTTACTGCAGGGAAACAAATACGTCATTGTTGACTCCGCCTTGTCTTCACTTAGGATACCAGCGTCGATGACGCCAGTTGGTACTAGTCGTTTTTGAACGTCCCAAGCGCGACCAACTAATGGAACAGTTTTTGTCTCCCGCTAATGGATCAGCCTATCACGTGATGTAATATCTGGTAAATGGTTATTGGATAGTCTTACAATAAAAAAAAAAACACCATGGAGCTGGTTCGGAATTTACACCAGAGTGTGTGGCACATGATTGTTTGATCCTCGCCGAAGTGGGTCTTCTTCTTTCCTTCCTAATTTACCTTTCAGCGTCGAAGGGAGATATAATTCGCGGTTTTTTTGCTCTTCTGTTCGCCTCTGCTGTTGTTATGTTTCCTAGTGCTTCTAATATTCCGTTAATCCATTTTTGTCGTGGTCGACCCTTGTGTCTGGTGTTCTCGCAACGTTTATTGAGGGCTCGTTGTGTTGTGTTTTGGTCAGTCTGCCGAAGTGGGCCTTCTTTTTCTTTCTTTCCTCATTTACCTTTTAACTTCGAGGGGATATATAATTCATGGTTCTTTGCTCTTCTGCTCACCTCTGCTGTTGTTATGTTTCCATGGGATTCTAATATTCCCGTAATCCATCTTCGTCGTGGTCGACCCTTGGGTCTGGTGTTCTCGCAACGTTTATTGTTGCTCGTTGTGTTTTGATCACTCTATAGAAGTCGGTGGTGGAGTGAATTGGATCGGTCGATTTCCAATCCGGTGGACATAGATTCGATTCTTGGTTGGGTCCAACATTTTCTAATAGGGTGTGAAGGATGTGTGTGTGTTGGTTATAGGGAAGGGGAGGGTAAAAATAAACTCTTGCCTGTACTCCACGTAGCGACTTCACTAAAACATGCTGCCTTTATTCTTCGGTCATAAAAGAGACTTTCAGTACACCCCAGAAAATGAAGTGACTTAAGTACTGTTTTTAAATGTCACTTTTGTTTTTGAAATATGGGATCAAGGAAGTGACGTTTTGCACACATCATTTTGTCGTTGCTTTACACATCGTCGTTCATATTTACTAGATCGTTTGTTATGATGTATCGCTCTTTCAGTTCAGCTGCTTTATCTTGCACTTTTTTTTGAGCCCGACATATTCGATAGCTTTGTTCCATATTTCAGCGACCGGTTTGTCGTTTTTCTTCGACCCATACTCACTTCACCGAACCAAGTAGTTCATGACCGTCATTTGGTGCGTCTCGGTCAGTTTTGGTTCGCAGATACCACAGTCATCTGGTGTCACTAATCCCACTTTACAGTCATCTAGAATCGCAGATCACATGTCCATTTCACAATCAAATACGATCGCAGATCACATGTCCATTTCACAATCATCTAAGGTCGCAGATCACATGTCCATTACACAATCATCAAGGGCACTGATCCAACTTCACAATCATCAAGGGCACTGGTCCAACTTCACAATCATCAAGGGCACTGATCCAACTTCACAATCATCAAGGGCACTGATCCAACTTCACAATCATCAAGGGCACTGATCCCACTTCACAATCATCAAGGGCACTGATCCAACTTCACAATCATCAAGGGCACTGATCCAACTTCACAATCATCAAGGGCACTTATCAACTTCACAATCATCAAGGGCACTGATCCAACTTCACAATTATCTAGGGTCGCTAATCCAACTTCACAATCATCAAGGTCGCTGATCCAACTTCACAATCATCAAGGGTACTAATCCAACTTCACAATTATCAAGGGTCGCTGATCCAACTTCACAATCATCAAGGGTACTGATCCAACTTCACAATCATCAAGGGCACTGATCTAACTTCACAATTATCAAGGGCACTGATCCCACTTCACAATCATCAAGGGTCGCTGATCCAACTTCACAATCATCAAGGGTACTGATCCAACTTCACAATCATCAAGGGCACTGATCTAACTTCACAATTATCAAGGGCACTGATCCCACTTCACAATCATCAAGGGTCGCTGATCCAACTTCACAATCATCAAGGGTACTGATCTAACTTCACAATTATCAAGGGCACTGATCCAACATCACAATCATCAAGGGTCGCTGATCCAACTTCACAATCATCAAGGGCACTGATCCAACTTCACAATTATCAAGGGCACTGATCCCACTTCACAATCATCAAGGGCACTGATCCAACTTCACAATTATCAAGGGTAATGATCCAACTTCACAATCATCAAGAGTCGCCG
Source organism: Megaustenia siamemsis (assembly GCA_032433765.1). Taxonomy (NCBI): domain Eukaryota; kingdom Metazoa; phylum Mollusca; class Gastropoda; order Stylommatophora; family Ariophantidae; genus Megaustenia; species Megaustenia siamemsis. Next base: position 12,240,283 of record JAVIAB010000050.1, read on the forward strand.
ATCCAACTTCACAATCATCAAGGGCACTGATCAAACTTCACAATTATCAAGGGCACTGATCCAATTTCACAATCATCAAGGGCACTGATCCAACTTCACAATTATCAAGGGCACTGATCCAACTTCACAATCATCAAGGGCACTGATCCAACTTCACAATTATCTAGGGTCGCTGATCCAACTTCACAATCATCAAGGGCACTGATCCAACTTCACAATCATCAAGGGTCGCCGATCCAACTTCACAATTATCAAGGGCACTGATCCAACATCACAATCATCAAGGGTCGCTGATCCAACTTCACAATCATCAAGGGCACTGATCCAACTTCACAATTACCAAGGGCACTGATCCCACTTCACAATTATCAAGGGCACTGATCCAACTTCACAATCATCAAGGGCACTGATCCAACTTCACAATTATCTAGGGTCGCTGATCCAACTTCACAATCATCAAGGGCACTGATCCAACTTCACAATCATCAAGGGTCGCCGATCCAACTTCACTATTATCTAGGGTCGCTGATCCAACTTCACAATTATCTAGGGTCGCTGATCCAACTTCACAATCATCAAGGGCACTGATCCAACTTCACAATCATCAAGGGCACTGATCCAACTTCACAATCATCAAGGGCACTGATCCAACTTCACAATCATCAAAGGTCGCTGATCCAACTTCACAATCATCAAGGGCGCTGATCCAACTTCACAATCCTCAAGGGTCGCTGATCCAACTTCACAATCATCAAGGGTCGCTGATCCAACTTCACAATCATCAAGGGTACTGATCCAACTTCACAATCATCAAGGGTCGCTGATCCAACTTCACAATCATCAAGGATCGCTGATCCCACTTCACAATAATCTAGGGTCGCTGATCCCCCTTCACAATTATCTACTTGAATGAAGTAGATGAAGGAAGTAGATGGAGGAAGTAGATGAAGGAAGTTGATGGAGGAAGTAGATGGAGAAAGTAGATGAAGGAAGTAGATGGAGGAAGTAGATGGAGGAAGTAGTTGAATGAAGTAGATGGAGAAAGTAGATGAAGGAAGTAGATGGAGGAAGTAGTTGAATGAAGTAGATGGAGGAAGTAGATGGAGAAAGTAGATGGAGGAAGTAGATGGAGGAAGTAGATGGAGAAAGTAGATCGAGGAAGCAGATGGAGAAAGTAGATGGAGGAAGTAGATGGAGAAAGTAGATGGAGGAAGTAGATGGAGAAAGTAGATGGAGGAAGTAGATGGAGAAAGTAGATGGAGGAAGCGATTGGAGAAAGTAGATGGAGGAAGTAGATGGAGGAAGTAGATGAAGGCAGTAGATGGAGGAAGTAGATGGAGGAAGAAATGGAGGAAGTAGATGAAGGCAGCAGATGGAGAAAGTAGATGGAGGAAGTAGATGGAGGAAGTAGATGAAGGCAGTAGATGGAGGAAGTAGATGGAGGAAGTAGTTGAATGAAGTAGATGGAGGAATTAGAAGGAGGAAGTAGATGGAGGAAGTAGATGGAGGAAGTAGA